>CM038672.1:113683815-114283815 GCA_021605145.1 Aegilops bicornis
ACCTTGTTTGCCACACCCAGAGCAAGTCATTTTTTGTTTGGCAATAATTTCCTCAACTATGCTCTTTTGCCTTCCTATTTTATTCATTCTTCCTTTTGATTTTATGTATACCGGATCTTTTAGTGTGTTCTCAGAGTTACTCCCAAAACTGAAAACTGCTGCAGTATCATATGCCACTTCTGATGAACAACTCTTTCGTTCTTCACCTTCTGGTATGCAAGGTATGGCCAAAATTAATTTCTCCAAATTGGTTATCTGCTCACTCATAACTTTCCTCCTTGCAGGATTTTTTTACGCTTCAGAAGATAACTCAGTGAGCCTTCTTGAGAATGAAAAGAAAGCCATCTGATCATCCAAATCTTCAAGGTTTGTGACTTGTTCACTCACTTGTTCTGATTTTTTCTCTTTAGGCCTCCATCTATTAATGAAATACTTTTCTGCTATTTCATCCATGTTCATTGCTTGGATTACTTTCATTGCATGACAGCATATTTGCCATCCTTTTCAAATTTTCCACATATGCATGTGAAAGTTTCAGATTCCATGGCCACTGTCGTGGTTTTGTCACGACAGATGTCCTCATGAAAGGACTTAGTCATGGAGCCATCGCTACGGGTTAACTTGAAGGGGTTAAAGCGGACGCAAAGACACAAGAGTTTATACTAGTTCGGCCCCTTCGATGAAGGTAAAAGCCTACGTCTAGTTGTGATGGGATTGATGTGGTTTCGATGACTAGGAGCGAATAAGCTTCGCCTAGGCCTCGAAGTTGTTGTTGTCTCTCTGAACCGCCACTGGTCGCCCCTTTATATACATAGGTTGACGCCTCGTCGGTCTCATAGAGTCCCGAGCCGACCTATACAAAGTGTCCGGCTCGGTCTCTCTCGTTTCTAACTTATATTACAAGTTTACATAATCATGGCGGTTTAACACTACGGGCCCTAATCCGCCTTTGGGCCGTGGGCTTCCAAGCTTTACTAGTTGAACGCCATCTTCAAGACCTTCATGGGCTTCAAAGACAGTTTACAGGTGAACTGGCCCTCCGGCCGGTTTATACTTAGTAGCTATATCCTCAACATTAGGCCCCGGATTGATTTGAATTTATTCATGTCAATCTTCAACACTAAAAATATCTTGTAAACATCCTCTTGTATTTTCGTAAACCGCCATATTGACTTCTCCTGTGAATTTTCGTAAACCGCCGTGACGTCATCTTCGGAGCACCGCAACGGTCCGTCATGACATCATCTCTGCTTTAAAGGATTAAAAAGATTCCCTTCTCATTAATGATTATCTCGAAAATCGAGTCGACAGGCGCGCCCACTCGGCCGCTTCGGACGCCTTGATTCTCGCGCCTGCCATTTACGCTTTCCCTTATAAATAAAACCCAAGGGCTCCTTTTTCTCTCTCTTCTGCATCTTCTTCTTCCTCGCGACACCCTCAACTCTGAAGCTCCGCCGCCTTCCGCGACCTTCGAGAACTGCACCAACCAAGGCTGCTGCATCAACCTGAGTTAGATAAGAGGCTCATCGCCCCCCCTCCGCCGTAATCTGCAGCGGTAAGCCCCTTCTGTTCCTCGTCCTTAGATCTGCATTAGGTTTTACAAGTTCATCCGCATAGCTTTTCCATTTTCCTCTTCATCCTACCTTCTGCCGCGGTAGTTTTGATCCAAAAACGACATAAATCTCCTGCCGTAGTCTTTCCGCATCTGTTTTTAATACTAGCAGCTCTTTCTTTTCTTCTGGTAGAGTATGCATCCTTCTCTTTTACTTGAACGCTTTTAAAGAACGCAGTAAAAACTGCTTTATAGATGTGCGGTAGATCCAAATAGATTTGAACATTGTGTGAAACCTGTTTCTGTCAACACTTAGCAGAAATTCTGAATCTGGGCCTTTCTACCTATGGGCGGTTTAATCCTTGATGGCCAATCCGCCATATGTCATTAGCCCTCTCTTAAACCGCCAACTTGACCTTGCATTGTATTTTCACTGGTTAAACACTGAATTTTTCACTTACAAACCGTGGACAAGAACCGCACCTCTTTGATTTTCTTTCAGCTCCCCCTTCCGGAATGGCGAAACAATTTATCGCTTGTAATCGGGTTCCGTCTTGCTCACGGAACACAACTCAACGGTTACGTCACCACCGGGCGTTTTAGCCTCAAAAATATTCTCCATCGGCGAAGTTCCGGAATCGTAATGTCCACCGAACCTCAAGAAGGAGAGGTGATTGTTTTATGCAACACCTAGACCGGGATTCAGCCCGCCTGGATCAAAAAATTCGGGATGTCCTCGCAAGCTTCCAACTCCATCCACAAGATATTGGTCCGAACTCTGCTTCCAATATATGCAACTTTCAAGTATTCTCAAGTCTATCTTCAAGAAGAACCAACCGTGGAGTTATTTCGAGATTTCTTTCATTTGAACCGCCAGACAGAATTCTCGGACGGTCCTAACACGTAACTTGGTGGCGTTTCAATCCAGAAAAGGAAGGAAGTGGACTTCCCTCACGCCAAACATCATAGCCATCCTAAAGATTGGAATCAAACCTGGTTCTATTGTCGGAACACTGCTCCTAACGGAGAAAATCCCTTGCCGTGTTATCGCCCTCACCGGGTTAGCAACAGCCACCCATTGCCTTCGCGCTTGACCGCCGAAGAACGGAAGAATTTTGCCCCTCAAATTACTAAGCTCCAGGCTCTGATGGCCAACGGTTTAACTGGTATTGACCTTGTCCGCTGCTGGGTTTCTTGGGGCATCTTGCCATTAAGCCGCCGCCCTAGATTGATGCACGAATATACCGTGACGCTCAAAGATCCTCAACGACATCACGAACTATCAATAATCGAGCTTGAAGTTACCGAAACAAAGGAAGAAAGTGCTTGATGAACCGATCTCCGCATGCAGCCAAACCGGGTTGGCTCCGCTTCGCGTCTCCAACAAACCGCCCATGTAAGGTTCCTCTCATTACTCTACCGACTTTGATTCCATATTGATCATTAATCCTCTCAGACACTTTTCAGGCTAACAGCTCCTTTTGGAAACGAACTAAACCGCCCGGTTCCTCGTGGCAAAGACCAAGACCACCAAGAAAAGCGGCAAGAGGAAAACCGCCGAGTCTTCTGAACCGCCCGAAGATGAAGAATCGATGCTGAGTTAGAGCTTGACTCACTTGGTTCTTTTTCATTCATTTTATTGACAATACAATTCCTGTGATGACGCCGAGGCCAGCCATGCGTAACCTGTTGAGGTAATCCTTCTTTCTTCCGATTCGATCTTGTACCGTTAAAAGAATTCGGCCAAATCCGGAAAGTGAAACAATCTCACTCCTATGCTCATTTGGATCCAAAATTTTCTTTGAAGACACAAAGAACTGAAGAACGCCAGACGACCCGGCATAGCGGTCAACAAATTACGTCGTCCGGTTTAGCTAACACACCAACCCGGAAACGTCGTCCGTGAGGTGACTTGTTCTCCGAAAAGCGTTATCCTTTGATAGGTTTCTTCCGATGCCCTCTCAATCCGTCGATCCGAATTACCAGGCTTCTTCCAACTCGTCTGGCGGTTCATCAACCACTCAGCTGCCTCCTCTCAAAGTTGCTGCTGGGTAAGTATATTATTCCTTAACTTGTTCCTTGTCTTTGTCGGTTTATCATATTCTAACCCTTGATGTTGTAGCACCAAGGCCCGACTTAGTAAAAAGGCCAAGACCCTTGACCCTACTGTGGATGTTGATCCGGAGAAGACTCCAGAGCATCATGGTGAAAATCCCGAAGTTGCTAAAGACAACTCTGCGGGGAAAAATCAAGATGCCAATGCTAATCCGCCAGAGGTTGAACCGGATGTCCAAGTTGAGACTTCACATCCTCCTGCTCCTCCGAGTCCCGCAGCAGTAACAACGGGACTCAATCACTGATCCGCCAAGCCCAGGTATGAAAGCGCCAAGCCCTGTTGAAAATGCTAATCCGGCTAGTCCGACCAAAGATGATGATGTCGTAGTTACGGGCACCGCATATACCGCCCCTGGCAATCCGGTTGCTCTATCAAAGCACAGTGCCAAGGAAGAATTTACTGCCATGAGCAAAGGGAAGGAGAAAACTGATCTGTCAGCTTATAACAATTTCTCTACCGAAGATCTTCACTCTGGCTTCCTGAATCGGCTCTACAGAAGTCGTGATTATGAAGCCGGTTTAGTATATCTCATGAAGGAGCGCTATGAGGTAAACAGTTGTGCCTCTCTTGTACCTTCATTGCATAGTCGCCACCAAGGGCCGGTTTGTCCCTAGAAAGTCAAACTGGGACTTTGCATAGTTCATAGTACTTTGTCTTATATATTTCTGATCAAACAGGCATTAGCCCCCAAGTGCCATGATTAACACTTGTATTAATCCATGGGACTTCAATAATCATTATAAAAATGATCCACATTATCCCACAAGTGCCAAGTGTATGACTGGTTATGCGCTTGGGACTTGTAATGAAGATATTAACATGCTCCCTTTTTGTTGCAGAGTGAGATACGCCAACAAGTCTCAAAATTCAATGATCTTCAAGAAAATCTGAAATCTCAGCAAGCAGAAACCTCCAAGGCCAAGGATGAGTTGAAAACCGCCTTGACTACCATGGAGCAGCTCAAGGAGTGGTTTAAGTCCGAGCGGGCCACCGGGATCTTGAAAAGGCGGGCTTGCTAAAACGGGCGGAAGATGTCAAGCAGCTCTTAAACCGTGACGGAAGAGCTCACTGGATTAAAGCGCCAAATCAATGCCATGACCTCTGCAATATTTGGTAAGCAACGTTTCACCAAGGTTGTGATGAATATTCCATTTTGAAATTTCCTCTAGTTTAACCTGAACTTTCTTAAACCGGTATAGGTAGGCGCATTGCTCATCTAGGCTCTGACATGCGGAAGAAACTCAAGGCCGTGTATACGCTAATTGAACAGTTGTATACCGGCACCCAGCGAGTTATTTGCGCCACTTCTTATGATAATGCAGCTTCGACACTGATCAAGGACACACTGGATCGGCTATCTATGATACCGACAGATAGAAGAATTGAAACGATCCACGCCGGGCTGGCACCTTATTGGCACTAACTCGCGCCAAAGCATGGATAGTCGACCTTGATCCTACCGACATAGCCAAAGGCTTCCCCAGTGCTCAAGAAAATGGCGAAGTATTTGATAATGATGCTCTCAAACGGGTAACAAGGGAGATGCATCCTCTGGCGAGTCAACTGGCAGAAGAGGCCAACCTGATGGTTCACCGCTCCTTCTACGACGCGAACAACAGACGGGTTGAAGCTGTTATTCCGGAAGTGCAGAACCTTGTTCCACCAACCCGTAAGCACACTTATGCCCCTGACGTTGATCCGGCTGAGCTTATAAGTGAAGAGGCTGTCTTTCAGGCTTTAACCCGGATTGACTGGACCACCAATGACTTCCGGCCATTGGATGGTGAGGAGGAAGAAGCTGAACCGACGCCAGACGACCCATTACTTCACGTCAACCCGGCAATGAAGCTTAATCCGTCAAGTTGGTTGATACATCAGAAACTGCCCGTTATGAAGCAATTCCAAATTTTGGGCCTCTGAATGCCTTGTAATAGGATAGCCAACACTTTTGCTTTTAATATGCCTTCGTGCAATGGTGCTGACACCTTTGATTGAATGATCGAAACCTTCAATCTATATTGCCTGCAAATAAAATCTTAAATCGCCACGGCGGTTTGTGCCGCCAGCCAGCTTGTGACATTCATATATATATATGAAATGAAATATTGAGGTATATAATCAAAATTTGCGATACAAAATACCTGCCATCGCTGGGCATGAAGTTGGCTTAGCCAATCTTGAAGCGGAGGTTGTATAAACCATTACCGTCAAAGGAGAAAACAGCTCATGTGTTTATAATGCCGGTTTACCATGTAAACCGTGCCGGGTCATGACAAGCCCCCTGTTACTCCATAATGGGATGTTAACAGAAAAAGTCAAACCAGAAAAATTATCTCCGGATTAAAAATGGACCGAATTCCGTCAATTGATAGTTTGAACCGGTTTAAAAATGTTATCGGTTTAAGAAACGCAACAAAAATCAAATAACAGTTATGAAAAAAATATGGAAGCAAAGGTAATGATAAAACCGTTTGCAAAAAGAGGCTTTACTGAGCCGATCAGATGGTGTTACCATGGTCGGACACGACCAAGCTCCCAATAAGGTGTAGCCTTGGTTCAAGTCAGCCAGGTCCCCAACTGAAACCGTGGCATTATGCCGATCAAGTGGCGTGGCAATGGTTCGGGTTCGACCAAGCCCCCAAGTGACTCTATGGCCTTAGGCCGATCAAGAGGCGTGACTGGTTCAGACTTGACCATATCCCGAAGTGACCTGGTGGCTTTCGCCTATCAAAAGGTGTTGCATTGGTTCGGACACGACCAAGCCCCCAAGTGATATCATAAAGCTTTTGAAAAGCAAACTCGGGGGTAAACCGGAGGCCGCTTTAAGATGTAACAACTCCATGTAACCACGCATGGTGTAATGTAATGTATACCCCGCTTTAGCCGAGGCTCCGGTTTATTACTTTATTCATAATATATACACGGCATAATATGTACATGAGTAGAGCCGATGGCTCGTATAATAAGGCCAAGATGAGCTATGTTCCATGGCCTGTTGGTCTCCTCCTCGGCGTGCGTGAGTCTTTATGCTCTCGAATATCGATCGATAGTATGACCCGTTGTGCGATTCTTGTCGACCACGAAAGGTCCCTCCCAAGGTGGGGATAACTTGTGCATATCAGTCTGGTCTTGGATGAGCCGAAGCACCAAATCTCCTTCTTGAGAAGTTCTGGTTCTGACCCGGCGACTATGGTAACGACGAGGATCCTGTTGGTAAATCGCCGAGCGGGCAGCTGCTATGTCATGCTCCTCATCCAACCGGTCCAAAGCGTCTTGTTGCGTGCCTCGTTGTCCGCTTCAACATAAGCTGCCACACGAGGTGAGTCATGACGGATGTCACTGGGGAGAACCGCCTCCGCTCCATAGACCATAAAGAACGGTGTGTATCCTGTGGATCTGTTGGGCGTAGTGTTGATAGTCCATAACATAGATGGTAGTTCTTCTACCCAACAACCCGGTGTCCTCTGCAAAGGGACCATAAGCCGGGGCTTGATGCCCCTCAAGATCTCTTGATTAGCCCTTTCCGCTTGACCATTGGACTGTGGGTGGGCTCTTCAAGAAACGCTGCCGGATGTGTTCACGTCCGCGAAATGTTTCATGGCACCTTTGGACAAATTGGTACCATTATCTGTGATGATACCTGTGGAAAGCCAAACTGAAAATCACCTTTTGATGAACTGAACCGTCGTGGCTGGCCACACTTGCTAATGTGTTCTGCCTCTACCCACTTTCTAAACTTGTCAACCGCCACCGGAGGTGGGTCTTCTTGTCCTTGGATCTTTTGAAAGGTCCAACCATATCCAAATTTCAAAGTTGCAAACGGCCAAGTAATTGGAATCATCCTCAATTCTTGAGCCGGTACATGAGCACGTCTGGAAAACTTTTGGCAACCATCACATCGTCTGACCAGATCTTCCGCATCAGCATGAGCAGTCAACCAATAGAAACCGTGGTGGAACGCTTTAGCCACCAAGGATTTTGAACCGGCGTGGTGACCACAATCTCCTTCGTGGATCTCACGCAATATTTCACAGCCTTCCTCAGGGGACACACAGCATTGAAACGCCCCTAACACGCTGCAATGATGCAATTCGCCATTAACAATGGTCATAGACTTGGATCGCCGGACTATCTGTCGGGCCAAAGTCTCATCTTCTGGCAACTCGCCCCGGTTCATGTACGCAAGATAAGGAAGCGTCCAATCCGGAGTGACGTGAAAAGCTGCCACTAATTGAGCCTCCGGATCAGGAATAGCCAAATCCGCTTCACCAGGGAGCTTGACCGACGGGTTGTGCAGCACGTCCAGAAAAACATTGGGCGGGACCGGTTTACGTTGAGAGCCCAACCGGCTTAAAGCGTCCGCCGCTTCATTCTTCCGACGGTCCACGTGGTCCTTCTTTCGACGGTCCACGTGGTCCACCTGATAGCCCTTGAAATGACCTGCAACAATATCCACCTCACGACGGTATGCAGCCATGATTGGGTCCTTTGAATCCCAAGTGCCAGACACCTGTTGAGCCACTAGGTCCGAGTCACCGAAGCACTTAACCCGGCTTAGATTCATCTCCTTAGCCATCCGGAGACCATGGAGCAAGGCTTCATACTCAGCTGCATTGTTAGTACAAGGGAACATTAAGCCGGAGAACGTAATGTAACTTGCCACCTCGTGGGGAAGTTAATACGACTCCAAATTTCGAGCCCTCCAATTGCGTTGATCCGTCAAAATGGATGGTCCAATATGTGTGATCCGGTTTTTCTTCAGGTGCTTGCAACTCCGTCCAATCATTAATGAAATCCACAAGTGCTTGAGACTTCACCGCCGTCCGAGGCACGTACTTGAACCGTCGGCCCAAGCTCTATAGCCTACTTGGCAATCCGCCGCCGCTTCCGGTTCTCAGATGATATCGCCTAAGGGAGCAAAACTTACCACCGTGATGGGGTGCCCTTGAAATACCGTTTTCCGGCTTGCCATGAAAACTCCATATACCAGCTTCTCGCCAATGCGGATACCTTTGCTTAGATTCAATAAGTACCGCTGATATTAGTAAACCGAACGTTGAACCGGATGCTCCTTCCCCGCCTCCTTCTCGCTTCCACCACAATGGCCACGCTGACCGCTCGGCGTTAGCAGCAATATATAGCGTAGCGGCTCCTTGTCAATGGGAGCGGCGAGCACAAAGCGGGTTGGCCAATTGCCGCTTAAGTCCTCCAACGCTTCATCGGCGGCCGGACTCGCATAAACCGATATGTCTTTTTCAAGCATCTCGGTACAAAGGGATGGCCTTCTCCGAGGCGGCCGATAAACCGCTCAACAAGGCAATCCGCCTACCAAACGCTGGACATCGTTAATACACTTCGGATTATACAGGGAGGTAATAGTCGAAAACTTCTCCGGATTAGATACAATTCCCCAGTTGGACACGAGAAAACCCAATAACTTGCCTACCGGAACACCAAAGACACATTTGGCCGGGTTGAGCATCATCTTGTAAACCCGCAGGTTGTCAAAGGTTTATGCAGGCAATTCTGTACACAATGTTGATAAGTTGCTTGGGCGCTCTTGAGCCCAAAAGGCATAGATACATTGCAGAAGGCTCCAAAGGGAGTGATAAACGCCGTTTTCTCCTGGTCCTTAAATGCCATCTTGATCTGATGATACCCAGAATATGCATCCAAAAAGCTCAAACGCTCACAACCCGCAGTGGCATCAATAATCTGGTCAATGCGGGGTAGTGAAAAAGGATCTCATGGACAAGCCTTGTTAAGATCTGTGTAATCCACACACATGCACCAAGTGCTGTTTTTCTTAAGAACCAGCACCGGATTAGCAAGCCACTCTGGATGGAAGACTTCAACGATAAAACCAGCTGCTAAGAGCCTGGCCACCTCCTCTCCAATGGCCTTGTGCTCTTTCTTCGTTAAACCGGCCGAGAAACTGCTTCACCGGTTTGTACTTGGGATCACCATTAAGAGTGTGCTCAGCGAGTTGCCTCGGTACACCTGGCATGTCAGAAGGCTTCCATGCAAAAATGTCCCGATTCTCACGGATGAACTCGATGAGCACGCTTTCCTATTTCGGATCCAAGTTGGCACTGATGTTGAACTGGTTGGACGAATCGCCAGGCACGAAGTCAACAAGCTTAGTCTCAGCTGCCGATTTAAATTTCAGGGCCGGATCATGCTCTGTAGTTGGCTTCTTCAATGGAGTCATGTCCGCCGGATCAACATTGTCCTTATAGTACTTCAGCTCCTCGGTGGCACAAACCGACTCTGCGTAAGCCGCATCACCTTCCTCACATTCCAAAGCGATCTTGCGGCTCCCATGAACCATTATTGTCCCCTTGTGACCCGGCATCTTGAGCTGCAAATAGATATAACAAGGCCGTGCCATGAACTTGGCATAAGCCGGCCGCCTTAACAGGCATGATATGGACTTTGGATTTTTACCACTTCAAACGCCAATGTTTCCGATCCGAGTCATAATCATCACCAAAGGCCACTTCCGAGCTATTTTACCAACAGGATATGCTGACTTGCCGTGTACCACACCATGGAACACTGTATTGGACGGTTTGAGATGTTTATCCGTTAGCCCCATACAATGTAAGGTCTCATAGTACGGGATGTTAATGCTGCTCCCTCCATCCATGAGTACCTTGGTGAACTTATAACCTCCCACCGAGGTGCCACCACCAGGGCTAGCTGACCCGGATTGTCGAATTCGGGAGGATGATCCTCTCTACTTCATATAATGGGCTGCTCCGACCAGCGTAGGTAATGGGGCACGGCCGGTTCAACGGCGTTGACTGCCCGCTTCTGAACCTTCCGGTCTCGCTTGTCTAAGCTAGTGGTGAAGACATGGTACTGCCCACTATTCAACTGCTTTGGGTTGCTCTGATAACCCGACTGCTGCTGTTGCTGGTTGTAACCACCTTGGCTATTCTCATTGTTCTCGTTGTTATGTCCGCCCGGATTACCATTAAATCCTGAACCGGAATTTCCTCCACCGTAACCCGGCCCGGATCCTGAACCGCCGCCAGAGCCGTGATCATACCGGAAAGCATTAGAACTCTTGAACTCCTGCATAATGTAGCAGTCCTTCCAAAGGTGGTTGGCGGCATCTCCTTCGTCCGTGCTTTGGACAGGGCTGATTCAATAAATAATTTAGGCGATCCGGGTTAGGATTCGGAGCCCCACCACGATTCGCCGCTTTACCTCTGCGTCAACCCTTGTCCTGTCGTTGGTATTAGCTACAAAGTCCATGTTGCCATCCGCTTTACGCTTGCCATTACCGCCGAGTGATGTTGTCGCCCTTGGAGTTGCTGTTCTTCCTTCCCTTCCCTGTCTTGTCATCGTCAGACTCGGGATCCTTGGTACTATCAGAATCAGCATACTTCACTAAAGCGCCCATGAGAGTTCCCATGTCATTACAAAATTGCTTCATGCGCCCCAACTTCAACTTCAGAGGCTAAAACCGGCAGTTGCCCTCCAGGGTTAAGATCGCAGAGTCGGCGTTGATCCGGTCTGATGAGTGCAAGATTTCAAACGCTTGCGTACCCAATGGGTTGTTGACTCCCCTTCCCCACAGACACAAGCCGCTAAGTCCACTACGGACATGGGCTGCTTATGTATCTTTGAAATTCTGGATAAACCGGGTTCAAATCGGGCCCATGAATCGACAGAATTGGGCGGCAAGCTCTTCAACCAAGCACGGGCCGCGTGCCTTCAAGCATCATGGTGAAGTACTTTGCACACGCCGCCTCATCCACATCCAAAGCATCTCCATGGCCATCTCATAGCTTTCTATCCATGCTTCTCGAGCTAAATCGGCGGTGTAACTTGGCACCTTGCGGACCCTTGAAGTCTTTGGGCAAGCGCACATTGCGTAAAGCGGGACGAGGCAAGGCACCCCAAAGAGCTAGAGGTAACCCTGTGCTCGACCGAGATGGTCGGACGAATCGGCGTAAGCTGATGAGCCCGATGTCAGGTTGCTAATTCGGCCTCCCTGCGTGCTCGGCCCGGTCCACCACCTCCGGGCGTTATCGACACCACCTGCCGGGTTGTTGCCACGGGGCGCACCACGCCGTGCATTACTTGATACGGCCGGTTCATCCACGTGCCTGCTATAGCTCCGGCTTGGGCGGGGGGTAGAGTGGATCCGGCCGCGGCTGTACGAATACGCTTCCTGTTGGTCCAAAGCTATCCTAAGGAGCTCCTTGACCCGGCGTGTCTCTACCGCCCGTGGTGAATCACCTTCAATTAGAATAGCCTCCAGCGGTGCCGCAGCTGCAACAAGGTTATCCATCAGGTTGGAGTAGTGACTCGGAGGTGTTTGCACAGCCTGAGGCACACTGGCGTTATGGCGAGGTAGATCTATTAAGCGGGGCTGGACCGGTGCGCCCGTCCCAGGTGCTTCCGCCCGGTTTACCACCGGCGGATTACTGGTTCCCGCCCGGGTGTTGAAGAGGTCTCGGCTTCAAAAATCAAGGCAAACGGGATCTGTATTTCCTCTTCATGACTTCATGTGACGCGTTACGATCCAACATGAGCCTATAAGCCTGCGCATCTAAAGCGCCCACTCTATCGTCATCTGGCGTCTGCGCTGCTAGATCCGCTTTAGCCTGAGTGATTTGTTCCTTCACCTTCGCAATCTCCGCGTTATGAGCGTCCTGATCCGCCGGGTTAGCCTCTGCCATGAGCGCAGCCAACGCATCGAACAGATCTGATAAAACTTGAGCCGGCGGGCGCACAGGGCCTCCTGCCCCGACAGCCGTCGCCGCCGTTGAACCGGCGATCATTGCCGCAGCAGTCGAAGAGTGAAGCGCTGCTTGTGTACCGGCCATGAATATTCCAACCCGGTTGGGCAGATCGGAGGGGTCTGGAATACTGTCACCATCGGAACAGCCCCCAATCCGGCCATCTTGTAGCTAATATAGAGATTCAGTTTCTCCGGTTGACGACTCTTCGTCAGAGTAGACGACGGTCTCGCCACCAGACTCTGATCCGTCCTCATAACTTCCTCCGTGGATGACTCCCACAAAGGCACGCTTCACGGCCGGTTTAACTCGGCAGATCTCAGACGCTGAGCCGTCTCGACGAGGTCGGTGCAGATGTCCGGCCAGCCCTGGTTCACCAATCTTGCCGATGAAAACGTGTATGCCACCAAAGGGGACCCGTATCCGTGATTGATTGAGCCGGCCTTGGGGCCCCATCTGCGTCGTCTATGTAGAGCTTGCCGCGACGACTCTTGGTCATCCGCCCACAAGATAGCCTTCGAGTCCTTCGAACTTGCCCTCCAAGATCATCAAACCATCGCGCGATAGCCCCACGGTGGGCGCCAATCGTCGTGGTTTTGTCACGGCAGATGTCCTCTTGAAAGGACTTAGTCGTGGAGCCATCGTGGACGGGTTAACTTGAAGGGGTTAAAGCGGACGCAAAGACACAAGAGTTTATACTAGTTCGCCCCTTCGATGAAGGTAAAAGCCTACGCCTAGTTGTGATGGGATTGATGTGGTTTCGATGACTAGGAGCGAATAAGCTTCGCCTAGGCCTCGAGTTGTTGTTGTCTCTCTGAACCGCCGGGTCGCCCCTTTATATACATAGGTTGACGCCTCGGCCGGTCTCAGAGTCCCGAGCCGACCTATACAAAGTGTCCGCCCGGTCTCTCCTTTCTAACTTATATTACAAGTTTACATAATCATGGCGGTTTACCACTACGGGCCCTAATCCGCCTTTGGGCCGTGGGCTTCCAAGCTTTACTAGTTGAACGCCATCTTCAAGACCTTCATGGGCTTCAGCACAGTCTAAGGTGAACCGGGCCCTCCTGGCCGGTTTATACTTAGTAGCTATATCCTCAACAGCCACCATGACTATGAAAGTTCTAGCGTTATACTCAAATAGTGCTTGAGTTGGTGACTTGAACATCTCATGGTGCTTGTTTCTATCTATCTCAACCATGTGAAACTTAGTTGAATTCATCAACTCTTGCTAAAATTTGTAGAAAATGCCCCTGTTATATAGTCTTGCTGCCTGCTTTTCCAATGCCCAATCACTCCACATTGTTGGAGAAGTTCTTCTCATGACAGAATCATTTTATTTTCTTTTTTCTTCAATGCTTTGTGATATTCTACCATACTCTATCATGAAAGCAATCACACTGTGTGTTGAACCTACGTTTGCTTTGAATATAGCATTTGTGCCTTCGCTTCTGGCTGTTGTTTGGATAAATGGATAAAAGTGATTCTTTAAGTAGACATGTACAAATCTCTTCCTGTTTTTTCCACATAATTGCAAAGTACTTGATATGCTCAACATTGTGCTGCTTAATCATTGCTGGTCATAGTTGCTCAAATTCTTGCACTGTTTGTGAGTTTAAGACTATGTCATGAAACTGAGCATGCAAGTGTTAGTTCTTTCCAAATGTCCTTCTTGCTTTGTTCTGAGCTTTTGTGAGAATGTGGAACAAACAGTTCCTATGCTTGCAATTTGGAAAGCATTTAGGTACAGCTTTTTTCATAGCTGCGTCTTGATCTATTATGATAGATTTAGGAGCTTTCCCTCCCATGCATTTTAGAAATGTGTTGAAGAGCCATTCGAATGTTTCTTTCTTCTCATCTTGGATTAAACCACATGCAAAAAGGCAGTTATCTCCATGTCCATTTACTCCCACAAATGGAGCAAATTTCAGATTGTGTTTATTTGTCTTGTAAGTTGTGTCAAAACTGTGAAATCGCCATACTGTTGATAGTTTCTTATTCCGCTGCCATCTGCCCAAAATATATGCATCACATTCTTCTTTGGATCCGTCTTGAATGAGTAGAAAAATAGTGGATCTTCTGACTTTTTCTATTCAAAAAAAGATACCACGGGCATCATATCATTGAGACCATTTTCTCTTCCCATTTTTGTGCCCATGTTGCTAATCTGCTTTGGTGTGTAAGGCAATGAAGATAGACCTCTTCCTTGGAAGAATGACATGATTGCCATTATATTTCTAGTTGGTATATTTACTCTTTTGCAAGTCCTAATCAAGTCTTTCTCTTGCTCAGTGATATACTTGTGTGATTTCAGGAACCTGACTTCCCCTGGTGGATGGAGTTCATGATTATGCTGAATGATCAGCCTTGTGACCACCCATTGTTCTAGCTCAAATTTCCAGGTAACAACCATTTGAGCTTGACACCCCGTTTTGATTGTGTAATTCCTTCTTCTGTCTGTTGTACTCTCAAGGACAGTGGGTGCATTCTTATCACCTTTGTACTTTCTCCTTTTTGCTCCTACTGCTGTCGGTTTTGTCATGTTTCTAGGTTTACCAGACCTGTTTCACTTCATAGTAAATCTTGCCATTTTGTTATTGTGAGCATCTTTCTTTTGGCAGTGATAGTTTGCGGCTCTCTGTATAGAGAACCATGTGATAGCTGCATATTCATTGCAAAATCGGTGTGCATCAGCATCACTTTCAAATGACATGTTTAGTGCTGGCATGAGATACTTTTTATCTTCTTGGCTCAGTTTCAATGCTTTCACCATGACCTTAATCTCAAGAAAAAATTCAATATCTTCTTGAGATAATTTTTTCTTATCTTTGTTTGATTTATTCTTGGCATCATCCTGTTGGTGTCGAATGTCATGTTTGCCTGATCCATGCATGCTCTCATCTTGTTGGTTTGACTCTGGAAACTCATCATCTTGTTGGTCTGACTCTCGCAACTCATCACTGCTATCAAGATCAGAGTTGTTTATATGTGCTTGTTCATTTTGTTGTTGCTCTGTTTCAAACTCTGATTCATCACTACCACTTGTGCCATCTGTATCAGTTGTTTCTACATAATCAGAACCTTGCAATGGTGGTTCATTGATTTTTGCTATCTGTTTTTCTTGATTAATCAACATTTCTTGCACAACATCTGAAACGGAGTTGCGCCAACTCTGCTCTACTTGTTGTAACTCTGAATACTCATGATCTACAGACAACTGCTCACAACTCACTGTATTTTTCTCCAGGTAATCTTCCTCTGCATCAGTTTCATTCTCAGTACTACTGCAGTAAAGGTAATTTTCACTATTGCATTCTGAAGTATCCTCATTAGCTGCATCTTCATCTGCTTCTTCATTATGATGGCTGCTTGATATTGGATCTCCTGTTTCATGGTGACCCTGCATTACGAAATCTTTCATCTACAGATTCTATAATACTTTTACTCCATGGAAATTCTTTAATTTAAGATTCCATTTTTTAAGTAGACATACCTGAGCATCCATGCCTGTTGTCAAGAGCGAAGTGAAACTTGTTATAGGGATTGTCATGTTGTCAGTTTGGAGATGACTCATGAGAGTCATTTGTTTCATGAGTTGTGTGTACGACTGTGCAACTCCTTCTAGTGCTTGTAGTTCATTCATCAGTTGGCAACTTTGCTTTCCAATCTGTACTTCAATTAATTCCTGCAATTCATATTTTTCTCATTAGATCCCTTCGAAAAAGTGTGTTTAATTTTAATTTTGCTATTCTTGAGGTCTATGCATTACTGCTATCATTCACCTGCTTTCTAAGTTCTTTGTTTTGTGCAGCATACAGTTGGTCTTGATATACTCCATAGTTGTGCGGAACTACTGGGTTCTACAGAAGGAAACAGAAACAGGTTAGTTCATCTTGTCGCTTTTTTTCCATGGTCGGATAAAAGAGAAAAAAGCAGAGTTACATCAGTTGAATTTCCATCTGATTGTACTTGTTGACAATGTTGCTTTGAATTTTTTAGCACCTGGAAAAATTCATACGAGTAATTTTTTGTATTAATAATCACTCAAAAAATGTTAGCATGTAAACAAACATTTTTAGCTTCAGAAATAGTTGCTAACCGTGTTATCTTCTTGTCTTTCTGCACTGTAATAACATCCTTGGTGGTAAGTGATGACCCACAAGTATAGGGGATCTATCGTAGTCCTTTTGATAAGTAAGAGTGTCGAACCCAACGAGGAGCAGAAGGAAATGATAAGTGGTTTTCAGCAAGGTATTCTCTGCAAGTACTGAAATAAGTGGTAACAGATAGTTCTGTGATAGGATAATGTGTAACGAGAAACAAGTAACAAAAGTAAATAAAGTGCAGCAAGGTGGCCCAATCCTTTTTGTAGCAAAGGACAAGCCTGTACAAACTCTTATATAAGGAAAAGCGCTCCCGAGGACACATGGGAATATCGTCAAGCTAGTTTTCATCACGTTCATATGATTCGCGTTCGGTACTTTGATAATTTGGTATGTGGGTGGACCAGTGCTTGGGTGCTATTCTTACTTGAACAAACATCCCACTTATGATTAACCTCTATTGCAAGCATCCGCAACTATAACAAAAGTATTAAGGTAAACCTAACCATAGCATGAAACATATGGATCCAAATCAGCCCTTACGAAGCAACGCATAAACTAGGGTTTAAGCTTCATCACTCTAGCAACCCATCATCTACTTATTACTTCCCAATGCCTTCCTCTAGGCCCAAATAATGGTGAGGTGTTATGTAGTCGACGTTCACATAACACCACTAAAGGCTAGACAACATACATCTCATCAAAATATCGAACGAATACCAAATTCACATAACTACTAATAGCAAGACTTCTCCCATGTCCTCTGGAACAAACGTAACTACTCACAAAGCATATTCATGTTCATAATCAGAGGGGTATTAATATGCATATAGGATCTGAACATATGATCTTCCACCAAATAAACCAACTAGCATCAACTACAAGGAGTAATCAACACTACTAGCAACCTACTAGTACCAATCCCAGACTTGGAGACAACAATTGGATACAAGAGATAAACTAGGGTTTTGAGATGAGATGGTGTTGGTGAAGATGTTGATGGAGATTGTCCTCTCCCGATGAGAGGAGCATTGGTGATGACGATGACGATGATTTCCCCCTCCCGGAGGGAAGTGTCCCCGGCAGAACTGCTCTGTTGGAGCCCTAGATTGGTTCCGCCTCGTGGCGGCGGAGTTTCGCCCCGAAAGGTTGCTTCTGATTTTTCTCTCGACGAAAGACCTCATATAGCATAAGATGGGCACTGGAGGGACACCAGGGGGCCCACGAGGTAGGGGCGCGCCCTAGGAGGGGGGGAACGCCCCCCACCCTCGTGGACAGGGTGTGGGCCCCCTGCCTTCATATTTGGCGAGGATTTTTTATTATTTATTGTAAGACATTCCGTGGACTTTTGGAGTTGTGCAGAATAGGTCTCTAATATTTGCTCCTTTTCCAAATTTGTAATTCCAAATGCCGCATTCTCCTCCTTATGTAAACCTTGTAAAATAAGAGAGAATAGGCATAAGTATTGTGACATAATGTGTAATAACAGCCCATAATGCAATAAATATCGATATAAAAGCATGATGCAAAATGGACGATCAACTCCCCAAGCTTAGACCTCGCATGTCCTCAAGCTTAAAGCCGATAACGATAAATATGTCCCCATGTTTAGAGGTAGAGGTGTCGATAAAAATAAAATACGGACATGAAGGCATCATGATTATTCTCATAACAACAACATATATAGATATTGTCATATGATTTATTATGTCCAAGTAATAATCCATTCACAATGCAGAGTACGAATCATAAACTTTATTGAGAACCAACAAACTATAATCTCAGTCATTGAAGCAATTGCAATTTATCATAACATCGGAAAGAGTCTATGTCAGAGCTTAATATCAAGTCCACATACTCAACTATCATTTAGTCCTTCATAATTGCTAACACTCACGCGATACTTGTGGTTACGGAGTTTTAATCGGACACAGAGAAAGATAGGGGCTTATTGTTTCGCCTCCCAACCTTTTACCTCAAGGGTAATGTCAACAATAATAACTCATGCCCCCTACATCCAATTAGATATATCAATCAGGATCTTTCCAACACATCGTGCTTGCCAAAGGATAAAATGTAAAGAGGAAAGGTGAAGATCACCATGACTCTTGCATAAGGTAGAGGATAATAATAAAAGATAGGCCCTTTGCAGAGGGAAGCAGAGGTTGCCATGCGCTTTTATGGTTGGATGCACAAAATCGTAATGCGAAAGAACGTCACTTTATATTGCCCCTTGTGATATGAACCTTTATTATGCAGTCCGTCACTTTTATTTCTTCCCCATCACAAGATCGTATAAGGCTTTTTTCTCCCACACCAATCAATCATACATATTTAGAGAGCAATTTTTATTGCTTTGCACCGATGACAACTTACTTGAAGGATCTTACTCAATCCATAGGTAGATATGGTGGACTCCCATGGCAAAACTGGTTTAAGGGTTTTTGGAAGCACAAGTAGTATCTCTACTTGGTGCTGAGAATTTGGCTAGCAGGAGGGAGAAAGGCAAGCTCAACATGTTGGATGATCCATGACAATATATTTTATCTCAGATATAAGAAAACATAACCCATTACGTTGTCTTCCTTGTCCAACATCAACTCTTTAGCATGTCATATTTTAATGAGTGCTCACAATCATAAAAGATGTCAATAATAGTATATCTATATGTGAAACCTCTCTTTCCTTATTACTTCCTATTAATTGCAACGATGACCAAATCTATGTTTGCCAACTCCCAACAACTTTTAATCATCATACTCTTCTATGTGAAGTCATTACTCTCAATAAGATCAATATGAGCTCTTTGTTTCTTTTTATTATTTTTCTCTATTCTTTTATTCACTCAAGATCATGGCAAAATAATCAATCCCTTGACTCAACACTAATCTTTATTATATAGCTCACGGACTCGATTACATAGAGAGATCACAAAGCAAAAAACTCAAAACTAGATCATGCCATAAACTTTATTCTACTAGATCAAGATACTACTAATAGGATCGAACTAAGAAAAACGGTAAAGATAGGAGATGTGGTTGTGATACGATACCGGGGCACCTGCCCCAAGCTTGGCAGTTGCCAAGGGGAGTGCCCATACCCATGTGATTATGTCTCCTTCTTCAGGGTTGATGAAACATTCTTGGCGATGATGCTTTTAGGATACGATTCTCCTCCTCAAGCTTATTGACTTGCTGCTTGAGGCCCATTATTTCCTTGCGAAGCTTTCCTGTAACTGCTAAGGTTCCTTGCACCCAAGGGTGTTGCATAGCTGCGGCAGAACAAGTGACACTCCTCTTCATATTTTCATAAGAAATAAATCTAACATTGGAAGGGATAACCGAGTTTGGAATAGTTGAGCTATGTAGTTCCCCCATCGCGAACCCAGCTCGGAAGCGAGAAGTGACTTCTTGATCCTCCATGGCATCCACTCTCATCAAGTCAGACTCCATCTCCTCCTCCGTTGCTGACCCAAAGGGGTCAGCTTTGCTGTTTGCACTTGGTTCCGGTGCCGGATTGGATACCCGGCTCTCCCCGACTGACTCTTGAGAAGACATCTTGCTCTAATCTATAGAAGCAACACCTCGAAACAAAAACAGAGGATATTTGCGTGATACGGGAGTCAAAACCTTTGGGAGAATATATAATGAATTTTTACCGACCAAAATATGTATCGTGCAAGAAAACGGAGTCCGGAAGGCACACGAGGTGCCCACGAGGTAGGGGGGCGCGCCCAGGGGGGTAGGGCGCGCCCTCCACCCTCGTGGAGCCCTCGTGTCCTTCTCGGACTGCTACTTATTTTTCTATTTTTCTAAATATTCCAAAACGGAGAAATATTGCCTTAAAAACTGTTTTGGAGTCGGTTTACTTACTGCATCACATACCTACTCCTTTTCTCGAGTCCGAAATGTTCCTAAAGTGTCCCTTATGTATTCCTCCGGGGTTACGGTTTCAATAACATTGGTTTCAACATTTATAGGATTACCTGAGATATAGTGTTTGATTCTCTGGCCGTTTACCACCTTCGGATTTGTGCCTTCAAAGTTGTTGATTTTTATGGCACCGGAGCGATAGACCTCCTCGATAACATAGGGACCTTCCCATTTAGAGAGAAGTTTTCCTGCAAAAAATCTTAAACGAGAGTTGTATAGCAATACATAATCACCTACATTAAACTCACACTTTTGTATCCTTTTGTCATGCCATCTTTTAACTTTTTCTTTAAATAACTTGGCATTTTCATAAGCTTGGGTTCTCCATTCATCAAGTGAGCTAATATCAAATAACCTCTTCTCACCGGCAAGTTTGAAATCATAGTTGAGCTCTTTAATAGCCCAATAAGCCTTATGTTCTAGTTCGAGAGGTAAGTAACATGCTTTTCCATAAACCATTTTATACGGAGACATACCCATAGGATTTTTATATGCAGTTCTATAGGCCCATAATGCATCATCAAGTTTCTTGGACCAATTCTTTCTAGACCTATCGACAGTCTTTTGCAAAATTAATTTGAGCTCCCTATTACTCAATTCTACTTGACCACTAGACTGTGGGTGATATGGAGATGCAATTCTATAATTGACATCATATTTAGCAAGCATTTTACGGAAAGTACCATGAATAAAATGTGAACCACCATCAGTCATTAAATATCTAGGGACTCCAAACCTCGGAAAAATAACTTCTTTAAGCATTTTAATAGAGGAGTTATGATCAGCACTACTAGTTGGAATAGCTTCTACCCACTTAGTAACGTAATCAACAGCAACTAAAATATGTGTATATCCATTAGAGGCAGGAAAAGGTCCCATATAATCAAAGCCTCAAACATCAAATGGTTCAATAGCAAGTGAATAATTCATAGGCATTTCTTGACGTCTACTAATATTACCAATTCTTTGACATTCATCACAATACAAGACAAACTTACGGGCATCCTTGAAGAGAGTAGGCCAATAAAAACCGGATTGCAATACCTTATGTGCAGTTCTATCTCCAGTGGTGTCCTCCATAAGCTTCGGAGTGACACTTATGTAGGATCCGCCCCTGTTCATGCTCAGTACACAACGTCTAATAACACCATCTACTCCTTCTTTATAAAGATGTGGGTCATCCCAAAAGTAATGTCTCAAACCATAGAAAAACTTTTTCTTTTGCTGGTATGTGAAACTAGGCGGTATAAATTTAGCAACGATGTAATTGGCATAATCAGCATACCACGGAGTACTACGAGAAGTATTTATGACATTCAATTGTTCATCAGGAAAACTATCATCAATAGGCAGTGGGTCATCAAGAACATTTTCTAACCTAGACAAGTTGTCTGCAACGGGGTTCTCAGCTCCCTTTCTATCAACAATATGCAAACCAAATTCTTGTAGCAAGAGAACCCATCTAATAAGTCTAGGTTTAGCATCTTTCTTTTCCATCAAATATTTAATAGCAGCATGAGCAGTGTGAATAGTTACTTTAGAATAAACGATATAAGGTGTGAACTTATCACAAGCAAATACAACTGCTAAGAATTCATTTTCAGTAGTAGCATAGTTTCTTTGAGCATTGTCTAGAGTCTTACTAGCATAATGAATAACATTTAATTTCTTATAAACTCTTTGCCCTAGAACATCACCTACAGCATAATCACTAGCATCACACATAATTTCAAAGGGTAAATTCCAATCAGGTGGCTGAACAATATGTGCAGAGATCAATGCTTTCTTAAGTATTTCAAATGCTTCTACACAATCATCATCAAAGACAAATGGTATATCTTTTTGTAATAAATTAGCCAGAGGCCGAGAAATTTTTAAGAAGTCCTTAATGAACCTCCTATAAAATCCGGCGTGACCAAGGAAACTTCTTATACCTTTGATGTCCTTGGGACATGGCATCTTTTCAATAGCATCAACTTTGGCTTTATCAACTTCATTACCTCTTTCAGAAACTTTATGCCCCAAGACAATACCTTCATTAACCATAAAGTGGCACTTTTCCCAATTCAAGACAAGATTAGTTTCTTCACATCTCTGCAAAACTCGATCAAGATTGCTCAAGCAATCATCAAAGGAGGATCCATATACAGAAAATTCGTCCATGAAAACCTCACAAATCTTTTCAAAAAAGTCAGAGAATATAGCCATCATGCATCTTTGAAAGGTAGCAGGTGCATTACATAAACCAAAAGGCATACGTCTATAAGCAAAAGTACCAAAAGGGCAAGTAAAAGTAGTCTTTGATTGATCCTTAGCCGACACAGGTATTTGAGAGAAATCAGAATAACCATCTAGGAAGCAATAATGTGTATGTTTGCATAATCTTTCTAGCATTTGATCAATAAAAGGTAAGGGGTAATGATATTTCTTAGTAGCTTTATTTAATTTGCGAAAATCAATTACCATCCTATAACCTGTAATAATTCTTTGTGGGATCAATTCATCTTTATCATTAGGAACTACAGTAACACCTCCCTTCTTAGGAACACAATGAACAGGACTTACCCACTGACTGTCAGCAACGGGATAAATTATACCTGCCTCCAGAAGCTTTAGTATTTCTTTTCTTACCACTTCTTTCATCTTAGGATTAAGCCTTCGTTGATGATCACGAACCGGTTTGGCATCTTCTTCCAAATTTATTTTATGTTGACATAGAGTGGGACTAATGCCCTTAAGATCATCAAGAGTATATCCAACAAAGACCACGGTGCTTCTTCGTAGTTTTCAATAATCTCTCTTCTTCATGCTCTGAAAGGTTAGCACTAATAATAACAGGATATGTTTTCTTTTCATCAAGATAAGCATATTTAAGATTATCAGGCAACGGTTTAAGCTCAAACACGGGATCACCCTTGGGTGGAGGGGATCCCTAGGATTTCAACAGGCAAATTGTGTTTCAGAATAGGTTCCTGTTTAAAGAATACTTCATCTATTTCCCTTCTTTCATTCATAAACATATCATTTTCATGGTCTAGCAAATAATGTTCTAGAGGATCACTAAGAGGTACGGCAATAGAAGCAAGACCAATAATTTCATCCTTACTAGGCAATTCTTCTTCACGGTGTTGTTTACTAAACTTAGAGAAATTAAACTCATGAATTGTATCATCCAAGCCAATAGTAACAACATTCTTTTCGTAGTCTATCTTAGCATTAACAGTATTCAAGAAGGGTCTACCAAATATAATGGGACAAAAGCTATCTTGTGGGGAGCTAAGAACAAGAAAATCAGCAGGATATTTAATTTTCCCACACAAGACTTCAACATCTCTAACAATTCCCACTGGCGATATGCTATCTCTATTGGCAAGTTTAATTGTGACATCAATATCTTCTAACTCAGCAGGTGCAATTTCATGCTTAATTTCTTTATATAAGTCATAAGTTATAACACTAGCACTAGCACCCATATCACATAAGCCATGATAACAATGATCTCCTATTTTAACAGAAATAACAGGCACGCCTACCACAGGTCTATGTTTATCTTTAGCACTAGGTTTAGCAATTCTAGCAGATTCACCACAAAATTGAATAACATGCCCATCAATATTATCAGACAAGAGATCTTTAACAATAGCAATATTAGGTTCTACTTTGACTTGCTCATGAGGTGTATAAGTTCTAATATTGCCTTTACGAACCACAGTTGAAGCTTCAGCATGATCCTTTATTCTAACAGGAAAAGGTGGTTTCTCAACATAAGAGGTAGGAACAATAGGATCATTATAAGTGACAGTCTTTTCTTCAACTTTAATAGGTGCAGCTACTTTTACTTCTATGGGAGGATGATATTTAAACCACTTCTCCTTGGGGAGGTCAACATAAGTAGATAAAGATTCACAAAAAGAAGCTACTATCTCAGAGTCAAGTCCATATTTAGTGTTAAACTTACGGAAAATATCGGTGTCCATAAAATATTTAACACAATCAAACTTAGGTGTCATACCTGACTCCTTACCTTCGTCGAGGTCCCAATCTTCAGAGTTATGCGTTTAATTCTATCCAATAAATTCCATCTGAATTCAATAGTCTTCATCATAAAAGAGCCAGCACAAGAAGTATCGAGCATGGTTTGATTATTATGAGAAAGCCGAGCATAAAAACTTTGAATAATTATTTCTCTCGAGAGCTCATGATTGGGGCATGAATATAACATTGATTTAAGCCGCCCCAAGCTTGACCGATGCTTTCTCCTTCGTGAGGCCAAAAATTATATGTGTAGTTGCGATCACGATGAACAAGATGCATGGGATAATATTTTTGATGAAATTCTAATTTCAGTCTTTTGTAGTTCCATGATCTCGTATCATCACATAGCCTATACCATGTCAATGCATCTCCCTTCAAAGATAAAGGGAAGACCTTCTTCTTAACAACATCATCGGGTATACCTGCAAACTTAAATAATCCACAAACCTCATCCACATATATTAAGTGTTCATCAGGATGCTTGGTTCCATCTTCTGTAAAAGTATTAGCTAGCAGTTTTTCCATCATACCCGAAGGAACTTCAAAAGGAGTTTAACTTTCAATAGGTTCAGTAGGTTGAGGAGCAACTCTTTGCTCTACTGGACGGGGTGAAGATACCCCGAACGAGCCTCTCAGAGGATTACTTTCCATAGTAACAAGTGACAATAAACTTCAGCACACTATATAATTTTTTCCTTACCAAATTCCACCTACCAAAGGCACTTCATTCCCCGACAACGGCGCCAGAAAAGAGTCTTGATGACCCACAAGTATAGGGGATCTATCGTAGTCCTTTCGATAAGTAAGAGTGTCGAACCCAACGAGGAGCAGAAGGATATGATAAGTGGTTTTCAGCAAGGTATTCTCTGCAAGTACTGAAATAAGTGGTAACAGATAGTTCTGTGATAGGATAATTTGTAATGAGCGAAAAGTAACAAAACTAAATAAAGTGCAGCAAGGTGGCCCAATCCTTTTTGTAGCAAAAGACAAGCCTGGACAAACTCTTATATAAGGAAAAGCGCTCCCGAGGACACATGGGAATATCGTCAAGCTAGTTTTCATCACGTTCATATGATTCGCGTTCGGTGCTTTGATAATTTGGTATGTGGGTGGACTAGTGCTTGGGTGCTGTTCTTACTTGAAAAAACATCCCACTTATGATTAACCTCTATTGCAAGCATCCACAACTACAACAAAAGTATTAAGGTAAACCTAACCATAGCATGAAAGATATGGATCCAAATCAGCCCCTTACGAAGCAACGCATAAACTAGGGTTTAAGCTTCGGTCACTCTAGCAACCCATCATCTACTTATTACTTCCCAATGCCTTCCTATAGGCCCAAATAATGGTGAAGTGTTATGTAGTCGATGTTCACATAACATCACTAGAGGCTAGACAACATACATCTCATCAAAATATCAAACGAATACCAAATTCACATGACTACTAATAGCAAGACTTCTCCCATGTCCTCAGGAACAAACGTAACTACTCACAAAGCATATTCATGTTCATAATCAGAGGGTATTAATATGCATATAGGATCTGAACATATGATCTTCCACCAAATAAACCAACTAGCATCGACTACAAGGAGTAATCAACACTACTAGCAACCTACTAGTACCAATCCCAGACTTGGAGACAAGAATTGGATACAAGAGATGAACTAGGGTTTTGAGATGAGATGGTGCTGGTGAAGATATTGATGGAGATTGTCCTCTCCCGATGAGAGGAGCGTTGGTGATGACGATGACGATGATTTCCCCCTCCAGGAAGTGTCCCCCGGCAACAGCTCTGCCGGAGCCCTAGATTGGTTCCGCCTCATGGCGGCGGAGTTTCACCCCGAAAGGTTGCTTCTGATTTTTTTTCTCGACGAAAGACCTCATATAGCAGAAGATGGGCATCGGAGGGCCACCAGGGGGCCCATGAGGTAGGGGGCGTGCCCTAGGAGGGGGGCGCGCCCCCCACCCTCGTGGACAGGGTGTGGGCCCCCGGGCCTTCATCTTTGGCGAGGATTTTTTTATTATTTATTGTAAGACATTCCGTGGTGTTTTAGGACTTTTGGAGTTGTGCAGAATAGGTCTCTAATATTTGCTCCTTTTCCATTAAAATTCCAAATGGCATTCTCCCTCCTTATGTAAACCTTGTAAAATAAGAGAGAATATGAATAAGTATTGTGACATAACGTGTAATAACAGCCCATAATGCAATAAATATCAATATAAAAGCATGATGCAAAATTGACGTATCAGTAAGCATCTTGTCCAAGTACGTTACCTGAAAATGGAAACTCAATTTTGCATTTTTTGCACAATGAACTCAATTCTGGTAGTTGCACCTCAAAATCAACAAGAAGATGTGTATTTTTCTAAGGATCTATTTCATTCAAGATGAAATGCATTCATGATGAATGAAGCAAAACTTTCATGATTTTAATTCTGGTTTGTCTTTTTTGTTTTAACTGTACAATATGAATAAGTAAGTTCAGGAATGCATTTCAATACACAGATTAATGAGCACATGAATACATATTTTTCGCTTAATCTTTTTTGTGCATGAATTTTTGTATATGGGGATGTTCTGGATAAACTGAACAAATAAAACTTGTTCAGAAGTCCATGTAGCATGATCTGGCATAATTGAAACTGCATATCTAAATAAACCCTTTCTGCAAGAACTAAAAACAAATTGACCCACGAATACACACACAGCTTATTATTCAGGACAAGCAACTTCAGTTCTCTGAATGTGCAACTTCCATACTAATATGTGAAAATCATGACAACACACCAACTTATTCATTATTATTATTTTATGTCTATTTCCTGATGCCCATTTTTTATCTTTTCATGAAGGTGATATGATGCCTGAACAAAGAAATGGTGGGGGATTATTAGTACTACCTTAGTAATTCGAGATTGAACTCCAGGTTTGCCTCTATTGTGTTTTGCTTTGTTGCTTGACAGATCTGAGATGTCAGAATGATATGAGAGCTTATCCATTTTTTCTGGTTCTTCAACTTGGGATCTTTGGGCGTCCTGGCATGAAGAAATGGAAGCACAACATCTACACAGAGTATCAACAGATCAGATCATCAGCTTGGGATCTCTGGGCATCTGGACAAGAAGGGTTTTGACAGGAAGAAATGCAAGGAGGAGATCTACAAAGAAATCAGATCATCTGCTTGGGATATCTGGGCGTCTAGAGGAGAAGGGTTTTGGCAAGAAGAAATGCAAGCAAAAAATCTACACAGCACTCAAAAAAGATCAGATCAACTTTATTTCGCCTTCCATGGCGGCGGCTCGGTCGTGTGGTTACGGGAAGAAAGGGGGAGGAAGCAGACCTAGTAGAGCTGTGTGGGTTAGGTGGATGTTGTTAAGTGGGTTAGTTTTTTAGCAGGTTCAGGCCCGTTTTAGACGTGGGCTCTGGCCAGAAACCACAAGATGTGGCCACAAGTTAACAGACACAGAAACAGAACATTTTCTGGGCTTTTCGACTGACCACAACTTTGGGCCAGTCAAATCTTAATTCTGAATTAGCTGTTGCTTGTTTTTGTCATCCGACTGACCCAATTCTGGGGTCAGTCGATTGACAGGTAGCCGCTCGCGAAAAGAATACCAATGTTGTCATCTTTATTGTACTACACATCTTATATAATATCAGAGAAACCAACACCATCTTTTTTTTAGAATCACCGAAGGGGGCTCCCTCACCCGAACATATTACTCAAAGAGTGTTATGGCAAGCCATAAATACAGAAATATAGACACATAAACACATGAAGAGAGGAATAGCCGCCGTGAAAAGATGACCTCCTTGTCACACTATTTCTCCCTGTGAGATCACAGATCTAGATCAGATATAATAAGCTTATCATGGAGACCGAGCGACGATCATGTGCCCTAAAATCCATATCATTTCTTGCGTCCCAAAATTTCCAGAGAGAGGCAAGCAACAGAAAGGGCCATGCAGCAGAGGGAGTAATAGGCAAGAGGGCTTCTGCTACCTCTTGAGCACTGCGTTGGTTTTCCCTTGAAGAGGAAAGGGTGATGCAGCAAAGTAGTGTAAGTATTTCCCTCGGTTTTTGAGAACCAAGGTATCAATCCAGTAGGAGGCCACGCACGAGTCCCTCGCACCTACACAAACAAATAAATCCTCGCAACCAACGCGATAAGGGGTTGTCAATCCCTACACAAATACTTACTTAGAGTGAGATCTGATAGATATGATAAGATAATATTTTTGGTATTTTTATGATAAAGATGCAAAGTAAAATAGAAAGCAATAAAAATAACTAAGTGTTGGAAGATTAATATGATGGAAAATAGACCCGGGGGCCATAGGTTTCACTAGTGGCTTCTCTCAAGAGCATAAGTATTTACGGTGGGTGAACAAATTACTGTTGAGCAATTGACAGAATTGAGCATAGTTATGAGAATATCTAGGTATGATCATGTATATAGGCATCACGTCCGAGACAAGTAGACCGACTCACCTGCATATACTACTATTACTCCACCCATCGACCGCTATCCATCATGCATCTAGAGTATTAAGTTCATAAGAACAGAGTAACGCTTTAAGCAAGATGACATGATGTAGAGGGATAAACTCATGCAATATGATATAAACCACATCTTGTTATCCTCGATGGCAACAATACAATACGTGCCTTGTCTGCCCCTCATCACACCGGGAAAGGACACCGCAAGATATAACCCAAAGCTAAGCACTTCTCCCATTGCAAGAAAGATCAATCTAGTAGGCCAAACCAAACTGATAATTCGAAGAGACTTGCAAAGATAACCAATCATACATAAAAGAATTCAGAGAAGATCCAAATATTGTTCATAGATAAACTTGATCATAAACCCACAATTCATCGATCTCAACAAACACACAGCAAAAAGAAGATTACATCGAATAGATCTCCACAAGAGAGGGGAGAACATTGTATTGAGATCCAAAAAGAGAGAAGAAGCCATCTAGCTAATAACTATGGACCCGAAGGTCTGAGGTAAACTACTCACACATCATCGGAGAGGCTATGGTGTTGATGTAGAAGCCCTCCATGATCGATGCCCCTTCCGACGGAGCTCCGGAACAGGCCCCAAGATGGGATCTCATGGGTACAGAAGGTTGCGACGGTGGAATTAGGTTTTGGCTCCGTATCTGGTAGTTTGGGGGTACGTAGGTATATATAGGAGGAAGGAGTACGTCGGTGGAGCAACAGGAGGCCCATGAGGGTGGAGGGCGCGCCCAGGGGGGTAGGCGCGCCCCCCTACCTTGTGCCCTCCGGGTTGATGTCTTGGCGTAGGGTCCAAGTCCTCTGGATCACGTTCGTTCCGAAAATCACGTTCCCGAAGGTTTCATTCCGTTTGGACTCCATTTGATATTCTTTTTCCGCGAAACTCTGAAATAGGCAAAAAACAGCAATTATGGGCTGGGCCTCCGGTTAATAGGTTAGTCCCAAAAATAATATAAAAGTGTATAATAAAGCCCTATAATGTCCAAAACAGAATATAATATAGCATGGAACAATAAAAAATTATAGATACGTTGGAGACGTATCAAGCATCCCCAAGCTTAATTCCTGCTCGTCCTCGAGTAGGTAAATGATAAAAACAGAATTTTTGATGTGGAATGCTACTTCGCATAATTTCAATGTAATTCATCTTAATTATGGTATGAATATTCAGATCCGAAAGATTCAAGACAAAAGTTTAATATTGACATAAAAATAATAATACTTCAAGCATACTAACTAAGCAATCATGTCTTCTCAAAATAACATGGCCAAAGAAAGTTATCCCTACAAAATCATATAGTCTGGCTATGCTCTATCTTCACCACACAAAATATTTAAATCGTGCACAACCCCGATGACAAGCCAAGAAATTGTTTAATACTTTTAGTGTTCTCAAACTTTTTCAATCTTCACGCAATATATGAGCGTGAGCCATGGACATAGCACTATATGTGGAATAGAATGGTGGTTGTGGAGAAGACAAAAAGGAGAAGATAGTCTCACATCAACTAGGCGTATCAACGGGCTATGGAGATGCCCATTAATAGATATCAATGTGAGTGAGTAGGGATTGCCATGCAACGGATGCACTAGAGCTATAAGTATATGAAATCTCAACAAAAGGAACTAAGTGGGTGTGCATCCAACTCGCTTGCTCATGAAGACCTAGGGCATTTTGAGGAAGCCCGTCATTGGAATATACAAGACAAGTTCTATAATGAAAAATTCCCACTAGTATATGAAAGTGATATCATAGGAGACTCTTTATCATGAAGATCATGGTGCTACTTTGAAGCACAAGTGTGGTAAAAGGATAGTAACATTGTCCCTTCTCTCTTTTTCTCTCATTTTTTTATTTGGGCCTTTTCTTCTCTCTTTTTTATGGCCTCTTTTTTTTCGGCCGGAGTCTCGTCCCGACTTGTGGTGGAATCATAGTCTCCATCATCTTTTCCTCACTTGGGACAATGCTCTAAAAATGATTATCGTCACACTTTTATTTTCTTACAACTCAACAATTACAACTCAATACTTAGAACAAAATATGACTCTATGTGGATGCCTCCGGCGGTGTACCGGGATATGCAACGAATCAAGAGTGACATGTATGAAAGAATTATGAATGGTGGCTTTGCCACAAATACAATGTCAAATACATGATCATGCAAAGCAATATGACAATGATGGAGTGTGTCATAGTAAACGGAACGGTGGTAACTTGCATGGCAATATATCTTGGAATGGCTATGGAAATGCCATGATAGGTAGGTATGGTGGCTGTTTTGAGGAAGGTATATGTTGGGTGTATGATACCGGCGAAAAGTGCGCGGTATTAGAGAGGCTAGCAATGGCAGAAGGAAGAAGAGTGCGTATTATCCATGGACTCAACATTAGTCATAAAGAACTCATATACTTATTGCAAAAATCTACAAGTTATCAAAGCAAAGTATTACGTGCATGCTCCTAGGGGATAGATTGGTAGGAAAAGACCATCGTCATTCCCCTACCGCCACTCATAAGGAAGACAATCAATAAATAAATCATGCTCCGACTTCATCACATAACGGTTCACCATCCGTGCATGCTACGGGAATCACAAACTTTAACACAAGTATTTCTCAAATTCACAACTACTCAACTATCATGACTCTAATATCACCATCTCCATATCTCAGAACAATTATCAAGCATCTAACTTCTCATAGTATTCAACACACTCATAAGAAAATTTCCTTTTTCCTTACTAATCTTGGATGCCTATTATAATTAAAGCAAATTACCATGATGTTTTGTAGGACTCTCAAAATAATATAAGTGAAGCATGAGAGAACAATAGTTTCTATAAAACAAAATCACCACCTGATACGTCTTTGATGTCTACTACGCAACCTTCTTCTTGTAGACGTTGTTGGGCCTGCAAGTGCACAGGTTTGTAGGACAGTAGCAAATTTCCCTCAAGTGGATGACCTAAGGTTTATAAATCTGTGGGATGCGTAGGATGAAGATGGTCTCCCTCAAACAACCCTGCAACCAAATAACAAAGAGTCTCTTGTGTCCCCAACACACCCAATACAATGGTAAATTGTATAGCTGCACTAGTTCGGCGAAGAGATGGTGATACAAGTGCAATATGGATGGTAGATAAAGGTATTTGTAATCTGAAATAATAAAAACAGCAAGGTAACAAGTGATAAACGTGAGTGTAAACGGTATTGCAATGATAGGAAACAAGGCCTAGGGTTCATACTTTCACTAGTGCAAGTTCCCTCAACAATAATAACATAGTTAGATCATATAACAATCCCTCAACATGCAACAAAGAGTCACTCCAAAGCCACTAATAGCGGAGAACAAATGAAGAGATTATGGTAGGGTACGGAACCACCTCAAAGTTATTCTTTCCAATCAATCCATTGGGCTATTCCTATAAGTGTCACAAACAGCCCTAGAGTTCGTACTAGAATAACACCTTAAGACACAAATCAACCAAAACCCTAATGTCACCTAGATACTCCAATGTCACCTCAAATATCCGTGGGCATGATTATACGATATGCATCACACAATCTCAATTCATCTATTCAAACCAACACATAAGACCTCAAAGAGTGCCCCAAAGTTTCTACCGGAGAATCACGATTTAAAACGTGTGCCAACCCCTATGCATAGGTTCCCAATGTCCACGAAACCCGCAAGTTGATCACCAAAACATACATCAAGTGGATCAATAGAATAACCCATTGTCACCACGGTTATCCCATAAGACATACATCAAGTGTTCTCAAATCTTTAAAGACTCAATCGATAACATAACTTCAAAGGGGAACTCAATCCATTAAAAGAGAGTAGAGGGGGAGAAGAAACATAAGATACAACTATAATAGCAAAGCTCGCGATACATCAAGATCGTGCCAAATCAAGAACACGAGAGAGAGAGATCAAACACATAGCTACTGGTACATACCCTCAGCCCCGAGGGTGAACTACTCCCTCCTCGTCATGGAGAGCACCAGGATGATGAAGATGGCCACAGGTGAGGGTTCCCCCTCCGGCAGGGTGTCGGAACGGGCTCCCGAGAGGTTTTTGGTGGCTACAGAGGCTTGCGGCGGCGGAACTCCTGATCTATCTTTTGTTCTGGAAGTTTTACGATACGTAGGTATATATGGGTGCGAAGTGCGTCGGTGGACGAAGGGGGCCACGAGGCATGGGGCGCCCGAGGGGTGGGCGCCCCCCACCCTCGTGAGCACCTCCCTTCTTTCTGACGTGCACTCCAAGTCCATCCGGTGGCTTTCCTTCCAAAAATAACTTCTTCGCTTGATTTCGTTCCGTTTTGACTCATGTCGATATTCCTTTTCCTCGAAACACTGAAATAGGCATAAAAGCAACAAATCAGGCTGGGCCTCCGGTTAATATGTTAGTCCAAAAACAATATAAAAGTGGATAATAAAGCCCAATATTGCCTAAAACAGTAGATAATATAGCATGGAGCAATCAAAAATTATAGATACGTTGGAGACGTATCAAGCATCCCCAAGCTTAATTCCTGCTCATCCTCGAGTAGGTAAATGATAAAAAGATAATTTTTGATGTGGAATGCTACTTGGCATAATTTCAATGTAATTTTTCTTACTTGTGATATGGATATTCAGATTCGAAAGATTCAAGACAAAAGTTCATATTGACATCAAAATAATAATACTTCAAGCATACTAACAAAGCAATTATGTCTTCTCAAAATAGCATGGCAAAAGAAAGTTCATCCCTACATAATCATATAGTTAGACTATGCTTCATTTTCGTCACACAAAGATGTTCCCAACTTCTATACCCCCGATGACAAGCCAAGCAATTGTTTCGTACTTCAATAATCTCAAACTTTTTCAACCTTCACGCAATACATGAGCGTGAGCCAAGGATATAGCACTATGGGTGGAATAGAATATGATGATGGGGATTGTGTGGAGAAGACAAAAAGGAGAAAGTCTCACATTGACGAGGATAATCAACGGGCTATGGAGATGCCCATCAATTGATGTCAACATGAGGAGTAGGGATTGCCATGCAACGGATGCACTAGAGCTATAAATGCTCAACAAAAGAAAACTAGTGGGTGTGCATCCAACTTGCTTGCTCACGAAGACCTAGGGCATTTGAGGAAGCCCATCGTAGGAATATACAAGCCAAGTTCTATAATGAAAAATTCCCACTACTATATGAAAGTGAAAACATATGAGACTCACTATATGAAATACATGGTGCTACTTTGAAGCACAATATATATGACTCACTACATGAAGAACAAGGTGCTACTTTGAAGCACAAGTGTGGAAAAAGAGATAGTAGCATTGCCCTTTTTATTTATTTTCTTTTTTTGAGCCTTTCCTTTTTTTTGGCCTTTCTCCTTTTTTTTGGGAAATTCTCTAATAATGATGATCATCACACTTCTATTGATTACAACATATGAATTACAACTCGAAACTAGAACAAGATATGACTCTATATGAATGCCTTCGGCGGTGTACCGGGATGGTGCAATGAATCAAGAGTGACATGTATGAAAAATAATGCATGCTGGCTTTGCCACAAATACGATGTCAACTACATGATCATGCAATGGCAATATGACAAAAGTAAAGTATGTCATGATGATGATGAACGGAACGGTGGAAAGTTGCATGGCAATATATCTCGAAATGGCTATGGAAATGCCATAATAGGTAGGTATGGTGGCTGTTTTGAGGAAGATATAGGGAGGTTTATGTGTGATAGAGCGTATCATATCACGGGGTTTGGATGCACCAGTGAAGTTTGCACCAACTCTCAAGGTGAGAAAGGGCAATGCACGGTACCGAAGAGGCTAGCAAAGGCGAAAAGGTAAAAGTGCGTATAATCCATGGACTCAACATTAGTCAAAAGAACTCATATACTTATTGCAAAAATTTAGAAGTCATCAAAAATCAAGTACTACGCGCATGCTCCTAGGGGGATAGATTGGTAGGAAAAGACCATCGCTCGTCCTCGACCGCCACTCATAAGGATGCACAAGCCAGGTACACTTCATATTTCAAATTTGTTACACAACTTTAACCATACGTGCATGCTACGGGACTTGCTAACTTCAACACAAGTATTCTTTAAATTCATAATCACCCAACTAGCATGACTTTAATATCATTACCTCCATATCTCAAAACAATTATCAAGTATCAAACTTTTCTTAGTATTCAACACACTCATAAGAATTCTTGCAAATCTTGTATGCTTAGCATATTAGGATTATTTAAGCAAATTACCATGATATTTAAGACTCTAAAAATAATCTAAGTGAAGCATGAGAGTTCATATATTTCTCCAAAATAAAACTACCACCATTGTGCTCTAAAAGATATAAGTGAAGCACTAGAGCAAACGACAAACTACTCCGAAAGATATAAGTGAAGATCAATGAGTAGTCGAATAATTATACAACTATGTGAAGACTCTCCCATTTAATAATTTCAGATCTTGGTATTGTATTCAAACATCAAGCAAAACAAAATAAAATGACATTGCAAGGATAGCACAACTCATGTGAAGAAGCAAAAACTTAGGCTCAACCGATACTAACCGATAGTTGTTGAAGAAGAAAGGTGGGATGCCTACTGGGCATCCCCAAGCTTAGATGCTTGAGACTTCTTGAAATATTATCTTGGGGTGCCTTGGGCATCCCCAAGCTTGAGATTTTGTGTCTCCTTAATTCCTCTCATATCATGGTTTCTCTTTTTATCAAAAGCTTCATTCACAACAAACTCAACAAGAACTCGTGAGATAGGTTAGTATAAACCAATGCAAAAACTTATCATTTTCTACTGTAACAAATCACTAACATTATTATTCAACATTGCATACTAAATGCCTCTGCATATTTAATAGTCCTATCCTTAAATCGAACCATTAAACAAGCAAACATATGCAAACAATGCAAACATAACAGCAATCTGCCAAAACACTACAGTCTGTAAAGAATGCAAGAGTATCAATACTTCCCTGACTCCAAAAATTATGAACTAAAATTACCACTGTAATAAATTTATCAGAGCTCAATATGCAAAAAGATTCAACATTATACCACTCTCTGACTTTTCTAGGGAATTTTTGCAACAGCGATAAACTTTCTGTTTTCAAACAGCAACATGTATACTAGCAAAATAGGCATGGCAAAGGCTATCCGTGACTTTTTTATTGAAACTAAAGATGCAAAACATTATTATAAATAACAGCAAGCAAATACTAACAAGATAAAATGACGCTCCAAGCAAAACACATATCATGTGGTGAATTAAAATATAGCTCCAAGTAAAGTTACCGATGAACGAAGACGAAAGAGGGGATGCCATCCGGGGCATCCCCAAGCTTAGGCTATTGGTTGTCCTTGAATATTACCTTGGGGTGCCTTTGGCATCCCCAAGCTTAGGCTCTTGCCACTCCTTATTCCATAGTCCATCGAATCTTTACCCAAAACTTGAAAACTTCACAACACAAAACTTAACAGAAAACTTCGTGAGCTCCGTTAGCGAAAGAAAACAAAACACCACTTCAAGGTACTGTAATGAACTCATTTTTTATTTATATTGGTGTTAAACCTACTGTATTCCAACTTCTCTATGGTTTATAAAATATTTTACTAGCCATAGAGTCATCAAAATAAGCAAACAACACACGAAAAACAGAATCCGTCAAAAACAGAACAGTCTGTAGTAATCTGTAACTAACGCAAACTTCTGGAACTCCAAAAATTCTAAAATAAATTGGTGGACATGAGGAATTTGTCTAGTAATCATCTGCAAAAAGAATCAACTAAATAGCACTCTCCAGTAAAAAGTTCTAGCTAATCTCGTGAGCGCTAAAGTTTCTGTTTTTTACAGCATGATCATAAAGACTTCACCCAAGTCTTCCCAAAGGTTCTACTTGGCACAAACACTAATTAAAACACAAAACTACATCTAGACAGAATCTAGATGGATTATTTATTACTCCCTCAGTCCCATAATGTAAGACGTTTTTAACACTAGTATAGTGTCAAAAAACGTCTTATATTATGAGACGGAGGGAGTACTAAACAGAAGCAAAAAGTAAGAAACTAAAATAAAATTGGGTTGCCTCCCAACAAGCGCTATCGTTTAACGCCCCTAGCTAGGCATGATGATTTCAATGATGCTCACATAAAAGATAAGAATTGAAACATAAAGAGAGCATCATGAAGAATATGACTAGCACATTTAAGTCTAACCCACTTCCTATGCATAGGGATTTTGTGAGCAAACAACTTATGGGAACAATAATCAACTTGCATAGGAAGGTAAAACAAGCATAACTTCACAAATTTAAGCACATAGAGAGAAAACTTGATATTATTGCAATTCCTACAAGCATATGTTCCTCCCTCATAATAATTTTCAGTAGCATCATGAATGAATTCAATAATATAACCAGCACCTAAAACATTCTTTTCATGATCTACAAGCATAGAAATTTTATTACTCTCCACATAAGCAAAATTCTTCTTATTCGGAATAGTAGTGGGAGCAAACTCAACAAAATAACTATCATATGATTGAAAATTAAGATCAAGATGACAAGTTTCATGGTTATCATTATTCTTTAAAGCATACGTGTCATCACAATAATCATCATAGATAGGAGGCATGCTCTCATCATAGTAAATTTGCTCATCAAAGCTTGGGGGACAAAAAATATCATCTTCATCAAACATAGCTTCCCAAGATTGTGGCTTTGCATATCATTAGCATCATGGATATTCAAGGAATTCATACTAACAACATTGCAACCATGCTCATCATTCACATATTTCATGCCAAGCATTCTATGTAATTCTTCTTCTAGCACTTTGGCACAATTTTCCTTTCCATCATTCTCACGAAAGATATTAAAAAGGTGAAGCATATGAGACAAACTCAATTCCATTTTTTTGTAATTTTCTTTTATAGACTAACTAGTGCTAAAACAAGAAACAAAAAGATTTGATGGCAAGATCTAAAGATATACCTTCACTTACCTAGCCTCCCCGGCAACGGCGCCAGAAAAGAGCTTGATGTCTACTACGCAACCTTTTTCTTGTAGACGTTGTTGGGCCTGCAAGTGCACAGGTTTGTAGGACAGTAGCAAATTTCCCTCAAGTGGGTGACCTAAGGTTTATTAATCCGTGGGAGGCGTAGGATGAAGATGGTCTCTCTCAAACAACCCTGCAACCAAATAACAAAGAGTCTCTTGTGTCCCCAACACACCCAATACAATGGTAAATTGTATAGGTGCACTAGTTCGGCGAAGAGATGGTGATACAAGTGCAATATGGATGGTAGATAAAGGTATTTGTAATCTGAAATAATAAAACAGAAAGGTAACAAGTGATAAGCGTGAGCGTAAACGGTATTGCAATGATAGGAAACAAGGCCTAGGGTTCATACTTTCACTAGTGCAAGTTCTCTCAACAATAATAACATAGATAGATCATATAACAATCCCTCAACATGAAACAAAGAGTCACTCCAAAGCCACTAATAGCGGAGAACAATCGAAGAGATTATGGTAGGGTACGAAACCACCTCAAAGTTATTCTTTCCAATCAATCCATTGGGCTATTCCTATAAGTGTCACAAACAGCCCTAGAGTTCGTACTAGAATAACACCTTAAGACACAAATCAACCAAAACCCTAATGTCACCTAGATACTCCAATGTCACCTCAAGTATCCGTGGGCATGATTATACGATATGCATCACACAATCTCAATTCATCTATTCAAACCAACACATAAGACCTCAAAGAGTGCCCCAAAGTTTCTACCGGAGAATTACGACGAAAACGTGTGCCAACCCCTATGCATATATTCCCAATGTCACGAAACCCGCAAGTTGATCACCAAAACATACATCAAGTGGATCAATAGAATAACCCATTGTCACCACAGTTATCCCATGCAAGACATACATCAAGTGTTCTCAAATCTTTAAAGACTCAATCCGATAACATAACTTCAAAGGGGAAACTCAATCCATTACAAGAGAGTAGAGGGGGAGAAGAAACATAAGATCCAACTATAATAGCAAAGCTCGCGATACATCAAGACCGTGCCAAATCAAGAACACGAGAGAGAGAGATCAAACACATAGCTACTGGTACATACCCTCAGCCCCGAGGGTGAACTACTCCCTCCTCGTCATGGAGAGCGCCGGGATGATAAAGATGGCCACAGGTGAGGGTTCCCCCCTCCGGCAGGGTGCCGGAACGGGCTCCCGAGAGGTTTTTGGTGGCTATAGAGGCTTGCGGCCGCGGAACTCCCGATCTATCTTCCGTTCTGGAAGTTTTATGATACGTAGGTATATATGGGTGCAGGGGGTACGTCGGTATCAGTCTCCAACGTATCTATAATTTTTGATTGCTCTGTGCTATATTATCTACTGTTTTAGACAATATTGGGCTTTATTTTCCACTTATATATTACTTTTAGGACTAACCTATTAACCGGAGGCCCAGCCCAGATTTGTTGTTTTATGCCTATTTTAGTGTTTCGAAGAAAAGGAATATCAAACGGAGTCAAAACGGAACGAAATCAACTGGAGAAGTTATTTTTGGAAGGAAAGCCACCCGATGGACTTGGAGTGCACGTCAGGAAAGAAGGGAGGTGCTCACGAGGGTGGGGGGCGCGCCCACCCCCCTGGGGCGCCCCCTGCCTCGTGGCCCCCCCTTCGATCCACCGACGTACCCCCTGCACCCATATATACCTACGTATCGTAAAACTTCCTGAACAGAAGATAGATCGGGAGTTCCGCCAAGCAAACCTCTCATAGCCACCAAAACCTCTCGGGACCCTGTTAAGACTCACGGAGGGGGGAACCCTCACCGTGGCCATCTTCATCATCCCGGCGCTCTCCATGACGAGGAGGGAGTAGTTCACCCTCGGGGCTGAGGGTATGTACCAGTAGCTATGTGTTTGATCTCTCTCTCTCTCTCTCTCTCTCTCTCTCTCTCTCTCTCTTGGGTTCTTTATTTGGCACGATCTTGATGTATCGCGAGCTTTGCTATTATAGTGTAATCTTATGTTTCTTCTCCCCCTCTACTCTCTTGTAATGAATTGAGTTTTCCCCTTTAAGTAATCTTATTAGATTGAGTCTTTAAAGATTTGAGAACACTTGATGTATGTCTTGCCGTGCGTATCTGTGGTGACAATGGGATATCACGTGATTCACTTGATGTATGTTTTGGTGATCAACTTGCGGGTTCTGCCCATGAACCTATGCATAGGGGTTGGCACACGTTTTCGTCGTGATTCTCCGGTAGAAACTTTGGGGCACTCTTTGAGGTTCTATGTGTTGGTTGAATAGATGAATTTGAGATTGTGTGATGCATATCGTATAATCATACCCACAGATACTTGAGGTGACATTGGAGTATCTAGGTGACATTAGGGTTTTTGTTGATTTGTGTCTTAAGGTGTTATTCTAGTACGAACTCTAGGGCTGTTTGTGACACTTATAGGAATAGCCCAATATATCGATCCGAAAGAATAGCTTTGAGGTGGTTTCGTACCCTACCATAATCTCTACGTTTGTTCTCCGCTATTAGTGGCTTTGGAGTGACTCTTTGTTGCATGTTGAGGGATTGTTTTATGATCTATCGATGTTATTATTGTTGAGAGAACTTGCACTAGTGAAAGTATGAACCCTAGGCCTTGTTTCCTATCATTGCAATACCGTTTACGCTCACTTTTATCATTAGTTACCTTGTTGTTTTTATATTTTCAGATTACAAAAACCTATATCTACCATCCATATTGCACTTGTATCACCATCTCTTCGTCGAACTAGTGCACCTATACAATTTACCATTGTATTGGTATTGTTGGGGACACAAGAGACTCTTTGTTATTTGGTTCCAGGGTTGTTTGAGAGAGACCATCTTCATCCTACGCCTCCCATGGATTGATAAACCTTAGGTCATCCACTTGAGGGAAATTTGCTACTGTCCTACAAACCTCTGCACTTGGAGGCCCAACAATGTCTACAAGAAGAAGGTTGTGTAGTAGACATCACCACCATGCTCTAAAAGATATAAGTGAAGCACTAGAGCAAAAACTATATAACTCAAAAGATATAAGTGAAGCACATAGAATATTCTAATAATTTCTGAATCATGTGTGTCTCTCTCAAAAGGTGTGTACAGCAAGGATGATTGTGGTAAACTAACAAATAAAGACTCAAATAATACAAGACGCTCCAAGCAAAACACATATCGGGTGGTGAATAAAAATATAGGGGATAATTAGATTTATGCCCCTAGTTGTGTCCCACTCGTCTGTTTTACCCCTAATTTCCAAAAGTCACATGTTCTGTCCAAGTCACTTTGCTCCTCGTATGCTTTTGCCCTTTGACCGTCTGACTGTCAGTTTGAAAACTTCATAACTAATTCATACTAAATCAGAAAAATGCAAATAAGATACCAAAATATTGAGAAAAACATCACCTATATGTGAGTGTCATTTGCATTCATGAAAAAAGTGTTGGAAAGTGCACATCTGAGTTTTAGCTCTTTTGATACCACCATGAATAGTAAAATCTAAAAAAATTCAAAAAAATCAAAAAAATATGGTGGCAAAGAACGACAAATGTTCTAAGTGCTTGCAGAGTTTCATGAGGGAACGACATTCATGGAAGTCGTGGCAAAAAAAATAATCTATTTTGGAGTGCTGATTGTTTTTTTTGCTGGGGCACCCACGAATGTCATTCCCTGATGAAACTTGGCAAGCACTTAAAACATTTGTCATTCTTTGCCACCAAATTTGTTTTTAAATTTTTTGAATTTTTTTAGATTTTACTATTCATGGTGGTAGTATAAGAGCTAAAACTCGGATGGGCACTTTCAAACACTTTTTTCATGAATGCAAATGACACTGACATATTGGTGATGTTTGTCCGAACATTTTGGTATCTTATTTCCATTTTTTGATTTAGTATGGGTTAGTTATGAAGTTTTCAAACTGAGAGTCAAACAGTCAAAGGGCGAAAGCATAAGAGAAGCGAAGTGACTTGGACAGAAGCGCTGACTTTTGAAAATTAGGGGTAAAACAGCCGAGTGGGACACAACTAGGGGCATAAATCTAATTAACCCAAAAATATAGCTCCAAGTAAAGTTACCGATGGAAGTAGACGAAAGAGGGGATGCCTTCCGGGGCATCCCCAAGCTTTGGCTTTTAGGTGTCCTTAGATTATCTTGGGGTGCCATGGGCATCCCCAAGCTTAGGCTCTTGCCACTCCTTGTTCCATAATCCATCAAATCTTTCACCCAAAACTTGAAAACTTCACAACACAAAACTTAGCAGAAAATCTCGTGAGCTCCGTTAGCAAAAGAAAACAAAAGACCACTTCAAGATACTGTAATGAACTCATTCTTTATTTATATTGGTGTTAAACCTACTGTATTCCAACTTATCTATGGTTTATAAACTCTTTTACTAGCCATAGATTCATCAAAATAAGCAAACAACACACGAAAAACAGAATCTGTCAAAAACAGAACAGTCTGTAGTGATTTGTAACTAACGCAAACTTCTGGAACTCCAAAAATTCAGCCAAAATAGGACGACCTAGAAAATTTGTTTATAGATCATCAGCAATTGGAATCAATATTTTATCACGTTCTGGTGATTTTTAACAATTATTTTCGTGAACATAAAGTTTCGGGAATTTACAGCAAGATTAATAACTATCATCCAAGAAGATCCTATAGGTTTATCTTGGAACAAACACTAATTAAAACATAAAAACACATCTAACCAGAGGCTAGATCAAAGATTTATACCTAAACAGAAGCAAAAAGCAAAAATCTAAAATAAAATTGGGCTGCCTCCCAACAAGCGCTATCGTTTAACGCCCCTAGCTATGCATAATAGCAAGGATAGATCTAGGTACTGCCATAATAATAAGATAGATCATTAAAACTCATTTCATACTCTCTACAATCAGTAGCAAGTTTTCTTTGTGGCAAGAAGTAATCAAAAGGGCTAAATTTAATGGGACAAAAATCCCCAAGATCAACTTTAGGAGTTATAGGTTCCTCCTTCGGCCCTTCATATTGCACAACCAACTCATCATTATAAGCATTCTTTTGACAGAACTTGGTGAGCCTATATTCGAGAGAATATCCTAGCTCATTATTTCAAATAGCAAAATCATCATTAAGTTCAGAATTTCTATCAACTAGAATATTTGTAGGAACCTTTTTTCTAAGGTTTTCATTAAAAGCAACATAATCTAGAGATTGAAAACGCATTATTTCCTCTTGATCAAATAAGATAGTTTTTATGGGAGGACGTCCATCGTCCACCCTATAATGCGCAAAGATTTCTTTGGCCTCTTTTATAATAAATCTGAACTCATGAGCCAAAAAGATAGTAGCGGCATGCTTAACAGAAGAATGCTCAATGTTAGAAAATTCTAGGAAAATTCTCTGTATGCAGGGATGCATCTAAATAAATTGTCTTTCAAGTTCAACTACAAGCATGGTGATAGCGTCCGCAAGACTACTAGTTCTATGAAGAATAAAACTACCCATAGAAGGCAAAGCACCGGCACAAGTAAAGAAATCTTGGATAAATCCTTTTCCAATAATGTTACCACTACCAATTCGGAATTTTTTTTGTATGTAAGGTAGGGGATTCTTTAGAAGGAGCATCAGAATTTTCCATGATATTACTATTGTCCTTATCGACAATAATTTCCTCAATTTCAGACATAACGGCAGAAAGAGCAAAAAGAGGAAAAGAAAGAGGGAGGCGAATAAAACGGCAAGGGTGAAGTGGGGGAGAGGAAAACGAGAGGCAAATGGCAAATAATGTAATACGGGAGATAAGGGTTTGTGATGGGTACTTGGTATGTTAACTTTATAGAGACTCCCGGCAACGGGCGCGGAAATGGCTCATTGTCGGGAGTCCAAATCTTAACTTGACCTTGCGTAAGCCTCCCCGGCAACGGCGCCAGAAATGGCTCGTTGTCGGGAGTCAAATCTTGACTTGACTTCGCGTAAGCCTCCCCGGCAACGGCGCCAGAAATCCTTCTTGCTACCTCTTGAGCATTGTGTTGGTTTTCCCTTGAAGAGGAAAGGGTGATGCAGCAAAGTAGCGCAAGTATTTCCCTCAGTTTTTGAGAACCAAGGTATCAATCCAGTAGGAGGCCACGCACGAGTCCCTCGCACCTACACAAACAAATAAATCCTCGCAACCAACACGATAAGGGGTTGTCAATCCCTACACGGTCACTTACGAGAGTGAGATCCGATAGATATGATAAGATAATATTTTTGGTATTTTTATGATAAAGATGCAAAGTAAAATAGAAAGCAATAAAAATAACTAAGTGTTGGAAGATTAATATGATGGAAAATAGACCCGGGGCCACAGGTTTCACTAGTGGCTTCTCTCAAGAGCATAAGTATTTACGGTGGGTGAACAAATCTGTTGAGCAATTGATGTAATTGAGCATAGTTATGAGAATATCTAGGTATGATCATGTATATAGGCATCACGTCCGAGACAAGTATACCGACTCACACGCATCTACTACTATTACTCCACACATCGACCACTATCCAGCATGCATCTAGAGTATTAAGTTCATAAGAACAGAGTAACGCTTTAAGCAAGATGACATGATGTAGAGGATAAACTCATGCAATATGATATAAACCCCATCTTGTTATCCTCGTTGGCAACAATACAATACGTGCCTTGCTGCCCCTCATCATTGGGAAAGGACACCGCAAGATTGAACCCAAAGCTAAGCACTTCTCCCATTGCAAGAAAGATCAATCTAGTAGGCCAAACCAAACTGATAATTTGAAGAGACTTTCAAAGATAACCAATCATACATAAAAGAATTCAGAGAAGATTCAAATATTGTTCATAGATAAACTTGAACATAAACCCATAATTCATCGGTCTCAACAAACACACCGCAAAAGAAGATTACATCAAATAGATCTCCACAAGAGAGGGGGAGAACATTGTATTGAGATCCAAAAAGAGAGAAGAAGCCATCTAGCTAATAACTATGGACCCAAGGTCTGAGGTAAACTACTCACACATCATCGGAGATGCTATGGTGTTGATGTAGAAGCCCTCCGTGATCGATGCCCCTCCGTGAGCTCGAACAGGCCCCAAGATGGGATCTCACGGGCATGTAAGGTTGCAGGCGGTGGAATTAGGTTTTGGCTCCGTGTCTGGTAGTTTGGGGTGCGTGAGTATATATAGGAGGAAGGAGTACATCGGTGGAGCAACAGGGGCCCCACGAGGGTGGAGGGCGCGCCCAGGGGGGTAGGCGCGCCCCCCTACCTCTTGCCCTCCTGGTTGATGTCTTGACGTAGGGTCCAAGTCCTCTGGATCACGTTCATTTCGAAAATCACGTTCCCGAAGGTTTCATTCCGTTTGGACTCCGTTTGATATTCTTTTTCTGCGAAACTCTGAAATAGGCAAAAAACAGCAATTCTGGGCTGGGCCTCCGGTTAATAGGTTAGTCCCAAAAATAATATAAAAGTGTATAAATAAAGCCCAATAATGTCCTGTGACGCTCCCGATTCAACCGTACACTAATCATGCACGCAAATGTGTACGATCAAGATCAGGGACTCACGGGAAGATATCACAACACAACTCTAGACACGAATCAAAATAATGCAAGCTTCATATTACAAGCCAGGGGCCTCGAGGGCTCGAATACAAGCTCGATACACAGGAGTCGTGAAGCAACAATATCTCGAGTACGCATGTGAAGTTAGACAAGGATGCCTTAAGAAGGCAAACACAAACATCAACGATCGAAGAGCAAGGCCTCCTGCCTAGGACCTCCTAACTACTCCTAGTCGTCGGAGGTCTCCATGTAGTAGTATCCATCGGTAGTGGCATCTGGCTCCAGGGATCCACCATCTGTTTGCAACAACCGGAAAGAAGAAAGAAGGGGGAAAAGGGGTAGCAAAGCAACCATGAGTACTCATCCAAAGTACTCGCAAGCATCAGATCTATACTAAGTATGCATTGGTATCAAATGGAAGGTTTGTATCTGTGGACCGAATCGCAGAAAGCCAGAATAGAGGGGGAAGGCCTAGCCTATCAAAGACTAGCATCTTCAAGCAGCTCCAAGCATCTTGCAGCATGTAGAAGAGTATAGAATAGCATTTTAATATTAACAAGCATGTTGTAGCATTAACGCCCAGAGATCCTTCCTCGGCTCCCTGCGAGAAAGCAATCCCGGAGCCACATATCCATCACATATCAAGTATCCATTTCTAGTTGTATAAGATCAGGATACAAGTCTGAACGCCCATTACCGAGGACACGGTATTCAATATATATCTTCCTGCAGGGTGCACCGCGTTACCCAACACGCTCGATCACTCGGCCGGACACACCTTTACGGGGTCAATGCACGGCCTCGGAAGATCAACACGTCGTAGCCCTACCTAGGCTCGTGAGAGGTCCCCGCCGGTCTACATCCTAAGCACTCCGAGTGCAGGGCCCATCGCCCGTTGCACTCCGGGTCGTTGTGTGCAGGGTGGATACCAGCACCACCCGTGTAGTGGATGGCATGATCCGACCGTGCCACAATGCTGAACTGGACATCTGACAAAGCTTCGGCTGATACCACGACGTCCCGAAGCCCATAACTATTCTCGCGTGGTGGTTAGTGCATAAAGGCCATAGGCCAATTCAGAACAAATACCCAAATGTGTTAGTGCATTAACAATTAAAAGTAGTGACAGCTGTCGGGAGAAGTCCGGAGCTATCACCCCTCCTGGGTGATACCGCTAAACAGCCAGCCACCACCGTCACATCGCACGGGTGCTCTCCTGGCCCGCCCGGCTTTCACAAAGGTCTCAAGTGAAGTCAAGGTAACTATGTGTCTAGACATCAAGGGGAAAACCCGAGGAATCACCCCCGGTGGATTTCACTCAATGTAATCATCAAGGTGAACGTAAGAGGGACCACCCTCGAGCTTCACACTTGAGATGTTGCACGACAGAGCCGTATCGGAAATGGTGAAAGAGGAAATCACCCTCGATGAGCACGACCGAATAGCTACACTACATCAGTATCATCAGGAGTGCGTTATGAGGGATCACCCTCGGCACTCGATAGTAGCTCTGCAGAGTCGAGCAACAAAAGGGGGTGATGTGATGTGAGGTGTCGGGCTCTGGTCGTCGATCACATTCATCGAGTCGTCGATGATGAAGCAGGGGCAACAAGGACAAGGTGGGGGTCACTGATGGATCACTAGCCAACCTATACTAGGCAGTTTAGGATAAGCAGGTAGGTAACAATAGCAGATACAAAAGCAGGCTATGCATCAGAATAGGAGCAATCAATAACAGTAGCAAAATCTAATGCAAGCATGAGAGAATGGAATGGGCGATATCGGGATGAATAAAAGGGGGCTTGCCCGGAAGCTCACCGAAAGGGAAGAAGGGTCGTCGTCAACGTAGTCGATCATAGGGGCATCAGCAGCGGTCTCGGGTTCTACCGGAGAGAAGGGGGGAAGAAACAGTAAATATAATGCAAACAGATGCAACACAGATGCATGACAGGGATAACACGCGGGGCTAGGGGTGTTCTAACGCGACGCTACATGATACCGGCGAAGGGGGATAACATCCGGGAAAGTTTTCCCGAAGTTAGGCATTTTCAAACAGATGAAACGGAGGGGGACGGTTGCATATTCACTATGCTAGGGACGTGTGGCAAATGAACGGATCACGTATTCGGATACGTCTCATCGTTCTAAGCAACTTTCATGTACGAAATTTTTTATCCGAGTTAAGGATTATTTCCTATGATTTTCCAAAGTTTTAGCAATATTCTAAAATTATTAATAATCCGAAATAAATACTAAAATGCTAGATGCACCCAGCACATGGTACACAGAACTGTACCCAGTGGCTGACAGGTGGGCCAGGGGGTCCCAGTTGACCATCGATGTTTGGTCGTCAGCGAGTGGGGCCCCCATCATTGACTCACACAACTAATTACAGATTTAACTAACTAATCTAGTTCATTAGGTTAATTAAGATTAATTAAGCTTTTAACTAATTAATTAATATTTTTATTAATAGATTTTTTCATATTTTTTAATAAACAGGGGCGTGGGGCCCCAACGTCAGTGGCCCAGGGGGCCAAAACGGGCGGCAGTGTAGCGGGGCTGCGGGCGGGGTTGCCCGTCGGGGTGGAACCCGGGCGACGGCGCGCCGGGTGCCGGACAGGGCAGACCCGAGCGGGGCCAGGAGAGGCCGGCCGAAGCAGCGGGCGCCAGCGACCGAGTGGCGGGGCAGCGAGAGGCGGCCGACGGCGGCGGCGTGGCGCCGGCGCGTCGAAGCGCCTGAAGCAGCGTTGGCGAGCGCTGGGCGCAGGTCGTCGGCACGACGGTAAAGCCGCCGGTTGAGCGGCAGCGCCGCACGGCAAGGGGGCTACGAAGCGGTATGGCGGCGCGCTAACAGCGAGGCGGCGTGGCTGCGGGCAGCGGCGGCGGCGGGAGCATGGCGCGGCGACCGGCAGAGAGTAGCAACTAGCGGGAGGAGGCGCGGCCCGGCAGCGTGGCCGCGGGGAGCGCGGGCAAGGCTAGGCGGGCATGGCCAGGAGCAACAGCAGTAGGCACACACATACGTACATGTACGTGCGAGCTCGGATGAGCTAGAGACGGAGGCTACGGCAACGAATCGAGGGTGCAAGCAGGGGGGAATGGAGGAGGAGCTCTGGCAACGGGTGGTTGGCGTGCTCGAGGAGGCCGGTGAGGTCGCGGTGGTGTAGATCGGCAGCGACGGCGCACGATGGGCGAAGCGAGAGGAGACGAGGTTGATGGCGATGGCTCGCAGCTCCGCTCCTAGCTCCGATGCCGAGCAGACGCAGACGAACGCGATGAACGTCCAGGACGTGCTCCCGCCCGCCGGAGAGGTCGGTGGACGCATCAACGACGGCGAGGAAGCGGTGACCGCGTGAGCTTGCGAGCTCAAAATCGACCCACAGGAGAGAGGGGGAACAATGGGGATCCAGAGGGGAATGGGAGAGGGCGAGCAAGGGTTTCAGGGATGCTACCTTATAGGATCGAGGGGGGGGGGGCTCGTGGCGGCCATCCATTGCCATGGCGCCATGGATGCGTGCCACGCCCTCCATGTCTCCTGTCCTGTATAGAGGAGGGGATGAGGCGGAGGTGGGCTGGGCCTGTACTATGTATGATGGGCCAAAGTGCACAGTATTTAGGTTCCTTCTTCATTTACTATTTTTCTGTTTTCTATTTTTGTTTTGTAAAAGACACTGCTTGTATTTATTTAAGCTATCAAAAGATTTTTGCAAAATATGGAACTTGGCCATATAAATGCCCTGCAATATTTGGCACTGCCATAAAATGGTTGGGGTAATATTTTAAGTCATTTGATTTTCGAATAAATGCAAAGGAACTAAAGTGGATGTTTTAATCACTCCTTTTGGGTGATAACTTTTGAATAGGAAAACAGGTGACCTAGTTTTTCTCCACCATAATTAACTATGGATTATTTGCCATCACATGAACTTTTTAGTTTGGACATTTGAAAACTTTAATTTTTGACTTTATTTTAAATTTGAATTTTAGAATGAGATTTAGATCAACCGAGGATTAGCAACAACAATGTGATGACATGGCACCATTAACATGGGATTACTATAGCTTAATTATCCGGGCGTCACATGTCCAAAACAAAATATAATATAGCATGGAACAATAAAAAATTATAGATACGTTGGAGACGTATCAGCTTCCCATAGTTCGTCGAGGCATGGAGAGTTAAGGGCGACCAAAGCACTGACATATTCTGTTGGTGTAGGGGCACGAGAAGAAGAGGTGAGTTGCGTCCTCGACAGGGTCAACACATCTCGGGCACTCTGGGTTGGTGACGATGCGCGTATGGGTGACGGTTGTCTCTAGAGCACTACGCATGGAATGCAAACAATGCCGTATTATAGGTCATATGTCTATCCCCTTCACATCGTGATGTACCACCTTGATTTGGAGTAGATGATTACACCCCTTTGTTGAGCCCAAAAATATTATAGAGAAGTCATGTTGTCGTGGTGGGATGTAAGGAAATGACCATTTGAAGCCTTTTAGCTAGCTCGAAGTTGTGCAAGATCCCACTACCAATCAGGGTTATGACCTAGGGTCATTTTATAATTTGCACATGATGGAAGGGGATGTTTAGCCTCCCATTCAGCACAACGACCAAGATAACAGACATGCTCCTTATGTTCCTTCTTCTTGCAATCAGATCGAATGGTGGTGGTGCTTAAAGTGCACAATGGCATCATGGCTTCTCTACAATATTTTTGGGCTGAACAAAGGGGGTGTAATCCTCTCCAAATCAAGGTGGCAACTCGCGATGTGAAGGGGATAGACATATGACCTCTAATATGGCATGTTTTTGCATTCCAAGTGTAGTGATCTAGAAACAAACCTTGCCCATATGCACATCATCACCAACCCAGGAGGAGAGAGAGCGAGAGAGAGAGAGAAGGGGGAGAAGCTTGCCTAAATCTTTTGTGTGTTTTTCAGTTCTTTTTTTAAAGAGGAGGCATGATGCCCGGCTTTAGCAAGTTGAAGCCCTTACAAATACAAACCCAAGTTCAACGGAAGGAACAAGAAAATAAAAGGTTCGATACAGACCCAAAGGGCCGAGGCACCAGGCCAAATAACTAGAGGACACCACCTAGCGGGAACGATGAAGGCCGACGTAGTGAGGCGACGCGAAACCTGACGGTAGAGGACCTCAGCCTCCCTGCTGATCATCATGGGTCCTGTGCCGCCATAGCTGGGAGGCGAGCGCTCGAAGCTTCTCCAGTAGTACCGCAATGGTGGAAGTGTCCTCCATCTTGCTCACTGGTTTCCAAAGCTGCATAAAAATGGTCATTTTATAGATGATATCAGCAGGATGCTTAATGAATTTTCCTTCAATTACAGCTTTGTTCCGGGCATGCCATAAGGCCCAAGCCATTGCCGCAAAGATAAACCAAGTAATTCTACGGGGACGTCCAGAAAGCCGTGCAATTAAGGTATGGAAAGCTCCAAAAGAATTGGGCGCCTAATTGCAATTTGTGGTATCGCGAATGGAACCCCAAAGCAGTTGTGCAAGGCTGCACTTGAAGAAAATGTGATTGGTATCTTCGATCACACCGCACAGGGGGCACCGCCCGTCACCTGGGCCGTGTCGCTTCTACACTTGGACACTAGTAGGCAGCCTATCATGAACCAGCTACCATAGAATTTTTTAAATTTTAGTAGGGATGCGTGCCCTCCAAATATCCATTGCTTGGAATGGTACATCTCCGTTGTGTAAGGCCCAGTATAAGGATTCAGTCGAGAACTGTCCCGAGGGTTCTAACTTCCACCAGAATGAGTCCGGATCCGAGTTCGGTGCAACAGATTGTAACAGGGCCACCAACTGGCCCCATTCATCCCTTTCAAGCAAACCGATGGACCAACGAAACTGAGGGTTCCATTGACCATTCCTCCAAATCTCACTGACTAGTGCATTCGGAGTTGTTGCTATAGCGAACAGCCGGGGAAAGGCGTTAGCGAGCGGCTCTGGCCCCAGCCACACATCTAGCCATAAGACAGTGGATTGCCTGTTGCCAATACGATGAATAGCTCCCAAGCGTAGGAGATGCCTGATCTTAACAATCGCTTTCCAGAATGACGAGCCGTTTCTTCCTGCTGTAGTGGAAAGCGGGGCGAATTGTAGATATTTGTGTCTGATGATGTCTAACCATAGACCACCTTGGCCGGTAAGTATTTTCCACCCACTTTGCCATCAAACACCAATTCATGTGCTTGGTATTTATAATGCCGAGGCCCCCAACCTCTATCGGTGCACAAATAGTACTCCAGTGTACCAGATGATATTTTTGTTTCCCGAGTTCTTTGCCCCAAAAGAACCCGGATCGAACCATATCCATTTTTTCGTGAATGCCATCTTGTAGCAGAAAGAATGCCATGATGAACATGGGCAGACTAGAGAGACATGAGTTGATCAGCGTGGTATTTACCAATCCAAGGTTCCACCCGCCTAGCCACTCGATCGGTAAGGAAGAGGAAGTCCTCAATGGTGAGATGTTTTTCAATTCTTGCAGCCCCAAATCTTATTGTTGCTACCCAGGATGTAGAAATCTTGATGTATGAGAGTCTCAAGTGCTACCTAGAGAGTAACTTGTTATATCTCATACTTGATAGTAGTGGAAAAAGATTTGGGTGTCTTCGAGGCGTGCTTTTCACACCAACTGGTTTTCCATGTAAAAAATCAGGTGTCTTTGTGTATTAATATTTTGCTGTTGTCCAAAGAGGTTCTCCTGACCTCTGATACTGTCTCAGGTGTATTTGGGGTGTTGCGAGAGCTGTTTTCTTCGTATATGTGGCTCCATATATTTCCTTCGATGTTGAACAATTATCTTTGAATTAGTACATGAAGTCATACTGAAATTACTTTGTTTTAAGCATGGTTGCGTGCTAATTTCAAAAAAAACTTCCCAGCCTGCCGACCCTCTCTTAGGATGGACTATCACCCTAAAAAAATAATGTGTGTAGAGATGTCAAGGCTGTTTGATTCTAGGCCTAGCATTGCCACATTTTGCCACACATTTTTGCCAAGCTTGCCTAAGGTTAGAGGTTGTTTGGTTTCCAGCCATACTTTGCCACACCTCACCTTAGGCAAGTTTGACCAAGTTAGGTAGGTGTTTGGTTCTAGCCACACCTAAGGCAAGAATATTTTTATGAGCTGTGAGCCCCACACGTCATAGGCACAAAAAGTGTGGCAAAATTCCCTTAGGCAAGCCAAAATGTGGCTAACAATTTGAGCAACTCAAGTAAGGCAAGTGTGGCAAGTGTGCCAAAAATCATGTGGCAATATATGGCAAATATACTCACAATCCAAACAGCCCCTTAGTTCATCAAAATGAGAGCCACAAGTTGGAAAGTCCAAGGGAATCTTGCCACACTTTTTGTGTGTATGCCATGTGGGGCCCAAGTGTGGCTTGCCTAAGGTGTTGAACAAACATCCAGCCGCTGGCGCCGCCGCCGCCCGCACCACCCCATTTCTTCCGACGACCGTTCCGGCGCTTCCCCGGCCTATCCCCACGTGCCACGGCTTCCCCGATCTCTCTCTAGTCACCACCGCCCGTCGCGTGCGGTAGTCCTTCGACGAACAGCGCCCGACCGCCCACTGCCGCTCGGCGCCCGCAAGGTGTTCGACAAAATGCCCGCAAGGTATGTATTGCTTCAACTTCATATTTTTTTACATAAATTTGGTGCATGTTATTTGTAGTTTGTTAGCCTAGTTTAAATTGAACATTGTATATGAGTTCATCGTATGATTCTTCTGAAGAAGAATTTGATATCAAAGAGGAGGAGGATCTTGCAGTGATCCTAGCTATGCACATCAATAAAAAACCATAGCACGGTGGTCTGGTTATGGGTCGGCAGAAAATTTGGAGGGATAGGATCGATGCCCACAACAGATTGATCAGGCATTATTTTACGGAGAATCCCACATACCCCGAGTCGTGCTTTCGTCGCCGGTTTAGGATGAGCACGAGTTGTTCAGGCGCATTGCAGAGAAATTAGTGAGCCATGACCAGTTTTTTCAGCAAAGGAGGAATGCCGCTGGAGAGCTCGGGCATAGCACCTTTCATAAGGTGATAGCCGCTTTATGTATGTTGGCATACGGTATCCCCGCTCATCTAGTTGATGGTCACTTGGCCATGGGTGAGAGCCAAGCCATCATGTGTTTCAAGCGCTTCGTAGTCGGAATGGTGCTAGTGTTTGGCCAGGAGTATTTGAGATCTCCCAATGTTGAACACGCCGCAAGGCTATTGGAGATGAGCAAAGCTCGCGGCTTCTCAGGTATGCTTGGCTCAATAGATTGCATGCATTGGAGTTGGCTCGTTTTGTTGCCTCCTATCATGTCATTCGACCTTCCGAAGCGCATGATGATCTTCAGAAGGATCTCATTGAGGAGTCGTGGGCTTGGAATGGCTGGCAAAGAGCATCATGATTTATGCATTTGATGTTGTATTGTTGAATTATTTGTTGAATTGAAAGATAAACTATTCGTTTGAGTTGTAATGACGAAATTGAACAACTTATTGTTGATTTATTTTGTCTGTGTTTGATCTTTTTGCCTGTGTTTGGAGCGCATATGTTGTTTGTGCAAGAGTGTGCGTGTTGCATTTTAGCGCGCCTGCTGGAGCTAGGCGCGCGCACTAAATTTACCGCGGCCACTGGAGCCAGCGCTCCTCGCCGCACCAAAGCAGGAGATCAGCGCACTGCAAACTGATTTTTAGCGCGCCGTGCGTTGGGCGACTGTCGGAGATGCTCTAAGTTGGTTAAATTTGTCTAATTTTAGATGTGATAATCTTTGACAAAGTTAGTCACAAACCAAACAGCCCTGTCCTGTCACTAGCGCTTCCTAGAAGACCTCACATCCCATAGACAAGGCGCTTGAAGATGATAATTCACCTGCTGGAATATGTATCGAACATGTATATGGGTAGAGCTACAGTTAAACTTGTACTCGGGTGTTTAAGCTGAACACGTGTAACCCGAGCCTAATATATAAAGGCACCAGTGGATATCAAAATAGACTATATAAATCTAATAGGACTAGCCACGAGATCATTATAATAATGGTCTTACCACCGGGGTACCGGTTATCTGACCGCTATGCTTGATTGACCATGTCGTCGAATGCGTTACGTCGATTTGATACAAGATGATGTCATCGTGCTGCCTTGATTGCTTGTTCTAAGTTGATCGACGTGTATCTCCTACACTTAATAACCCATAAACATGAACGGTCACCTTGTTGGTATTTCTAGCCATGTCTGTTTTGTGGAGTCCTGGTAACTGCTGTGTGGTGTGCACTACAAACAATTTGCTTTCAGACGAAACGCATTATCATTTTTTACCTGCTGACCATAGAACAATCGTTCTACAGTATTTTCATTAAAGTAGTAAAAATTATTTACAACAAAGTCCACAAGCAGTAGCTCACCCAATACCAACTCTAGGAAACTTCATATAGTGTAAAATTAAAGAAAACTGTCTATCCATCTCTGAATCTTTTTGGCCTTGGACATTTTAGCTCTGTACTGAGCTCTGATCAGTCCTTCCCGCATGTAGTACTTCCAACCCTGGATATGAGCAGCCGCATGTCTGAAGATCTTGTCATTGCGTACACACCAAATGCCCCAACAACCTGCCAATATGATATCTAGTGCAATTCCTTGAGGAAGTTCAATTATGGTCATACAAATCTCATCAAAGATGGATGTGCCTCTCTTTTTATCATTGCCAATAGTGTCCCAGCAGCTGAAACGCATTATCATTATAAAGTAGGGTCAAATAATTGGAAATAATAGGTACAAATTCTTCGCTCTGTATCCAAAATTGCATTTATCTCTTTCGCAGGAAAAAAGAAAACGACTCATTGTATGATAAGTTATTCTTCACGGGAAGCATCTATATCACCAGATCAGTAGTGGACAATCATATGATTGCACGCGTACATGTGTATCTCTGACCGACGCTATTTAATCAAGAGACCAGAGATATGCTTTTTGCTGTCAAAGGATCGTCTGGATAATTCAGAGATAAGATTTTGCCATGGAAGGAACATCTGAAAGGTTCTCACATTATTTGCTATATGAATGGATATATTCCATTCTAGCACTATTTTACAGTAAATTTATCAATGGGATATCTTTATTAATTGAGTCCCCCATTCATAAGCTTCTAGTTAGCTACATTCAGACCAACCAAAATGGAAGTTATCTTCTCCGGTTATACTGATTTTCCTTCAAGAACTATCAACAACAAACCGGCTCGGTTTAGAATGGTCCAATAGTTGTTCAGTTCTGTTTTCCTTTTTCATTAGTGCAATGTTTCGACCTTTATTTTTCTACCTGCCAAAAAAAAGACAGCGTGTAGGCGTGGCATAGGTCGTAGTGTGCCTTGGATCAATCGCGAAACATGACGCCTGTGCAAGACGTCGTGTGGCCGGTGGCGGCGAAGGGGCACTCATATATGTGTCATCTTCTCAAGCTCTCAGGGCATCTCCAGCCGCGCCCCCAACAGGCCCTTCACAGGCGATTTTACCGCGCCGGCATTAAAAAAAGGCCCCAGTCACACCCCCAAAAGCCCGTTTTTCGCCGGCTCGGGCCAAAACTGGTGCCGGCGGACCCAGGCCGAACCAGCGCCACTGGGGCGCTTGGGGAGCCTGGCGAAAAAGGCGCGTGGGCCCGTCTGAGGCGACCGAGGGCCTTTTCCCGCCGTTCTTGGCGCTTTTCCTCGCATCTCTCGCCGCTTCGCCTTCCTCCGCCAAACCCTCCCCGCCCGCGAAGAAATCGCCATGCCGCCGAAGAAAGTACGTCATGCAGCTTGCAGCGTCAATGGCCAGCGGCTCAGCCGGCGAGGAAGCCGAGGGCGCCATCGAAGCCACCGGGCCTGTCGAGCGCCGAGTGGAGGGTGGAAGTTCAGCGGCGCTGAAGCGATCACCGCCGGCAATGAAGCGGTCATAACCAAGAAGGCCCGCGACAACGCGGCAGCGGCGCGTCTTCCTCATCGGTCGACCAGCGGGGATGAATCCACTCGTCGTCACCACGCCCGATGCGCCACAGGGGCGACAAAGGCGCCGGATCTCCATGGGATTCATCGTCGCCGGCTACGCCCGGCGGCGACGCGCAGTGGGTTCAACCCAAACGTGACCTTCCTCATGGTCACCCGCTCGCGCCGCGCCTCGCCCGCCGCCGTGGGCGTGCAGTACCCTCCATACAACTCCTCGCCGCCCTCCGCCTTTGCGTCCACACCGACGCCCCATCTCTACCGTGGACCGCTACCCTTCTCGCACCTCGGCGACGCCGACGACATGGGAGCCGACATGGACGACATCATCGCGACAGGATCGACCGCGGCCGTCGCATCTCCCGGGTTCGCCACCTAGGACGAGGTAGTGGACCTCAGCGGCGACATGGAGGCCGAGCTCGGCTACGTCTACGGCAACGACGCGCAGGAACCCGAGGAGGAGGAGGAGGACCAGGAGGAGGAGGAGGAGCCGCTCTGATACGGCGAAGGCGCCGGAAGAAGAAGAAGAAGCGGGTGGCTAGGTCGACGAACCGCGCATCAAGTGGGCGTCAAGGAGGAGGAATGCCTCGCGAAGCATGGAAAGTCGTGCGCCTCGACCCGACCACCGGCACGAACGAGCTTGGAGGCGTGTTGGGACGCATCAAGGCCGAGTTCGACGGCGGAAGCTTCGTCGACCCCTACTTCAAAGGCGTCTACATGCAGACGGCTCCAAGGCGATGGCGAACCATTGGCGTATCCGGTTGGCGTGCAACAAATGGCATGGAATCGTCGAGGAGGTCGTGGCTCGCCGGAGAGCGGCGCCAGCGTTGAGGATCGACGCATACGCCGTTCGCGCATATCTTCGTCCCCTCGCCCGCCGCCCGCCATCGTTCGTCCCTCCGCGGCTGCGCATGTTCGCCATGTATCGGGCGACAACCAAGACGCCGACTTCAAGCACCTCCACGTCTACAAGCGCATTGACAAGTGCGAAGTGGGCGGAAGTCCGATGTGCCCTCGACAAGGCCAAGGAGACATACAAGCCGGACGCGGCGACTCGGGCGCGTCGGAGAAGCGGCCGGACGGCAACAAATTGGCAAAGAAGGGGAAAAGCGCCGACGCGGCAACCGCTGCGTTCTGACGAGTCCATCGAGCATTGCCTTGCCGGCGCCCGTGCCCCGGCCGCCCCACGCGAAGAGAAGACCGAGGCGCGGTGGTCGCCGCTAATGAAGGCCAACGCCATCAAGCTCGACTGCTCCGGATTTAACGTCGCCGCGAAGAAGAGGAACACCGACATGGCTTTTCTAATGGGCGGGGCGGACATGCTCCAGAGCAACAACGAGAAGCTCAAGGCGTGGTACCTGGTGCAGCACGGCCTCATCCTGAACGAGCTGCCGACGGCAACGCCGACGACGCCGACGACGCCCACGACCACACGGACGCCAAGCCCGAACGACGCCTACATCGCCGCCTAACATCGCTGGTTGCCCGGCGCAGCCCAAAGACCGGCAGCTCCGACACCGACGAGCCAGCGCCGCCGACTCCGCTTAACGCTGGAGCCGACACCGCCGAGTGAATCGTTGCGCCGCGAACTTGCGGCGGCGGCGCTCGTTTTTTGTAACGCCAGACTACGTCCGATCGCGGTTCGGGCGTCTTTTGAGAGCGGAATGACCAAGTTTAAAATTTCCCACATCCTGAGGCCGGTAGCGTGGGGCGTAGGGGAGCTAGGTCGCCCGAGGCGAACTAGCGCCGGCATGCCCCCAGGCCGCTCTATTTAGGCGCCTTGGGGGGCCGAACGGCTGAAGATGCCCTTAGTGTTGTGTGAGGCGGCACACCCTCCACAATCGAAGTGGGATTAAACTCTCCGCACTTCTTATTCGTGCATTATGGACCATATGAACCTCTGGGATTTTTGAGGAATTATAGAAAATGATAAAATGGGCTACATGTTCTATGATTTTTTTTTTCTTTTTGCAGGGATAAGGTTCTATAATTTCAACACCATCATGACCATAGCTCTTTCACCGTCAGTCGGAAAATAGTAAATGATTTTACGTTTTGATCACAGTGGTTTAAGAAATTGATCGGCATACGCACAACCTTATAATATGTTTTTTTATGGGAACAACCATATAATATGTTCTCCATACATCTTTGGGTAATAAATTCAAATGGGATTGCGTCCAAAAACTAGTATTTTTGTGTGTTACAAACAGCACGTGCAGTTTAGTCGCATGATTATGAAAATTTGTCCAGATGTTGGGGTCTATTACGTTTGCATCTACCATCACGCCGGATTTTGATCGAAAAGATATAAACCAAACTCGGTTGAATTTAGTTTCTTTTTGCGGGGGTCGGTCGAATTTAGTTGATAATCCTCACATCAATTGTGTGGATCTCCAATCAGCTTCACACTGCAAAGCATAAAGAGTTAAAAGACAAAATATAACATGCCACACTTTTCAGATAACCAACTTTTTTACTTCATAACCATGCAAACATTGCAATGCATAATCGATCCCCACAGATTCTCCTTGCTAAATGCTTTTTTCACTGACAACAGATTTGATACTAACATCACAATGGTTACCTACTCTTCAGTAATGAAATTAGCTGCCGGCGGCCTCGGGCGCCACGGCGCGGTCGGCCGAGCGCGCCGTGACGCACCGGTAGGCGACCGTGGCGAGCCAGAACGCCCAGGGGAGCGACACGAGCCCCAGGCCGACGCATGGGATCCATCCGGGCGCCTCGCTCGGCGGCAGCAGGACGTAGGCCACGAGGCACCCGCCGCCCCGAGCACGGCAAGGAGCAGCAGCACCGTCACCACCCAGATCAACACGCTGCTGGCCGGCCGCCCGCACTGCTCCCCCTCCTGGGGCGGCGCCATCGGTCTATCGTCGCCGGTGGATTGGAGCTTAGGAAGATGCAAGGGCGGCGAGGTTGGACGCTGAGGCGCTGGTCAAGGAGAGCAAGAAGAGGGCGGCGTGCATCGCCAGTGGCCTCCGATCCTCACCTTGTTGCCTTCTTGTTCGTGGACCAAGAACAGAAAAAATGTGCCAAAAAAGTTCTGATCTGTTATGCTGTTTGCCCTTTTGTGGATGGAGGAATGCAAGAGGAGCAGCGACGGGGGAATGGCGGAGAGCTCAAACCAGGGGGCCCAAGATGGAAGGAGAGGTCAAGAGAGAATGGTGGCGAGTTAACTGTGCATCCTATAATAAGCTAGTTCTTTTCTCACGTGCTGAAATACCCCTTGGTTCCTGGTTATCTCTACATGAGAAAAAAATTAATAATTACAAAAAAGTGAAAATAGTTCACAAGTTTTTTGTGAATAAACTTGACTTTCTTTCGCACTAGTATATAAATTTTCAAGAATTAAAAACCAGCGTTGACTTCAAGGCAAAAATATATTTACCATTATAGGTCACTATTCACACTATTTTGATCCAAACATTATTTTTAGAAGAAGTCAAAGGGGAATTTTGTTTTTGTGGAAAAACTTTCACAAGTACAATGGATGATCAAGTTTATTTCAAAAATATTTCAGATTTTTTGACCTTTTATTTAGTTACTTTTTTCATATAAGACGTATCTTTATTACCCTAATAATAAAGCACATATTGCTTCTGATCGTACGTCATGAAATTTGCCCCTAGAGTATGCCACCGGTAAGTGGAAAAAAGGATTCGTTCTTTTTTTTCTGTAAGTTAGCTGTTGCTTTTGATTCAATTGGCAGCGATCCCCCAACAGATCACAACTCCATGACCAGCCGAACTGGTTAGACCCTGTCTCTTCCACCTAGAAGACACAGGTTTGATCCCACAATCTTCCCTTTTTGCTCCCCCTTTTCTCCATTAGACAGATGCTCGACTGGGCCGGCCCAGTGCGGCTTATTTTTCTTACTTTTTTCACTTCTTTTACATTCATTTTGTATTTTTTCTTTTGGCTTTATTTCGAAATAATGTGAATGATTTAGTTATAAAAATCACTTATATGAAGACTTTGAAAGAATGTTAATCATGCATCCAAGAAATGTCAAAATATAGAAAAAGTGTTTCCATTATATACAAAAAGTGCAGTGCGTATAGAAAAATAATAATATTTTTTGATTCTCTAATAAATGTTAATCATGCATTTAAGAAATGTTAATGTGCATAGAAAAAAGTTTCTGCTGTATAAGATAAATGTATACAAACATATACAATGTGTATGGAACAAAGTATACATTAAAAAATATTATCATATATTTGGGCAATGTTAAACTGTATATAAAAATGTTCCTGATGTATACAAAAAAAAGTAGAATGTGTAAAAAAAGTAGACATAAAAAATAAATATGTTTTGAAAAATATTTACCATGAAATTGGAAAGTATTAAACATGTATTCCCTCCGTCCCATAATGTAAGACCGTTTTTGACACTACACTAGTGTCAAAAAACGTCTTACATTATGGGACGGAGGGAGTATATATAAAATGTTTCTGATGTATAAAAAATGTACAATGTTGTCGATACAAGCTTTACGTAAACCAATGGCTTGACTTTAATTTTCATATTGTTATAAATTGTTTTCATAATATAAAAAATTAAGAATATCCAGGTTGATATGCAACCTTGAACATTTGGTATGCATGTCCTTACAAATTGATTGTTTTCGATGGAGTTGTCCTTTATGCTTGCAACCAAATTAAGACTTGACTTGGATTAAAAACCACATATATCAAGGAGGCAAAAATAATGCTCTTATGCAAATGCTATCATTAATTAATAAAACATACTTTGTTATTTTCATCATAATGCTAATATTCGTTGGGCACCACCGAGGAGGAACGACAACAAATGCATAGAGAGATACCTGCAACCAGATATATATTTATATTGTCTACATTGGAAATACCTTGAATACACTTCAAAAATCATCACATATTTACGTTTTTGCGTAACATCACTTATCATGTTGTTTTTCATGTGGCATTGTCCACGATTTCAAGAGATTTACGGATGTCTCGAGAGTGTGTATGAGAAGTAGTTTTTTCTCATCAACATTTTTTTCACCCGTTGCAATGCACGGGCATATTTGCTAGTATACACCCATAGACCAAAAAAGTTCCTCTCCTTGTTTCGGGCTCAACTAACCCCTATACCAGGGGCAGTGTCAGATCTATATACCGCCTGTACCGATTTTTAATAGGTCTTGCCGTTGACGTCCGTGCGTTTGGGCCGGCCCAGAAATCGGGTTTCTTAGCGCGTTCGCTCGCTCGGGCCGCGGTAGCGACACCCGCTTGGTCGTTTTACCGCGTCTTTTTTTCCTTCTTTGTTATCTACTGGCTGGACTCGTCCAGTTTTTATTTGCTTTTTGTTCTCTTCTTTTTTTGTCTTTATTTTTCTTTACAGTTTTCACGGATTTTCTTTGATTTTTTTCTTTCCTTTTTATGTGTTTTTATTTACGATTTTCATTATTTTTTATTTTCTTTATTTTATGTGTTTTTATACACATGTTTCCTTTCCTTTCTTCTTTTGTTTTTTTATTGGATTTCACTGGTTTTCTTTTTTGTGTTTCTTCATTGCTATTCTTCAGGTTTTTTCAAAAAAAAATTGTTTTCAACACATGTCTATATGTTTTCATACACATGGTACATTTTTGTAACATCAGGTACATTTTTTGTATATGCGTGTAACATTTTCTCAGATACTCACTCTGAACGGAAAATAACTTATAAGGTTTCAGTTCAAATGGAGGTAATACATGATAACATTTTTAATATATATATATATATATATATATATATGTATGTATATTTATATACACATTTAAGAAATAAAAAATGTATATTGTTGTCTACTTTTTCATACATATTGTGCATTTTTCATATACATTAGGAACATTTTTTACACACATTTAATGATTTTTATATACATGATTAACAGTTTTCAAATAAATATATTGGTGCTTTTCCTTTCATACACACTGTACTTTTTTTGTATACATCTAAAACACTTTTTTACACGTGTTTAACATTTTTCAAATACATGATTAACATGGTTTTTAAACATTTTTCGCATACGTGTTAAAATATATTTAAATGCACGTTAGACATTTTTTGAATGATAGGAAACATTTTTTACGACAGTCCTCCCTCGCTGCCGCCCGTTAGAACCACGTTGGATAAAGCTCTGGGTGGTGGTAGGCGGCGGCAGGGCTCCTTCCATCTTCTCTCTCTCACCCTCTCTTTCTCCCATCTCTCCCTTGTTCCTTCCTCTTGCCCCAGGACATGGTTGTGCCACTGACTAATGTCTGGGTTCACCGACAGAGGATCTCTTCCCTACCCTTCTCATCCTTCCCCTTCCCCTTCCTCTTCCCCTCATCTTCTCATCTCCCTCCTATACTCAGAAACCCGAGTCCCAAACCTTAATCAAGCATGCATGGGTCACCGTCGGTTGGCTTCTCGCCGCCTCCCGTCATGTCAGTGCGTCCAGGAGCCGACACATGAGATCTCTCCTGCTCCTGCTTGGTGGTCGAAGCGTTATCGGCTTGCTCGTATATATGTGCTAGTTGGGGCATAATGGGCTGGTGGTGCGGGCCGGCTCCCTCCCAGATCCAGCTGTCGTAGGTGGTTGGCCCCGATTTGAAGCATGTTGGTTGTTGTCGATGTGGTGGCTCGTGGCTGTTGGATTGGGTGAGCCTTCGTCTAGATCCGTCCGGGTCCGTCGTTGTGTCCTTGGTTGGGGGTTGTCATGGGGTGGGGAAGAGGGGGGGGGGGGGGGTCCCGCCCTTTCCTCCGGTGATTGGCGGTTGCAGGTGTGGCTCAGGGGTTTGGTATTAGGGTTGTGATGATGGGGCAGCTACCCTTGGCGACGGACTGCACATTTGACTCTCCAGCAAGCAATGCTGCAGCGGTGTTGTTTGCGTGCTTTGGTCATGTGAATGGCAAGGTGCATGGGGGCAAGTGATCTTGGAGTGGCGTGGTCTTCCCTGATATGGGTCAGGAGTGGCCATTCGTCATGGTTGTTCCCCTTTGGGGACCATGGTGGTTTGGGTTCCTTAGGAGAGGTGTGTGGGAGGTATCGAGCGAAAGCTTCACGCATGGTGCCGATGGTGACAATGCTTGCGGGTGTTGTGTGTCCCTTTTGGGGTGTCGCCTTGATTTCCGTACTCATCCTTTTGCAAGCAGTAAGAGTGATAACTCTCGTCCTCTTAAGGCGGACGCGACGGCGGCACGGTGTGTCATTTCCCTCTTGGGGTGGGGGGGGGTGTCATTGAATGTGTGTGCACCTTTTATATCATGTGCTTATTCTTGGCGACATGTTGAAGGAGCCTAGGTGTGCACTTTTGTGCTTTTGCGTGTCTAATTTATTGTGTCGTCTTTTTATCGATCAACTTGTATGAGGTTTTTTTGAACAACATGTGTCATTTGGTCACATGACTTTATTTATAAAGCACGGCAAACGACTCAAAAGAAGTGCGTTAGCCGAACAACTCTACTCTAAAACAAAAATACGGTAGCCGAACAACTATACTCTAAAACAGCTAGCCAAATCAGATAACAGTCATGATCTAAAACACACTATAGGTACAAACATTCATCAGTATTTTACATTTACAGGCTCGCACAAACAAGAGCACAAAGAAAAATGAAAAACCCCAACCAAAGAGAAAGAAAGGACCAAAGAAAGCACATGCTCCATCCAAACCACACGCAACGCAAGCAGCCACAAGCTGAGCACGCAGCAAGCAAGTGATGATCACCCTAACACGCTGGAGAGATCCCCGCTGCCCTTGCCGCTCTTCCTCTTGGAGAAACTCTTGGAGAAGAGGATGTCGCCGATGAGGGGCACGATGGGCTTCACCTTCTGCGCCTTCCTCCTCCTGCCGCCGAGCAGGTCGTCGTCGATCTCGCCGAGGCTCAGCGCGTGGCTGAAGGACGGCAGGTACTCGCTGCTGCTGTACGTGCTGGATTTCTCGGCCCACCGCTCGCTCCGCACCATGGCCGCCGCCATCACGTCGGTGTCCCCGCCGATGCTGCGCCGTGCCGCCGCCGCAGCCTTGTCGGCCTCGATCTCGGCCAGCCTCGAGAGGCCTCGGTGGAGCTGCGCGTTGAGGCTGGCCACGGCCATCTCCATCTCGGTGCCCCTCTTCCTGAGCTGCAGCACCTCCCGTCTCGTATCGGCCACCTCCGCCTCCAGCTTCTTGATGGAGCTCACAACCGCGAGCCCGGCTTCCTCGTCTTGGCAACCAAGCTCGCCGTCGTCTTCATACGCCGAACGCGGCGACGTGAACGACGGCGAGGAGTGCGCGGAGTACATAGGCACGATAGCTGTCATTGCCTCTGGCCCTGGCTCCGCATCTACCTCTGCCATTGCATTTGGAGAAAGGGTGGCGGTACTGCTCCTGCCGCTATCTTCGTGCTTGGCACTAGGGGTGGCATTGGCATGCGGATCGGCAATGGCAACCGCATTGCCGCTGTACCTGGAGTTGCTCCCTCCGACGAGGATGCGCTCCCCGAACACCGCGACCGCCTCCTTCACGGATCGGAAAGGGCGGGCGGTGTCGACCTCGACCCGATCAGAGGCCATGGACGTGCTGCCTCCTCAAGGATCTGGGCTGCAAGAAACATTCACAAGCTCCCGGAGGCTTATATGGAGGTGAGAGGCCGCTGGTTTCTTTGCTTCCACTTCAATAGCACAGCACACTGGCCACCAGCAGCTAGCCCCAAGCAACCAGTTTCCCAGTAGCAACAAGCAAGAACCATGACTTGCCACCTAAAAGAAGTTACAGAAAACTCCCAACACTCGCGTAGAAAAATCTGCAGGAGTGGCGCTGAAGCAGGGACGCTAGCTTTCTGGGCACTCTTGGCTGGCTGGCTGGCTGTCTGTCTGGCTCCAAGGAGACGGGCACGGTAACAACTGCTGTCAGAGAAGCATACAACAGAGCAGAAATTCTGGTGTCATGAGAGTGGTTGAGAGAAATGATAGCTCTTTTTTTCAGTTCAGGCATGCAGTTTCCAAAGGGGATAGGAGCCTTGCAACAAACTGTCCAGAGACATGATTCTAATTGAGATGGCAAATTGATACATGCCACCAACGCCTTTTGTTGATGTCGCAACCAGCTGAAGTAATAACGGAATGGATTAGCCCTCAAACATGTGATGTGCAGCTAAGCTAAAAAGGTGTGCTTCTAGACTTCTTCTCCAATAGATGAGCGACGGTTATGTATGCATCCCTGATCGTACGAAGGTTACAAATGCTGAAGTTGTGTTCCTCAGAAAAATAAATGGTAAGTGGTTGCCAATAGTGGATACAAGTATTTTAAAAATGCTAATTTTAATTAGCACTGTCTATATAAATTGACAGTAAAACCAACTCTCTGCTGCCAAAACATTTAAAGACGTCTCTGAAAGTAAATGCTTCAAACCTATTGTGCGAGGAGAGAATCCATATTGCGCAAATCCAGCAATCTGTCACACGATCTCATGAGTATTAGCCAAGGAAACATCAAGATCTCATGAGTCCAGCAATTTGTCAGACGATCTCTGGGGAACTAGGTCGAAAGTTATCAGTAATCTTCAGTGCCTTTACAAAACAGTTATTCAGTTTTAAGCTATCACTTCATAGCATAAATGTACATCAAGGTATTCAAATTTACCAATGTAAGCCAACACAAGGGTGGTGGAAACAGCTCATTTTCTTTCCTTTAGTTCGACAGTAAAGTAGCAAAGTTGGCAAAAGTTGCAATTGAGACATTCTACTGTAAATAAAATAAAACCTGTTGGGGAACACATGCGTTAATTTTTTTTCTTTGAGAGGAAAATGATAGTAACATGAGTGAAAGGATACACGTGGTGTCAAATAATCCTAATGGTGGACGCATCTTAAATTGGTGGATTAAGGCCCCAAGGCATGTCAGCAACATTAATCCCATCAGCAATTGCTTAATTTCCTTGAAAGAATTTTTGAGCTCAAAATAGTTGCTTAAAAATACAGGAATGTTAAGAAAACATGTAGAAACGCCGAATAATTGCGCAAAATAAGGTTTGCTTCCAGAACAAAAAAAATTGAGCACTTAATATCATATTTTTGGTTTATCTTTCTTTTTAGCGTCGGCGTTCACTTGTGGTTTTCTTAGAATGGACCATTCAACCATTCTTACTGGTAATGAGTACTACTAAATGCTAGTGGTACTATTCCACAAACCAGGCCACTTGCTGATGAATAGAACACGGTTCAAACTTGCAAGCTGACGAGGTAACAATGACGATTGATACCAAGTGAGGCGCCACATCACTTTGAGTCAAAGTTTGACCCCCTTCGTGTACGCCGCAGATGAGGTCTTGCGCCACTAATCTGACCATTGCTACTTTCTCTACCATTGCTTCTTCTACCCATCTTCTTGCACATGTGGTAGCGGATCGATCAAGCCCTTTGCAACACCACCATCACCACACCTGCAAACAGCTGACCCGGTATGTTACAGAAGAGAAGAGGTAACCATGGAGAAGAGCAGGTATGGCTCATGTTCTCACCATGGGTTATTGCTAGCGCTGCTGTTTTGCTTGCTGTTTGATTTGTCCATGGCCCGCGTGCAACCACTGCGGCTAAACAAAGCGCAGGAAAGCACCATGAGAAACCTTTCAAGCATGGTCTCCGCCATGGCTCCGTGGAGCCACTGGAACACAACCAACCCGGACCCGTGCCTGTGGAGTGGGGTCACCTGCTCTGTGCCGTCTAACCGCCCCGGTTCATCTGCAGCTGTGCTCCACCTCTCCATGTCCGGCTTTGGCCTCTCCAACTCCACCATACTTGCCTGCTTATGCTCCCTTGATACCTTGGAATCTCTGGATCTCTCAAAAAACAGGTTCACCGATCTGCCACGGCAGCTCTCCTCATGCCCCTTGGGTGCTAGATTGCGCACGCTCAATTTGAGCTACTCTCAGTTGCCTGGACCGCTCGGCGACTTCACTGGTTTCCGCAAACTGGAGGTTCTTGATTTCTCCTTCAGTTTGCTGAGTGGAAATGTAGACAAACAGTTGAGTTCTTTGCCCAGATTAAGAAGCTTAAACCTTAGTAACAATACACTTGGCGGTAGCCTCCCAACAATTATGGTCCACTCTTTGAAGGAACTGGTGTTATCTAGCAACAGCTTCAGCGGCTTGATACCTAGTGAAATCACCATGAATACCGAGATGTTGGATTTGAGTTACAATAAGCTTAGTGGTGAGATACCTTCTGATCTGTTCTTGGCTGCTGGTTTGCATACCGTTGATCTCACCGGCAACAGGCTTGAAGGGCACATCCCGCAAGGATTCTCTCGCAGCCTCTATCGCCTTCATCTCGGAGGAAACTTGCTCGATGGTAGTATCCCAGGCTCGATTGGTGATGCCTCAAGCTTGTCTTATCTTGAGCTGAACAATAACCACTTGGCGGAGGTATACCCGGCATGTTGGCAGATGCAGTAAGTTGGTTCTCTTGAATCTGGCAAGCAACCAGTTGAACGGTACAGTGCCCACTGAGATCAGCAAACTTGATAGCCTGGCTGTTCTGAAACTGCAAATGAACAATTTTGATGGACATATACCAAGTGCACTTGTCGATCTGGTGAACTTGAATGTATTGGACCTTAGCCAAAACTCATTTACTGGAGAGATACCACATGAAATTTTCCAGCTACCACGGCTTTCAAACATAAATTTGCAGGGCAACAAGATCACTGGCGCAATTCCAACTTCAATCAGTTCACGCAATCTCTTATTGAGCTTCATCTCGGGGATAATGAGCTCACTGGTGTCATCCCCACAATGCCGACCAGCTTGAGTGCACTTCTGAATCTAAGTCACAACCATCTCAGTGGGTCTATTCCTTCAAATATTGGCATTTTGAAGGACCTGGAGATCCTTGATCTTTCCTACAACGACTTGTCTGGCCCGATACCATCCTCGCTTGAAGGTTTGCAAAGCTTGACACAGTTGGTGCTTTCTTATAATCAGCTGTCTGGATCCCTTCCAGCATTTCGATCATCCGTGGCAGTCGATTCCACGGGCAATCCAGATCTTCTTACCAATAATGCAAACGCTTCAGACATGATGACAGACACAGAAGATCACAGTTCAGCTATATGGGTTGCGGCAGTTTCATTTGTGGTTGGCTTTGTCATCTCTTTCTATGGGGATGGGATCAGAAACGGGTGGCTTACAGGTTGAATGGGCAACTAGCTGACTAGTTCGTGCTGCAAGCCAAACCCAAACGCCAAGTTATGGATGCATGTAATTTTATTTTTTTGGTTAGGATAAAAGATACCAATGCTGTTGTGATAAGAAATAAAGACTAAAGTACAGTTATCTTTTTCTCCCCATAATTTGTTTTGAAAGGCATTTCATCCACAAAATAGTTGAACTGAAGCAGAGTATTCAGATTGTCCTATGGAACACGGTTAGGAAGAGTTCAATTAAGAACACTCAACGAACAACGAACAACGCATTGGACTTCAATTAAGAAAAATCGATCGGTATTCGCGCAGTCATAGATAATGAACAATTAATAGACGGTAAAGTATCATGATTAGGCGAGACTTATCCAGGAGATACTTGAAAGTTGGTGCTCGCAACCTGACACTCGATGCAGAGGCCGACTGTTTTCCCCTCTTTTTGAGGAAAAATAAAATCACATGCGACCTGAAGCAATCAGAGGAATGGTGTCTACGACTGCTACGAGCAACGCAGATTTGCCGTTCGGGGGCACACACGGAAGGCTAAGAAAGGAGGCACCTACCTCATCCTGCTCGCCGCGCGTCGCCGGATCAGGACGGCGTGGGCACAGCGACGCGGCGGGAGGAGTAGGCGGCGGCATCGTTGACGAGGGCGGTGGAGGCGGCGGCGCGTAGAGCCGAGCCTGAGCCAAGGGCGTGGCAGTGGAAAGAAAGGCCGAAAGTGTACGTGCCACGCCACGCGGTCCTGGACTCCTGTTTCCTCAGACCACACGAGGGTTGAAAATTTGGTTCCGTTCGAGCTTCCCCATCTTGTGCGGAGTTGGGGTTTCATACCGGAATTGGGGATGACGGAAACCCTATCCGCTGCCCGACGAGCCGCAGAAGTCACCAGGGCGGTGCTCTTCCGCCCCCGTCCAACCGCCACACGCACTCCTTCCATCCTCCTCCACACGCCGGCTCGACGAGCCCTCGGCCAGTGCCTGTTTTGTCGCTGCACTCTCCGGAGAAAAATCCGTAGGTGAGTCCCCGCCCCCAACGTCCTTGCTCTTGTTATGGCGCCTTGTCATCAGGCTGGTAGATTTGGGTACGTTTCAGGATAGAAACAAAATGGGTTCGTAGCATTGATCTTCTTCAGGTAGAAACTGGCTGTAACATAGCAAATTACTTGTTCCATAAAATGTGTATACAATTCCAGTTACACAATCTTCTTTGACAAAATGAAACAACCCAAGGGCCATGTACCAAAGAGAAATAGAGACGACACGATTGTTTGATCTAGAGAAATAAGGCATCACAATGGTAGAAATTCACGATTAAAAATACATTTTTAAGCAGCCAGCGCTTGTGCCTCTTTCACAAGATCCGAGAGGAGGGGCCTGAAAGTCTTCTTGGCTCCACAATCAGTACCAGCGAAGAGCATGCAGCTTTCAAGGCTAGACATGATTCTCGAAGCCTTATATAGTGTCTCCACGAATTTCTGATCCTTGAAGTGCGCGCTGTACTGGCCGCGCTGCATCATTGTAACAGCAATCTGACCACAAAGCTTGACGATTCTTAGGCTATTAGCCGTGGCCTCACAGTTCTCTTGTACTACAGTCTTGAGCTTCGCCACAAATTCACCTTCTGCTGGGACGATCGTTAAAGCCACGACATTGAAGTCATCTGCACTGATCTGTTTGTTGCATATCACCAAAATAAGAGATAAAAAAGCTTCTTGCAATTCCATCATAGCAGTTTGCTCATCATTTGCTTGATCGTTTGACTTAGTTTGGCTCCTGTGCTCCGAAAGTTGTTTTTCTAAATCATTTCCTGGTGCAGAAAGTTGCTGGTGTTCTGCATCATCTCCTGGTGCAGAAACATTGTTTTGAGATGCTTCAGTTGGGGGCTCTCTTTGGCTGTTCAACACTTCTGTGAGTAGCTGCAATAATAAACACGAGACTGGTAAATGAGAGGCAGCGGGGCAGCCGGAACTTTTCAATTAGTATGCTTTCTTTTTGTGAAACTCAATTGTGTATAGTTACAGTTTTCTGTTTTGAACTTACTAGTGTTGTGCTGCTCTAAATGTTTGAATTAGATAAATGAGTTGAAACAGTTACCTTTGGCAGCAAGATAGTCTTCACATGTTCCTTGTCCATTTGATGTTGACTACACAAATTCTCCAAGATCTCTGCTGCTACTGTTCTGTATATGATCTTGTTCTTAGCATCAAGTAATTCAACAATGTTCTCATATTTCCTCACTACAAGCGCAGACATAGTTGCTGTCTTGGATAATAGTGCCAATGTTTTACCAGCCGTTACTTTCAGCCCTTCCATGACGAACCTGGTGTCTTGCTCTCCCAGTTCTCCATCAGTGAGGAAGACATGCAACTGCTTCTTGATCAGATTTTCTTTTGTTTTACTACTGAGATCGGTTTGCATATCCAATGCCAGTTCTGTCAGGATCTCCATGGCTCGCATCTGCAGTTCTTTGACATTTCCGTTGCCCTCATCGAGAATTTCCTCCAAGTTGCTCACTGCATGTTTGCTAGAAGATATTTCAGAGTGCACCCTTCTGCCTGTCCACTCAGGAACACGGATGAGCATGTGAACCACTTTCAATGATCCGTTTACAATATCTGCCCATGCATCTATACTGATATCTTGGATTAGTGTCTCGGAGTGAAGAGGCGCCATGATCTTGGGGAGGAGACCAGGGGTGCTGCAGATGTCGCTGCAGTTATGCTGGTCAGCTGTGAGCTTCTCGAGAATTGTCATGCCTTGCAGAATTAGCTCATTCCAGCCATCTCCTTTGCTGCCATGGATTGGGATGTCCACTTCATCTTGCTGAGCGGCACCCTCTTGGGTTTTAACCCTTTTTGCTCTGTGCTCAAGCCTTTTTGCTCTGCGCTCCTCTATGTTTCTGACATGAAAAACCAATCTTTCTTTAGCATCCATAGGCCCTTGTGGCCTAATTTGAGTTGAGCAATGATTGTGTCCTTGTTGGTTGTTCTTCCAGTATGGCAGGGTGGTATCGAGCAGGGAGGATATGCACCGTATTGCCCCAGGGAACTGGGTTAGATGGATGTCACCGGCAAGATAAGCGACAATTCTGGCGGCAAGCTCCCTGATCTCTCTATCACTGCTTCTCCACCCCAGTGTATCAATCAGCTTCTGAATCTTTGGTCTCGAGGGAAGAAGAAGTGATTTTACATCTGCCTCCAGCTTGATGAAGGTGTCGAGCATCCTTGCTCCCGAGAGGTAGTCTTGCTGCGATTCAGAACCCAGCAAGTCGACGGCATAGTGGATCAATTTCCTGCCATGGATGGACGCGGGGTCCCGCCAGCATTTCGCTCGTGTGTCCAAAAGGTACTCCGAAACCGATCTGCTGCCCCACTTCTCTGGGAACTTGCATGCTCGTCGCAGAAAAACGACAGGCCACATCCCCCCATGATGGAGCCGCCCCCATACAAACAAGAACACACCTTGGCAGAGAACCAAAGAGTAGAATATGTCTAGAGCTGGCATCAGGTTTGCCTTGCTGCCATCTCCATCGGTGCTTCCGTAATCACGCTGCACTATGCGCCACAATGAGAGCACGACGCAGACAAGATGCCCATAAAAGTAGACGAGCTGTATAAGGATCACTAAGCCCATGATCACGAAGATAACAGGAAAGAATAGGATAAAACCACATGAAAAGGCAGCGTTGCAACACCGAGGCAACTCTTTAGCATCAACTTTCTTCCTAAGATTCGGATTGATTCTCGCCCAACACCCACTAGCGTCGTTCAGCAGCTCGAGCAAATGAGAGGGCAGGATGTCCTCAAAGTCGTTGAAGATCCTGTGTCGCCATAGCAAATGCATAGTCAGGGCCCCAGACACCCTCGTTGACAGTCAGATGGTGTTTGGTTAAAGAAAAACAATGAGAACATATAATAAGATAACAACGCTAGTGTTGAGTGAGGATGTGACTTGTTTTGATGAACAACTGTAATGGTAATCAACTGCAATCTCCAAGATTTACCGATTCACGGAGTAGGATGTAACAACAAAAAACAGATCACAGATTGAACAAGTCTGGGAATAATCTAATAACCGAATCACCAATTACCGGATCACAAGCTCATAATCCCCCTTCCCCTTGGAAAAGTTTATGGATTTTGATGGAGATTAAAGGTGGGAACTAGAAGTAGAAGTTACCACTTCAATATAAAATGATACTAATATATTCTTTTGTATCCAAATCAATCTATTCAATACGTTTGATCTGCAGGCTAATATGTCAATAACCCTTTTAAAAGTAACTTCAAGATTTGTGCAAACTTTTAAAGGGGTACCGAAGCAAAACTCATTCTGCAAGTTCCATCACTAATTGCACATTAGTTAGACTACTTGATAAATACAAACCTAATTGAAAATGCACAACTAGCTAGGATTTTTTTTTGTTTAGTTAACTGAGATCTGCAAGGTTTGTGGTCCATTTTCCCTTGTAAAAAAATCAATTCTATTCTGCTAGATTAAATTGCAGGAACCCTGCTCAAGTTTGCCAGAAAAAAGCAAAGGTTTAACATTGCCTCACCACTTAACAGATAGTATTAGTATTACTATTACCCAATGCAAGTGCAAAAACATTGTTTTTTGAAAATAAACACGAATTGAGTATGTACTAAATGGCTGGATGTGAATAGCTTACTACTACTTCCATGGGAAACATGCAAGAGACGGCAAATTAGAGATTAGCCTAATGTCAAACGGGAGAAAAGAGAGCGGGATCCAAAAGGTGGCGATATGCCATTACTAACCTGGATGCCTGTAACATGCTAATGGCTGTGATGCACCAGAAATCCTTGCTCCGCAGCGCGGTGACGAAGCCCCCCAGGAGGACTACTGTCGACCATAGGAGCGCCAGGTAGCCCAAGCCTGTTACGGCCATCAAAACGTATGTATGCCAGAGCACATAATTGTTCAGCGACCTCTCTTCTGGCCGCAACCGCTTCAGTTGGCTGGATCTGCCCTTCTTCCGAGCAGAGGCAGTTCTGCGGCCAGAGGTTGTCGTTGTTCCGGGAGACTCTTGCTCCCAAAAGGCCATGCTTGGCCGGAATGTTGCTCTGATCAGCGGCGAGGCGAATGGTAGGTAGATCTTGCAACCTGGCTAGCTATCTATCCATCTTCTCAAGGTGCAGTGCTGCTTGCGATGAACTTGTGAAGAAACGGATAGGATCAATCCACGGTGTGAAAAATGCATGATGTGTGTGTACAGCTCTTCTGTCTTCTAAGCGCTTGGTTGACCATCGCCTTATAATAAGAATCGATGACACACGGCCCTTCATCAAGTCGTCGCAGTATATTTTGGAGTCCACGCCCTCTTGGATTTTCAAATGGCTGCAAGTTGCAGTTGCTGTATCGATAATCTGTTCGTAAGTAGCTCGTATTCCACATGGAGTAGTACTCTACATTTGCTTTTCGATTATTCATTCCGGACCCCTACAAACGGAAGTCACCACAAGATGGCGTTCCTGCGCTCCAAGGGCTTAGTAACGGGAAACGCGGAACAGTGCCGCGTCCCCTGAGCCGGATCGAGGGTGTCAGGGTCGATGCCTGGGACGACATGAGTCGGTCGCTGGAACGCGACCAAGGGTGTGTTTGGTTGCAGTTTGCTGCAGTACCCGTATTGCATATCCATTTCCAGCCAGTCTGGTTCTTTATATGCAGTCTCATATATAATAGATGCAAGCTGTTTGGTTGCCTGCATCGCATGAAAGGGCACTTACCCCCTGCTGTTTGGTTGTTGTTTTTGTGTTTAGGATGTGAGCAGATGCAAATTTCAGTTGTTTTGTTATAAACAACATTTGTGTTCTGCTCACCCCATTCAAATTTGTTCGCCTTACCATCATATGATCAGCACAACAGCAAGCACAACCGACAACAGATCAAAGAGGCAAGCACTGACGGCAAACAAAACAAGCAACCAAATGAGATCAAACAAAGCAAGCAACGGAAATGATAGCAAACTACTTAGATTAACAGCAGGGGTATCCTCCTTCCCTGCTCCACGCCAGGGTGCTGCTCCTGGCCAAAATATTAACAAGTTCACATCACAAGTACCATAAGTTCTAGCCACAGACCATAACAAGTTCAACACTAACACCTAAATTAACTACATTGCATGCTCAATGTCACCAACGCAGTTGTGCTTGTTGCAATGAAACCTGCACATGATCTAGGAGTCGTGGTTGTAAATTTGGACCTTCAGGCCGAGTCCTGAGATGCGCACAATGAGGAGGTCGCGGGGGACGATCCGGTGGCGGTGGCAGAAGTAGTATCAGCCCCGGCCAAGCACCATGTGCCCCTCGAAGTTCTGGACCTGCACCCAGAACTCGCACCGCTTGTTCGCCGACAGCCTGACCACGCGCGGTAGCCGCTTGATGACCAGCCACTCGTTCATCACCTGCACGAACTTGCGAGGATGACGAGCATGGCGAGGTCTTCAGCGTACTTGATCTGCTGGTAGAAGCGCAGCGGCTCCTGGGCCCCCTCCTCATGGCCGGTCCTTGGAGATCGCCGTCTTGAGCGAGGCAGGCTCATGAAGGCGACCCTGCCAGGCAGGTCCGCCCTCTTGAGCCACCTGTTCGTGGGGATGAGATCTTCGGCGCCCTCAGCTCCGGCCACCACCTGAGCTCCTCCACCGACACGCCCCGCCACTCTTCAATATCTTGTCAGGTAAGATGACAAGTATTAAAGGTGCTTGCAAAATGAACAACCACTGATCAGTGGCACTACCTCTTCTGCAAATGCCACTGATCAGTTGCACTAGCACTACAACAAATGGCACTAATCAGAGACATTTGCCCAAGAGCAAATGCCACTGATCAGTGCACAAACTCCTTGCCAAATGCCCCTTATCAATGGCACTTGCTCTTGGGCAAATGCCACTGATCAGTGCCATTTGCTCATGGGCAACTGCCACTGATCAATGGCACTTGCTCAAGAGCAAGTGCCACCGATTAGGGGACTTGTCCAACAACAAGTGGCACTAATCAGTAGTAGTTGCCCATGAGCAAATGCCATTGATCAGTGGCATCTGGTCTTCTGCAACTACCACTCATTAGTGCACTATCCTAAGCATGGAAACATCTAAAAATAGCACCCATGTGCACCCATGCACATTTGGCAGCATCCTAAAATGGTCCTACTACATGCATGTATAACAATCTAGAGCATGCAACACAAACCCTAGCTTGAACATGTATAATAATCTAGAGCATGCAACGTGAACAACAACATGAACATGATCCTAGCTTGAACATGAACATGCCATTTGCATGAACACAGATCCTAGCAAGACCCTAGCATGAACACAGATCCTAGCAAAGCACACTAGCATTGGGGATTCTAGCATGAACACAGATCCTAGGAAAGCACTAGCAGAAGAACATTATCCTAGAACACACACTGTAGCAAACAAGAACAGATCGGTCAGATTCGATTCGATTGGGATCGCATCGAATCGGATCTACTCGAATCTTATCTAATCTATCGAATCCACTAAGTACTAGCACATGCCTAATAAAGAAACCCCTAATCTACATCTACGAGCAAGCATAGGGGATTCTTTGAATCACCGAGCTTCTTGCAATCGCTTGAAGCGAGGCCGGGGTGAAAACCCCGGCGGGAAGGAGAGGTGGCGGAGCAGAGGAGGAGCCGGCCCTAACGATGACCGGTGGCATCGGCCCTGTGCTCATGGCCATGTCGGAGGTCGAGGAGGACGGCGCGCCGACAGCAGAAAACCCTTGGACGGGGGTCAAGAAAAACCCCTGCCCAATGGGGTCCCAAGAAGTGGCGGCTTCGTGGACGGCGTCGGCGTCGAGCCCACGACCACGAGGTCCGAAAACGGCTGCGGAGCAGGAACGACCGGCACCGCACTGGCTGGCTCTCGTGGTGGCCAGCAGCAGATGGGGGACGGCGCTCGCAGCGCCGTGTTGGGGAACATAGTATTTCAAAGAAAAAATCCTACGATCACGCAAGATCTATCTAGGAGAAGCATAGCAACAATCGGGGAGAGTGTCTCCACGTACCCTCGTAGACCGAAAGCTGAAGCGTTTAGTAACGCGGTTGATGTAGTCGAACGTCTTCGCGATCCAACCGATCCAAATACCGAACGTACGGCACCTCCGTGTTCAGCACACGTTCAACACGATGACGTCCCTCGAGCTCTTGATCCAGTTGAGGACGAGGGAGAGTTTCGTCAGTACGATGGCGTGGTGACGGTGATGATGAAGTTACCGGCACAGGGCTTCGCCTAAGCACTACGACGATATGACTGAGGTGTGTAACTGTGGAGGGGGCACCGCACACGGCTAAGAGAAGACTTGGTGTGTCTTTGGAGTGCCCCTCCCACGTATATAAAGGAGGGAGGGAGAGAGGCCGACCCCTTAGGGGCGCGCCAAGAGTATGGAGTCCTACTAGGACTTCCAAGTCCTAGTAGGAATCCCTTTCCTCTTCGGAGTAGGAGAGAAGGAAAGAGGGAAAAGAGAGAGGGAGTAGGAAAAGGCAAGGGGGGTGAAGCCCCCTTCCCCTAGTACAATTCGGACCCATGGGGGGGGGGCTCCCCTTGGCCTGCCTCCTCTTTTCCCATATGGCCCAATAAGGCCCATTACTTCTCCCGGTGAATTCTCGTAACTCCCCGGTACTCCAAAAAACACCCGAATCACTGGGAACCTTTCCGATGTCCGAATATAGCTTTTCAATATATGAATCTTTACCTCTCGACCATTTCGAGACTCGTCGTCATGTCAGTGATCTCATTCGGGACTCTGAACAAACTTCGGTCATCAAATCACATAACTCATAATACAAATCGTCATCGAACGTTAAGCGTGCGGACCCTACGGGTTCGAGAACTATGTACACATGACTGAGACACATCTCGGGTCAATAACCAATAGCAGAACCTGGATGCTCATATTGGCTCCTACATATTCTACGAAGATCATTATCGGTCAAACCGCATAACAACATACGTCATTCCCTTTGTCATCGGTATGTTACTTGCCCGAGATTCGATCGTCGGTACCATCATACCTAGTTAAATCTCGTTACCGGAAAGTCTCTTTACTCGTTCCATAATGCATCATCTCGCAACTAACTCATTAGTCACATTGCTTGCAAGGCTTACAGTGATGTGCATTACCGAGAGGGCCCAAAGATACCTCTCCGATACACAGAGTGACAAATCCTAATCTTTATCTATGCCAACCCAACAAACACCTTCGGAGACACTTGTAGAGCATCTTTATAATCACCCAGTTACGTTGTGACGTTTGATAGTACACAAGGTGTTCCTCTATTATTCAGGAGCTGCATAATCTCATAGTCAAAGGAATATGCATAAGTCATGAAGAAAGCAATAACAATAAAACTTAACGATCATTATGCTAAAATAACAGATGGGTCTTGTCCATCACATCATTCTCTAATGATGTGATCCCGTTCTTCAAATGACAACACATGTCTATGGTCAGGAAACATAACCATCTTTGATCAACGAGCTAGTCAAGTAGAGGCATATTAGGGACACTCTGTTTTGTCTATGTATTCACACATGTACTAAGTTTCCAGTTAATACAATTCTAGCATGTTTAAGTAACATGACTTCCAGAACCGGATTACCGTACCACTCTGGTGTGGACCTTACTCTGGCTGACCTACGAGGTTCGGTAGTAACTTGACCTGAAGTTTCATGATCATCATCATTAGCTTCCTCACTAATTGGTGTAGGAATCACTGGAACTGATTTCTGTGATGAACTACTTTCCTATTCGGGAGAAGGTACAATTACCTCATCAAGTTCTACGTTCCGCCCACTCACTTCTTTCGAGAGAAACTCCTTCTCTAGAAAGGATCCATTCTTAGCAACGAAGATCTTGCCTTCGGATCCGTGATAGAAGGTGTAGACAATAGTTTCTTTTGCGTATCCTATGAAGAAGCGCTTCTCCGATTTGGGTTCGAGCTTATCAGGCTGAATTTTTTTCACATAAGCATCGCAACCCCAAACTTTAAGAAACGACAACTTAGGTTTCTTGCCAAACCATAGTTCATACGGTGTCATCTCAATGGATTTAGATGGTGCCCTATTTAACATGAGTGCAGCTGTCTCCAATGCATAACCCCAAAACGATAGTGGTAAATCGGTAAGAGACATTATAGATCACACCATATCTAATAAAGTACGGTTACAACGTTCGGACACACCATTACGTTGTGGTGTTTCAGGTGGCATGAGTTATGAAACTATTCCATATTGTTTTTAAATAACGGCCAAACTCGTAACTCAAATATTTGCCTCCGCGATCAGATCATAGAAACTTTATTTTCTTGTTATGATGATTCTCAACTTCACTCTGAATTTTTTTGAACTTTTCAAATGTTTCAGACGTGTGTTTCATTAAGTAGATACACCCATATCTGCTTAAATTATCTGTGAAGGTCAGAAAATAACGATACCCGCCGCGAGCCTCAACACTCATCGGACCGTATACATCAGTATGTATTATTTCCAATAAGTTAGTGGCTCGCTCCATTGTTCCGGAGAACGGAGTCTTAGTCATCTTGCCCATGAGGCATGGTAAGTGATTAATAATCAAGTGATTCCAAAAGCCCATCAGCATGGAGTTTCTTCATGCGCTTTACACCAATATGACTTAAACGGCAGTGTGCCACAAATCAGTTGCACTATCATTATTAACTTTGCATCTTTTGGCATCAATATTATGTGTATCACTGTGATCAAGATTTAGTAAACCATTTACATTGGATGTAAAACAATAGAAGGTTTTATTCATGTAAACAGAACAACAATTATTCTCTGACTTAAATGAATAACCGTTTCGCAATAAACATGATCCAATCATATTTGTGCTCAATGCGAACACCAAATAGCATTTATTTAGTTCCAATACTAAATTGGAAGGTAGAGGGAGTATGCGATGGTGATCTTATCAACCTTAGAATCATTTCCAACACACATCGTCATCTCGCCCTCAACTAGTCTTTGTTCATTTTGTAACTCCAGTTTCGAGTTACTAATCATAGCAACTGAACTGGTATCAAATACCCAGGGGCTACTATGAACACTGGTGAAGTACACATCAATAACATGTATATCATATATACTTTTTCTCATTTTGCCATCCTTCTTATCCGCCAAGTATTTGAGGCAGTTCCGCTTCCAGTGACCATTTCCTTTGCAGTAGAAGCACTCAGTTTCGTGCTTGGGTCTAGCTTTGGGCTTTTTCATGGGAGTGGCAACTTGCTTGCCATTCTTCTTGAAGTTCCCTTTCCTTCCCTAGCCCTTTTACTTGAAACTAGTGGTCTTGTCAACCATCGACATTTGATGCTTTTCTTGATTTCTACCTTCGCCGATTTCAGCATCACGAAGAGCTCGGGAATCGTTTTCGTCATCCCTTGCATATTATAGTTTATCACGAAGTTCCAGTAACTTGGTGATAGTGACTAGAGAACTCTGTCAATAACTATCTTATCTGGAAGATTAACTCCCACTTGATTCAAGCAATATTAGTACTCAGACATTCTCAGCACATGCTCACTGGTTGAGCTATTCTCCTCCATCTTGTAGGCAAAATACTTGTCAGAGGTCTCATACCTCTCGACTCGGGCATGAGTCTGAAATACCAATTTCAGCTCTTGGAATATCTCATATGCTTTGTGGCGTTCAAAACGTTTTTGAAGTCCCGGTTCTAAGCCGTTTAAGCATGGCGCACTAAACTATCAACTAGTCATCATACCGAGCTTGTCAAACATTCATAACGTCTGCTTCTGCTCGTGCAATAGATTTGTCACCTGGCGGTGCATCAAGAACATAATTCTTCTGTGCAGCAATGAGGATAATCCTCAGAACATGGACCCAATCTGCATCATTGCTACTATCATCTTTCAACTTAGTTTTCTCTAGGAACATATCAAAAATAAAACAGGGGAGCTATACACGAGCTATTGATCTACAACATAGATATGCAAATACTATCAGGACTAACTTCATGATAAGTTCAATTAATCAAATTAGTTAAGAACTCCCACTTAGATAGACATCCCTCAAGTCGTCTAAATGATACGTGATCCAAATCAACTAAACCATGTCCAATCATCACGTGAGATGGAGTAGTTTTCAATGGTGAACATCTCTATGTTGATCATTTCTATTATATGATTCACGTTTGACCTTTCAGTCTCCAGTTTTCCGAGGCCATGTATGTACATGCTAGGCTCGTCAAGTTTAACCTGAGTACTCCGCACGTGAAAAACGGTCTTGCACCCATTGTATGTGAACGTAGAGCTTATCACACCCAATCATCACGTGGTGTCTCGGCACGACGAACTGTCGCAACGGTGCATACTCAAGGAGAACACTTATACCTTGAAATTTTAGTGAGGTATCATCTTATAATGCTACCGCCATATGAAGCAAAATAATATGCATAAAAGATAAACATCACATGCAATCAAAATATGTGACATGATATGGCCATCATCATCTTGTTCCTTTGATCTCCATCTCCAAAGCACCGTCATGATTTCCATCGTCACCGGCTTGACACCTTGATCTCCATCGTAGCGTCGTTGTCGTCTCGCCAACTGTTACTTCTACAACTATCGCTAACGCATAGTGATAAAGTAAAGCAATTACATGGCATTTGCATTTCATACAATAAAGCGACAACCATAAGGCTCCTGCCAGTTGCCGATAACTTCTACAAAACATGATAATCTCATACAACAACGTATATCACATCATGTCTTGACCATATCACATCACAACATGCTCTGCAAAAACAAGTTAGGCGTCCTCTACTTTGTTGTTGCAAGTTTTACGTGGCTGCTACGGACTTCTAGTAAGAACTGTTCTTACCTACGCATCAAAACCACAACGATGTTTCGTCAAGTTTGCTATTTTAACCTTCAACAAGGACCAGTCGTAGTCAAATTCGATTCAACTAAAGTTGGAGAAACAGACGCCAGCCACCTTTATGCAAAACAAGTTGCATGTCTGTCGGTGGAACCGGTCTCATGAACGTGGTCATGTAAGGTCGGTCCGGGCCGCTTCATCCAACATAACCACTGAATCAAAATAAGAAGTTGGTGGTAAGCAGTATGACTATCATCGCCCTCAACTCTTTGTGTTCTACTCGTGCATATCATCTACGCATAGACCTGGCTCGGATGCCACTATTGGGGAACATAGTATTTCAAAAAAAAAACTACGATCACGCAAGATCTATCTAGGAGAAGCATAGCAACGAGCGGGGAGAGTGTGTCCACGTACCCTCGTAGACCGAAAGCGGAAGCGTTTAGTAACGCGGTTGATGTAGTCGAACGTCTTCGCGATCCAACCGATCCAAATACGGAACGTACGGTGATGACCCACAAGTATAGGGGATCTATCGTAGTCCTTTCGATAAGTAAGAGTGTTCAACCCAACGAGGAGCAGAAGGAAATGATAAGCGGTTTTCAGCAGGGTATTCTCTGCAAGCACTGAAATTATAGGTAACAGATAGTTTTGTGATAAGATAATTTGTAACAACCAACAAGTAACAAAAGTAAAGGAAGTGCAGCAAGGTGGCCCAATCCTTTTTGTAGCAAAGGACAAGCCTGGACAAACTCTTATATAAAGAAAAGCGCTCCCGAGGACACATGGGAATTATCGTCAAGCTAGTTTTCATCACGTTCATATGATTCGCGTACGGTACTTTAATAATTAGATATGTGGGTGGACCGGTGCTTGGGTGTTGTCCTTACTTGGACAAGCATCCCACTTATGATTAACTCCTATCGCAAGCATCCGCAACTACAAAAGAAGTATTAAGGTAAACCTAACCATAGCATGAAACATATGGATCCAAATCAGCCCCTTACGAAGCAATGCATAAATTAGGGTTTAAGCTTCTGTCACTCTAGCAACCCATCATCTACTTATTACTTCCCAATGTCTTCCTCTAGGCCCAAATAATGGTGAAGTGTCATGTAGTCGACGTTCACATAACACCACTAGAGGAGAGACAACATACATCTCATCAAAATATCGAATCGAATACCAAATTCACATGACTACTAATAGCAAGACTTCTCCCATGTCCTCGGGAACAAACGTAACTACTCACAAAGCATATTCATGTTCATAATCAGAGGAGTATTAATATGCATATAGGATCTGAACATATGATCTTCCACCAAATAAACCAACTAGCATCAACTACAAGGAGTAATCAACACTACTAGCAACCTCATGTGTACCAATCCCAGACTTAGAGACAAGAACTGGATACAAGAGATGAACTAGGGTTTGAGAGGAGATGGTGCTGGTGAAGATGTTGATGGAGATTGGCCCTCTCCCGATGTGAGGAGCGTTGGTGATGACGACGGCGATGATTTCCCCCTCCCGGAGGGAAGTATCCCCGGCAGAACAGCTCTGCCGGAGCCCTAGATTGGTTCCGCCAAGGTTCCGCCTCGTGGAGGCGGAGTCTCGTCCCGAAAGCTTGCTTATTAGTTTTCTTCGGACGAAAGACTTCATATAGCAGAAGATGGGCATCGGAGGGCCACCAGGGGGCCCATGAGGCAGGGGGCGCGCCCAGGGGGGTAGGGCGCGCCCCCACCCTCGAGGCCAGGGTGTGGGCCCCCTCTGGTAATTTCTTCGCTCGATTTTTTATTTTATTTCCAAAAATAACTTCCGTGGAGTTTCAGGACTTTTGGAGTTGTGCGAATAGGTCTCTAATATTTGCTCCTTTTCCATTGAATTCCAGGTATCGGCATTCTCCTCCTTATGTAAACCTTGTAAAATAAGAGAGAATAGGCATAAGTATTGTGACATAATGTGTAATAACAGCCCATAATGCAATAAATATCGATATAAAAGCATGATGCAAAATGGACGTATCAACTCCCCCAAGCTTAGACCTCGCTTGTCCTCAATCGGAAGCCGATAACGATAAATATGACCACATGTTTAGAGGTAGAGGTGTCGATAAAATAAAATACGAACATGAGGGTATCATGATTATTCTTATAACAGCAACATATATAGATATTGTCATATAATTTCTTATGCTCAAGTAATAATCTATTCACAATGTCAAGTATGAATCAGAAACTTCATTGAGAACCAACAAACTATAGTCTCAGTCATTGAGGCAATTGCAATTTATCATAACATCGGAAAGAGTCTATGTAAGAGCTTTTCAGCAAGTCCACATACTCAACTATCATTTAGTCTTTCACAATTGCTAACACTCACGCAATACTTGTGGTTACGGTATTTTAATCGGACACAGAGAAAGATAGGGGCTTATTGTTTCGCCTCCCAACCTTTTACCTCAAGGGTAATGTCAACAGTAATAGTTCATGCTAACTTACATCCAATTGGATATATATCAGGATCTTTCCAACACATTGTGCTTGCCAAAGGATAAAACGTAAAAAAGGGAAGGTGAAAATCACCATGACTCTTGCATAAGTTAAGAGATAAAAGTAAAAGATAGGCCCTTCGCAGAGGGAAGCAGAGGTTGTCATGCACTTTTATGGTTGGATGCACAAAATCTTAATGCGAAAGAACGTCACTTTATATTGCCACTTGTGATATGGATCTTTATTATGCAGTCCGTCGCTTTTATTTCTTCCACATCACACGATCATATAAAGCTTATTTTCTCCCACACTAATAAGTCATACATAGTTAGAGAGCAATTTTTATTGCTTGCACCGATGACAACTTACTTGAAGGATCTTACTCAATCCATAGGTAGATATGGTGGACTCTCATGGCAAAACTGGGTTTAAGGGTATTTGGAAGCACAAGTAGTATCTCTACTTGGTGCACAAAACTTGGCTAGCATGAGGGGGAAAGGCAAGCTCAACATGTTGGATGATCCATGACAATATACTTTATCTCGGATATAAGAAAACATAACCCGTTACGTTGTCTTCCTTGTCCAACATCAACTCTTTAGCATGTCATATTTTAATGAGTGCTCACAATCATAAAAGATGTCCAAGATAGTATATTTATATGTGAAACCTCTCTTTCTTTATTACTTCCTATTAATTGCAATGATGACCAAAGCTATGTTTGTCAACTCTCAACAACTTTTAATCATCATACTCTTTCTATGTGAAGTCATTACTCTCCATAAGATCAATATGATCTCTTTGTTTCTTTTTATTCATTCTCTTTCTTTTATTCCCTCAAGATCATAGCAAAATAATCAAGCCCTTGACTCAACACTAATCTTTATTATATAGCTCACCCACTCGATTACATAGAGGGATCATAAAGCAAAACTCAAAACTAAATTATACCAAAAACTTTATTCTACTAGATCAAGATACTACTAAAAGGATCGAACTAAGAAAAACGGTAAAGATAGAGATGTGATGGTGATACGATACCGGGGCACCTCCCCCAAGCTTGGCAGTTGCCAAGGGGAGTGCTCATACCCATATGATTATGTCTCCTTCAGTGATGGTGATGTGATATTCTTGGCGATGATGCCCCTCAGGATACGATTCTCCTCCTCGAGCTTGTTGACTTGCCGCTTAAGATCCATTATTTCCTTACGGAGCTTACCCGTGACGGTTAAGGCTCCTTGCACCCATGGATGCTGCATAGCTGCGGGAGAACAAGTAACATTCTTTTTCATATTTTCATAAGAGAGGAATTTAACATTGGAGGGGATGACCGAGTTTGGGATAGCTGCGCTCTATAGTTCCCCCATCCTGAATCCTGCCCGGAAACGAGAAGTGACTTCTTGATCCTCCTCCATGGCATCTATCCTTTTCAAGTCAGCTTCCATCTCTTCCTCCGTTGCTGGACCAAAGTGGTCAGCATCGCTGTTTGTTCTTAGTTCCGGTGTCGGATAAGACACCCGACTCTCCCCGACCGACTCTTGAGAAGACATCTTGCTCTAATCTGCGGCAGAAACAGCTCGAGACGAAAACATAGGATAATTGCGTGATACAGTGGTCAAAACCTTCAGGAGATTATATAATGAATTTTTACCGACCAAAATACGCAACGTGCAAGAAAACGGAGTCCGGAGAGCGCACGAGGTGCCCACGAGGCAGGGGGCGCGCCCTCCACCCTCGTGGAGCCCTCGTGTCCTTCCCGGACTGCTTCTTATTTGTCCAATTTTCTAAATATTCCAAAACGGAGAAAAAATGCCATTAGAACTGTTTTGGAGTCGGTTTACTTACCGTACCACATACATATTCCTTTTCGGAGTCCGAAACGTTCCGGAAAGTGTCCCTTATGTATTCCTCCGGAGTTACGGTTTCAATAACATTGGTTTCAACATTTATAGGATTACCTGAGATATAATGTTTGATTTTTTGACCGTTCACCACCTTCGGATTTGTGCCTTCGAAGTTGTTGATTTTTATGGCACCGGAACGATAGACATCCTCGATAACGTAAGGACCTTCCCATTTAGAGAGAAGTTTTCCTGCAAAAAATCTTAAACGAGAGTTGTACAACAATACATAATCACCTACATTAAACTCATGCTTTTGTATTCTTTTTTCATGCCATCTTTTAACCTTTTCTTTAAACAGTTTGGCATTCTCATAGGCTTGGGTTCTCCATTCATCAAGTGAGCTAATGTCAAATAACCTCTTCTCACCAGCAAGTTTGAAATCAAAGTTGAGCTCTTTAATAGCCCAATATGCCTTATGTTCTAGTTCGAGAGGTAAGTGACATGCTTTTCCATAAACCATTTTATACGGAGACATACCCATAGGATTTTTATATGCAGTTCTATAGGCCCATAATGCATCATCAAGTTTCTTGGACCAATTCTTTCTAGATCTATTAATAGTCTTTTGCAAAATTACTTTGAGCTCTCTATTACTCAATTCTACTTGACCACTAGACTGTGGATGATAAGGAGATGCAATTCTATGATTAACATCATACTTAATTAGCAAGCATTTTACGAAAAGCACCATGAATAAAATGTGAACCACCATCAGTCATTAAATATCTAGGGATTCCAAACCTCGGAAAAATAACTTCTTTAAGCATCTTAATAGAGGTGTTATGATCAGCACTACTAGTTGGAATAGCTTCTACCCACTTAGTAACGTAATCAACAGCAACTAAAATATGTGTATACCCATTAGAGGAAGGAAAAGGTCCCATATAATCGAAGCCCCAAACATCAAATGGTTCAATAACAAGTGAATAGTTCATAGGCATTTCTTGACGTCTACTAATATTACCAATTCTTTGACATTCATCACAAGACAAGACAAACTTACGAGCATCCTTGAAGAGAGTAGGCCAATAAAAACCAGATTGCAATACCTTATGTGCAGTTCTATCCCCAGCGTGGTGCCCTCCATAAGCTTCGAAGTGACACTTGCGTAGGATCATTCTGTTCATGCTCGGTACACAACGCCTAATAACACCATCTACTCCTTCTTTATAAATATGTGGGTCATCCCAAAAGTAATGTCTCAAATCATAGAAAAACTTTTTCTTTTGCTAGTATGTGAAACTAGGTGGTACGAATTTAGCAACAATGTAATTAGCATAATCAGCATACCATGGAGCAGTACGAGAAGCATTTACGACATTTAATTGTTCATCGGGAAAGCTATCATCAATAGGTAGTGGGTCATCAAGAGCATTTTCTAACCTAGACAAGTTGTCTGCAACGGGGTTCTCAGATCCCTTTCTATCAATAATATGCAAATCAAATTCTTGTAGCAAGAGAACCCATCTAATAAGTCTAGGTTTAGCATCTTTCTTTTCCATAAAATATTTAATAGCAAAGCATGATCGGTGTGAATAGTTACTTTAGAATCAACAATATGAGGTCTGAACTTATCACAAGCAAATACAACTGCTAAGAATTCCTTTTCAGTAGTAGCATAATTTCTCTGGGCATTGTCTAGAGTTTTACTAGCATATTGAATAACATTTAATTTCTTATCAATTCATTGCCCTAGAACAACACCTACAGCATAATCGCTAGCATCACACATAATTTCAAAAGGTAAATTCCAATCAAGTGGCTGGACAATAGGTGCAGAGATTAATGCTTTCTTAAGTATTTCAAATGCTTCTACACAATCATCATCAAAGACAAATGGTATATCTTTTTGTAATAGATTAGTCAGAGGCCGAGAAATTTTTGAGAAGTCCTTAATGGACCTCCTATAAAAACCGGCATGACCAAGAAAACTTCTTATACCTTTGATGTCCTTGGGACATGGCATCTTTTCAATAGCATCAACTTTAGTTTTATCAACTTTAATACCTCTTTCAGAAATTTTATGCCCCAAGACCATTCCTTCGTTAACCATAAAGTGGCATTTCTCCCAGTGCAAGACAAGGTTAGTTTCTTCACATCTCTGCAAAACTCGATCAAGTTTGCTCAAGCTCATCAAAAGAGGATCCATAAACGAAGAAATCATCCATGAAAACCTCACAAATCTTTTCACAAAATTCAGAGAATATGGCCATCATGCATCTTTGAAAGGCAGCAGGTGCATTACATAAACCAAAAGTCTGTACGTCTATAATAAAAAGTACCGAAAGGGCAAGTAAAAGTGGTCTTTGCTTGATCATCAGCTGACACAGGTATTTGAGAGAAACCAGAATAACCTTCTAGAAAGCAAAAATGTGTGTGTTTGGATAATCTTTCTAGCATTTGATCAATAAAAGGTAAGGGGTAATGATCTTTTTTAGTAGCTTTATTTAATTTGCAGAAATCAATTATCATCCTATAACCTATAATAATTCTTTGAGGAATCAATTCATCTTTATCATTAGGAACGACAGTAATACCTCCCTTCTTAGGGACACAATGAACAGGACTTACCCACTGACTATCAGCAACGGGATAAATTATACCTGCCTCAAGGAGCTTTAGTATTTCCTTTCTTACCACTTCTTTCATCTTAGGATTCAGCCGTTGTTGATGATCAATAACTGGTTTGGCATCTTTCTCCAAATTCATTTTGTGTTGGCATAGAGTGGGACTAATGCCCTTAAGATCATCAAGAGTATATCCAATAGCAGCACGGTGCTTCTTCAGAGTTTTTAATAATTTTTCTTCCTCCTTCTCTGAAAGGTTAGCACTAATAATAACAGGATATATCTTCTTTTCATGGAGATAAGCATATTTAAGAGTACCAGGCAATGGTTTAAGCTCAAACACGGGATCACCCTTGGGTGGAGGAGGATCCCCTAAGATTTCAACAGGCAAGTTGTGTTTCAGAATAGGTCCCTGTTTAAAGAACACTTCATCTATTTCCCTTCTTTCATTCATAAACATATCATTTTCATGGTCTAGCAAATATTGTTCTAAAGGATCACTAGGAGGCACGGAAATAGAAGCAAGACCAATAATTTCATCTTTACTAGGCAATTCCTCTTCACGGTGTTGTCTATGAAATTTAGAAAAGTTAAACTCATGAGACATATCACCTAAACCAATAGTAACAACATCCTTTTCATGATCTATCTTAGCATTAACAGTGTTCAAGAAGGGTCTACCAAATATAATGGGACAAAAGCTATCTTGTGGGGAACCAAGAACAAGAAAATCAGCAGGATATTTAGTTTTCCCACACTAGACTTCAACATCTCTAACAATTCCAATTGGTGATATAGTATCTCTATTGGCAAGCTTAATGGTAACATCAATTTCCTCTAACTCAGCGAGTGCAATATCATGCATAATTTCTTTGTATAAGTCAATAGATATTGCACTAGCACTAGCACCCATGTCACATAAGTCGTGATAACAATGATCTCCTATTTTAACAGAAATAACAGGCATGCCTACCACGGGTCTATGTTTATCTTTAGCACAAGGTTTAGCAATTCTAGCAGTCTCATCACAGAAATAAATAACATGCCCATCAATATTATCAGCCAAGAGATCTTTGACAATAGCAATATTAGGTTCAACTTTAACTTGCTCAGGAGGTGTATAGGTTCTAATATTGCTCTTACAAACCACAGTTGAAGCTTTAGCATGATCCTTTATTCTAACAGGGAAAGGTGGTTTCTCAACATAAGCAGTAGGAACAATAGGATCATTATAAGTGATAGTCTTTTCTTCAACTTTAATAGGTACAACTACTTTTACTTCTATGGGAGGATGATATTTAAGCCACTTCTCCTTAGGGAGATCAACGTGAGCAGCAAAAGATTCACAAAAGGAAGCTACTATCTCAGAGTCAAGTCCATATTTAGTGCTAAATTTGCGGAAAACATGGTATCCATAAAAGATTTAACACAATCAAACTTAGGTGTTATACCTGACTCCTTACCTTCGTCGAGGTCCCAATCTTCAGAGTTGCGTTTAATTCTTTCCAATAAATTCCATTTGAATTCAATAGTCTTCATCATAAAAGAACCAATACAAGAAGTATCGAGCATGGTGCGGTTGTTGTCAGAAAGCCGAGCATAAAATTTTTGAATAATCATTTCTCTTGAGAGCTCATGATTTGGGCATGAATATAACATTGACTTAAGCCTCCCCCAAGCTTGAGCGATGCTTTCTCCTTCATGAGGCCAAAAATTATATATATAATTACGATCACGATGAACAAGATGCATAGGATAAAACTTCCGATGAAATTCCAATTTCAATCGTTTGTAGTTCCATGATCCCATATCATCACATAGCCTATACCATGTCAATGCATCTCCCTTCAAATATAAAGGGAAGACCTTCTTCTTGTAACATCATCGGGCATACCTGCAAGCTTAAATAATCCACAAACTTCATCCACATATATTAGGTGCTCATCAGGATGTAATGTTCCACCTCCTGCAAAAGGATTAGCTAGCAGTTTTTCTATCATACCCGAAGGAATTTCAAAGTAGACATTTCATTTTCAGTAGGTTGAGGAGCAACTCTTTGCTCTACTGGTCGGGGTGAAGATACCCCGAACAAGCCCCTCAGAGGATTACTTTCCACAGTAACAAGTGACAGTAAATTTCAGCACACTATATAAATTTTTCCTTACCAAATTCCACCTACCAAAGGCGCTACACTCCCGGCAACGGGCGCCGGAAAAGAGTCTTGATGACCCACAAGTATAGGGGATCTATCATAGTCCTTTCGATAAGTAAGAGTGTCGAACCCAATGAGGAGCAGAAGGAAATGATAAGCGATTTCCAGCAAGGTATTCTCTGCAAGCACTGAAATTATAGGTAACAGATAGTTTTGTGATAAGATAATTTGTAACAAGAAACAAGTAACAAAAGTAAAGAAAGTGCAGCAAGGTGGCCCAATCCTTTTTGTAGCAAAGGACAAGCCTGGACAAACTCTTATATAAAGAAAATCGCTCCCGAGGACACATGGGAATTATCGTCAAGCTAGTTTTCATCACGTTCATATGATTCGCGTACGGTACTTTGATAATTTGATATGTGGGTGGACCGGTGCTTGGGTGTTGTCCTTACTTGGACAAGCATCCCACTTATGATTAACTCCTATCGCAAGCATCCGCAACTACAAAAGAAGTATTAAGGTAAACCTAACCATAGCATGAAACATATGGATCCAAATCAGCCTCTTACTAAGTAATGCATAAACTAGGGTTTAAGCTTCTGTCACTCTAGCAACCCATCATCTACTTATTACTTCCCAATGCCTTCCTCTAGGCCCAAATAATGGTGAAGTGTCATGTAGTCGACGTTCACATAACACCACTAGAGGAGAGACAACATACATCTCATCAAAATATCGAGCGAATACCAAATTCACATGACTACTAATAGCAAGACTTCTCCCATGTCCTCAGGAACAAACGTAACTACTCACAAAGCATATTCATGTTCATAATCAGAGGAGTATTAATATGCATATAGGATCTGAACATATGATCCTCCACCAAATAAACGAACTAGCATCAACTACAAGGAGTAATCAACACTACTAGCAACCTCTGGTACCAATCCCAGACTTAGAGACAAGAATTGGATACAAGAGATGAACTAGGGTTTGAGAGGAGATGGTGCTGGTGAAGATGCTGATGGAGATTGGCCCTCTCCCGACGAGAGGAGCGTTGGTGATGATGACGGTGATGATTTCCCCCTCCCGGAGGGAAGTATCCCCGGCAGAACAGCTCTGCCGGAGCCCTAGATTGGTTCCGCCAAGGTTCCGCCTCGTGGAGACGGAGTCTCATCCCGAAAGCTTGCTTATGTTTTTTCTTCGGACGAAAGACTTCATATAGCAGAAGATGGGCATCGGAGGGCCACCAGGGGGCCCACGAGGCAGGGGCGCGCCAGGGGTAGGCGCGCCCCCACCCTCGTGGCCAGTGTGGGCCCCTCTGTAATTTCTTCGCTCAGTATTTTTATTATTTCCAAAAATAACTTCCGTGGAGTTTGAGGACCTTTGGAGTTGTGCGAATAGGTCTCTAATATTTGCTCCTTTTCCAACCCGTAATTCCAAATTACGGCATTCTCCTCCTTATGTAAACCTTGTAAAATAAGAGAGAATAGGCATAAGTATTGTGACATAATATGTAATAACAGCCCATAATGTAATAAATATCGATATAAAAGCATGATGCAAAATGGACGTATCATACGGCACCTCCGTGTTCAGCACACGTTCAGCATGATGACGTCCCTTGAGCTCTTGATCCATTTGAGGACGAGGGAGAGTTTCGTCAGCACGACGGCGTGGTGACGGTGATGATGAAGTTACCGGCGCAGGGCTTCGCCTAAGCACTACGACGATATGACCGAGGTGTGTAACTGTGGAGGAGGGCACCGCACACGGCTAAGAGAAGACTTGTGTGTCTTTGGGGTGCCCCCTCCCACGTATATAAAGGAAGGAGGGAGAGAGGCCGACCCCTTAGGGGCTCGCAAAGAGTATGGAGTCCTACTAGGACTCCCTTTCCTTTTCGGAGTAGGAGAGAAGGAAAGAGGGAAAAGAGAGAGGGAGTAGGAAAAGGCAAGGGGGGTGCCGCCCCCTTCCCCTAGTCCAATTCTGACCCATGGGCGCCACCTCCCTTGTCCTGCCTCCTCTTTTCCCGTATGGCCCAATAAGGCCCATTACTTCTCTCGGTGAATTCCCGTAACTCCTCGGTACTCCGAAAAACACCCGAATCATTCGGAACCTTTCCGATGTCCGAATATAGCCTTCCAATATATGAATATTTACCTCTTGACCATTTCGAGACTACTCGTCATGTCCATGATCTCATCCGGGACTCCAAAAAAACTTCGGTCATCAAATCACATAACTCATAATACAAATCGTCATCGAACGTTAAGCGTGCGGACCCTACGGGTTCGAGAACTATGTAGACATGACCGAGACACGTCTCCGGTCAATAACTAATAGCGGAATCTTGATGCTCATATTGGCTCCTACATATTCTACGAAGATCTTTATCAGTCAAACCGCATAACAACGTACGTCATTCCCTTTGTCATCGGTATGTTACTTGCCCGAGATTCGATCGTCAGTATCATCATACCTAGTTCAATCTCGTTACCGACAAGTCTCTTTACTCGTTTCGTAATGCATCATCCCGCAACTAACTCATTAATCTCTTTGCTTGCTTGTCTTATAGTGATGTGCATCACCGAGAGGGCCCAGAGATACCTCTCCAATACACGGAGTGACAAATCCTAATCTTGATCTATGCCAACCCAACAAACACCTTAGGAGACACCTGTAGAGCATCTTTATAATCACCCAGTTACGTTGTGACGTTTGATAGCACACAAGGTGTTCCTCTGGTATTCGGGAGTTGCATAATCTCATAGTCAAAGGAATATGTACAGGTCATGAAGAAAGCAATAGCAATAAAACTTAACGATCATTATGCTAAGCTAACGGATGGGTCTTGTCCATCACATTATTCTCTAATGATGTGATCCCGTTCATTAAATAACAACACATGTGTATGGTCAGGAAACATAACCATCTTTGATCAACGAGCTAGTCAAGTAGAGGCATACTAGGGACACTCTGTTTTGTCTATGTATTCACACATGTACTAAGTTTTCGGTTAATACAATTCTAGCGTGAATAATAAACATTTATCATGATATATAAGGAAATAAATATTAACTTTATTATTACCTCTAGGGCATATTTCCTTCACGCCGATGTCAGGTCCCTGCCTGAGTTCTGGAGCCCGGCCACCCAACGCTCTTGGATGGCGATGTGCTGGTCGACGGGTCGAGGAAGGGCCTTGGCCCAGTGGCGGCGTGAGCCATCGGAGGAGAGAAGAGGGAGGGGCGGTGAGGCAGAGAGGAGCGGTGCGAACAGTGCGGGGCGGGGCGGTTACAGGAGAGTGGGAGGGGAGTTATGAGACATCCCCTCCGTCTCCCGCACTGCCCGAGGCGTGCAATCCCCTCGCACCGTGCGCGCCGCTTAAGCTCGCGAGAAATCGCCGATTCGGCAGCTTCACGTCCGTGCTCATGCCTGCTTTAAGGTCCATGCGGGCCATGAATCGCATGCAGCCCAGCCAACCAAATAGGCTACGCACATCACGTGCGGTCCTGGTTGGGCTGCATGCAGGCAACCAAACACGCCCCAAGGGAACGAGAAGCTTGATACACAGAGAGTTTGGAGACTTACCAGTTGTCCCCTCTGCGGCTCCACCTTCGGCTTCACGTCGGCGGTGTCATCGCGGCTTCCACAGTTCGCCCCTTATCCCGAGCGTGCACGTGGTGGCCGGGGTCAGGCCACTCAGTTTCCCACACCGGTCATCTTCTTCGAGCCACTACATCTCGCCTTCCATTCTGTCCGGCAGCGGCGGCGCCTACATGCACTTAGAACATCGCCAATAGATGATATTATGTAAAAATAACTATCCTTTGCATCTCTAGAGGCCAAAAACAGTGCTCCAATAGATGATGTAGATGTAAAAATAATTTACATCTCCGCCTTCCGGAAATGTAAACTATACCACTCCGCGGTGCAAATTTACATCTCCAACTCCACAAGATGTAAAATCACGTCTACCGCCAACCGCCTAACTACCACTTCTTCCCCTTCATGCGCGACCGGCCGCCGCCGACTCATGCCGCCGCCTCCGCTTTGCCCCCCGCCCGCCGGTGCCTTGACCCACCTCGCCACGGCCGACACCTCCGCGGCACCTTCGCCAACGTGGCCGCCTCCGCCTCCATGCTGCCGCCGCGGCAGCCGCCTCCGCGCCAATTCGCCCCACCCCGCCCGGTCATCATCGCTCCAGAGGCCGTAAAGAAGAAGGGGGCCACCAAGCCTCGTGGTGGAGGCGTCAAGCGGCAGGCGGTGCGGGGCATTTCTTGTTGATAAGGTAAAAAAAATCATGTGAATTTCTTTGTTGTTCCAATTGTCGATTCCAATAGAATGTGTAGTTGATTATGCGTACGTGCATTTATAGTCTCGATGATGAAGCTTTCATGCGTGCCACAAATGTGACAAATGATGATTACTCACATGATGAGTATGCATCACAAGAATATGAAACTCGACAATATGGTGATGACAACCTTGACATGGATGATGAGGGCTTCATTTTCAAGGGAAGAACCGCAAATTATACCAACAAAGAAGATGTGTTGATTTGCACCACTTGAAAGAAAGTCTCTCAAGATGCAACCGTTGGGACCGACCAATCCGCTGTCACATATTGGCAACGCATCAAGGAATTCTTCGATATGCGCAACACTAGCGGCCACTATCGCTCAAGTGACTCCCTTTGCCAATGTTGGGGCACCATCAATGCCAAATGTCAAAAGTGGGTGGGTTTCTTGGCAAATGTTGATCGCATGAACCCAAGTGGCTTCGATGGGCTTTAAAAATCAGTTGATTTTTACATGCTAAAAAAATAGAATGTCCCAAAAATATGTGTGTCATGGCACACCCGCTAGGTATGCCACTGCCAGACACCACAGATCCAAAAACGCCGTCCAACCGATCTCACCAAAACGAGCCATATGTTCGGCTTGCCTGACACCCCTCAAACTCAATTCATATGTGCGAAAATTCGCATGACACACACCTGCAAATCAATCGTTGATCTGCGCGGTGATCCAAAGTTGTTCCAACGATAGTTGACTGATCCTCTCAATACGAGACAATATGCAAGTTTATCTTGTAGCAATACTTTGCCCAACCATTCTTTCGGGTCCCTCTTCCTGTGCGTACGATGCAATTTCCCGTTCTATTCGATACCTTTTATATTTCAACCCTATTCAAGCCATCCACTGGTATTGTTCACATTCTTCTTCTTCTTCGGTTCACTTGCTCCACTTTAAACTTTCATTACTCTTCTATTTGACGAAAAAAGGTTTCCCCCCGCTTTAGATTATAAAGCATCGCCAAAGAGAGCCGACTCACCATACAACGATCATTACAACAGGAAAGAAAAGAAAAGAAAACGGCGAAGATACAAGACACCAGAGGAGCCGCTAACAAAGTCTGAATGCACCAAGAGCTGGAACATCAAGGGCCTCGGCTAACACGGTCCTGCAATCGATATGACCAAGACAAGGTAGCAACCCGCCGTTAGAGAAAAATCATGCTCCACTAACTCCCATAAGGCCACCGTCATTTGTTAAAGTCATCCGTATGCGCCTCCAAGAAGGCCCCCCGCCTCTCGTCCGGATCGAAGGACGCCGCCACCCCCAAATGCGACTTGGACCAACAGTAAACAGGAGAGGACGGCGACGACAACCTCCTCCTCTTGCAAAGCAAGACCACAGACATCACCACACCTCCTAAGGACCGACGCGTCAACCGCAAGCAGCCGAGCAGGAGCATCTCTGTAGAGTCCGGTAGCCCCCCACCAACTTTGAAGCCCCAACCAACACTCCACAGTCCCAAGGTGTCGCCTTCAAGAAGAAAAAGGTTGTCAGAGCGCCGTCACCATCCAATCCGGAGATTTTGGGTTTTCACCCGGGACTTGGAGGTGGAGGGCAGGGCGGGATCTCGATGTCGCCTACAGGAAGGGGAACGACGCCCGGGGCGCCGCCGGCATCGTGGTGGCAGCAGCCAGCCAATTCCCCCAGTCCAAAGCTTTCTGCCCCAGCAACGACCGTCGAGTTAGGAAGGAAATTGAGGAAGAAGGCCACCAACAGAGATCCGCTCCACGGACCGACGAGGAGGCCCAGAGAGCACGTGCCACGCTCGACCTGCCGCCCGCGCGGCCAAGGCGGCGCCCCTCCGCGCCGCGCCCACCATCCGCCGCTGGATAGGGGGCGCCACCCCGACTGTGGCCGCCGCCACGCCTCCATGCGCATCAGGAGCAGAGCACCACCACCACGGAGCCCTTCACACCGCCGCCAAGCGCCGGCCCCGTTGCCACCGCCCGCCACAGCGCCGTTGCGCCCTCCGTGAGCACAGGGCCGCCGCCCGACCTCACCAGCCCGCGCTGGCCACCATCGGGCAGGGGAAGAACGGCCCCGCCGCCGCCGACGCTGACAGGGCTTTGCCCGTCCACGCGAGCCGGCGGCGGCGAGGGATGGGAGGGAGGGGAGAGGGGAGTGCTTGCGGCAGCTAGGGTTTCCCCTCCGGGTCGCTCACCGTACTCTTCTATTTCACGCCATCTATGTTCTTTGTTTTAAATTCTTTGATCTCTTATTTTTTCTATTAGTTTTATTTTTGTGAAATTAATTCGCTTTACCTGATGTCAACTCATCAGTTCATCATCTTCTATCGCTTCGCAAGTTCATCCCATCGTTTTTCCCATCACAAATCGTTGCAGTCTTCTTGCCAACTTTTTTCCTACGATACATGATGTCGTCTTTCAAATATTTATCTTTCAATTCATTTTTTTTCTCTTTACAGATACCATTACAATTTCGTTCTTCCAAAGGCAATGGTTTTTCTATCATTTCATTTCATTGTTACTCCTAAGATTTCAATTCTTCTCTCAAGCAATCTTCTACGAAACTTACATTATGTTTTCTACCAAAACTTAGGCCATCCTTTTAAGTTCCGTCCGTCAGAACTTGCGTCCGTTTGGTTCTGTGAAACTTACCACTGTTACCAGCACATGATCGTCTCTATCAGTTTTGTCCTCCTACTTAAAATTCTAATATTTTCACATCAATTTGTTTCTAATATTTTATTCCTGCATGCATCCGATAGGTCGTCACGTTGATTTAGCAAACATTTTATTTTGCGGTGCAGAGTCTGCAGACGCATCGACTTCGTTTTCCCTGCTCTTTCCCCTAGTCTTCCTTTCTACTGTCATCTTGTAGATCTACTATGTTCTAACTCCTATCAGACGTTGTTGCCGCCAGTTCCCGTTGGTCGTTTACATTGCTCTCCCAACTCTCCCTAGGTGAGAAAACCCCAATGACCTCAAATGCAGTTCATGAAATGGAGATAAATTACCATGTATCCCTCTTAATCTCGTCTAAATCAGGGCCGAATGCTTATTTTGCACTAAATCTAAGTTTCTAGTGCTCAATCTGTTACAACCTCAGAGGCTTGTGTGGCGGTGACAAAGTTGTGAAGAACAAGTGCTTCCCCCTCCTTTTTTTTGAGAGCACTGCAAATAAAGAACTACAAGTTTCAAATAAGTATTCAAATCTTGATCATGAGATGTCTTATTTAGTCGCTCTCTCGGCATCGTCAAGGATGGTGAGGATGTAACTACAGTGGCCCTCGACGCCTTCGCGGAACGCTTCAAAGAGCACCCGTCTCCGGAGGTGATCACAGCCATGAGGGGGCTTTTCAAGCTCGACGACGCTAATGCGCACGCTGTGGAGGATGCTGATGCCCTGCTGTCGCATGGCGGGGGTGGTGCGCTGGACCTGGAGAGGGCTGATCAGGAGGCCGAGCTGCAGCAGGCTGCAACCTAAGCAGCTGTTGCTCAAACCTGGGGCTGATCTTGTTCAAATGTTAGTACAACCAAATGCAAGTCCAGGGGTGTCTGCGTACTGGGTCCAATGTATCCCTAGAGTAGAAGTTTGTGTGCGTGCTAGCTACACACCTTGTATCAAGTCTGTGGAGTTGCTTCTCCAACTTAAGGCGCCCGCTACTGTAACTGGGTGCAAGCACAATGTTGCTGCTCCAGCCTTTATGCCAAGTACTGTTATGGTTTCTCCGCTCATGATATGTGCATATGCTCCAGGGTCTTTGTGGTTAAATCATGTTAGCTCAACCAATTAATTTCTTGAGTTGGAATGTTAGGGGCCTTAACTGCCCGGATCGGCGGTCCACGGTCAACGCAACCATTGCTTCCTCCTCCTGCCATGTGGTATGTCTTCAGGAGACGAAACTTGACAATATCGACCAGTTCACGGCCGCTTTTTTGGGGGGTCATAGGTTACGCAACTTTGCGCAACACCCGGCAAATGGTACGAGGGGAGGTATCCTCCTTCTCTCGGATGATATCTTGGTGGAGATGTCCAACATCACCTTTACAGCTTACTGCCTCTCAGCCATGGTTTGTGTCAGGGATTCGGGCGTCAGATTTAAAATAACAACCGTTTATGGCCCGCCCGACCCCTCGCTTAAGGACGCGTTCTTTGCCGAGCTCATTAGCCAGAAGCCCCTGTTGGGGTCGCTTGGATCGCCTCCGGGGACTTCAACCAAATTTATCGGGCAAGGGATAAAAACAAGAGGAATGTTAACACCAGTCGAATCAACCGGTTTTGTGCAACTCTCAATAGTTGTGAGCTTAAAGAAATCCACCTCCAGAATAGGAGGTTCACCTGGAGCAACGAGAGGGCAAACCCAACCCTGAGCAAGCTTGACTCTTTCTTTTGCAATGCGGAGTGGGACACCACCTTCAACGACCACGTGCTCCATGCACTTTCTTCGTCCCTATCCGACCAATGCCCGCTCACCTTTCATGCCGAGGATAAGGGTCCTAGGAGGCCTAAAACTTTCAAATTTGAGAACTTTTGGACTTCTATGCCCGGCTTCAATGATGTGATCCAAAAGGCACAGGTCGAGCCCGTTGAGCACACCGAGCCACACATTATCCTTTTTCACAAGCTAAAGAAAACAGCGATGCGCCTCTCTCAATGGAGTAGGGGTCTCTTCTCTAAAGCTAAGGTCCATCTCCATGCTGCCCTCTTGGTGATCCTCCGCCTCGACATTGCTCAAGAGAGAAGGCTGCTCTCCCCCGAGGAACTTGACCTTTGGGCTAGGCTCAAGAGAAGGGTAATAAGCCTGGCCGTGCTCGAGAAAGCACGCAAGAAGCAATGTGCCAGAATCACAAACATCAGAGAAGGTGATGCCAACACCAAGTTCTTTTACCGTCGGGTTAATGTGCGAAGGAGGAAAAACCACATTCACTGAATCATGAATGATCAAGGGTGGGTGACTGAGCACAACGCCAAGGAAAAAATAATTCATGAGCATTTCTCGCATATAATGAAAAGGGGAAGCGCGAGCACAAAGGACTTCAATTGGGAGGAACTCAACCTGGAGTCGCATGACCTACACGAGCTTGACTCTCCCTTCTCCGAGGAGGAGGTCATCGAGGCGATAAATACCATGCCTAGCGACAAGGCACTTGGGCCGGATGGCTTCACCGGCCTCTTCTTCAAGAAGTGTTGGGGCATCATTAAGCACGACCTCATGAGGGTGATTCAAAGCTTTGACTCCCTCCACACAACAAATGTTCACTGGCTCAACTCTGCGAATATTGTACTGCTTCCCAAGAAGGATGGGGCGGAGAGCATTGTCGACTATAGGCCTATCAGTCTCATTCATGGAATCGCCAAGATCATTGCGAAAGTGCTTTCCATCAGACTCGGACCGCACATGTCCGCCCTCGTCTCCAACACTCAAAGTGCTTTCATCAAAACACGGAGCATCCACGACAACTTCATGTATGTTCGAAACCTCACGCGGCGCCTTCACAAGAGCAAGACCCCCTCTCTCCTATTCAAGTTGGACATTCGCAAGGCCTTTGACTCCGTCAAATGGGAGTATTTGCTTGACCTCCTTCGGAGGCGAGGTTTCCCAAACAAATTTCGAGAGTGGATTGCGGCTCTCCTATGTTCCTCATCTTTGAGGATCCTCTTGAATGGGGTACCTAGTGCTCCCATCAAGCACGGTCAGGGCCTACGGCAAGGGGACCCCATCTCTCCACTCTTGTTCGTCATAGCTATTAACCCTCTACAACGAATCCTTGACGTAGCAACAAGAAAGGGGTTGCTTCATAAGCTCCGAGGGAGAGGAGTCATGGTGTGTACCTCCCTTTATGCGGATGACGCATCTGTGTTTGTAGCTCCGATCAAAAGTGATGTGGACAACCTTGCGACTATTCTGAGAGGCTTTGGGGATGTCACCGGTTTGTGCACCAACTTCCATAAGAGCTCGATGGTTCCGATTCGGTGCGGTAACCTTGACTTGGGGAGCATCACCCAAGGGTTGCCGGCTGTTAGGGCCTCCTTCCCGCTGCGATATTTGGGCCTACCACTCTCTGTCTGGAAGCTAAAGCGCGTTGACTTGCAATTCCTCGTGGACAAGGTGGCAAGCAGATTGACAACATATGAGGGCCAAAACATCACCACCATTGGGCGCGCGGCTCTTGTCAAGTCGGTGCTCGCTTCCCAAGTGATCTACTTCATCACACCGCTTGTCATACAGCCTACCATCCTTCAAAGCATCGACAAGCTTGAGAGGGCCTTCCTGTGGTCCGGGTCACACAAGACAACCGGGGCAAAATACAAGGTCAACTGGGACATTGTCAGTCGGCCGCTTGCTTATGGTGGGATTGGGGTCCTCAACACCAATAAGTTTGTGCGGGCTTTGAGACTGCGGTGGCCTTGGTATGAATGGAAGGAGCCAACAAAATTGTGGGTTGGGAGAGGTAACCCGTGTGATAAGGAAGATCTCAACTTCTTCTACGCTTGCACCACAATCAAGGTCGGGAATGGGGCGAGGACACCCTTCTGGGAATCCCCTTGGCTTCTTGGGCGCAAGCCCAAGGACATTGCTCTTCTCATTTATGAGTCTTCATCGCGGAAACATTGGAAGGTACGGGAGGCCCTCAAGGAAAACGTGTGGATCCTCAAAATTAGGCTGCCTGCGGTTGCTTCCACCGAACATGTAACCCAATTCTTCACCCTTTGGATGCTTCTGCATGAGGTGCATCTTGACGAGCTTGCTGAGGATGACATAATATGGAAACACTCGGACTCTGGGCATTACTCCGCGGCCTCTTCTTATAGGGCACAATTTTTGGGTTTGGTCCTCTCCCCCCATGGACCAAATGGTTTGGAAGCCTTGGGCCCCACCGAAGGTCAAGTTCTTTGCTTGGCTCGCGCTGCAAGATCGAATTTGGACCGCTGACAGACTGGCTAAGCGAGGTTGGCCAAACTGTGGCCCTTGCCCCTTGTGCGGGGGTGTGCAAGAATGTGGAACCCATCTATTCTTCAGGTGCCGCTTCACGCTGAGGCTGTGGAATTTGGTTATTCAGAAATTTCTCATACACGACATGGACATGTCTGCGTGGAGCTCGTTCGACTCAGTCAAGGCATGGTGGGCGAGCATGAGCGCCGTGGGCACCACCAACCGAAAAGTGAAGGCATCGATCACCATGCTTGTCTCGTGGGTCATTTAGAATGAGAGAAACGCAAGAGTGTTTCGGCATAAGAGCGCTCCTCCGCCAACTTTACTCAACACCATCGTCGACGAGGCAAACCTTTGGATCACCGCCGGGGCAAAGAAGTTAGGGTCCTTTTTATTGCGAGAATAATTGTCATGCCGTATTTTGGGTGTATGTTGTAACAAACTCTTCTCTCCTTATTTAATATATGAGGAAAATCTTTTGCCTCCGTTTAAAAAAAAAAGATGTCTTATTTAGTTGTTAGTTCATTATATATTATTCATAATTATATGGACCCTTGTTGACTGAGTAAGATGTGGATCCAACTTATGTGCAATTCTGTTCATATGAAACATTCTTTTGATTATTTGTCCATGGCTACAAAATTTTCCTGATTAGTCCAACATACATTTCCTTTGTAAACTACTCATTATTCAATATGCTCACTGCACTGTTTTCTCATATTTAAAAACTTTTAATATACTCATTTCATACACATTTCAAGCTACAGCTCGTATTCATATTTTACCACTGCTGCATCAGTACCTAACGATACATATCTGTTGTTCATAACAATTACATGATCATATCTACCAATATGTAATTTTCACCTTTTGTAACATCACACTTCTTGCCTTTTAAAATTAAGGATACATCTATCTCAAATACACTCTCTAAGGACTATAATCTCAATGATAGAGCAGTATACCTGCTGTAAAAACATTGATTTAATATTCCTATGTGAGAACGCTTCATTATTTGCTTTAATTTTTCTCTCATGCACAGCTTGTTGCTTTAACCAAATTAACTGAATTACATTTTCAAGACAAGGAAAAGAAAAATGTCATAACGCAGTGACCCATCCTCAAGAAATATTTATGGATACATGCAAATTAGGTTCACGACTGTCTACCAAAAAATATGAATTGATAATTACACAGATAACAATTGGCACCGAACTGGGCAGCAATTTATGAGATAGTTACAAGAAAAAAAATGAGGTTTGATTTTCCTATATAACATCTTCCTAAAAATCAGATAAGCTCAAATTGCAGCATAACAGCTTGGCTTTCTAAAATGAAAAAAAAGGTATAATAAATGATGCCACTGTATGTAAGTACACTTCATCCGGTTTTCCAGAACTGGTTGGTGTTCCCGAGTAACCATCCCTTGACTGACCACATATTTGACATCATCCCTTGTTTCTCCTTATAAAAGGTGAAATTGTCATCCAGAAAGGAGCAAGGATAATACTATCAACTTGTAATTTCCATAACCTCATTCTATCCAACAGCAAAGATGAGATAAAACCTCCAAGTTCAGTTCCTCATCAAACCAATCCTGCCTGAAACTGTGCACGGCAAACTTTGCTAAGAGGTTCCTAGCACATGTTGGCAAAGGAATGTCCATCAGGCAATATTCAAGTCTTTGTATCTAAGAGGAAGCTCTTGCATTAGGTAGTGATTATCAGCCTTGGGAAGTGATAATGGCAAGGTCTCGTCATCCACACAATCTTGATATTTTAGTGGAAGAACCTCAATGGCAAATGCAGTCTGACTAGCATGCTTTGAACGCCGTGTAGACAAAGTCGGCCCAGTACCTATTCAGAACAAAATCCCATTAGACATAGTGAGATTTTGTTTCTAACAGAGATGCGCAAAATGGCTAGACTCGGGACATACTGTCATTCATGTCCTTCGTCTTGTGAAGGAGAAATGTTCCAGAAAGGATGGTCACAAAACCACACATTTCCGTGACAATCTGGGTTGGATTTTGCCGATCCCAATCCTGCATGTCAATGAGCTACGAGCTGAGGAGAAAATTCTGGCATAATGAAGCTATCTTTCTATGAGAAGTAACAGCATCAATGAATAATAAGGTATATTGATCAAGATAAAAAGCACAAGTCATCATGCATAAAAAGAACCACAGCAACATTGCTCAGTAAATGGGTATGCAACTAGAACTTAAAGCACCTCAACATCCATAAATATGCACAGTTAAATATCATCAATTACAATGGTCATGTGGCTTGCATTCAGAAAAAGCCAATAACCCTAAACTACAATTTCGGTGGCACTATATGCTCAGATGCCCTTATCATCGTGATTCGTGAGAGTTATTTTCAGGTAAACCTCTACCAGGCCACATAGGAGCAGCTAATAAGAAGAGCAAGACATAAAAGTAGAATCACGCCGCAGTTCAGCAGCAATGTTTACAACAGTTTACTTTAAGGAAGTTCAGTTGGCAATAAGGGTGCACTGAAAGCGATGCAAAATATTACCTTGAACATTATCACACTGGCTATAATTGTTAGCGAGGTAAACATCACGTAATATATTGGCGAAACAACTGCTGTATTAAAGGTGTCCAGTGCCTGCAATTTACAGACGAAATAAAATGCTGTTGTTAACAACAAACGTGATTTGCTTATGTTAGTGGCTCAACAGAAAGAACTTTGAGTGCCAAATAGAAAACATATAATGCCAAAAGGCAGCATGCATTAGAGAGTTGTTGGAACATTCCTTATTAACCTGAAGCCCAGTTCCATCTCATGCACTAAAAACTTTATCACATATTGAGGAGAATCACTTGCAGAAGGTAATGACCTTTTCCTTGCAAGGACCAAATGCTACTACATATAGTGGATATGCTATTCCACTGTAAATCAACATAATGAGAGAGAGATAACCAAAGCTAAAACTACAAGAAAAAATATTCACTCGATTAGCGAGAAGGCCTTCCACATGGCAAAAGGTAAGGTGATGCCCTGTTGGCACCAAATGTGCATGTGACATCGTGTGGAGAAATGCCAGAAATAGTTATCTATATTCTCTTGGGTGATGTGATGACTGTCATGTTATGCACTGTTGAGTCTGCTGTAACAGAAAACACTTTTGCTCCCTCAAGTTCCCTATCCAGCTTGATGCACCAACGCACAACTCAATGGCATCAATAACAACAGAAACTGAAACATTTACCTTGTTTAGATAGTTTATCTGGGTGCTTACGCAGTTAGCAACAATTAGAGGAAAAGCCCAGGTCTGAGGATAGAATAGTTGGTTCACTCCTGAGAATGTTAACTTCAATGCAATTCCAAGAGCCTTTACACTCATAACCTGTTAAATTTTCACTATCAGATGGAAAATGGGATTCAGCGAAAATCCCATAAAGAAATCTCAAGATGAAGTATGCTATAGGCAAGAGTTATCTGTTTGGGGAGAAGGCATACGGTGAGAGATCCTAGAAGAGAACAGACTCCAATGTACACCATGATGTTTGTTTGTCCATGTTGAGGGACAACAAAATATATAAGAACCAAGGCTGCCACCACTACTATAGTCGCATATGAAAGAAAAGCTGAGAAAACAAAGAAAACAATATTGAATCCATCTGGCGTGTGAAATATAAATTAAGTAAATAATGGCATTGTCATCACTATGTTTAAGTTGTAAATACCTGGCTCAGTTGCAAGATCCCAAACTTCCCTTACAGAATCAATATCACGCTCTTGGGGAGCATGGAGTGCAATTGTGATCGATCCGACTACACAAAGAACACAACCAAGTATACCAAAGGTGTGCAGTTTCTCCTGTAGAATGGAATGAGCAAGTGCAGCACTGCAAACATTTAGAATGGTCTGTTATTTCAGTTAAATAAGCAGCAAGCTAAAGCACATTATTAAGAGTTCTCTAAGGAACTCCTATGACTGTACCTGATGATTATACTGAGTGCTCCAAGAGGAGTGACAAGAATAGCAGGAGCAAATGCATAAGCAGCAAAGTTAGCTATTTCGCCAACAATCACTGTTCATAGGAGACCATGTGAGCAAATATTAGTCAAGTTTCTTTTTGTCAAAAGTATAAGTAACATTTCCCAAAAAAATGAGGAAAAAATGGATCTCTATTCCCTAAGAACAGCAAACAGCATTAAAGGACGTTCATACTGAAGCATCACATTCCAATGACAAGAATTCATTTGCTCTCTAGCCACTATCAGGAGTATTGTCTCTCAATATGCTACATCTAGCTAAACCTTATCAAAAAAAAAGTTTTTCCCTGCACTGTCATCTGACTCATTGCAAATTGTTAGTTCCTCCTATTATAAGTTACCAATATCAATCTCAACTCTTAAACACAAAATAATCTCCGTGCGTGTCTGCGTCCCCGAGGAAATGGGCATCACGACCAATGTGAGGTGACTGTGAGAGCCACCAGAAATCTCATCATGGTCAGGCATTTAACAAGGAAAAATAATAGTGGGAAAATGATCAGACAAGACATGCTACGATTGGACGGAAAACACTGGTCCCAAATATGTGATAAAGCAAAAAAAGGAATACATAAAAAATTTAAAAAGTGGCATAGCGTTTAGAAAGAATGGAAAGCGACTTACTAGAAATCATGCCTATCCACCAAAGTGGCTCCACTAAGTAAGAATACCCTCCATAACCTGTTTCATGTGCATAAACACTCTTATTATATTCAGCACTAAAATTTGTAGAAAGTATGATTAAATAATTTATGATACGAAGGATATAGGTGCATTGATCAGACTTCATGGTAAATGAACTGAAATCACCAGCAGACTTCGTTGCAAGGAATAACAAAACTATTCAAGTTGTGTACCAAATAGTAAGCTGGGAAATTGGTCATTTTAACCTGAGTACCCAACAAACTAAATAGCCACACTGATCAACAAGACGATATAAAACACAGGCTGCTCTGAGATTTACTGGTTTCCTTATCATTTTCGAAAAGGGCATGTTTGAGTCATTGTCTCTTTAACAGAATGTGCCCGTAAAGCACTTCAATCGTGCAAAAGATCTCAACTAGCGCAGATCTATTCATGATTGAGGAAGCTCTATGCAAGTAACAACACCAAATTTGACTTGAATCAATCCAACAAAACAGAAATCCAGGTAAAGATCAGTGGCAAGACATATTGCAACCAAAAATTTATATCTAAACAGTGATTCTCTCCCAACGAGCCACCGATAATGGACGCCATCCATAAGCACGTTTAGCTATTGAAGGCAACTGCGGAAGGCCATCCTAGCCCCCAAAAAAACCACTTCCGCAGACTCACTCATCCCAATTCCAACAAAAGAAACTCAAGACATGAAACAAATGCGAGATCATGGACTGCATTTTCATGGAAGCTTTCGGACCAAAACAGCACAGCGAAGCAGCGAGAACTGTCAACGACGAAACCAAATCATTGCAGTCTTTTTCACACCGCAGAAAGAGAAGAGAATCAAGCCATCCAGTTGCAACGGAAAGATGCGAGTCTTCGCTCTGGAGTCTGGACTCAACTGGACTCCCCACGCGGCCAAATCTACCGCGAAGAACGCGCCCCCCTGTCCGAATTTTACCCCTTTTTCCAGCGTCAACTCCACTCCTCTGTTCTGACCCACGAGAGCAAGAAAAAGTTCCAGAGAAGTTGCAATGATAAGCAAGCTCCATTGTTCCGAGGAATCTATTCGATTCGACTGGTCTGGACCGCCAATCTACCGGAGAAGAATAAACCGCGCTGCTCCTTTTTGCTTTTTTTTATTACCAGAGGCAGATCCCTCCCACCAACCAAGCAAAGAACAGCAACCCAAACCAAACTCCGCTCGATTCCGCTACCCGCTACTCCAAATCGGCCGCCCCAATCGACCCCCTCGCCGACCAACCAACGCACACCGGCGAGATCCAGAGGCCAGAGGAAGCAAGCAAGGCAGCAGTGGGGCCTCAGCCACCGAGTAGCGCAACTCACCCGCGCGGACGCCGGAGTCTGCGGCCCTCCTGAGCCCCATCTTCTTGACGATGAAGCTGGCGCCGATGAAGGCGCTGGACGACACCGCGAGGGCCAGGCCCTTGGCGTTGTCCGACGACATGCCCCCGAACCCGGCTGAAGAGGAGGGCGCCGCCATCTCCTCGCGAGCGCTTACGACCCTGGCGTGCCCCTGCACTTCGCCGCCGGCTCCGCCGTGTCCGCCTACGCCGCCGACATGGGGAGCGGTGGGGGAAGAGTCGGAAGCGGGAGGGAAAAGCAAGGCGGAGGAACAAAGTAAGAATTTTAAGGGGAGGGGAGCTTGTGCGTCGGGGCCCTCGTGGAAGCACCTATTTGTGTTAATGTTTTGTTTATTTAGGAGTCCTAATCAGTTGATTTATAGAGAACTTGATTCCTCTTGTCATTATTGTTGGAGTCTTTGTGCTAAGATTGTTTTGTGCAGTTTCGAGTGTTAAGAAATATATGGTGCAAACGTTCATAGGAACACCATACTTGTTAGTTTTTACGGACACCGCCAACTTTCATTGTGCAATCGCTTATGTAGTATTGTGCTCTCAATCATTATGGATTTGATTGACACGAAAGCGGTTAAAACATCGGGAGCTAATTTTTTGCACCGTTGTCCACTTATTAAGTGAATGTAGGATCCAATTAAGGCATCAAATCATTAGTTGCTATATATAGTGCTCCATAAAAAAATTAATCATTGGTAGCGGTATGTACATAAACATGTATAGTGATATCATCTAGGAGTACCTCTAGATATAATAGGTATCACACATTTTTAATACCGATTCATGGCATTTTTTTCAATATTTTGTATATTCATTTTTAAATGTTTAGGTTCCTCAACAGCACTTTCAATATCATGAAATTTGGCTTGGATCAGTGAAGGGACTTAGTCTGTGGTGGTAGGTGGATTTTTTCTAGGCTCCTGGATTGAATGGGTCTTTTCCGTACTTTCATGATAACTTTCACATTTTAAAACATGCTTTTTATTGGAATGTCAGGGAAAAGGCTCGTCCTATTAGGAAAAAGCTCAACCCTTTAGTGCTATATATGGCAATTTGGTTGAGGCTAAAACATCCACTACTATGGAATTTTGTGAAGGTAATAAGAGTAAGCCCGTGTTCACTTTGCTATCATGACTTTTGGCAAGACATTTTCTCCAAATTGGTTTTATGGAATGATCGTGTTTTTTCCTGAAAGCAAGGAATGATTGTCCAAACGCTAAAAAAGTATGAGATGGTTTAGACACCGAGAAGCAAATGCTTACCAAAACACAACCATTTTCCAAATGTGGAGTAGTAAAGTAGCATGTGAAATCGTCAATTACCTAGACCTCGAGGCTCAAAGTGCAAAACTCCCCGAAACTACAGGTGACTCGAAATAAACGAGTCCTAGACTGGCCACACACCACGCGGCCTTGCCCACACAAGCAACGTTCTTCTTCACGGAAACGGAGATGAGCCGTCCAACACCGCATCGACGGCTCTTGACAGACGCAGCGCATGGGACGAGCCTACGCATGCACCGTGTCGTGTGTGTTGGGGACAGCGAGCTGGGAGCACATGGAATATGCCCTTGCGGAGGAAAGTGAAGAAATCTAACACGCTGGCGTATTCTTACACTTCTCCGGTGCTCTGTGCTTCAAGCCTTCAACCGCTCTTTTGTTTCTTCGCGGTTCAACTTTTTTTTGCTAACAAATTACAACATCAATTTTATCATGAAAATTATTATGTACTCCCTCAGTTCCTAAAATATAAAAAGACTTATATTTGGAATGAGACGACAATACATAACTTGGTTCAGATTTCCGCTGGAGTTGCTCTGTGTTCATGTGAAACTCCATACATTCCAAAATAGTCCTGAAAAGAGATCTATCAAACTTTTCAGTTCTGGTGGGGTGCTAGTCTTTAGCTGACATTTAACTCTGAGCAAAAATATTGTTGCTAATGTTTCCAGCGATGAGACATATTGGAACCCTTTAACAGGAAGTCATCAGGGCGTGGTGAATAGCAAATCATGCTGACATACTTGATATACCCAATGGATCTTTGTTGTGAGGAATACTAAAGGGATAGTTTGACAGTAATTGGAGCAAGTTTACTGGATGTGTCATATGTAGTTGATCATCCTAAAAACTGTTAATATGACATTGCAACAACAAAAAAATAATCTACCGATGGCACATGGATCACTATGGATAAAATAATATAAGGGTGCTCCATATTCGCTCCCTGAGCCTACATTTTAGGAGGCTGGGCGGGGTTGATATGGACCATGCTCCAAACCCAACCGTCAATGGGGGAGGGAACCCCTCCCCCTCTCTCTCCCATGTTCGTACCAATGTCGCAGCCGCGTTTTGCACCAGGAAGCACACCCCTTAATGACCGCGTACCCAATAATGACTAGTCGCACCCATTCCCGGCACCATTTCCCATGCGGGGTGAGTGGGTACTTATGGCCAAAAAAGGTTTTTCAAACATTCTCGACATAAATGTAAAAGGTTTGTTTAGGCCACGGATTGCTTTTCTAAGCATACACTAATACTTTCACAAAAAATACTAAATGACTGATCATATATATCCTACTCCTATAGAAAGGGGGCTGAGGTTTATTTTCAACAAGAAAAAACTCATACACATTAAAAGATGATGGTATATTTTTAAGTGAACTAGTAGGAGAGTGTCCTGTTGTATGTCTCTAAAAAGCTTATGTACATAAAAGACCACACAAAAGGGAAAAACAAAAGAATGAGAAAGAAAGAGTTGGTTGATTACAAATTATGGTCTAGTAGTACCCACTAAATCATGGGTTGTGCTCATCTTTTATTTTCCATATGGATAACCGTGGCAAGTTCTGGATGTGGAATTTCCACATGTATCTGGAGGCCCAAGGACTATCCAAGGATCCCAAAACAGTACGAGATTCATGTGATTCTTGCCCTTACATTTTTTTAGAATCATGTAATTTGTAGTAATCAAATCTCTCCCTCTCGTCCATAAATGCAAGCATTTAACATTTTTATTCTCCAACTAAAAAATGGCCATATTTTTTAACCAAATATCCTATTTGAGATATGTTTTCACCACCTTCTTTGTCTTGACGAGATCTTTCAAATCAAACTATTGTTGAATATGCTTTTGGAAATTAAAAAATGTCATGTTTTGAAATAGTAATGAAATATTGACGAAACTTTTTGAACAGTTTTTTATGCAAGTTTGATTTGGCTTTCAGTGACTTCAATGTGGTTTCATGGTTTTGTATAGTTTTGGTACGTGTTTAACGGGATTTTTGAAATAATTTTTTTTGTGTTTTGGAACTTGAATGAAATACTAATGAAACTTTTAGAAACCATTTTTCGTTGATACTTGTTTCATATGGCTTTCTGTGGTTTTTGTTTTGGTTCCATGGTTTCATATTGTTCTGGTACGTGCTTGGCTTTCATGGTGGTTCGAGTTCCACTAATATTTGTTTTACGAGTTTCACTAATATTTATGTATGTTTCATATGTCTTCCAATGAGTTTCACTATGGTTCTATTATCTCATACAGATATGTATGTAGTTTCATATTGGTTTGAGTTCCACTCACATTTATGCCAAAACTTTTAAAAGTGAATAAAAACCTTAAAAACCTAAGTGAAACATGAATAAACAATGGGGTGTTGTGTAGAACGGAAAATGGCTTGGCAGTTGAAATTGGACTAAACTGAAGAGGCTTCGATGAAAAACTCTGCATGAATCTCAAAGAAATTAAGGGAATAGATAGTCTGGGACGTCAGCATACGGGGGACTTGTATTTTTGGGTAAGTTTTTTTAGTGAGGCATTTTCAATCTTGAAATATTAGGTTTTTAATCATGGGGGACTTTGCATTTCTGAGGTTCCAAACCGCCCCAAACGACATGATGATTACATCCATCGAAAAAATGGTTACTAAATTACTTCCACGAATTTGTTCACTCTGTCAAATCATATGATACCACATTTCTTACAGGTGCTATAATTAAGTTTTCACCAATCTTGAGCCATAACCCATTCTCAAAAAAAGTCTATGTGAGTTCCTTCACTTTGTTCATGGAATAAAGCACATCAATATTTGGGCACGAATAAATGCCACTTTAAAGTGGTTTATATGGTGAAAATGCCAATTGATCCATGCACCAGTGCATCCAATTCTAAAAGGAAATCAAAACCATGTTTTGAATTATAAATGATTCTAAAAAATCTTTATGTGTATGCAATTTTGAGCTATGTATCCATAAATTTTATTATCGGACTATTTTATTCGTGGACTATGAAAAAGAAGTATGTAGGTTTATAGTGATATAACATTTGCTATTTTAGATCCGGAAAATTTATTCTTATTACACAATCCACAACTCAAAATTTTCATTTTTATTTTTTTACATATGTTTTGGAATTTTCTAGAACCTTTATGCTTTCTTGATTCATGCCACATTTACATTTTAAAGATGTTATTAATTTGTTAGTAGTTCTATTTTGTTCACAATATGAGCTAAACTTCAACTGCTTAAACGACTAGCCATATTTTAATCCCTTCAATTTCTATTTAAGAAAAAAGACAAGAATAGTTGATATACCCATATGGGTATATTGTGCTTCTTTCCTCATAAGAAACTAGCTAGCATGTTCAAATTAGTATGGTCTCAAAACAGATTGTCAATTTTGCATAAGAAGGTTTGGAAGCTAAAAATCGCCCATAAGATTAAGGTATTTGTGTTCAATCTTTGTCAAGCGGTTATCCTGAAGACAAATTGACAATACATAAATGAAGGGGAGCAAATGGTGTTGCATCTACAATCAGGATGAAAGCATACAACATTTTCCATCTCATGCTCCTTGCTTGATTTGGCAGGTTGTATTCATGGTTTTTACACTTTCACCACCTCATACATTTTAGTACGTGCGGAAAGTGGTTAATGGGGTTGAGTAGACCAATAAAGTAGTTTATTCTAGTAGGAGCAAGTGACATATACTGCTCTATTTGCAACTTCTAGAATAATATTGTATTTAACTAAAAGAAAGATTCCAACTTTTTATAGGTCATCCATATTGCATCACATTTGATGTGGGCATCTATGTCATACCTGAGGGTTCCAAAACAACTGCATGCAAACTTGATCATGCCAACAAGAAGCATATTATTTGTGTTGGAAGAATTCCTATTCAGCTCGTTGCACCGGAAGAAGTCAAGCCAACATTTAGAACTCAATGTGCTGAATGGGTTATGGGAGGAAATATACTAGTTAAGTTTCATTCGTTTTGGTAGGTGTGAACATAGCGTATCATGCTATGAGTCAAATATATGTTCTTTTTGGTCTAGTATAGTAATGTGGTTACCTAGGCTCCTAGGTGATTAAGGTGGTCAGATAATTAATTAGTTAAAGTGCTTGATTAGTTTGAATTAGAGATAGAGTCCGTATCAGATTTTGGTACTTGCCTTGGTTTGGTCAGATCTGTATCGCCTATAAAATAGGCCGGCTACGGCCAATATACCAGATTTGTTTTGACAAGAGTTCAATAAAAAAATCAGAAAACGTCCCATATCGGGGACATCAAATAGTGTGTTTGTTTTTGCTGATCCGTGTTGGATTTTGTTGTTGCTACGTGTGGAGTTGATTTTGTCTGCTTGGCGCCAGTTTTGATATTACAGTCTTGCATCTTTGCTCGACCGGAATTTCTTGTTGCTGCTACTAGTACCGTGAAAGATCAGGCCGACGAACGACTCACCATCTAGTTGAGTCATCATCAAGTGGTATCAGAGCTGAGGTTGCTCAGGATACAATTTGTTTCGCCTATAGAATTTATTGGTACTTAATCCAGAATTATCATATGAGGCATCAATATTATCTTGACACCGAGACAAAGAAAAATGAGAAAGATACATCACATTCACTTTCTTGATTTCAAATCTACACAAGATTACGAGTGGGAGCAAATACTTGTGCAACGATGATGGATAGATGCTCCGAGATTAATTTAGTGAGTCAAACAATGGTTGATGGGCTGAAGCTGATGACTACTCCACATCAACAATCATATAAGTTATCATGGTGAGGGAAATTTGTTGCAATCAAACACCAAGTCGAGGTACGATTCAGTTTATGTGGCCTTACGGATTTGGTTGTATGTGATGTTCTCCCTGAGCACATGCACGTATGCTCCTTAGTGTTAGGCCAACCATGGACACTAAAGAAACAATTGAAGATTGACAAATCTGGTGTTTTTTCTTGGAGAAAATTTAAGTTTATACATGATGGTCAGTGGCTTCCTTTTGAAGCATACACTTCCGACCAATATTTGGTGGACCATCGAAAGCAAGATATTGCTCAAGCTGCAGTTGAATTCAGAAAGAAGAAAGAACATATACATGATGAAAATAAAAAAGGCGGTTTAGTTGCTAAAATTGATGAAGAGAAAGTTGATGACAAATCTAGTGGGAAGTCTGAAGATCTTGAAAAAGAGGCCATGAGTTTTGAAGCCGTTGAATCATGTGCATCCATGATGGTGCAGCGAGTGCAAAAGGACCGTATTAAGGATAAGGGACAAATTTGGAATATTTTCCAGACTCAGTGCAAGATCAATAACACCAATTGCAAGCTAATCATCGATAGTGGAAGCTACACCAATGCAATGCAGTCAGTAAGGACATGGTGGATGCTTTAGCTTTGCCTACATGGAAGCACCCACAGCCACACTGCATCAAGTGGTTATATCAGTCAGGCCGACTGAAAGTTACTCACAAGGTGCGTCTCAATTTTTTTGTTGGTGACTATATCGATACGGTTATCTGCGACGTTTTGTTGATGGATATGCATGCCACTTGTTATTGGGGAGGCCATGGCAATATGATCATCGTGCCACACATGAGGGAAGGTCCAACACTTATTCTTTTTGGGACGCTGGAAGGCGACATGTGTTGCAGCCCATGTTTGCTAATGCTATCAAGGAGGATAATATTCTTTCGGTAAAGAAGAAGCTCCCCAAAGCCACCATGCAACCAAGGATAGCTTCATTCCAAGAAGGAGGGGATGATGTGGGCATCTATGGCATATCTGAGGGTTCCAAAACAACTACATGCAAACTTGATCATGCCAACAAGAAGCAGATTATTTGTGTTGGAAGAATTCCTATTCAGCTCGTTGCACTGGATGAAGTCGAGCCAACATTCAAAACTCCATGTGTTGCACGGGTTATGAGAGGAATATACAAATCAAGTTTCATTCGTTTTGGCAGGTGCAAACATAGCGTATCATGTTATGAGTCAAATCTATATTCTTTTGGTCTAGTATAGTTACGTGGTTACCTAGGCTTCTAGGTGATTAAGGTGGCTGAATAATTAATTAGTTAGAGTGCTTGATTAGTTTGAATTGGAGAGAGAGTCTATATCAGCTTTTGGTACTTGACTTGGTTTGGTCAGATCTGTATCGTCTATAAAACAGGCCGGCTACAGCCGATGTACCAGATTTGTTTTGACGAGAGTTCAATAAAAAAAAAATCAAAAAACGTCTTATGTCGAGGACATCAAATATCGTGTTTGTTTTTGCTGACCCATGTTGGTTTTTGTCGTTGCTACGCGTGGAGTTGATTCTATCTGCTTGGCGCTAGTTTTGATATTACGGTCTTGCATCTTTGCTCGACCGAAATTTCTTGTTGCTGCTTCTAGTACCGTGAAAGATCGGGCCGATGAACGACTTGTCATCTAGCCGAGTCATCATCAACATCGACTCATAATCGGCCCCTCCTGCATTGTGTTGAGGTGTGAGATTATATCCTTGTTGGGTGTAACATTTGGTGATCGATGGTCGTAAGGGATATGCTAAACCAGTTTGGAAGGCATACTAGGAGGCGGAAATTGTTTTTGGCTCCGGGGCTCTATGAAGCCTGAATTTTAGAATTTCAAAAATCTTCTTTTTATTTTTCAAAAAATTGTGAACACACACACACACACACGCACGCACAAGGATGTATACTACTTGTTTGTAAGTTTCATGGTTAATTTTTTTGACGCAAGCTACACAAAAAATGATGTATTTCTAGCATATGTACTATTCACTACAAATGTACATGATTTTTTGTGTGTACTCACATCAAACGTAGTTCATCACAAAATTTCACACACATGTAATATACACCTCTATGTGCGTGTGTATTTTTTCAGATTCTTTTGAAACTTAATTTCGAGCTCCACAGAGCACAGGAGCCAAAAATCCTTGCTCTATCAGTAGTATAGTAGGCTATGCAATCTATGTGATGTCGTAGGCAGCCTCTTTTTGATGTGATTTTCTCATACTATTGTAAGAAATACAAATAAATTAATGTTCTTTTGTGCATCACTCAATATGGACGCCAATGGTGTACCTTAAAAAATGATTTCTCAACCAAGAAGTTATAACTTACTACTTCCTCCGTTCCTAAATATAAGTCTTTGTAGAGATTTCACTATGGACTACATACGAAGCAAAATGAGTGAATCTACACTCTAAAATATGTCTATATACATCTGTATGTAGTGCAATCTCTAAAAAGACTTATATTTAGGAACGGAGGGAGTAGATGATACCCCGCGCGTTGCTACGGGAATCGGTTGCAATATATTTTTGATTTGATTGTGTGAAATATAATTATTTAAAATAATAACACGTGAACCAAAATTAAAAATACACATGAATTACTATATTTGATTATGATTAGTTGAAAATTATTATTGAATATAAGTAGAGGAATATAATGAAAAGCATTTTCCCATGTATGGTTGCACGTGGTGGTGGGTCTTTTCTCATGTATGGTTGCATGTTAAAGTGAGTCTTATCCCATCCACAATTGTATGATGATGTGACATACTTTCATATTGAGACAAATAAGTTAGTGGGGATGGATCTCCTAGGTATATAGGATAAGGGACAACATAGTTCTAAGAAAAATAAATTATTACAGCCACCATTGTTAGTGAGCTCTTTTTTTAGGTTTATCCTAAGCAAAAAAAAAGGTTTGCTTGAGCTTACAAACACAAATATTATCACTTGATAAACTCCTATGAAAGGACATACCTCATGAGCCGTAGATATTGATATTTCACTCGATAAACTCAGTCAAATTAAAAGGTTTGACTTAGAAGACAAACCAATGAGCCTTGCAACCTGACGGAGGAAGTATATAACTTGTTTTTTAACCATGGAACTCGATGTTCTTCCTCACTAGTTAATTTTAGAAGCATCGATTCTTTTTTCCGTTCATGATGCTGTATAGGTGTAACCGTGTATATGCTTGTGTTATTTAATCACTACTCCATGATGGTCCTGGTGAGTCACCTTAATTAGTAGAAGTAGTACCTGGTTACAGCGAGGTTTAAATTCTTTAGTTTGGGACCAGCTTGTTTCAGCACTAGTACAATTTTGTCTTTCGGAACTTGTAAGATGTGACAAAAAGTACTGGATACATGCCAAAGAGTGTCCAGTGTTTTACACATTCATGATACAAACTCGGCTAATTGAGATTATAATAGTCATAATATGGCTATGGTACGAATGGAAGGAACCCGATAGACCATGGGTCGGCTTGGGAAACCCATGCGACTCCATGGACAGAGAGCTCTTCTATGCGGCGACTACTATCACAGTGGGGGATGGTCGGATGGCGCTTTTCCGCACTCACCGTGGCTGGAAGGAAAGAAACCCAAGGACATCGCCTCATCGTGTTCGCGAGCTCATCCAACAAGAATAAATCTGTAATGGAGGCCATGCAGGATCAAAATTGGGTGCACTGGATTAAAATGGAGGATGGGCTTTCAGTTGACCATATTGCACAGTTTCTGACGCTTTGGGAGAAGCTCAGCCAAGTTGAACTTCAAGATGACCTGGCCGATGACATAAAGTGGAACCTTACGAACAATGGCACATATTCGTCCGCCTCGCCTACAAGGTGCAATTCAAGGGCGGTGGCAACCAACATGAAGAAAGTGATATGGGGAAACTGGGCACCCCCAAGTGCAAGTTTTTCGCGTGGCTCATCAACAAGAACAGGGTTTGGACGGCAGACCGGCTAACGGCGAGGGTGGCCAAATTGCAATTTATGCCAACTATGCAAAAGGGAGCCGGAGACGGCACACATTATGTTCCAGCAGTAGGTTCTCCATGCGCATTTGGAATACGGTGAGATGTTGGCTTGACACCGGAGCTCGACACCACCGATTGGGTTGGAATCTCTTGGTCCATGAGTGGTGGACTAGAACGATCCTTGGTCATGGACACCGGAGGAAGACGATCTCTTCGCTTGTAATGCTAGTCTCTTGGGAGGTTTGGAAAGAGAGAAACGCGAGGGTGTTCCAAAAGAAATCCTCAATGCCAACCACGGTGCTAGAGGGCATCAAGGTGGAGGCCAGGAATTGGGTTCTGGCCGGGGCTAAACACTTGGGATCCTTGATGCCACGAGAGTAGTCCATTTTGTTTTCGCATTTGTTGAGGAGTAATGACCCTCATTGAGACTTTGTTCTATACTCCTTTTTTATTAATGAGATGAGGCAAAGCTTTTGCCTTCGTTTTAAAAAAAAATATGTAGTAAACTCCAGAGGTACCAGACGGAGCTGTCACATTTTTAATCATTAGCCTTGCTAGACCACCTGGATTAATGTTAATCAATTACCCAACACTGGGTGGCTGGTAGCATCCTTGGACCATGGCGACAGCTAACACTATGTTGTTGGTGTTGACCTGCTTTGCCTGCCCAACCGTGGCTTCAAGAGACTTGAGACTGGAAAACACGCATGAGACCGAATCGATCCATGCTTTAGTAACTATAAATTGCTGAATAGCTGCATAATGTGCTTTCTAACTACATATAGACCAATATGCTAATAGCCCACGGGGATATCTTGTTCCATCTCCACTTAATGATATCTTCTACTATTCGTTGAGAGTAAGATCATTTTGTCATCACCCCATGAGGTTAACATTTCATTTATGCGCGTACTAGCTGGTGTCCCCCCCCCCCCTCCCTCAACGGACTTGTATTTTTTTTATCTCATTAATTACTAGTTTGATTAACTCTTACCTTCTTACCTTACATGTAAAAAGAAAGGGTGGGAGGAAGCATGTTAAAATTTGTCTATAGCTATACTTACTATAATTTTGATGATGACCGTTAGCGTGTTGCGCTCATGCGATGCGCCCTCCCCCGCTCCAGTGGCGTCGGTGGCCGGTGGAGGAGGGACTCCGGTGCCGGGGCTGCCGGGCGGTTGTTCGGGGCGGTCGAACCCGGCCGGTGCTGGCTGGTCCGCCGGGGCGGGTGGGCGCAACGAGCGTGCTTGGGGTAGCCGGTTCTGGCTTCTTGGGGTGGCAGCCGAGGAGGTCGACGGGGAGGAATCTGATGGAGAGGGCGGACTTCAGGGCGGCGTCTCCAGCCCAGGGAAAGGGGCGGGTGCTACCTCTTGAGCACTGCGTTGGATTTCCCCGAAGAGGAGAGGATGATGCAGCAAAGTAGCGTAAGTATTTCTCTCAGTTTTTGAGAACCAAGGTATCAATCCAGTAGGAGGCTACGCACAAGTCCCTCGTACTGCACAAAACAATAGCTCCTCGCAACCAACGCGATTAGGGGTTGTCAATCCCTTAACGATCACTTACGAGAGTGAGATCTAATAGAGATGATAAATAATATTTTTGGTATTTTTGGTATAGAGATGCAAAGTGAAAAGTAAAAGGCAAAGTAAAAACAAAGCAAGTATTAAAGTAATGGAGATTGATATGATGAGAATAGACCCGGGGCCATAGGTTTCACTAGTGGCTTCTCTCAAGAGCATAAGTATTCTACGGTGGGTGAACAAATTACTGTTGAGCAATTGGATGTAATTGAGCATAGTTATGAGAATATCTAGGTATGATCATGTATATAGGCATCACGTCCGAGACAAGTAGACCGACTCACCTGCATCTAGTACTATTACTCCACTCATCGACCGCTATCCAAAGATGCATCTAGAGTATTAAGTTAAAACAGAGTAACGCCTTAAGCAAGATGACATGATGTAGAGGGATAAATTCATGCAATATGATAAAAACCCCATCTTGTTATCCTCGATGGCAACAATACAATACGTGCCTTTGCTGCCCCTTCATCCTTTGGGAAAGGACACCGCAAGATTGAGCCCAGAGCTAAGCACTTCTTCCATTGCAAGAACTACCAATCTAGTTGGCCAAATCAAACGGATAATTCGAAGAGACTTGCAAAGATAACCAATCATACATAAAAGAATTCAGAGAAGATTCAAATATTGCTCATAGATAATCTTGATAATAAACCCACAATTCATCGTCTCAACAAACACGCCGCAAAAAGAAGATTACATCGAATAGATCTCCACGAGAGAGGGGGAGAACATTGTATTGAGATCCAAAAAGAGAGAAGAAGCCATCTAGCTACTAGCTATGGACCCGAAGGTCCGAAGTAAACTACTCACACTTCATCGGAGAGGCTATGGTGTTGATGTAGAAGCCCTCCGTGATGGAGCAACAGGGGGCCCACGAGGCAGGGGGGCGCACCCTAGGGGGGGCGCGCCCCCCACCCTCGTGACTGCCTCTGTTACTTCTTGGAGTAGGGTCCAAGTCTCCTGGATCACGTTCGGTGAGAAAATCACGTTCCCGAAGGTTTCATTCCGTTTGGACTCCGTTTGATATTCCGCTTTCTTGAAACACCGAAATAGGCAAAAAAACAATTTTGGCTGGGCCTCCGGTTAATAGGTTAGTCCCAAAAATAATATAAAAGTGGAAAATAAAGCCCAATATAGTCCAAAACAGTAGATAAAGTAGCATGGAGCAATCAAAATTATAGATACGTTGGAGACGTATCGACGCATCCCCAAGCTTAATTCACCTTTCGTCCTCGAGTAGGTAAATGATAAAAAGAGAATTTTTGATGCGGAGTGATACTTTGGCATAATTTCAATGTAAATCTTCTTAATTGTGGTATGAATATTCAGATCTGAAAGATTCAAGACAAAAGTTCATATTGACATAAAAATAATAATACTTCAAGCATACTAACTAAGCAATTATGTCTTCTCAAAATAACATGGCCAAAGAAAGTTATCCCTACAAAATCATATAGTCTGGCTATGCTCCATCTTCCCCACACAAAGTATTTAAACCATGCACAACCCCGATGACAAGCCAAGCAATTGTTTCATACTTTAACATTTTCAAAACTTTTTCAATCTTCACGCAATACATGAGCGTGAGCCATGGATATAGCACTATAGGTGGAATAGAATGGTGGTTGAGGAGAAGACAAAAGGGAGAAGATAGTCTCACATCAACTAGGCGTATCAACGGGCTATGGAGATGCCCATCAATAGATATCAATGTGAGTGAGTAGGGATTGCCATGCAATGGATGCACTAGAGCTATAAGTATATGAAAGCTCAACAAAAGAAACTAAGTGGGTGTGCATCCAACTTGCTTGCTCACGAAGATCTAGGGCATTTGAGGTAGCCCATCATTGGAATATACAAGCCAAGTTCTATAATGAAAAATTCCCACTAGTATATGAAAGTGACAAAATGAGAGACTCTCTATCATGAAGATCTTGGTGCTACTTTGAAGCACAAGTGTGGTAAAAGGATAGTAGCATTGTCCCTTCTCTCTTTTTCTCTCATTTTTTAGTTTGGCCTTTTCTCTTTTTTTATGGCCTCTTTTTTTCATTTTTCATTTTTTTATTTTTCGTCCGGAGTCTCATCCCGACTTGTGGGGGAATCATGGTCTCCATCATCCTTTCCTCACTTGGGACAATTCTCTAAAGAATGATCATCATCACACTTTTATTTTTCTTACAACTCAACAATTACAACTCGATTCTTAGAACAAAGTATGACTCTATATGAATGCCTCCGACGGTGTACCGGGATGTGCAATGAAACAAGAGTGACATGTATGAAAGAATTATGAAAGGTGGCTTTGCCACAAATACGATGTCAACTACATGATCATGCTAGCAATATGACAATGATGGAGCGTGTCATAATAAATGGAACGGTGGAAAATTGCATGGCAATATATCTCGGAATGGCTATGGAAATGCCATGATACGTAGGTATGGTGGCTGTTTTGAGGAAGATATATGGTGGGTGTATGATACCGGCGAAAAGTGCGCGGTGTTAGAGAGGCTAGCAATGGTGGAAGGATGGGAAAAAGTGCGTATAATCCACGGACTCAACATTAGTCATAAAGAACTCATATACTTATTGTAAAAATCTAGAAGTTATCAAAGCAAAGTATTACGCGCATGCTCCTAGGGGGATAGATTGGTAGGAAAAGACCATCGTCATTCCCCGACCACCACTCATAAGGAAGACAATCAATAAATAAATCATGCTCCGAGTTCATCACATAACGGTTCACCATAATGCATGCTACAGGAATCACAAACTTCAACACAAGTATTCTTTAAATTCACAACTACTCAACTAGCATGACTTTAATATCACCATCTTCATATCTCAAAACAATTATCAAGCATCAAACTTTTCTTAGTATTCAACGACTCAAAAGAAAGTTTCACATATCTTGAATACCAAGTATATTAATATTAAGCAAATTACCATGCTATTAACGACTCTCAAAATAATCTAAGTGAAGCATGAGAGATCAATAGTTTCTTTAAAACAAATCTACCACCATGCTCTAAAAGATCTAAGTGAAGTACTAGAGCAAAAATTATCACGCTCAAAAGATATAAGTGAAGCACTATGAGCAAAACTATCAAGCTCAAAAGATATAAGTGAAGCACATAGAGTATTCTATCAAATTCCAATTCATGTATGGCTCTCTCAAAAGGTGTGTACAGCAAGGATGATTGTGGTAAACTAACAAGCAAATACGCAAATAATACAAGACGCGCCAAGCAAAACACATATCATGTGGTGAATAAAAATATAGCTCCAAGTAAATTACCGATGGAAGTAGACGAAAGAGGGGATGCCTTCCGGGGCATCCCCAAGCTTTGACTTTTTGGCGTTCTTGGTTTATCTTGGAGGTGCCATGGGCATCCCCAAGCTTAGGCTCTTGCCACTCCTTGTTCCATAATCCATCAAAAGAATTTACCCAAAACTTGAAAACTTCACAACACAAAACTCAATAGAAATCTCGTGAGCTCCTTTAGAGAAAGAAAACAAAAGACTACTTTAAGGTACTGTAATGAACTCATTCTTTATTTATATTGGTGTTAAACCTACTGTATTCTAACTTCTCTATGGATTATAAACTATTTTACTAGCCATAGATTCATCAAAATAAGCAAACAACACACAAAAAACAGAATCTGTCAAAAACAGAACAGTTTGTAGTAATCTGTAACTAACGCAAACTTCTCTAACTCCAAAAATTCTACCAAAAATAGGAAGACCTAGAAAATTTGTTTAATGATCAACAGCAATTGGAATCAGTATTTTATCACGTTCCGGTGATTTTTAACAATTGTTTTCGTGAACACAAAGATTCTGGAAATTACAGCAATATCAAATAACTATCATCCAAGAAGATCCTATAGGTCTAACTTGGCACAAACACTAATTAAAACAGAAACCACATCTAAACAGAGGCTAGATGGATTATTTATTCCTAAACAGAAGCAAAAGCAAAAAAAACTAAAAATAAAATTGGGTTGCCTCCCAACAAGCGCTATCGTTTAACGCCCCTAGCTAGGCATAAAAGCAAGGATAGATCTAGGTAGTGCCGTAGTAATAAGATAGATTGGTGAAACTCATTTCATGTTCTCTATGTTCGGCAGAAAGTTTTCTTTGAGGCAAGCAAAAGTAATCAAAATGGCTAAATTTAATAGGACAAAAGTCCCCAAGATCAATTTTAGGAGGTATAAGTTCCTCTTTCGGCCCTTCGTATTGCACAACCAATTCATCATTACAAGCGTTCTTATGACAGAACTTGGTGAGCCTATACTCAAGAGAGCATCCTAGCTCATTATTTCGAATAGCCAAATCATCATTAAGTTCAGAGATTCTATCAATTAAAATATTGGTAGGCACCTTTTTCTAAGATTTTCATTGAAAGCAACATAGTCGATAGATTGAAAACGCATTATTTCTTCTTGATAAAAAGGATAGATTCTATGGGAGGACGCCAGCGTCCACCCTATAATGTGCAAAGATTTCTTTGGCTTCTTTTATTATAAATCTGAATTCATGAGCCAAAAGATTGTAGCGGCACGCTTAATGAGGAGTGTTCAATATTAGAAAATTCTAGGAAAATTATTTGTATAGAAGGGTGCATATGCATAAATTGCCTTTCAAGTTCAACGATAAGCATGGCAATAGCGTCATAAGGCTACTAGTTCTATGGAGAATAGAACCACCCATAGAGGGTAAAGCACCAGCACAAGTAAAGAAATCTTGAATAACTCCTTTTCCAATAATATTACCACTACCGATTCGAAATCTTTTTGTATGATAGGTAGGGGATTTTTCAGCAGGAGCTTTAGAATTTTCGATGATATTATTATCGTCCATATCGGCAATAATTTCCCCAATTTCAGACATAACGACAAGCAAGCAAACTAACACACGAGCAAACAAGCGGACGAGGAAAAGACAAACGTGAAAAAGAGGAGGAGGTTGGGAAAGAGAGGGCGAATAAAACGGCAAGGGTGAAGTGGGGGAGAGGAAAACGAGAGGCAAATGGCAAATAATGTAATGCGGGAGATAGGGATTGTGATGGGTACTTGGTATGTAGACTTTAATGGTGCCAGAAGTGGCTTGTTGTTAGGAGTCCAAGTCTTGACTTGCTCTTGCGTAAGCCTCCCCGACAACGGCGCCAGAAATTGGTCTTGATAACCCATAAGTATAGGGGATCGCAATAGCTTTCGAGGGTAGAGTATTCATCCCAAATTTATTGATTCGACACAAGGGGAGCCAAAGAATATTCTCAAGTATTAGCAGCTGAGTTGTCAATTCAACCACACCTGGAAACTTAGTATCTGCAGCAAAGTGTTTAGTAGCAAAGTAATATGATAGTGGTGGTGACGGTAACAAAAGTAAAGACAAAGAAAAGTAATGTTTTTGGTATTTTGTAGTGATTGTAACAAGAGCAAAGGAAAAGTAAATAAGCGAGAACCAAAGCATATGGAAAGCTCAGAGGCACCGGATCGCTGATGGATAATTATGCAGGATGCGGCTCGTCATGTAACGATCATAACATAGTGTGACACGTAACTAGCTCCAATTCATCAATGTAATGTAGGCATGTATTCGAATATAGGCATACGTGCTTATGGAAAAGAACTTGCATGACATCTTTTGTCCTACCCTCCCGTGGCAGCGGGTCCTATTGGAAAGTAAGGGATATTAAGGCCTCCTTTTAATAGAGAACCGGAACAAAGCATTAGCACATAGTGAATACATGAACTCCTCAAACTATGGTCATCACCGGGAGTGGTCCCGATTATTGTCACTTTGGGGTTGCCAGATCATAACACATAGTAGGTGACTATAGACTTGCAAGATAGGATCAAGAACTCACATATATTCATGAAAAAATAATAGGTTCAGATCTGAAATCATGGCACTCGGGCCCTAGTGACAAGCATTAAGCATAGCAAAGTCATAGCAACATCAATCTCGTAACATAGTGGATACTAGGGATCAAACTCTAACAAAACTAACTCGATTACATGATAAATCTCATCCAACCCATCACCGTCCAGCAAGCCTATGATGGAATTACTCACGCACGGCGGTGAGCATCATGAAATTGGTGATGGAGGATGGTTGATGATGACGACGGCGACGAATCCCCCTCTCCGGAGCCCCGAATGGACTCCAGATCAGCCCTCCCGAGAGGTTTTAGGGCTTGGCGGCGGCTCCATATCGTAAAATGCGATGATTTCTTCTCTCTGATTTTTTTTCTCACCAAAAGCCAATATATAGAGTTGGAGTTGGCGTCGGAAGGTGTCCAGGGGGCCCACGAGGTAGGGGGGCGCGCCCCCCACCCTCGTGGACAGGGTGTGGGCCCCCTGGTCTTCATCTTTGGCAAGGATTTTTTATTATTTTTTATAAGACATCCCGTGGAGTTTCAGGTCATTCCGAGAACTTTTGTTTTCTGCACATAAAACAACATCATGGCAATTTCTTTGAAAACAACGCCATCCAAGTTAGTTCCATTCAAATCATACAAGTTAGAGTCCAAAACAAGGGAAAAAGTGTTTGGAAAAGTAGATACGACGGAGACGTATCAACTCCCCCAAGCTTAAACCCTTGCTTGTCCTCAATCAATTCAGTTGACAAACTGAAAGAGAAAAAGAAAAAAATTTACAAACTCGGTTTGCTCTTGTTGTTGTACCTATGTCAAGCCAGCATTCAGGTTTTCAACAAAGATCATAACTAACCACATTTTCAATAACTCCTAGGTCTTATGTTTACTCATATCAATAACATAATCAGCTAGCAAGCCATAATAATAAATCTCGTATGACAACACTTTCTTAAAATAATCATAATATGATATAACAAGATGGTATCTCGCTAGCCCTTTCTGAGACCGCAAAACATAAATGCAGAGCACCTTCAAAGATCAAGGACTGACTAGACATTGTAATTCATGGTAAAAGAGATCCAATCATAGTCATACCCGAATAAATTAACAGTAATGAATGAAAATGACAGCTGTGCTCTCCAGCTAGTGCTTTTAATAAGACGGTGATGACTCAACATAAAAGTAAATATAAGCCCTTCGCAGAGGGAAGCAGGGATTTGTAGAGGTGCCAGAGCTCGGTTTTGAAATAGAGATAATTTATATTTTAAGCGGCATACTTTCATTGTCAACATAACAACTAAGATATGACGATATCTTACATGCTAAACAAATTATAGGCGGTTCCCAAACAGAATGGTAAAGTTTATACCCCCCCCTCCTCCACAAGCATCAATCCATGGCTTGCTCGAAACAACGAGTGCCTCCAACATTCAACGGGTCCTGTGGGGAGTTTTGTTTGCAATTATTTTGATTTAGTTTGCATAAAGCATGGGACTGGGCATCCCGGTGACCAGCCATTTTCTCGTGAGTGAGGAGCGGAGTCCACTCCTCTTGAGAATAACCCGCCTAACACGGAAGATAAGGGCAGCCCTAGTTGATATATGAGCTATTCGAGCATGCAAAACAGAATGTTTATTTGAAGGTTTAGAGTTTGTCACATACAAATTTACTTGGAACGGCAGTGTAGATACCGTGATATAGGAAGGTATGGTGGACTCATATGGAATAACTTTGGGGTTTAAGGGATTGGATGCACAAGCAGTATTCCCGCTTAGTACAAGTGAAGGCTAGCAAAAGACTGGGAAGCGACCAACTAGAGAGCGACAACAGTCATAAACATGCATTAAAATTAATAAACATTGAATACAAGCATGAGCAGGATATAATCCACCATGAACATAAATATCGTGAAGGCTATGTTGATTTGTTTCAACTACATGCGTGAACATGTGCCAAGTCAAGACACTTAAATCATTCAAAGGAGGATACCGCCCCATCATACCACATCACAACCATTTTAATAGCATGTTGGCACGCAAGGTAAACCATTATAACTCATAGCTAATCAAGCATGGCACGAGCAACTATGATCTCTAATTGTCATTGCAAAACATGTTTATTCATAATAAGCTAAATCAAGAACGATGAACTCATCATATTTACAAAAAGAAAAGAGGTCGAGTTCATACCAGCTTTTTTCATCTCAGTCAATTCATCATATATCATCATAATTGCCTTTCACTTGCACGATCAAACGATGTGAATAATAATAAGAGTGCACGTGCATTGGACTAAGCTGGAATCTGCGAGCATTCAATAAACATGAGAAGACAAGGCAATATGGGCTCTTGGTTAAATCAACAATGATGCATATAAGAGCCACTTCAACAATTTAATCATGGTCTTCTCCTACTGACCCCCAAAGAAAAGAAAAGAAATAAAAACTATTTACACGGGAAAGCTCCCAACAAGCAAAAGAAGAACGAGAAATATTTTTGGTTTTCTTTTTAATCATTACTACTACAGCAGGAAAAATAAACTACTACTATTTTTTTTGTTTTTCTTAAGGTTTAACAGACACACAAGAAGAAAGCAGGAAAAAGAAAATAAACTAGCATGGATATTAAAGTGAAAGAGTATGAGCACCGACATCTAGCAATGAGTGTGTGTGAACATAAATGTAATGTCGGTGAGAAATACGTACTCCCCCAAGCTTAGGCTTTTGGCCTAAGTTGGTCTATTGCCATGGATAGCCTAGCGGATACCCGTAGGTGTAGCTGGGGTCATACTGCGATGCAGCGACTATTGCCTCCTAAGTTGCAGCGTGGCGTCGAGCCGCCTCCGCTCTTCTCTCGTACTCATCTGCCTCCTCTCTAGTAATAACATATCTTCCTTTTGTCTGAGAATCAAAGAAGGCAGGAGCAGGAAGGGTAATACGGACAACATGCCGTTTGTTAAAGATTAGTCGACATCGAGAGGTGGTTCACCCTCTCAACAAACTGGTGGGAAACCATAGAGTCAAAATCTAAATAAGTAGGGGTAACTCCATATCACCCTCACGAATGTCTATCTCAAGAAAATTAGCTAAGCCGGTTGCATAAATCCCTCCAAAGAAATCTCCGTTATATCTATTATGATGCAACCTACGAGCTACAATGGCTCCCATATGATAAGATTGGTCTCCTAACACAGCACTCCTAAGAATGCTGATATCGTGACACACATGTGACATGCTTCATCCTTAGCATTTATGCATCTACCTATGAAGAGAGCAAAATAATGTATAGCAGGAAAGTGAATGCTCCCTATAGTGGCTTGCGTTATATCTCTAGATTCCCCACAGTTATACTAGCAAGAAAGTCTCTAAATTCAGATTTAGGGGGATCCATGACACAACCCCAAGATGGAAGTTTTCAAGAAAAATTGAAATCCTCTAAGTCCATGGTATAAGATTTTTCATAAAGGTCAAAAATGAATGAAGGAGAATTACGCAAAGATGAATACTCAAACCTCCTTACAAATGAACTTGTGAGATCATGATACTGGGGGCATTTGTCAGCCTCGAAGTCCACAAGACCGGCGTTACGCAAATATGCGTTAAATTCTTCTTTGATTCCCGCTTGATCCATAAAATTTTCCGAAGGCCATTCACAGGGCCTCACAAGAGCGTCTCTTGGTGGTTCCTCGTCAGCATCACGCATTGCAAGCCTAGGACCTTGCTTCCTTGAAGAACCACCTTGGAACATCTTCCTAAACATATTGTTTCCTCTAAAAATTTCTGAAATTTTTAGTAACTTCAAACAAAAGTGAACCAACTTCAATAAAATTGATAGCAACTACTCCTACAAGTGCCTAGAGCCTATATCAAGCATTAGAACTACTTGGAACCATATAAATTTGACATGCAAGCTCAAGAACATGGTCACCTATGCAGCACAAATTTGCAAAGAATAAAGCACTAGGACAAAAACTAATTGGACCAATGGAGGAGTCACATACCAAGGAACAATCTCCCCAAGCAGTTTTGCGAGAGGTGCTTTGAGCAAGGAGATCGAAAATCACAGCAAAAGTGGCTGGAACTCGTGTTTGTGTTGGTTTTTCGGGTTTGTGTGAGGCAGAGGAAGAAGATGGATGCAGGGATAAGTGGAGGAGGGCCACCGTGGGCCCACGAGGCAGGGGGCGCGCCCAGGGGGTAGGGTGCGACCTCCACCCTCGTGGCCAGGTGGTTGCTCCCCCCGCGGTGATTTTTGCACTAAAAATCCTCAAAATTCCCGAAAAAATCATATTAAATTGGCATGGCATTCTGAGGACTTCTATTTTCGGGGTATTTTTATATTGCACAGATAAATCAGGAAATAGACAGAAAATACTATTTTTTCTTTATTTCAACTAAATAACAGAAAACATAAAGAGGGTACAGAAGGTTGTGCTTCTAGTTTCATCCATCTCATGCTCATCAAAAGGAATCCACTAACAAGGTTGATCAGGTCTTGTTAACAAACTCATTCCGACTAACATGGAACCGGAGAAATTTCGAATAGCACTAGGTTACCTCAACGGGGATATGGACATCCCCAATAATAAGTATATCATATTTCTTCTTGATAGTAGGGAGAGGAAATTCAAAACCTCCAAATATAATCGATGGAATTTTTTCAATCGAGTTGATACTATGAACTTGAGGTTGTTTCCTCGGAAAATGTACCGTATGCTCATTACCATTAACATGAAAAGTGACATTGCCTTTGTTGCAATCAATAACAGCCCCTGCAGTATTCAGAAAAGGTCTTCCAAGAATAATAGACATATTATCGTCCTCGAATATAAAGAATAACAAAGTTCGTTAAAATAGTAACGCTTTGCAACCACAACAGGCACATCCTCACAAATACCGGCAATTATAGCAGTTGATTTATCGACCATTTGCAAAGATATTTCAGTAGGTGTCAACTTATTCAAGTCAAGTCTACGATACAAAGAGAGAGGCATAACACTAACACCGCTCCAAGATCACATAAAGCAGTTTTAACATAATTTCTCTTAATGGAGCATGGTATAGTAGGTACTCCTGGATCTCCAAGTTTCTTTGGTATTCCACCCTTAAAAGTATAATTAGCAAGCATGGTGGAAATTTCAGTTTCCGGTATCTTTCTTTTTTTGGTAACAATATCTTTCATATATTTGGCATAAGGATTCATTTTGAGCATATCAGTCAATCGCATACGCAAAAAGATGGGTCTAATCATTTCAAAGAAAGCGCTCAAAATCCTCATCATCCTTTTCTTGGATGGTTTCGGAGGAAAAGGCATGGGTTTTTGAACCCATGGTTCCCTTTCTTTACCATGTTTCCTAGCAACGAAGTCTCTTTTATCATAACGTTGATTCTTTGATTGTGGGTTATCAAGATCAACAACAGGTTCAACTTCTACATCATTATCGTTACTAAGTTGAGCATCATCATGAACATCATCATTAACATTTTCACTAGGTTCATGTTCATTACCAGATTGTGTTTCAGCATCATACATAGAGATATCATTTGGATTCTCAGGTGGTTCAGCAATAGGTTCACTAGAAGTTTGCAAAGTCCTATCATTTTTCTTTTTCTTCCTTTTAGAAGAACTAGGTACATCAATATTATTTCTATGAGAATCTTGCTCGATTCTCTTATGGTGGCCTTCAGGATACAAAGGTTCCTGAGTCATTCTACCAGTTTTAGTAGCCACTCTAACAGCATAATCATTTTTCTTACTATTCATTTCATCAAGCACTTCTTTCTGAGTTTTAAGTACTTGTTCTACTTGAGTGGTAACCATAGAAGCATGTTTGCTAACAAGTTTAAGTTCACATCTAATATTAGCCATATAATCACCCCAAGCGTTTATAATATAAGCATCTTGTTTTAATTGTCTACCAAAATAAGCATTAAAGTCATCTTGCTTAAACATAAAGTTATCAAACTCGTCCAAGCACTGACTAGCAATTTTAGTAGGAGGGACTTCAGCTTTATCATATCTCAGAGAGAGAATTTACCTTTACTACGTAGCCGGGTTATCGGGATCAGGAGGTTCTTCAATAGGTAATGGATCAATATCATATGTTTCTTCAACAGGCGGTAAATTAAGACCATGTATTTCTTCAATAGGAGGTAAATTCTTAACATCTTCAGCTTTAATACCTTTTTCTTTCATAGATTTCTTTGCCTCTTGCATATCCTCAGGACTGAGAAATAGAACACCTCTCTTCTTCGGAGTTGGTTTAGGAATAGGCTCTGTAATTGGCTCTAGAGCTGGCTCAGGAGGTGCCCAATTATTTTCATTTGTCAACATATTATTCAATAGAATTTGAGCTTCATCTGGTGTTCTTTCCCTGAAAAGAGAACCAGCACAACTATCCAGGTAATCTCTGGAAGCATCGGTTAGTCCATTATAAAAGATATCAAGTATTTCAGGTTTCTTAAGAGGATGATCAAGCAAAGCATTAAGTAACTTGAGAAGCCTCCCCAAGCTTGTGGGAGACTCTCTTCTTTAATTTGCATCGAAGTTGTATATTTCCCTCAAAGCAGCTTGTTTCTTATGAGCAGGAAATATTTAGCAGAAGTAATAAATCATATCCCGGGACTACGCACACAACCAAGATCAAGAGAATTAAACCATATCTTAGCATCACCCTTTAATGAGAACGGAAATATTTTGAGTATATAAAAGTAGCGCGATCTCTCATCATTAGTAAATAGGGCGGTTATATCATTTAACTTAGTAAGATGTGCCACAACAGTTTGATTCATAGCCATAAAAGGATCAGATTCGACCATAGTAATTATATCTGGATCAACGGAAAATTCATAATCCTTATCGTGAACACAGATAGGTGAAGTAGCAAAAGCAGGGTCAGGTTTCATTCTGTCTCTAAGAGATTCTTTGTTCCATTTAACTAATAACCTCTTGAGCTCATATCTATCTTTGCAAGCAAAAATAGCTGCAGAAGATTCCATATCAAAAACATAACCCTCAGGAATAGCAGGCATATTTTCATCATCACTTTCATCATCGTATTCAGATTCAATAATTTCTTTCTCTCCAGCCCTAGCAATTTGTTCATCTAGAAATTCACCAAGGGGCACAATAGTATCAAGCATAGAAGTAGTTTCATCATAAGTATCATGCATAGCAGAAGTGGCATCATCAATAACATGTGACATATCAGAACGAATAGCGGAAGCAGGTTTGGGTGTTTCTAGTTTACTCATAACAGAAGGTGAATCAAGTGAAGAGCTAGATGGCAGTTCCTTACCTCCCCTCGTAGTTGAGGGATAAAAATTTGTTTTAGCGTCTTTCAAGTTCTTCATAGTGTCCAGCAGATATAAATCCCAAGTGACTCAAAGAACAGAGCTATGCTTCCCGGCAACGGCGCCAGAAATTCTTCTTGCTACCTCTTGAGCACTGCGTTGGATTTCCCCGAAGAGGAGAGGATGATGCAACAAAGTAGCGTAAGTATTTCCCTCAGTTTTTGAGAACCAAGGTATCAATCCAGTAGGAGGCTACGCACAAGTCCTCGTACCTGCACAAAACAATAGCTCCTCGCAACCAACGCGATTAGGGGTTGTCAATCCCTTCACGGTCACTTATGAGAGTGAGATCTAATAGAGATGATAAATAATATTTTTGGTATAGAGATGCAAAGTGAAAAGTAAAAGGCAAAGTAAAAACAAAGCAAGTATTAAAGTAATGGAGATTGATATGATGAGAATAGACCCGGCCATAGGTTTCACTAGTGGCTTCTCTCAGAGCACAAGTATTCTACGGTGGGTGAACAAATTACTGTTGAGCAATTGATGTAATTGAGCATAGTTATGAGAATATCTAGGTATGATCATATAGGCATCACGTCTGAGACAAGTAGACCGACTCACCTGCATCTACTACTATTACTCCACTCATCGACCGCTATCCAAAGATGCATCTAGAGTATTAAGTTAAAAAGCAGTAACGCCTTAAGCAAGATGACATGATGTAGAGGGATAAATTCATGCAATATGATAAAACCCCATCTTGTTATCCTCGATGGCAACAATACAATACGTGCCTTGCTGCCCTTCACATCCTTGGGAAAGGACACCGCAAGATTGAGCCCAGAGCTAAGCACTTCTTCCATTGCAAGAACTACCAATATAGTTGGCCAAACCAAACGGATAATTCGAAGAGACTTGCAAAGATAACCAATCATACATAAAAGAATTCAGAGAAGATTCAAATATTGCTCATAGATAATCTTGATCATAAACCCACAATTCATCGATCTCAACAAACACATCGCAAAAAGAAGATTACATCGAATAGATCTCCATGAGAGAGGGGGGAACATTATATTGAGATCCAAAAAGAGAGAAGAAGCCATCTAGCTACTAGCTATGGACCCGAAGGTCTGAAGTAAACTACTCACACTTCATCGGAGGGGCTATGGTGATGATGTAGAAGCCCTCCATGGTGGATGCTGTCGGATTTCGGGTTCCGGCAGACCCTCTAGGTTCGAACTCTGGGGTGCGCGCGGAGATCTCACCCCCTACCTACCTGCACCTTGCCGCCTCGCTAGGATCTAGGGCTATGAAAGGAACAACACAAGAGACACAGGGTTTATACTAGTTCGGGCCACCATTGTGGTGTAATACCCTACTCTAGTTTGTGGTGTGGTGGATTGCCTCTTGGGCTGATGATGAACAATACAAGGAAGAACAGCCTTGCGAGGGTCTGTTCTTGGCTAGTGCGGTGAACTGCTAGGGGGAGTTCGGTCGCTCTCTCTCTGCTGGTTCAAGGTGCTCGATCCTCTCTGAATCTAGATCCCTCTACCCTGTGGGAGGCTAGTCCTATTTATAGGAAGAGGCCCAGGGCCTCTTCCCAAATATTGAGCGGGAAGGGTGCCAACAATTGGCCATTTTGAAGGGGAACATCTAGTACACTTATCCTGACTAAAGTTGGTCCTCGCTTTGTCAAAGGCTCACAGTGGTGACGCCTTGGCTTGGGCTCCATGATGACTTCCTTCCCTGCCGTTGCGGCGGTCTTGGTCTTGTTGCACGAAGCGGATGCCTTTGCTTGATACTCGTCTGCGCTTGCTCCCTTTGCACCAAAGAGGAAAGGAGGACACTGCAGCGTCTTGGCGCCACCGGGCGCCCTTGGTCGTCATGGCTTGCGTCATGGGCACCTCGTGAGGTACCCGCCTTGATCTCTCCGCCTCCTCACGAGCCAGCCCGACGAGGCCGTGCTCGAGGAAGCTTCACATTATCCGCCCCACGAGGCTTGGCCCCTCGCGAGGGTCTTGAGCTTGTGCTGATGAAGATGGGCCTTGATGGGCCACCCCTTGAGCCACGCCGCAGGCTGCAGGCAGGCAAGTCTGGGTACTTCCGTTCCCAGAACACCGACAGTAGCCCCCGGGCCCAAGGCGCGCCTGGATTTGGCTGAGCAGAGAAGCGAAGGGGCAAGTGTGAAGCGCCGTGGGCCCTAACAGCCTGCGGCCTCGGGCGCCGCGTGGCGGTTGATTGGATGGGGCGGCCTTGTTCCCCCACGCCTCCTTATTTTGTGCCCAGCTAGGCGGACCCGTGGTTGCACACAGTCGTCCCTCTTTTCACTGCTTCGACTGTCCCCTGCTCTTCCTCCTCTCGAGCTTCAGTCTCCGCTTCCAATCCAATCTCGAATCCTCCCCCCTTCCATCGCCATGGCTCCGACGAAGAAGGGGAAAGGGAAGAAACCCGTGCCTCCGCCTCGCTCGCCGTCGTCGGCGGCTCCTGCCGTCGATCGGTCGATCATACTCAACCGAGAAGGCTTGGGCAAGGTCAGCTCTGCTCTGGCCACTATCTTCAATGAGTGCGGGAGGACGACGGCCTGGCCCGCGTCTCACTTCTCCATCAACAGAATAGTCACCGAGGTCCGGTACTTTGCCGACGCATACGTAGGCGGACTGGTTCCCCCCTTTTCCAATTACTTCAATGCTGTGCTTTCCCATTACCAGATCCATATGATGCATTTGGGTCCTGAATTCATTACTCTTCTTGCCGTCTTGAGGCACCAGGAGGAGGACCTGACGCCTGAAGCGCTGAGGAAGGTGCTCTTGGTCTTGACTGGGGAACCTTCCTCCGTGACATCCAAAGAAGGTGGGGCTTTCTTTGTACTTTTGCTCGAACAGGAGCGACTTTGTGAATCAGATGCCCGACTTCGACGAATGGGGGTTGCGCCCCGCTAGCCTCATGGGGCCTCGCGATAATCCATTGGTGGTGAATGCCCTTCCAGTCGCCCACGGCGGCCCTTCCTCGAGTGGCGGAGCAGGGAGGCATGGGTCATTGGAGGTCGAGGGGCCTCACGGGATGACGACGCCAGCAGCACTGGCCGAGGGGAAGCTCACGAGGCCCGTCTTGCTGCTGAAGGCGTTGAGCCGCCGCCCACGGCGCCCGTGGTTGAGGCCCCTGAGGCCCCACCTACCCTTCTTGGTGAGGCGACCGTCGACGTGCATCAGGACGACGCCCCTGACGCTGGTGACCTTGATGCTTCTTCCTCGTCGCAGGCTGACCCCTGCGCTCAACTCCTGGGCCGCTTCGCGTGGACTTCGAGGCTCTCCGGGAAGAAGGGAGGCCTTGGGTGACGATTACCCTTGCCGCCTTTGAAGCGCAGGAAGTATTTCGCCATTGATGAGTAAGCCTTCCCCTTTCCTAGCTCCTGATCCTCCTGTTGCTTTGGCTGATCCTTGCTCTGCAGGGCCCTTCCTGCCGAGCTCACGGAGATGGCTGAGGAGCCATCCCCCAGGCTCCGCTCTCTCCACCGTCTTCGAGCGCTCCGAGCTCAAGCAGAGTCCTTGTGGTGAGGCCGGTCGGAGAGGTGAGCCATCCTGTGGCGCATCGTGGCTCTGCGCGCCTCGCGACCCTTCTTCGCGAGCCTTCTCCGGGCATAGCCAGCCTGCCCTGGGCTTCTCGTCTGGTCATGGATGGCGATTGACTGAGGTCAGCCCTGCGCTCTTCACTTGGGGATGGGCTGGCTCCAGGCCGGGCTTCTGGCGAGGCGTGCCCGGCCATCGCGAGGGCGCCAGCCCCCAGCCCCCTGCCCAGAGGGGGAGCGCTGATTCGTGGCCCTCCGCGCTTACTTGGGGCGGATGACGGTGCAGAAGACGTGCTCGAGCGCGCCCGGGAGCGTCGCGCTCTTCGCCAAGGGTTTCTTCGGAGGGCGGCTGACGCGGTGAGCCTGCTTGGTAAAGAGCTCGCTGACGAAGACACGCGCCTTGAGGCCGAGGGCCTGCGCCTGGCTGAAGAGAGGCGCAAGCTAAAGGCGGCTGTTGCCCTTGCGCATCACCAGCGTGACCTCGACAATGAGGAAGCCGAGGCGTCGCTGGCGGCCTCTCGGGAGGCCCGTTCCCGGGTCGTCGAGGAGGCCCGAGAGGCTGACCGGCGGCGTGAGGCGGCGGAGGAGCGGCGCTGGAACTCCAGGCCCGGTGCCATTCCCTGGAGCAACAGGCGGAGCTGCGTGAGATGGCCCTTGCGTCGATGAAGGTGGCTTTGATCGACCAGGCAGAGCTCCAGAGGCGTGAGGAGGCACCGACGCCGAAGCTGCCGACGCAGCCTGCGATCTTGAGCGTCTGGAGACAAGGGAGCGCTTGGTGACACAAAGTGAGGATGACGTCGCTGCGCTGGAAGCCAGCGTCTGGAAGAGGTTGGACGCCGGGTGGCGGCGGCCAGCTTGAACCTTGAGCGCGAAGTTCGAGGAGAGGCCGGGTTGATCCGTGTCGAGGTGAAGGCAGGACCGCCGCCACGAGGCCAAGCCGGACGAAGACGCGGCGGGCCGATGCTTCTCGGCCGCCCTTGGCGTGGCGCAAGAGGAGCTGACTACCTCCCCGCTTGGCGCTTCTTATCCGTCAATGGGTGGGCGAGGCGAGGCCGTTCTTGGCGTAACGAGGACGAGATACGCCAGCAGCGGATCCTGGAGCACGAGCATGGCCCCATGCTCACCACGCTCCGGGAGAGAGCCAACACAGCCTTGAGTAACATCTGCGAGGCGGCTGTCGGCGAGCCCCACACAGTCAACTATGCAGGCAACCTTCAGTTCTTCACCGACGTGGTGACGCAGCTGGAGGTGCGATCGGTCAGAGCCAACAGGTTGGTGGAGGAGAGGAGCCGCGCCGCCGGGCGCGCCTTTCTCGTGTCTTCACCATCTTGAAACATGGACCCCAACCCGACTTTGACGCCGCCATCGCCCCGATGCGAGGCCGTCCGGGACGACACTGGCGCCGGGTGGAAGACAACGTGGATGCCCTCGTCGGGGCCTTCGCCCGATAACAACGGGCGTGGTTGTGGCTGGCGATGAAGGCGGCGTGGTGAGCAGCCATGACGCCACCGACGGCAGCGGAGAGCGATGGCGAGGCCAGCGACGCCAGCGGCGATTCAGGAGGTGCCCCGAGGATGCATTAGGATTTATCCGACTGACCGTGTGTTGTCCCTGCTTTCTTTCCCTGCGCAGATAGAGTTCGGGCTTCGCCCTGAAGGTTGTAAGAGCATTTTGGGAGGGGGAGCCCCTCATGTAAAAACTTGCGTTCAGCGTATTAGTAGATGCGATATCACCCATACGCCTGCGCCAAGTGGCTGGCTTTGCGACGAGATGGCTGGCTAGTTTACCTTCGACCCGTGTTGGCCCTGAGATAGCCTGCGGACTGCTGCGGTGTCTCGAGTGTCTCCTGATCGAGCCCATAGGACCTATAATAAAAACCTCCTGAGAGGGCGCGGCGACGACAGTCTGGGCCGCACACAAGCTAGGCCTGGCCCGGCTCGTGAGGGGCTCAAGAGGGGAGGCAGCTGAGGCAAAGTGGTAACCAGAACGCGAGAGATTGCTCGAACGAGACTAAACACCCCTTCCCCGGACACACGCAAATCTCAAGCTCAAATCCAACTTAAATCCAACGGGAAAAGCGACAGCCAAGGGAAAAAGCAATGAAAGCGAGAAAAAGGCGCGTCCAGCACCTAGTCTAGTCTTGGGCGTCTTCTCACCAGCGCGGAGCTAAGTGCTGCCACTGGGCGTGGGAGGGAGCCCCAGGGCCTGAGGCCGGCACCCCTGAGACTCTGGGGCGTGTACAAGCCCACTCATTATTACGTGAGAGTGTCACGGGGCGGCGAGCTTCATAGGCACTGGGCCTTCTTCATAGGTACCGGCCTTGCTTCATATCGCCAGACGAGGGCCCCGCCTTGCGCCACACTCTAGTGCCACCGATGACGACCGGAAACCAGGACGCCGCCGATGGGGTAGAGCGGTCGCCAGCGGTTCCCCCGACGACCACGGGTCCTCTGCCAGGGGCAGGCCCTGAGGCACCTCCCCAGCAGAGGGCCTACCTCCTGAGGACTCCTTGCTCCGAATGCCGCAGTGGTGATGCCGGATCCCGGCCCCTCTCCTGCAGCCCCCGGCGCCCTCCTCCTGAGGGGTAGGAAAGCTGAGCGGGGCAGGCAGCCGTGTGGCGACCTGCACCTCCTGCGATCCATGGTTAGCGTATGCCTGCTCTGAGGAATTAGCGGTACCGATAATCGTTGCTTCCAGCGTGGCCGACGGGCCTTCCCGGCTCTGGAAGAGCTCGGCTCTGGTGCCTCGTCCCCCCAGCTTGGGCCGAGGAGCGATCCTTGTTCGTCCTCATGCGCGTGCCCCTTGGTCCATCATGTGGGGCACGTACTCTTCTCGGGCCGCCATCCCGAAGGCTGCGCCGTAGTGCTCCGTGTGCCACGCAGTTCTGCTTGAGGCACCCACCTGGGGGTGGTAGCGCGGTGGCCCACTGGGGCCGTGGCGAGTCCTTCTTCGCTGGCCGGAGGCGGAGGCATCGCCACTGCTGGCCTGGTGCTGACGGCCTGGCTGGCATTGGGGTGGCCTTGGAGTCCGCTTGGAGCTGCGCGGGCGTGCATGGAGCCTCCGCGTGGGCCGCCCTGGACATGAGGTGCGAGTTGGGTGCAGAAGGGGTGAGCCCCCGATGCGGCGCGAAGCCAGTGAGCTCGCCACACGTTCCAAAGAAGACGTCGCGGCCGCCCTCCAGCAGCCTGCATTGCAGTAGCTCTCGGGCCACCGTGAGCGCGGCCCTTGAGTTCGCCTGCTCCCGTCGGGTGTACGGCATCGTGGCCACGGCGTGGTTGGAGGCCCTCGCTGCCGACCGCGCCTGCCATGGCGTGAGAGCTGTCGTTGACTGTCTGCGTCGCCCATGACCTGCAGCCCTGCGGACCATGAGCTGCCTTGGGCATGGGGTCGCCAGGCGGCGGCTCTGCGTGGCCCAGGCCGCCGAGGATCGAGGTTGCCCGCTGGTCGCCGGACATGATGATGACGATGCGACGACGGGCGCCGAGAAGCGGATTCCGCGCACCCCTACCTAGCGCACCAAATGTCGGATTTCGGGTTCCGGCAGACCCTCTAGGTACGAACTCTGGGGTGCGCGCGGAGATCTCACCCCCTACCTACCTGCACCTCGCCGCCTCGCTAGGATCTAGGGCTATGAAAGGAACAACACAAGAGACACAGGGTTTATACTAGTTCGGGCCACCATTGTGGTGTAATACCCTACTCTAGTTTCTGGTGTGGTGGATTGCCTCTTGGGCTGATAATGAACAATACAAGGAAGAACAGCCTCGCGAGGGTCTGTTCTTGGCTAGTGCGGTGATATGCTAGGGGGAGTTCGGTCGCTCTCTCTCTGCTGGTTCAAGGTGCTCGATCCGCTCCGAATCCAGATCCCTCTACCCTGTGGGAGGCTAGTCCTATTTATAGGCAGAGGCCCAGGGCCTCTTCCCAAATATTGAGCGGGAAGGGTGCCAACAATTGGCCATTTTGAAGTTGGTCCTCGCCTGTCAAAGGCTCTGGTGGTGACGCCGGCTTGGGCTCCACTATGACTTCCTTCCTGCCGTTGTGACGGTCTTGGTCTTGTTGCACCGAAACGGATGCCTTTGCTTGATACTCTCGCCTGCGCTTGCTCCCTTTGCACCAAAGAGGAAAGGAGGACACTGCGCGGTCTGGCGCCCACCTGGCGCCCTTGGTCGTCATGGCTTGCGTCATGGGCACCTCGTGAGGTACCCCGCCTTGATCTCTCCGCCTCCTCACGAGCCAGCCTGACGAGGCCGTGCCTGAGGAAGCTTCCTGTCGTCCGCCTCAGCAATCTGGCCCCTCGCGAGGGTCTTGAGCTTGTCTTGATGAAGATGGGCCTTGATGGGCCACGCCTTGAGCCACGCCAGCAGCCCGCAGGCAGTGAGCAAGTCTAGGTACCCCTGCTCCTGAACGCCAACAGATGCCCTCCCACGGAGTCTCTAACAGGCCCCAAGATGGGATCTCGTGGATCTGAGAAAGTTGCGGCGGTGGAATTAGGTTTTTGGCTCATGTTCTGATCGTTTGGGGGTACATAGGTATATATAGGAGGAAGGAGTACGTCGGTGGAGCAACAGGGGGCCCATGAGGCAGGGGGGCGCGCGCTAGGGGGGGCGCCCCCCACCCTCGTGACTACCTCTGTTACTTCTTGGAGTAGGGTCCAAGTCTCCTGGATCACGTTCGGTGAGAAAATCACGTTCCCGAAGGTTTCATTCTGTTTGGACTCCGTTTGATATTCCGTTTCTTCGAAACACTGAAATAGGCAAAAAAAACAGCAATTCTAGGCTGGGCCTCCGGTTAATAGGTTAGTCCCAAAAATAATATAAAAGTGGAAAATAAAGCCCAATATAGTCCAAAACAGTAGATAAAGTAGCATGGAGCAATCAAAAATTATAGATACGTTGTAGACGTATCAGCGGGCGCCGAGGATGGGTTGGCGGTGCCCAGGGTCTCGGAGATGGGGACGGCCATGGAGGCCGGCAGTGGATCTTAGCGGGCGAGAGTGACGGGACGTGCGGGGGTGGGGAGACGCATGGAGGGATGAAGGGTGGAGGCAGATGAGGCAGAGGGGGCGAGCAAGAACCAGGGGTGGATGCTGGTGCGACGGAGGAAGATATGCACATCCAACTGGCTCCGGGCAAGGGCGACGCAGGAGGGATCGGAAGGCAGGATGGCTCCGGGGTCAAATTCGCGTCGGTCCGGGGAGCAGTGTGCTTCCGGGGAGGCGGGACGGCCGCGTGGGTCAGAGGCCGCCAGGAGGTGCAGGGGGTCGACAGGGGGTCCCCGGCCGATGGGGGGCGCGCGGCGCCGCCGGTGCTCTCCATCGTGAAGTTTCCGCCGTTGGGCCGGTTTGGTGGGCTTGCGGAGGAGGGTGCGATGGGCCGTGAGGAGGTGGGCCAGCGGGGAGGCCTGGCCCTATTTCCGGCTTCAGCTTCGCGGAGTTGGTGGCCCAGCCCCCTTCCCCACCCGCTCCTGGGCATGTTGGCTGCGTCGGCCCAGTTTCGGGGCCCAGGCAGGGCGCGCTGCATATAAAGTGCTGGTGGTGGCTGCCTAGGGCGGAAACGGATTCCGCCTTAGGGTTTCCAGCCGCACCAAGAGATATCAGGAGGTGGGGGCGCATGACGAGGTTCATTTCTACGATGGCGATGCCTCGTCTGGTGGAGAAGGCGGTGAGGATGGAGAAAGAAAGGAGGCTGCAGAGCCATGGCCGGAACAAGAGGCCGTGCGAGGAGCTCCAGGTCTCGGAGGAGATCGGGCGGGAAAGCGATCTCCGGACCCAGCTGTCAACTCGCAGGGAGACGCAGTCGGTGGCTGGTCGGGGTTCGGGCGAGGCTCGTGCCTCGCGGTCGCGCTCTCCTTGGCGCTCAACGTCTCGGGGGAGGGAGTCATCCAGGGAGGTTTCGTCGCCTCTCCCTCCACCCCCGTCAGGCTCCCCCCCATCCAGGGCCAACAGAGGATGCAGAATCGGCCTGGTGCGGGGGCGTCGCGCCAGTGGGGTGCCGAGGGAGACCGGCGCGGTTGGGATGGGGAGAATGGATCTGAGAGACATGCCAGGCGGGCGCCGGTTGGGGGCCGCGGGGGATCGGGCAGTGCTTGTCGGACGTTCTCTGCTTCAAATGCGGGAGGAAGGGCCATTACCAAATCGGATGTCAATTCGACCCGCTGTGTTTTGTGTGCAAGCAAGAGGGGCATACATCAGGGCAGTGTCCTTCTCGGTAGGCCAAGCCAGAGTTGGTCATGTATGGGTTCGACGTCAAAGGCCAGGGTTTTTATGCGTTGGAGGGAGGATTTGAGGAGGAGGTGCATATTCCTGCCAATGTTGCATCTTTAGTCATTACCGACGGGGAGGCAACAGAGGAGTCCTTGAGAGCGAAGTTGAACGACATGTGGGACTCGGAGTGGGACTGGCAGGTCACAGAGGTGCGCAAGAACTTTTTTTCGGTAGTGTATCCATCCAGGGATGTGCTGCGCATGGCCAAGAAAAGCGGCACATTCAATTTACCCATCAGCGAGCACAAGGCCGAGGTTGGTGAGCCCTTCAGCGAGCCCCATGACGTTTCCCAACTACATGAGGGATGGGTGCGTGTGTACGGGATCCCCGATAAGCTGCGCCAAGCTCCTTTGATCAAGGAATTCCTCCGGGTGGTCGGCAAGGTGGTGACTATCGATGAGCTGTCAGTTGTGAGACCCGACATGGGGGGCATCCGTGGAGCCCCGGTTTGGGCCAAGATTTGGTGCAGGGACCCGACCTTGATCAAGGCACATATGAAGTTTTTAGGGCTCACAATGGATTTCTGATGCGTGTGGAGCTCGAGACTGGGGGCCCCCTTGCTCCGCCGGCTCCACCTCAATCTCCTCCGCCGGTCCCTCCGTCGGATGAGGACCAGGACGGTGGGAAGGAATCGACGCCTAGTCTCACGACCGCGGATTGGGATGCGGCCGGCGCCAGGGCCAAATCTTCGGCAACGGCAACTGCAGCCAGCAAGCCGGTCGCCGGCGCATCAGGAGGGTCTGGCCGCCAGGTTACCTTGCCTGCTGCGGATCAGGAGGGGGATGGGCGACCCCCTGTGCAGGAGCTGCTAGTGGGCGTCCAACTGCCGCCGGTGGACACGCCGCGTATGCTAAGGAGGGAGGTGGGCTCGGTGCCGCTGGAAGTCGATTAGTATGGGTCCAACCTGTATGGCGCGGGACAGCTGCGCGCGGTCTCTGATGATGGCTCCACCGAGGTGGCAGGCGGGGTCGGGTCTCTGCTAGCAGGCAAAGGTGGGCTGCGGGGGGTTGGCTCGGGCACTACCATGGTTGCGTCACCCATCCCAAGTGCTAAGTCGACTCCTAGCTCCAAGACCCCATGTTCCTCTCCCGCGCTACACTCCGCGGCGTCTATCGCGATCAACACCGGGAAGGTGGCACAGCCCAAGACGGCGAACATTGCCCCGACACAGCTCCTAGATCGCTTCGAGGGTGAAGATTTCCTGGACAACTTGATGACGGTTGAGGACAACGTGGCTGCCTTTGAGGTGGTCAGAAACGAAGATGAACAACATGAGGAGGCGTCTCCAAGGAGGAAGAAGGGCATCTCTACATCTCTGGTTCGCGCTGCACAATCTAGTGCCTGGGCCGCAAGCACCAAGGCGTCCAAGATGATGGATAAGGCGATGAAGCTCAAGGCTGGCAGGTCTATCCCAGGTATAACATCCAAGCCCACTACACGATCTATGTCCTCTTTTAAGGTTCTTGCGTTGACCTCTAATGCACACTTGTTGAGAGTGGCCAAGGATAGCAATGTGGTATTGGGATCGGAGGAGCGATCCCCTCTAGAGGTGCTAGATTCTTTCAGGGCTAAGGAGGCAACCCAGGCGAGCATTGCCGAGGCCATTGCTCGGAGGGATATGGCGCGTGTGGTGGTGGATGAAGCAGAGGCCGATGCTCGGGGAACCGAGGTGGTTGGTAATGCCAGGGAGGAGGCATTACCACCGACCAGGACGTCTGACGGCCGGGGCCGAGGGCGTGGGCAGGCTACCGGCTGAGGGCGAGGCCAGGGCCGAGGCAGCAGTGCTCCGGTGGGTGCTCCGGATGATCTTGAAGGGGCGGGGCCCGTTCCCCCACAGTGGCTCAATGAAAGGCATAATATGGAACCTGTGAGGTTTTGGGCAGAGGGATCGCCGACAGCAGCTTATTGAATATATTAGAGAGCAACGACTAGACTTTGTGGGGTTATAGGAAACAACGCGACACTCCTTTTCAACATGGGAGGTCGATTCGCTGGGGGGGGGGGGGCACGGTGTTCCAATGGGAATGGGTGCCGACAGTAGGACTATCGGGGGGGGGGGGGGATATTGTTGGGTTTAAATAAAGACACCTTCGACCAGATTTCATTCTTGAGGGGAGAATTCTTTTTGAGGGCCGAGATGGTGTAGAAAAGTAACCATTTCAAATGGGAGTTGCTTGTCGTCTATGGTCACGCTGACCATGCTAGATCACTAGACTTTCTGAGGGAACTATATAGCAAAATTATGTCTTCGCCAAATCGTATGGTTATTGGGGGGGATTTCAATCTTATTAGATCATCCGAAGATAAGAGTAATCATGGGATTAACAACCCCAGGCTTGGTCGAAAAGTTAAATGATTGGGTGGCGGACCTCCAGTTGCTCGAGCTTCAACATGGGGGATCTCGTTTCATGTGGACGAATAACCAGGCCAACCCTGTGCGGTGTGTCTTATACCGGGTTTTTGTCTCCACGGAGTGGGAAGCCAATTTTCCCGTGTGCTCGCTCATTGCCGAGACGCGTCTTGGATCGGACCATTGCCCTCTCATCTTGCAATCTGGGGAAGAGATACATCAACCACCAAGGAGGTTCTTCTTTGAACAGCAGCGGTTGGTTATTGCAACCGGGGTTTGTTGAGAGGATGGTGTCAATTTGGAAGGCAACAAGGGCAAATCGCCCACATAGATATGGCCCTCTCTGTGACGCTTTGGACGAATGCTAGCATTGATACGTCTCCGTCGTATCTATAATTGTTGATTGTTCCAGACAATATTCTACAACTTTCATATACTTTTGGCAACTTTTTATACTATTTTGGGGACTAACATATTGATCCAAAGTGCTCAGTGCAGCCTCGCTTGTTGCATGTTTATGTTTCGCAAAAACCCAATATCAAACTGAGTCCAAACAGGATAAAAACGGACGGAGAATTATTTTGGAATATTTATGATTTTTGGGATGTAAAATCAACGCGAGACGGTGCCCGAGGGGGCCACGAGGTAGGGGGCGCGCCCTAGACCCTCGTGGGCACCCCGTAAGGCGGTTGACACTCTTCTTTTGCCGCAAGAAAGCTAATTTTATGAGAAAAATCTGGGCAAAAGATTCTACCCAATCGGACTGACGGATCTCCGGATATAAAAGAAACGGTGAAACGGCAGCAGAACAGAGCGCAGAAACAGAGAGAGACAGAGAGACAGATCCAATCTCGGAGGGGCTCTCGCCCCTCCCACGCCATGGAGGCCAAGGACCAGAGGGGGAACCCTTCTCCCATCTAGGGAGGAGGTCAAGGAAGAAGAAGACGAAGGGCCCCTCTCCCCTTCTCTTGGTGGTGCCGAGCAGCTGCCGTGGCCATCATCATCCTTTGCAATCTTCACCAACAACTTCACCGCCATCATCACCAACTCTTCCCCCCTCTATGCAGCGGTGTAAACTCTCTCTTACCCGCTGTAATCTCTACTTAAACATGGTGCTCAATGCTATATATTATCTCCCAATGATGTATGGCTATCGTATGATGTTTGAGTAGATCTGTTTTGTCCTATGGGTTATTTGATGATCAAGATTGGTTTGAGTTGCATGTTTTATTATTGGTGTTGTCCTATGGTGCTCTCCGTGTCGCGCAAGCATGAGGGATTCCCGCTGTAGGGTTTGCAACATGTTCATGATTTGCTTATGGTGGGTGGCGTGAGTGTGAAGCACAGACCCGAGTAAGTAGGTTGTTTGCGTATGGGATAAAGAGGACTTGATGCTTTAATGCTATGGTTGGGTTTTACCTTAATGATCTTTAGTAGTTGCGGATGCTTTCTAGAGTTCTAATCACAAGTGCATATGATCCAAGTAGAGAAAGTATGTTAGCTTATGCCTCTCCCTCAAATAAAATTGCAATAATGATTACCAGTTTAGTTATCGATTGCCTAGGGACAAATAACTTTCTCGTGACAAAAAGCTCTTTACTAAAACTAATTTAGTTGTGTCTTTATCTAAACAACTCCTACTTTTTATTTACGTGCTCTTTATTATCTTACAAACCTATCCAAAAACACCTACAAAGTACTTCTAGTTTTATACTTGTTCTAGGTAAAGCGAACGTCAAGCGTGCGTAGAGTACGGAATTGTTCCACGTCATCACAAACGGCCGCAGAAGGAGATGCACAATAAGTACTCTAAGAGAGGGGGAGAACACCTTTTCGGAACTGAGAGAGCTGCGAGGGCATATATATGGCTTCTATAGAGATTTGTTAGGGTCGACAGTCGGTGGAGCGGCATCCCTTGGTCCACAGTTCTGGGAGGGTAACCGTATATTATCAGAAACGAACAACTTGGCACTCATCCAACCTTTCACCTTCGAGGAGATCACGAATAACCTTAAAGCAATGAGAGGGAACATGACCATCGGCCCAGATAGATTTCCGGTGTCATTCTACAAGAAGTTTTGGAATCTAGTGGGGCCGCAATTTGCCAACCTGGTCCAGGAGTTCACGCTTGGTAAAATCGATGTGAAACGGCTAAATTATGGAGTTTTGGCTCTCCTCCCAAAGGTCCCGGGCACCGACAACATTCGACAATTTCGCCCCATTACCCTCATTAATGTGAGCTTCAGGCTCTTTGCGAAGGGGTTTGCAACGCGCCAGGCCCCGGTTGCGAATAAAGTGGTCGGCCCATGTCAAACGACATTCATATGAGGCCGTAGTATACTGGATGGGGTGGCAGTCTTACATGAAGTACTGCATGAGGTTCATCAAACAAAGGAGGAGGTGTTCATACTTAAAATCGATTTCGAGAAAGCATACGATAGGGTGAGGTGGGATTTCCTAGATGAGGTGTTGAAGGCTAAAGGCTTTGATCCATTGTGGATAAGCTGGATGCAACAATTGGTGAGAGGGGGACAAACGGCCGTTAATATAAATGGCCACATCGGTCCATACTTTAGGAATAAGCGAGGGGTTAGACAAGGAGATCCTATATCACCACCCACCTTCAATATTATCGCCGATGCTCTGGCCGGTATGCTGGACCATGCCAAGGGGGCTGGTCACATCTCTGGGGTTGCGTCATCCATAATTCCAGGGGGGATTAACCACCTACAATACGCTGACGATACCCTGGTATTTGTCAAAAACTCTGAGCAAGAGATTGTTAACCTTAAATTTCTTCTTATGTGCTTCGAGGAGATGTCAGGTCTTAAAATTAACTTTGAAAAGAGTGAGGCCTTTGTCACGGGTGGTGACTTGGAATCGCAACTGCGGGCCGCCCACATGATGAACTGCGAACTAGGGTCTATCCCAATGAAATATTTGGGAATGCCGATATCTGATAGGGCGCTGTCCATGGTGGAGTTTCAGCCAATGGTGGACAAGGCTGCAAATAGAGTGAAACCATGGCAGGGGAAATTGCTTGCATCAGGAGGGAGACTGGTGCTATTCAATGATTGCCTCACAAACATCCCTATGTTTATCATGGGTTTCTACTTGCTGAGGGATGGAATTCATGAGAAGTTGAATAAGATTCGATCTCGATTCTTCTGGGCAAAGGAGAACGGCAAACAAAAATATCATATGGTCAGTTGGGACAATATTTGTTGGCCCAAGGAAGTGGGTGGCTTGGGGGTTAATAACACCAAGATCATGAATTGGTGCCTAATGGCCAAATGGGCTTGGAAGCTAATGTCTGGGCAGGGAGGGTTATGGTTGGCAATTTTCCGCTCCAAATAGCTGCAACCAGGGAGAGTCAAATTCTGATATAATATCAAGCTATCTCAATTCGTGAGGGATATAAAGAAGGTCCAGCCACTACTTCATCTTGGAACAAAATTCGAAGTCCATAATGGCGAAATGGCGTGTTTCTGGAAGGACCTGTGGTGGGGGAATCAAACCTTCGAGACGGGTTTTCCTCTCCTATTTTCTATCTCGGGTAAGCCAGAGGCAAAGGTGGCCGAAGTGTGGCGACAAGGGAGATGGGAGCCACGGTTTCGTCGGGCTCTGGGACCTCTTGAGGTGGAGGAGTGGGATCGGTTATGCAATACCCTACACGAGGCCCAAATCTCACCGGGCCAAGACAGGGTGACATGGCGGTTGGAGCCTTCAGGAAGCTTCTCTACGGGGTCCTTATACAAGGAAATTTTGAAGAACGCGACACCATGTAACTTATCCGGGATATGGAAAGCAAGGCTCCCTGCAAAAATAAAAAAATATGGCAGGCGGCGCATAACCGGATCACTAGTGGGGATCAAGTCCAAAAACGAACAGGACCGGGTGACGGGAGATGTATATGGTGCGGAGAGGGCGAGGACCATGACCACATTCTTTTCAGATGTGTGATGGCTAGATTCGTTTGGAGTGCCGTCCGGGAAGCCACATGATGTTCTTGGAATCCGGGTGGCTTCGCAGTTTTCTTTCGCCTAGCAAGTTCTACCATGGGGAGGGATAATAGGATGGCCTGGACGGGATTTGGGGCCATTTCCTGGGCTATGTGGACGACTCGGAATAAAGCCTTGATAGAGGCAATTCATTCGGCATCCGACTGACCTTCTATACAAAATGGTGTCTTTCTTGCAGCTGTGGAAACTACTGGCAAGAAGCTCAGACAGAGGACGGGTGGAGGAACTTGCAAGAAAGGTGCGAGCAAAATGCACTAAACTACGACGGGCCTCGTAGTCACCACAATGGCAGGAGGCCGCCTAGCTACCATGATAGCCCCTTTACCTGGTGTGTTTTCTTCTCTAGTTTAGTTCCGCGCTGCGCCGCGTTTCGGGCCTATGGCCGTGTATCCTCAGTACTTTGAACTAATCTGTTTGAACCTGTAAGGGCCTCATTCTAAGGCCAGGCATATGCCTCCATTCTAAAAAAACTATAATTTTGGTTTAGTTTACCAAAGCATATCTAGATGTGTCCTAAGTATTGCACATCTAAGTTCTTTGTCATTGATTTTTTCTGGAGATTCATACATGTATTTTCTTTCTTTTTTTATTTCCTTTTTTATACTTGATTGAGTCACTTAGATGTGCAATAACTAGGGCACATCTAGATGTGCCCTAGACAGATCCATTTTGATTATAAAGAGGTGAAACTTGGATCTGCCAATAAGAAGAAGAGGTAAAGATCAAACAACATGGAGCAAGCAAGACAATTATACCACATAAGACCACTGTAAGCATTCAGACGCTTTACACTGGCACGCTTGTATCAAGATCCATCCACTCCTTGTGTCACACCTTCTGTAATAGCACCCATAACTGCCGCTAATTGGTACATGTGAGTAGCACTTGAATCCAAAATTTTACCTCTTTCTTATCAAAGACATCATTTCTGCATAGCTAGATAGACCAAAACATAGTAGCCATCCCGATCAAAATAAGAGGGATTAAAGATTTTTCAATACCTCATAGCCAAGACTCGAAAATATGCAAAATACTACGAGGTGGGATGATGTTAAGGGTAAATGCATATCATGCCATGCAATGCCATATATAACAATAAAAAGAGTTGTCGAATGGTTTCTTGTTTACAACAGAAGCTACAACAAGTTTATGCCCCTGACATTTGCTTAACCAACGTATTCTTAGTTAGTGTACTCCTCGACGGAGGAAACAAATGAAATAGCCTTTTATCATTAACAAAAAAAATTAGATGTTACAGTCTTTTAGATCTAAACTTTATTCACGTATCCATCAAAAGCCGAATGCATCGAGTGCACAGAAAATACCCAAAAAATGTGAAGTGCCCATTCAAACATATCTTTGTCCTTTAGGACAATCTCACTTCAATCTGCTAAATGCTACCCAAGGAGAGCTCTATGGAAGTCAACATGTGGGTTCTCCACTCCAACAAGGTCATAAACAATGACACCCTATGGCGAACAATATTAATCAATCATGGTACATAACTGAAGAGGCTTATCATTGATCCACTTATCCTCCTAGAATCTAATTCGTTCAACATTCCCCATATGAAAGATCCAAATTGTACGTGTTAGAATAACCCGAGGCGCATAGTCGATCATCTGAGGACCAAACAATCACAGAAGGTAGAAGGCACGACACCAAAATTTGTTAACGAGGTTCGTCGATATGGGGCACATCCCTAGGGCCTTACAAATGGAGCTTCTCCCCATGACACTGCTAAAGTACCGCAGACAGACCACCCGGGCGCCGGCACATGTCGCCGGCTCTCCATGCGTGCATGTGCTATTATGTTGGTAGTTTATATTGTGTGTCTACCCCTTCATATATAGGAGTGTTAAGGCATATTTATCCCTTAGTGGTTTTGGTGATTGATTATAATGCTTTTGTGGACTAATCATGTGCATTGAGCATTTCAGATAATCTATCATAAGTCACAAGATGATTTGAGCCCCTCGGAGTCTTAGAGTGAAGACGACTTCCTTTCATGCGTTTCTTTTTGATGGACTTGAGTCATAGGAAAGACCGTACTATTAAGAGGGGGTCCGCTTTGCAAAGGTTTGGGTGGAATCATCACGTACACATTTCCTTATGCACCCTCCTTCTCTTTCCGCTTCGATGGAGTTTCTCCTTGTATGCATCAGAAGAGGGGTTGGAGAGCTGCCAGCGGTAGTACTGCTTATGGGCGGTAATACCACTGCCAGTACCGCGCGTACTACCACCCCCTGCTCGGGTCTCAGTTTCTCGTGTCGGGTTCAGCGGTAGTCCCACTGGCATACTACCGTTGAGCCCCATTTGGCCCAGTTGGACGAGCGGCAGTTGAAGCGGTAGTACCGCACCTACTTCTGCTACCACTACCGCTCGTGGCTCTGCTCTCTCTAGTCTTCCCCTGTTTCTGCAGTGGTAGTAGGGCACAGAAGTATTGCCTATAAACGGTAGTACAACCCAGAATGGGTGGTAGTACCGTTGTAGCAGCACAACCGCAATGCCCTATCACCATGGTACCATAGTATCTGATAACCCCGGTAGTAGTACTGGGCGAAAGCAATAATGCCGCTCATGACACTGCTCGCTCGTGGCCCTGAGCCATTACACGTATTCCCTAGCACTACCGCTTGGGCGGTAGTACCGCTCCTAGAGCGGTAGTACGGCTTGTGTGCGAGCTGCGGGCTGTGTAATAGTTCGATTGTTTCCCCACTATATAAGGGGGGTCTTCTTCCCCAAGAAGATCTACCTCTTCCTTCCCCAAACTCCATCGTTGCTCAAAGCTCCATTTTCGCTCGATCTCCCTCCCTAGCCAATCAAACTTGTTGATTTTGTAGGGATTAGTTGAGAAGGCCCCGATTTACACTTCCACCATGAGAAATTTGATCCCCCCACTAATCCCTTGCGGATCTTGTTTCTCTTGGGTGTATGACCACCCTAGATGGTTGAGGTCACCTTGGAGCCACATTCCATTATGCTGACGCTTCGTGGTGGTGTTGGGAGCCTCTAATTCGGTTGTGGAGATTGCCCCAACCTTGTTTGTAAAGGTCCGGTTGCCGCCTTCAAGGGCACCACTAGTGGAATCACGACATCTTGCTTTTTGCGAGGGCATGAGGAGAATACGGTGGCCCTAGTGGCTTCTTGGGGAGCATTGTGCATCCATACCCCTCCAACGGAGACGTACTTCCCCTCAAAGGGAAGGAAGTTCGGTAACACATCCTCGTCTTCTACGGCTCCACTTGTGGTTACTTCTCACCTCTACTTTGTGCAAGCTTTACTTGTGTTTGCATCCTTCGCTGGCTTGTGTTGTTGTTGTTGCTAGCATCATATATGTTGCTCACCTAGTTGCCTATCTAGACAACCTATTTATTGCTAAACCTATTTTTCTAAGAAAAGCTAAAAAAATGGTAGTTGTTATTCACCCCCTCTAGTCAACCATATCAATCCTTTTAATTGGTATCAGAGCCTCATCTCTTTATTAAGGGTTTCACCGCTCAAATAGTATGGTTGACTATGGGGAAAGGGTTGAAGATGTACCCGAGGTTGTGGATTTGAACTCGATCACCCGAGATGACTTAAATGAAGCTATGGCTTCACTTAAGACATCTATGACGGCCGAGGTCAGGTTCATGTTTAAAGTACTCCTTGAGGGGTTGAAAACCTCTACCGGTTTGTTGCAAGTGGTTAATCCCACCGCATCTGAGTCCGAGGCCAACTCCGGTAAGGAAGCGGCTAAAGGTACTCAAACTTCCTCCCCTCATGGTAAGAATAGGATGGGCATCCATGCCACGGTTGTGCCTCCCCCGGTCTATGGAGGACCAGTCCCCACACCTCATATTAACAACCTTGGTCCTCCTCCTAAGCTTGTGAATAATGATTTTGCTAATTGGGTTTTTCGTATCAAGTCTCACTTGAATCACAACTCAACCCATCTTTGGAGAATCATTGAACAAGGTCCTTACCCGCATGATCCAAACAACCTCACCCCAAGAGAAGAGGTGGACAATAAATTCAACCAATCTTCATCCTTCAAGATGCGGTGCCTCCTGAAGACCTAGCTTATTTGCGGCAATTCACTCATGTAAAATATTGTTGGGAACATATTGTCTCTTTGCACAAGGGAAGGTCAAGCATTCAACGCTCCAACTTTGAGGTGGTACCAGATGAGGCCGATGAGTTTGTGATGAATGAAGACGAGGACCCTCACGAGCTCTACCGGAGATTGAAAACTCTCGCGGTTTCTCTCCAAGATCATGGGAGGAAGGACACGTATGATAGTTAGATCAAGCACAAGTTCCTCAATGCCATCATGCCATTCAACAAGGCCATGTCCTCCGTGATCCGGCAAAGGTTGGACTTCCACAACTTATCCTCAAGTGATGTGTTGGATGAGTTTATTACCATGAACATCTTGAACAAGACCTCCGACAACGTTCTAGCTCGTATCCAACAGTCAAAGAGAGCCTCACCCAACCTTGCTTTGAAGGCCAAGGCAATTCCGGAAGAAGAAGGGGAGGAAGAAGAAGAGAGTTTCCCCGAAGACACCAAGTATGCTTATCATGAGCACATGGCTCTTGCATCAAGGCATTTTTGGGGCAACAAGAGAAACTCAAGGTCCAACTTCTCCAAGAACAACTCAAGTGGCACCAAGGTCAAGCAACGTGTGAGGACTTGCTACAATTGTGGCAATTTGAGTCACTTTGTGGTGGATTGTCCTTATGAGAAGAGGGAAGACAATGGTGACAAGCTCATTCGCAAAGACAAGGCCAAGTCATTTCTAGACAAGAACAACTTCATCAAGAAGGTGCCACAAAAGGGGTTGATGGAGCAAGAAGAGTACATCTCCGATGATGAAGATGATGATGCAAGTGGTGAAGGAATGGCAACGGCGACCGTGGCCATTGCCACCTCTTCCCCAACCAAGGTGTCACTGTAACATCCCAAATTTCCAATTTGGAATGTTATACATAGATCATTCCTGCATATCATATTTTGCTGCATTTCGTTTCGCAATCTCGAAATCCTAAGCAACTCAAGGACCCTCGGAGAGAGTTGGGGATTTCCCTGTTTTCATATTTGAGTTTTATCAAATATTGAAACGAGGATTATTGGTTTTAATTATTTTTCTCTCTGAAAATATTTCATATTCAAATATATGAGAGGAGATAATATGACTTCTCCAAAAATAAATGAAATATTGGAGGAAAAATATTAAAATCAAATATTTGATTTTATTTGGATTTTATTGCTATTTTATTTGCATTAGAAAAATTGCACGTTTTCAAAATTGTTCTAAATATTTAGGGCCAAGAAAATGTTCATCTTGTTCTAAATATTTTATTTAGACATGGAAAATTTGTTTTGGTATTTTTAGCTTTTTATTTATTTTTCTAGGATTTATTTAAGTTCTGGCGAAATTATTTTTTTTTAAAATCTCCGGACTGGCCGAAGCTCAGCCACTGCCCAGCCACCGCGCCGTCCGCCTCGTCATGACCATCGCCGCCCGGATGCCGAGTCCGCCAGACTCCTCTCCCGCCGCCTTGCCCCCTTCCCAAGCTAGCCCCTCCTTTATATACACCGCCCGAGCCCCTCACCTCCACCGAACCCGCCGCCATGAACCCGGCCCGCCAGCGCTGCCGCCAAGCGCCACACAGCGCCGCCGCCGCCGCCGCTGCCCACGTACCCGCCGCCAAGCAGCCCACCTCGCCGAGCCGCCTACATGGCCGAGGTATAGTCCGCCGCTGTCATTGCTCGGTTTTATTTTAAAACCGATCCGGTTTTTTTAGAAAACCCGAGGTTCGTTTTTTAATAGATCGGTTTTTCCCGGTTTAGTTTATTTAGTGGACGTTCGTCCGTACATTCGTTTTAACGAATGGTTTTCGCTCGTTAGTTACAGATAACGAATATTCGTTCGTTAGCCTGTTCGTCAGTTTTTATTTTTCTCGGATTTTCCACGATTATTTTCGATCGCGATTTCTGATCTGATTTTCGTTGTAGTTTATCTTTTCGCTCGTTTATCGGAATCAGGCGATTCAAGTGCCTAAATCTTCGTCTGGAAAACCTCTTTCTCTTTAATCAACTTGAACAAGATTTTGGTACTGTAAAATTTGACTTTAGATCAAATTAGTAAACGGATCTTGTTTCTTTCGCAGTTTGAGTTTCGTTGTTGCGTTTGATTTGATTCTTTTTGCAAACCGGAGTTCTTAAGTTGAACTTCCTGGTTAGATCTTCTTATTATAGATTTACCCGTGCTTCTTTGCTTGATTGCTTATGTATGCTCTTGTTTGTTTGCGATAGAATTCTCGGAGTGCGAAGCGTGCTACTACGAGTCCCTAGGTTTTGCGGATCGTCAGCAAGGCAAGTAACACATTGATCATACTCCTTTCATACCCAGTTTTTATGCATTAGTTCCAATCCTCAAACACTGCATGATTAGGATGTGATTTAACTTGTGGGTATTGGGAAGTAGTTGATGAGGTAGAACCTATTGCCCTGTTATATTCAAACCCTTGGGAGTTACTTCTACGTATTGCTTATATTGCTTTGCTATGCTCGTAGACGTGGTATGGGTGAGTGAATTCATGACAGATGTGAGATTGTTAATTAATGGTTCAACTTATGGTGGCAACTTTAATACACATCTGGGTGGATTGCTTGTCGAGCACCTGGAGAATCCAGTGTTGTCCTAGGATATCCCGGAGTAACCGTGTGATAATCCTAAGGTCCGTCACCCAGGCTCAAAGGGAACTGAGATATTTTCATGCTAGAAACTTCCGTGTGCAGCCACAAGCTATTATGGGCTCTAGCATAGTTGAGTAAGTTGCATGAGCTCTTGAAGAGGTGGATCAGCAGGTAGAGGGTTGTAGGTTTGGTATGGTCTGCCCATAGTAAAGAGTTAATGTTTCTGAAAGACTGTGTCTCGGTCATCCGTTTTCTCAAACACCCTGTAGTGCGAGAAATCCAACGGAGGAGATCGAGTCTTGTGGGGAAAAGTGCGCAAACCTTTGCAGAGTGTATAATCTAATCATGGTTAGTCGTGTCCCCGGTTATGGACAATTTTGAGTATCTAGTACTTGGATTATCATAAGTATCTCATCACTCTAAATTACTATTGTTGGGTTGGTAATTACGTTTAATTGGGATTGAGTTGGAGGAACCCTCTCAATGATGTTTCAACCACCATGATAGTTAAAATAAAATTTATTCCTTTGTTGTAGGAAAAAATTGGCTTTTCGCAAAAACTATAACCATAGAGCTTTCCACCAGCCAAATATGCATGTAGTGATAGCATTATTCTGTTTCTGCTCTACTGTGTTACATTGCCAGCATATTCCATGTGCTGACCCGTTTTCGGGCTGCAACGTATTATGTTGCAGACTTTTCAGACGAGGAGTAAGGTTTGTTAGGTCGTCGCTGTGCAGCTCGGCTATGCCGTTGGAGTTGATGGACTCACTTTATCTTCCAAGCCTTCCGCTATTATCGTATTAGATGGCCTTAAACCATATTTATTGTAATAAGTTCTCTTCTGAGACATTTGATGTAATAAGTGTGTGATTGCTACTCTGTTATAAATCCTTCGAGTACTGTGTGTATCAGCATTACCGATCCAGGGATGACTCTGAAGCACAGAGACTTGACCGTTTGACATCGGGTCGCTACAAGATGGTATTAGTGCACACGCTAAGTGTAGGACACAACCACTAAGCTAAAGCCATATGTCACTCTTGTCTACTCATTTCTGACTCCTCTCCTATTTTCTACTCTTTAGGATGGAAGATACAAGGATCAAGTTCACTCAACCGGATGAAGACACACCCTTTGGACGCCACTTGAAGGAAGTCACTAGGTACCTGAACATCGGAATACCAAGCTTCACCGGGACCTACAACGCCACTTTATCAGAAGAGGAGCGCTGGATGATTCAAGTTCAAGTTCCAGGAAGGACGTTCGCGCCAATCACTGAGCCCATAGAGTTTTATTTTGATGCACCAACCTGGAGTCTAGGCAAGAGCATGGCAGCCCACATTACCATGGGACACATTGGAGAAGTCTACAACAAGGATCTTAAGGATACTATCTATCAGATATGTGGGCGCCGATATGAGCAATGGGAGATAGTTAGCACCAGGAAGGACAGATCCATTGCATCTTTCATCCAGGAGTTAAACCAGCACATTCGACGCCGGGAGAATCAGATGTGCGCAGACATGTTAGAATTGAAGAAGGCGAAGATAAGGATCATCGAGCTGGAAGAAGAACTAAAGTCTACACGCGATGGATATGAGGAGGAAATTGCAACATTATTGGAGAAGAATGACGACCTGATAAAGAAGATTGGAATATTCATGGGAGACCCCGCACCAGGGGGAGATGACGACGATTCCACTTGCCCGGAGAAATACATCATCATCGACGACACCGACTCCGACCCTAGTGAAGATGACTTTGAAGACGAAGCTGGAGCAGACATTATGGAGTCTTCCACCGATCAAAATTTCTAGATGACCACCAAATAATTAGTAGTATTCCCCCATGTATATAGTAGTAGTTGAGCACTTTCAACGATAGTTCTAGACCGTTTGTATGCCCTTGCTTGATTGATTGAGTGAAATGATTGTGTTTTTCTCATGTGCATATGGGTAGTGCTTTCTCACTAGACCCCCTTTCTATTCTAATCTCTCCCCTCTAAACCCATCAGATGCCTCCGAGATATGACACCGGATTTGCCTTCCCGCCGGAGCTCACTCAGTTGATCCAGTAGAATGCCTTGATGCAATTGTTAGTCCAGAACCAAGGCAACAACAACAACAACCCGCCTCCAGTTGACAACTTAGCTCGCTTTCTGAGGTTGCAGCCGCGGTGTTTTCCAAAGAGCACCGAGCCTATAGTTGCTGATGATTGGCTACGCCGTATTGGAAGGGAGTTGACCACCGCATGTTGCACAGATGCTGAGAAGGTGCGCTTTGCCGCACATCAATTGGATGGTCCAGCAGCCTCATGGTGGGAGGATTATACGACCACTTTCCCCATAGCCAACGTCACTTGGGATCAGTTTCAGCAAGCTTTCCGCACAACCCATGTCTCAACTGGAGCTATGAGCATGAAGAAGCGTGAGTTTCGCAACTTACGCCAGGGGAACCGTACTGTAGCCAAGTACGTGGATGAGTTTAGTAAGTTATCTCACTATGCCCCTGATGATGTGGCCACAGATGCCGCGAAGCAGGAGAAGTTTATGGAAGGACTGAATGATGAGATGAGCATGCACTTGATGGTGGCAACATTCAACAACTACCAGGAGTTGGTAGATAAGGCTCTTATGATTGAAGGGAAGCAGCAGTAGATTGAGAGCCGTAAGAGGAAGTATGGGCAAGGAAGATACAACTCAGGAGCTCAGCAGAAGCCGCGCCTAATCTCGAACTCGGGAGGACTTGTTCATAATCATGGAGGTCATAACCACAGCGGAGGAAGTTCGCACAACCACAATGGTTCTAAGAATGGGACTAGGAACAGAACAAACAATAATCAGAACCGCTCCAATCCAGCCACACCCGCCAAGAGAGACCTAAGTCACATTACTTGCTTTAAGTGCGGGAAGACTGGACACTATGCCACAGAGTGCCCTGAAGCGAAGAATGGAAACGGTAACGGGAGCGCTAGGAAGAAGCCCAATTCATTCAACAAAGGACAAGTGAACCATGTTAATGTGGAGGAGGTTGAAGAGCAGCCAGACACGGTTATCGGTAAGTTTTTGGTTAAGTCTTTTACCGCCCTTGTTCTTTTTGATCTTTGGTGCATCGCATTCATACATATCAAGGGGATTCGTGGATAAGTTTAAACTACCAACCCAAACCCTTAGGACCCCTCTGTTAGTGAGTTCACCTGGAGCAGAGTATATGGTTAGTCGATGGTGCGACCAGATACCCTTAACCATTGGTAGCCATGTTTTTCCGTCCGACCTAACAATTTTGGAATCACAAGGATTGGATGTGATATTAGGCATGGACTGGATGTCAAAGTATGGAGGAAGCATTGACTATGCTAGTAAGTCGATTTATATCACCACCCCGTAGGGAAAAAGGATTAAGTATGTATCTAGGCATGTGCCTAGGAGGAGCCAAGTAAATACCCTCACGGGAGTTGTTCAGGAGGAAGTGCCTGTAGTGAAGGATTACCCGGATGATTTTCCAGAGGAGCTACCAGGCATGCCACCGGATCGAGACATCGAGTTTTTGATAGAGATGTTGCCAGGCACCGGGCCTATATTGAAGCGACCATACCGGATGCCCGCAAATGATCTGGAGGAGATTAAGAAGCAGATCAAGGAGTCTGAAGAGAAGGTTAAGTTGATTCGCGATAGACTGAAGGTAGCTCAGTCCAGGCAGAAGAGTTATGCAGATTCGAAACGCAAGGAGGTAACCTATGAAATTGGAGATAGAGCATATCTGTGAGTGTCACCCTTGCGAGGAGTGAAACGTTTTGGAGTTAAGGGAAAGTTAGCCTCGAGATTTGTAGGACCGTATCGTGTGTTGGAACGTATGGGAGAAGTTGCCTACAAGTTGGAGTTACCTGAAAGGCTGTCAGGAGTTCATGATGTGTTTCATGTTTCATAGTTGAAGAAGTGTCACGCTGAGATGGCCGATATACCACTAAGAGATACAGTGCCCTTGGAAGCGATTCAGTTGGACAAAGGATCGACATATGAGGAGAAGCGGTCGAGATTCTTGAATTTGCCAGTCGAGTCACCCGCAGCAAGGTTATTAAGTTTTGCAAAGTTCAGTGGAGCCACCATACCGAGGACGAAGCCACATGGGAACGAGAGGATGATCTTCGCAAAGACCACCCACACCTATTTTCTAGCCAACCCAAATCTCGAGGGCGAGATTCATCTTAGGGGTTTAGGTTTGTAACATCCCAAATTTCCAATTTGGAATGTTATACATAGATCATTCCTGCATATCATATTTTGCTGCATTTCGTTTCACGATCCTCGAAATCCTAAGCAACTCAAGGACCCTCGTAGAGAGTTGGGGATTTCCCTGTTTTCATATTTGAGTTTTATCAAATATTGAAACGAGGATTATTGGTTTTAATTATTTTTCTCTCCGGAAATATTTTATATTCAAATATATGAGAGGAGATAATATGACTTCTCCAAAATAAATGAAATATTGGAGGAAAATATTAAAATCAAATATTTGATTTTATTTGGATTTTATTGCTATTTTATTTGCATTAGAAAAATTGCACGTTTTCAAAATTGCATTTTAGGGCCAAGAAAATGTTCATCTTGTTCTAAATATTTTATTTAGACGGTGGAATTTGTTTTGGTATTTTTAGCTTTTTATTTTTCTAGGATTTATTTAAGTTCCGGCGAATTTTTTTTTTAAATCTCGGCGCTTGGGCCGAAGCCCGGCCAATGGCCAGCCCACTGCCGTCGTCCGCCTCGTCCCGATCAAGGAGACCGCCGCCGCCGCCATGACAGAAGTCTGGCCAGACTCCTCTCCGCCCGCCTTGCCCCTTCCCCAAGCTATCCCTCCTTTATATATCGCCGCCCGAGCCCTCACCTCCACCCGAACCCCGCCCTTGGCCGCCGCTGCCTGCGCCGCCCGCACCCGCCGCCGCCGACCTCGCCGGAACCGCCCGCCACGCCGGACCTCGCCGGAGGTATAAGCCGCTGTTGCCGCCGTTTGGTTTTATTTTAAAACCGATCCAGTTTTTTTAGAAAACCCGAGGTTCGTTTTTTGAATATATCGTTTTTCCCCGGTTTAGTTTATTTAGCGGACGTTCGTCCGTACGTTCATTTTAACAAACGGTTTTCACTCGATAGTTACAGATAACGAACGTTCGTTCGTTAGCCTGTTCGTCAGTTTTTCTTTTTCTCGGATTTTCCGCGATTATTTTCGATCGCGATTTCTGATCCGATTTTCGTTTTAGTTTATCTTTTCGCTCGTTTATCGGAATCAGGCGATTCAAGCGCCTAGATCTTCGTCTCGAAACCCTCTTTCTGTTTAATCAACTTGAACAAGATTTTGGTACTGTAAAATTTGACTTTAGATCACATTAGTAAATGGATCTTGTTTCTTTCACAGTTTGAGTTTCGTTGCTCCATTTGATTTGATTCTTTTTGCAAACCGGAGTTCTTAAGTTGAACTTTCTGGTTAGATCTTCTTATTTGAGATTTACCCATGCTTCTTTGCTTGATTGCTTATGTATGCTCTTGTTTGTTTGCGATAGAATTACCGGAGTGCGAAGCGTGCTACTACGAGTCCCTAGGTTTTGCGGATCGTCAGCAAGGCAAGTAACACATTGATCATACTCCTTTCATACCCAGTTTTTATGCATTAATTCCAATCCTCAAACACTCCATGATTAGGATGTGATTTAACTTGTGGGTATTGGGAAGTAGTTGATGAGGTAGAACCTATTGCCCTATTATATTCAAACCCTTGGGAGTTACTTCTACGTATTGATTATATTGCTATGCTATGCTCATAGACGTGGTATGGGTGAATGAATTCATGACAGATGTGAGATTGTTAATTAATGGTTCAACTTAAGGTGGCAACTTTAATACACATCTGGGTGGTTTGCTTGTCGGGCACCTGGAGAATCCAGTGTTGTCCTAGGATATCCCGGAGTACCCGTGTGATAATCCTAAGGTCCACCACCCAGGCTCAAAGGGAACTGAGATATTTTCATGCTAGAAAATTCCGTGCAGCCACAAGCTATTATGGGCTCTAGCATAGTTGAGTAAGTTGCATGAGCTCTTGAAGAGGTGGATCAGCAGGTAGAGGGTTGTAGGTTTGGTATGGTCTGCCCGGAGTAAAGAGTTAATGTTTCTGAAAGACGGTGTCTCGGTCATCCGTCTCTCAAACGCCCTGTAGTGCGAGAAATCCAACGGAGGAGATCGAGTCTTGTGGGGAAAAGTGCGCAAACCTCTGCAGAGTGTATAATCTAATCATGGTTAGCCGTGTCCCCGGTTATGGACAATTTTGAGTATCTAGTACTTGGATTATCATAAGTATCTCATCACTCTAAATTAATATTGTTGGGTTGATAATTACTTTTAATTGGGATTTAGTTGGAGGAACCCTCTCAATGATGTTTCAACCACCATGATAGTTAAAATAAAATTTATTCCTTTGTTGTAGGAAAAAATTGGCTTTTCGCAAAAACTATAACCATAGAGCTTTCCACCAGCCAAATATGCATGTAGTGATACCATTATTCTGTTTACGCTTCATCTTGTGTTACATTGCCGGCATATTCCATGTCTTTGACCCGTTTTCGGGCTGCAACGTATTATGTTGCAGACTTTTCAAACGAGGAGTAAGGTTCGTTAGGTCGTTGCCGTGCAGCTCAGCTATGCCGTTGGAGTTGATGGACTCACTTTATCTTCCAAGCCTTCCGCTGTTATCGTATTAGATGGCCTTAAGCCATATTTACTGTAATAAGTTCTCTTATGAGACATTCGATGTAATAAGTGTGTGATTGCTACTCTGTTATAAATCCTTCGAGTACTGTGTGTGTCAGCATTACCGATCCAGGGATGACACTGAAGCACAAAGACTTGACCGTTTGAGATTGGGTCGCTACAGTCACTCTTCGGAGCCCCCAATGAGAGCTCATCGCCAAGTGCCTCATGGCCAAAGTTATCAACAAGGTAACCTCCAACATCAAAACTTCCATAACTACCAGTCCTTCTTTATTGGATTGTGTGGATGATCATGGGGAGGTAAAGGTGGATGAGAACGAGTTTGACATGTTCTTGGTAAGCTCAAAGGTGAGACCAAGAAGCACTTTGTTGCTCTCTTGGAACAACAAGTTGAGGCCAATGACATCATTGAGTCTCATGAGGAAACCATCACTAAGATGGAGGGACATAGCAGTTGATACGTCTCCAACGTATCTATAATTTTTTATTGTTCCATGCTATTATATTGTTTGTTTTGGATGTTTTATATGCATTAATATGGTATTTCATATTATTTTTGGGACTAACCTATTAACCTAGAGCCCGGTGCCATTTTCTATTTTTTCCTTGTTTTTGAGTTTTACAGAAAAGGAATATTAAACGAAGTCCAAACGGAATAAAACTTTACGATGATTTTTCTTGGACCAGAAAAAATCCAGAGGAGTTGGAGTCCAACTCAAAAGATCCCCGAGGAGGCGACAAGCCACAGGGGCGCGCCCTAGGGCTAGGGCGCGTCCCCAAGGCTTGTGGGCCCCTCGAAGACCCCCTGACCTCCTACCTTGGCCTATAAATTAGGAATATTCCCAAAACCCTAGAAGCGTCCACCAAAATACATTTCCGCCGCTGCAGGTCTCTGACCTCGTGAGATCCCATCTTGAGGCCTTTTCTGGTACTCTGTCAGAGGGGGATTCGACCACGGAGGGCTTCTAAATCAACTCTATTGCCCTTCCGATGAAGCGTGAGTAGTTTACCACAGACCTACGGGTCCATAGCTAGTAGCTAGATGGCTTCTTCTCTCTCTTTGATCTTCAATACAATGTTCTCCTTGATGTTCTTGGAGTTCTATCCGATGTAATATTCTTTTGCGGTGTGTTTGTCGAGATCCAATGAATTGTGGATTTATGATTAGTTTATCTATGAATATTATTTGAATCTTCTTTGAATTCTTATATGCATGATTTAATATCTTTGTATTTATCTTCGAATTATCGGTTTGGTTTAGCCAACTAGATTAGTATTTCTTGCAATGGGAGAGTTGTTTAGTTTTGGGTTCAATCTTGTGATGTCCTCACCCAGTGACATAGTAGGGGTAGCGAGGCACGTATTGTATTATTGCCATCAAGGGTAAAAAGATGGGGTTTTCATTATACTTCTTGAGTCTATCCCTCTACATCATGTCATCTTACTTAAAGTGTTACTCTATTCTTGAACTTAATACTCTAGATGCAGGCAGGAGTCGGTCGATGTGTGGAGTAATAGTAGTAGATGCAGAATCATTTCGATCTACTTGACACGGAAGTGATGCCTATATTCATAATCACTGCCTTGGATATCATCATAACTTTGCTCTTTTCTATCAATTGCTCGACAGTAATTTGTTCACCCACCGTATTATTTTCATTCAAGAGAGAAGCTTCTAGTGAAACCTATGGCCCCCGAACTTTTTTCTACCATATATTTTCAGATCTATAAACCAAAAAACCCAAAAATACCTCACTGAGTTTTATTTACTTTTATGTTTTAGAAATCTTTTATATCTATCTCTATCAGATCTCACCTTTGCAAGTGACCGTGAAGGGATTGACAACCCCTTTATCGCGTTGGGTGCAAGTGTTTGATTGTTTGTGCGGGTGCATAGATTGGAGACTTGCTTGTATCTCCTACTGGATTAATACCTTTGTTCTTAACTGAGGGAAATACTTAACTCTACTTTCCTGCATCACTCTTTCCTCTTCAAGGAAAAAAAACGCAAGCTCAAGAAGTAGCAGGAAGAATTTCTGGTGCCGTTGCTGGGGAGATCTACATCAAGCCTACCAGGTACCCATCATAAACTCTCATCTCTTGCATTACATTATCTTCCATTTGCCTCTCATTTTCCTCTCCCCCAATTCTAAAACATTTTCAGAAAGACACAAAAATATTTGCCTTTTATTCGCCTTCTTTCCGTTTGCCTTTATGTCTTACTTGGTTTGTTTGCTCGTTTACTTGGCATAATTGTGTTTATTCAAATTCAGGAGCAAAGAGATTTATGGATCCTCATCCACTTGCTAATCTTTTCAAAAGATCCAATTATGATGAACCAATTGCTAGTGAATTGAGTGCACTAGGTTATCTTTATGAGGTTTTGCTTGAAATTCGTGAATCTGAAAATTGTGATGAAGTGTTGGAAGAACAAAGTTATAAAGTGATTCACGATAGTGCCTTGAGTGAAAAGCATGATTGCAATGCTGTTATTATAAATTCCATAATGTCAATTGTGTTAATGATATGCAAAACCCTAAGCTTGGGGGTGCTAATTTTTCTATGTCTACTACTTGTTGCAATGATCATGATTGGGGTGATTCTTGTTACGATCTTGAAAATTTATTTAAGCCCCATGATGAATATGAGATTGATAATAATGTTTGAAATAATATTGAAAGTGGGTTTGGAAGAGTGTCAACTTTAGATCCCACATATTTTTTTAATGTTCAATCTTATGATTTTTTTGATAAAAGTGGGTTTGGAAAGGTCATGACTTTATTTGATGATAACCCCGCTATTTTGGAAGAGTGTCAACTTTGCATGCATGTGGAACAATTAGAGAATATTTTATGTGATAGCTATATTGTTGAATTTTAATATGATCCCACATGCAATTATTATGAGAGAGGAAAATATGGTTGTAAAAATCTTCATGGTACTAAATTACCTCTCTTGATGCTTAAGTTGTCAAAGTTTTAATTTTCTTCCTTGCATATGCTAGTTTTTTCTTGCCTTGATAATTTGTTTGCTTATAAAATGCATATGCATAGGAAGTATATTAGACTTAGATGTGTTTGTCACGTGTTTTATGATGCTCTCTTTGTGCTTCAATTCTTCTCATTTAAGTGGGCATCATTGAAATTGTCAATGCCTAGCTAAAAGGCTTTAAAGAAAAGTGCTTGTTGGGAGACAACCCAATTTTTTTCTTTCCTGTTTTTGAATAAATTTATCATCTAGCCTCTGGTTAGATGTTTTTTCATTTTTTAATTAGTGTTTGAGCCAAGTAAGACCTTTGGGATGGCTTCCGGTGATAGTTGATTTGATCTTGCTGAAAAACAGAAACTTTTGCGCCCAGTAAAACAAGTTTTGAAAATCACAGAAGCGTGCTTTTGATCTAAATTTTTTACACAAGATTTATATACAAATTAGACAGGCTGTCCTAATTTTTCAGAATTTTTGGAGTTACATAAGTATACGAAGTTTCCTGATTACTACAGACTGTTCTGTTTTTTAACAGATTCTGTTTTCTATGTGTTGTTTGCTTATTTTGATGAATCTATGGGTAGTATCGGGGGTATGAACCATGGAGAAGTTGGAATACAGTAGATATTATACTAATATAAATAAAGAATGAGTTCACAACAATACCAAAAAGTGGTGATTTATTTTCTTATACTAACGGATCTCATGAGTTTTCTGTTGAGTTTTGTGTTGTGAAGTTTTCAAGTTCTGGGTAAAGATTTGATGGACTATGGAATAAGGATTGGCAAGAGCCTAAGCTTGGGGATGACCAAGGCACCCCAAGGTAATATTCAAGGACAACCAAGCATCTAAGCTTGGGGATGCCCCAGATGGCATCCCCTCTTTCGACTTCAATCCATCGGTAAATTTACTTGAGGCTATATTTTTATTCACCAAATGTATGTGTTTTGCTTGGAGTGTCTTGTATGATATGAGTCTTTGCTTTTTAGTTTGTCACAATCATCCTTGCTGTACACTGATGACCCACAAGTGTAGGGGATCTATTGTAGTCCTTTCGATAAGTAAGAGTGTCGAACCAACGAGGAGCAGAAGGAAATGACAAGCGGTTTTCAGTAAGGTATTCTCTGCAAGCACTAAAATTATCGGTAACAGATAGTTTTGTGATAAGGTAATTTGTAACGGGTAACAAGTAACAAAAGTAAACAAGGTGCAGCAAGATGTCCCAATCCTTTTTGTAGCAAAGGACAAGCCTGGACAAACTCTTATATGAAGGAAAGCGCTCCCGAGAACACATGGGAATTATCGTCAAGCTAGTTTTCATCATGCTCATATGATTCGCGTTCGTTACTTTGATAATTTGATATGTGGGTGGACCGGTGCTTGGGTACTGCCCTTCCTTGGACAAGCATACCACTTATGATTAACTCCTATTGCAAGCATCCGCAACTACAAAATAAGTATTAAGGTAAACCTAACCATAGCATGAAACATATGGATCCAAATCAGCCCCTTACAAAGCAACACATAAACTAGGGTTTAAGCTTCATCACTCTAGCAACCCATCATCTACTTATTACTTCCCAATGCCTTCCCTAGGCCCAAATAATGGTGAAGTGTCATGTAGTCGACGTTCACATAACACCACTAGAGGAAAGACAACATACATCTCATCAAAAGATCGAGCGAATACCAAATTCACATGACTACTAATAGCAAGACTTCTCCCATGTCCTCATGAACAAACGTAACTACTCACAAATCATATTCATGTTCATAATCAGAGGGGTATTAATATGCATAAAGGATCTGAATATATGATCTTCCACCGAATAAACCAACTAGCATCAACTACAAGGAGTAATCAACACTACTAGCAACCCAGAGGTACCAATCTGAGGTTTTGAGACAAAGATTGGATACAAGAGATGAACTAGGGTTTGAGATGAGATGGAGCTGGTGAAGATGTTGATGGAGATTGTCCCTCTCCCGATGAGAGGATCGATGGTGATGATTTCCCCCTCTCGGAGGGATGTTTCCCGTGAACAGCTTGGAGTCCTAGATTGGTTACGCCTGAGTTACGCCTCGAGACGGCGACGCTTCATCCCAAAAGCTTCCTTCTTATTTTTTCTAGGACGAAATACTTTATATAGCAGAAGATGGGCACCGGAGGCCTGCCAGGGGGCCCACGAGACAGGGGGCGCGCCCCCACCCTCGTGGCCAGGGTGTGGGCCCCCTCTGGTTGATTCTTTCGCCAGTATTTTTTATTAATTCCAAAAAGTGCCTCCGTGAAGTTTCAGGACTTTTGGAGTTGTGCAGAATAGGTCTCTAATATTTGCTCCTTTTCCAGCCCAAAATTCAAGCTACCGGCATTCTCCCTCTTCATGTAAACCTTGTAAAATAAGAGAGAAAAGGCATAAGTATTGTGACATAATGTGTAATAACAGCCCATAATGCGATAAATATTGATATAAAAGCATGATGCAAAATGGACGTATCATACACACCTTTTGAGAGGGACACACATCAATCATGAATTTGTTAGAATACTCTATGTGCTTCACTTATATCTTTTGAGCTAGGCAATTTGCTCTAGTACTTCACTTATATCTTTTTAGAGCATGGCGGTGGCTTTATTTTATAGAAATTGTTGAAGTCTCATGCTTCACTTATATTATTTTAAGAGTCTCTAGACAGTATGGTAATTTTCTTAGGTTGTGAATTTAATCCTAATATGATAGGCATCCAAGGGAGATATAATAAAAACATTCATAAAGAACATTGAATATATGAAAAGTTTGATTCCTTGATTAGAGTCATGCTAGTAGTAAATCATGGAGTCAAAGAAATAATTGCATTAAGCTTTATGATTCCCATAGCATGCACGTATGGTCTTCGAGTTATGTGATGAAGTTGGAGCACAATTTATTCTTGATTGCCTTCCTTTGTGTGAAAGTCGGGAGCGCACGATGGTTAACTCCTACCAACCTGTCCCCTCGGAGCATGCGTGGTAGTACTTTGCTTCGAGGGCTAATAATTTTTTTGCAATAAGTATGTGAGTTCTTTATGACTAATGTTGAGTCCATGGATTATACACACTCTCACCCTTCCACCTTTGCTAGCCACTCTAGTACCGCGCAACTTTCGCTGGTGCATTAAACCCACCTTATACCCTTCCTCAAAATAGCCACCATATATACCTACCTATTATGGAATTTTCATAGCCATTCTGAGATATATTGCCATGTAACTCCACCGTTCCGTCATTATGAGTTTGAGTTTGAGTTTACCTTGAGTTGTAATTTTGAGTTGTGAGTAAATAAAAGTGTGATGATCATCATTATTAGAACATTATTCCATGTGAGGTTATAAATAAAAGAGGCCAAAGTGCCCAAAATAAAAAAAGAGAAAATAGTCTAAAAAAAGGAGTCTAACAAAAAATGAGAGAAAAAGAGAGAAGGGACAATGTTACTATCCTTTTCCACACTTGTGCTTGAAAGTAGCACCATGTTCTTCATGATAGAGAGTCTCCTATTTTGTCACTTTCATATACTACTAGTGGGAATTTTTCCTTATAGAAATTGGCTTGTATATTCCAACGATGGGCTTCCTCAAATGCCCTAGGTCTTCATCAGCAAGCAAGTTGATGCACACCCACTAGTTTTGTTTTGAGCTTTCATACACTTATAGCTCTAGTGCATCCGTTACATGGCAATCCCTACTCACTCACATTGATATCAATTGATGGACATCTCCATAGTCTATTGATTTGCCTAGTTGATGTGAGACTTTCTCCCTTATTTTGTCTACTACCACTTTCTATTCCACCCATAGTGCTATGTCCATGGCTCACGCTCATGTATTGCATGAGGAGTTGAAAAAGCTGAAGCGCGTTAAAAAGTATTAAACATTTGCTTGGCTGACACCGGGGTAGGCATGATTTATACTTTGTGCTGAGAAGAGGGAGCATAACAAGACTATATGATTTTGTAGGGATAACTTTCTTTAGCCATGCTATTTTTGAAGCTTAATGATTTTGATTTCTAGTATGCTTGAAGTATTATTGTTTTTATGTCAATGAACTTTTGTTTTGAATCATACAGATCTGAATATTCATGCCAAATAAAAGAGATTACATTGCTAAATATGTTGGGTAGCATTCCACATCAAAAATTCTGTTTTTATCATTTACCTACTAGAGGACGAGCAAGAATTAAGCTTGGGGATGCTTGATACGTCTCCAATGTATCTATAATTTTTGATTGTTCCATGCTATTATATCATTTGTTTTGGATGTTTTATATGCATTAATATGCTATTCTATATTATTTTTGGGACTAACCTATTAACCTAGAGCCCAGTCACGAGTTTACATTTTCCTTGTTTTTGAGTTTTACAGAAAATGAATATCAAACGGAGTCCAAACGGAATAAAACTTTACGATGATTTTTCTTGGACCAGAAGACATCCAGAGGACTTGGAGACCAAGTCAGAAGATCCCCGAGGAGGCGAGAAGCCACATGGGCGCGCCCTAGGGTGGGGGTGCGCCCCCAGGGCTTGTGGGCCCCTCGGAGACCCCCTAACCTCCTACCTTGGCCTACAAATTCAGGAATATTCCCCAAACCCTAGAAGCGTCCACTAAAATACTTTTCCGCCGCCGTAGGTCTCTAACCTCGTGAGATCCCCATCTTGAGGCCTTTTCCGGTACTCTGCCGTAGGGGGATTCAATCATGGAGGGCTTCTACATCAACTCTATTTCCCTTCCGATGAAGCATGAGTAGTTTACCACGGACCTGCGGGTCCATATAGCTAGTAGCTAGATGGCTTCTGCTCTCTCTTTGATCTTCAATACAATGTTCTCCTCGATGTTCTTGGAGTTCTATCCAATGTAATCTTCTTTTGCGGCGTGTTTGTCGAGATCCGATGAATTGTGGATTTATGATTAGTTTATCTATGTATATTATTTGAATCTTCTTTGAATGTTATTTGAATCTATCAAAAACAGAATAGTGTGTAGTAATCTGAAAATTTACCATACTTCTGTAAGTCAAATTCTGAACAATTAGGATAACGTGGGAAATTTGTATATCAATTTGGTGTAAAAAATTCATAGCAAAAGCACGTTTATTTGATTTTTTAAAATTCTGATACTGGGCGCAAAAGTTTCTGTTTTTCAACAAGATCAGATCAACTATCACTCAACATGATCACAAAGGCTTTACTTGGCACAAACACTAATTAATACATAAAACACAATCATAACACTAGCATAATTATGCAAACACTCAAGAACGGAAATAAAAGGGAAAAATAAATTTTATTCATTGGGTTGCCTCCCAACAAGCACTATCATTTTATGCCTCTAGCTAGGCATAATACATAGATTCAAGTTTTGTCATCTTTGGTTTCAACTCCTTGATCATGCAACTAGAATTCTTCAAGGATTTAGCATGCATATTTTCAATAACAATACTTCTAGGAATAAGATCGAACAATTCATTCTTGCAAGTTGGGATTTCTTCCGCTTCAACAAAATTGGGATGAATACTAATCATTTTAAGATCTTCCTTGTGGTTATTATAAGTGGCACCCTTGTTCTTAGTGAGTTGTGTAGACTTGCAAATTTTTACGGGAGTTTTTTCAATAGTTTTGATAGAAGAAAAGGCCGAGCTTAAGTTACTAAATGTTTCTTCCAACTTATCAATTCGAGAGGGACTTTCTCCTATTCTGTCGTTAACCATGGTTTCCTTTTCCCTTAGTAGTTTAAAAAGCATCTCCTGCTTTTTCCCCAATTTTATTAACAAGATTATGCATCCTTTTATCCAAATTTTCGATTTGTTCTTCAGTAATCATCTTCTTTTCATGAGCATCTAATGTTTGCATAACATGCTCAAGAGTTAAGTTTGTTTCATTAATAATAATAGGTGGTGCACCCACTAGGTCTCCCATAGCATTAAAGGCATCCAAAGATGGACACATCAAGAAATTTCCATCGGTAATCGTATCAAGAACGAATCTATACCAAGTGGTGATGCCCACATAAAAACTGCGAAGAAGAACAACTGTAGATTGTTTACGAGTAGATCTATTATGAGCATTGCAAATTTTGTACCAAGCATCTTTTAGATTCCCCCCCCCTTTGTTTAAAATTAAGAACCTCATTCTTGGGGGTACACGCGATAGAGGAGAGGAACTAGCCATAACAACAAAGTAGTCAAGCAAGAGATCCGTCGAGAAAAAGGGCAAACAAAAAAGAAGGCAAATATTTTTGTGCTTTTCGCAAAAAATGTTTTAGAAGTGGGGGAGATGAAAACGAGAGTGAGGGAGTCCTGGATTAGGGGGTGTCCGGATAGCCGAACTATCACCGTTGGCCGGACTCCTGGACTATGAAGATACAAGATTGAAGACTTCGTCCCGTGTCCGGATGGGACTTTCCTTGGCGTGGAAGGCAAGCTTGGCGATACGGATATGTAGATCTCCTACCATTGTAACCGACTCTGTGTAACCCTAACCCTATCTGGTGTCTATATAAACCGGAGGGTTTTAGTCCGTAGAACGAACAACAATCATACCATGGGCTAGCTTCTAGGGTTTAGCCTCTCTGATCTCGTGGTAGATCCCCTCTTGTACTACCCATATCATCAATATTAATCAAGCAGGAGTAGGGTTTTACCTCCACCAAGAGGGCCTGAACCTGGGTAAAAACATCGTGTCCCTTGTCTCCTGTTACCATCCGCCTAGACGCACAGTTCGGGACCCCCTACCCGAGATCCACCGGTTTTGACACCGACATTGGTGCTTTCATTGAGAGTTCCTCTGTTTCGTCATCCTTAGGCCAGATGGCTCCTTCGATCATTAACAACGACGCGGTCCAGGGTGAGACTTTTCTCCCCGGACATATCTTCGTATTCGGTGGCTTTGCACTGCGGGCCGATTCACTTGGCCATCTGGAGCAGATCGAAAGCTACGCCCCTGGCCATCAGGTCAGATTTGGGAGTTTGAACTACACGGCCGACATCCGCGGAGGCTTGATCTTCGACGGATTTGAGCCACAGCCAAGCTGCCACCTGCTCCTCGATGGGCACGATCTAGCTCTGCCACGAGCGGTGCCACGGAGGTCGCACTGGCGTCCGCTCCGACCCTTAGCTCGGAGCCGACTTCGCCGATCGAGGACGAGTGGCTGGACACCGCCTCGGGGGCTACGATCTCTACGGCGATTGAGCCGAACTCCATCGTGTCCTTAGCGAAGACCGTGACTCCAAGGTGCCGGACTCCTCTCCGGACTCCGAACCTCCGCGCCGCCAATCGAATCCAATTGGGCGCCGGTTATGGAGCTCATCGCGGACATCTTTCAGCACTCACCCTTTGGCGACATCCTGAATTCACTAAAGTCTGTCTCTTTATCAGGAGAGCCCCTGGCCGGACTACAGTCAGGAAGGTTGGGATGCGGACGACGAAGAAATTCAACACCCACCCACCGCCCACTTTGTAGCCACTGTCGAAAGCTTAAACGACGTGCCCGATTTCGAATCCGAAGACATCGACGGTATGGACGACGATGTAGGAGACAACCATAAACCAACACCTATAGGATACTGGACAACCACCTCATCCCACGATGTATACATGGTGGATACACCTAAAGGAAGTGACGACGAGGAACAACGGGACACTACGAAGGATAAATCCCTCGGCAGTCAAAACGGCAACGTAAACGCCGCACCAAGTCCCGCCTCGACAAAGACGGCAGCCACACAGACCCAGCCATAGAGCATGGCGAACCGGTGGACGACGAACATGCTATCGAGCAACCGTCCGAACAGGACAACTTGGATAAACAACCCGTCCCCGTCGAAGATAAGAGTCCGGACGATCTCACGCCGAACTAATTGTTGGAGCAGAAGAACCTCCACAAAAGGCTCGTCGCCACTGCGCGTAGCCTGAAAAAGCAGAAGCGGAAGCTAAAAACAACGGAAGATGCACTCAGAATCAGATGGAGCAAAGTACTCAACACCGCAGAGAAATACGGCGACAGTCGCCAAACAAAGAGCTACCCGAAGCGCAAATTACTGCCCGACCGATGAGGAGGCCTTAGAGCCCCGCAATCAAAGAACAAAGAGGCCGCCCGGTCGGATAGACGCGACCACATGGCAAACATGGAGCGGCAAGCGGCGCCGCACACAAGCCGCACCACGATCCAAATAAGGATTCACATCAAAAGGATGGCCCAGTTAGGTCCATCTATGGGCCGAGAAAGCAAGCTCTTCCAAGCAATGCAACACGCCAAATATCCGAACATCACGGCACACCCAAATATAGGGGTGCCACACACCTCCTGTGTTTCACCGATGAGGTGCTTTGGATCACGCAATTCCCAGCGGATTCAAACCCGTAAACATAGAGGCATACGACGGAACAACAGACCCTGGAGTATGGATTAAGGATTACATCCTCCACATACACATGGCTAGAGGAGATGATCTCCACGCCATAAAATACTTACCCCTCAAGATCAAAGGGCCAGCCCGACATTGGCTCAAAAGCCTCCCTGAAAATACCATTGGAAGTTGGGAAGAGCTTGAGGATGCTTTTCGGGCAAATTTTCAAGGGACTTATGTCCGTCCTCCGGATGCAGATGATTTAAGTCACATAACTCAACAACCCGGAGAGTCAGCCCGCAAATTCTGGAACAGGATCCTCATCAAAAAGAACCAAATAGTCGACTGTCCGGACGACGAAGCCTTAGTAGCTTTCAAACACAATGTCCGAGACGAATGGCTCGCCAGACACCTCGGCCAGGAGAAGCCGAGAACAATGGCTGCATTAACAAGCCTCATGACCCTCTTTTGCGCAGGAGAGGATAGTTGGCTGGCAAGATGCTCTACCAGCGATCCAAGTACATCCGAAGTCACGGATGGAAATGGAAAACCACGACGCAACAAGGACCAGCGCCGGACAAAGGGAAACAGCCCGAAGAGCATGGCAGTCAATGCCGGATTCAGAAGCTCCCGGCAGAATCATAAAAAACTGCCCCTCAAGGACGACAGCGACGAGCTATCCAACCTAAACAAAATCTTGGACAAAATATGCCAAATCCACAGTACTCCCGGGAAGCCTGCAAACCATACCCACAGATATTGTTGGGTCTTCAAGCAGTCCGACAAACTCAATGCCGAACACTAGGGGCTCGACACACCAAGCGAGGACGATGACGAACCCCACAAGCAGAGCACCGGAAAACAAAAGAATTTCCCACAAAAAGTCAAACAGTAAACTCACTTCAAGTGACAAAAGGGAAAAACAGAGCGGCGCCCATAGAAACACGCACCGCATGGTCTATCCCAGCAGAGTCCCAACGATGGTTGTCAAAACCAATCACCTTCGATCATCAGGACTATTCCGGAAGTATCTGGAACGCAGGATGGACTGCCTTGATATTAGATCCTATAATCGACGGACTCCAATTTACACAAGTCCTAATGGACGGAGGTAGCGATCTAAACCTGCTATATCAGAACACAATCCGCAAAATGGGGATAGACCCAACCAAAATTCGCCATAGCAACACCTCCTTCAAAGGGGTAATGCCAGGCCTATATCCCCATTGTACGGGCTCCTCATCGCTAGAAGTTGTGTTCGGCTCATCCGACAACTTCCGCCATGAAAAGTTAACCTTCCACATCGCCCCATTCGGAAGTAGCTATCAAGCACTCTTTGGGACGTGAAGCTTTCGCCCGCTTAACGCAATACCGCATTATGCATCTCTTACACTTAAAATGCCGGTCCACGCGACATCATCTCATTAAAAGGGAGTATCAAGTGTTACTCGAAAGCACGGAAGAACGTGAGACTCCTTGACAGCCCCACACTAATCCGGCTCCGCTAATCAAAGCACCTGAATAGGTCATTCAACCCCGGACATGGCTAGACGAGTCCGCGTAAACATATAAACGCCTACTAGCGGCATGCCCCCGTACAAGGGGCTGCACGCATGTACAACAAGAGACAATAAAGCACAATTTTATTCACTTATTGAACCGTACTCTGTTTATTTAATATAAAGTACATTATTCGCACGATCTTTTTTTCAACTAAGTTCTTCTCTTTTCTGAGATGAACACCGTGCTACACCCGTCCAGATACGCGGTATAGCGGAGACACATGCGTAGACGTGCAGTAGGGACCCGTTGCAAGGATTCTTTTCAGATTAAGACCCTGCGTAAACCTTTTTTACTGTCTTTTGGCATCGGCCGCACCAGAATTTTTGCGTATACCTGGACACCAGGGGCTTAGGGCATTATTCTGCCCGTTTTCATAAAGACCGAATACCTTAGGGAGTGTTCGGCGTCTCGAGTTAGGCCTTATATGCATCAGCTCCGAATCATGTCTTTGGTCAAATGTTGGGTTTGCCCGGCTCCTGTGTTTTGCTGCCTTACGTTCCGTTCTATCAGCTAACGCAGCACCACGAGAACTACTGTGATTGTGCCCCGGTTCGGCCAGGTGAGCAGCTCAGTAGAGAAAGCCGAAAACTGACTGTCATGATATAGCGTGAGACTGGTCAACCACTCGATGACCCATTGGAATGTTTAGAATTCCCCCGCATTAACGAAGGACCGTTTCCCGGTCAGGCACATACGCGCCCCGAATTTGGGAGAGCGCGGTGCCCCTAGGGGCTATATAGTAGCCCCACCATCGAACTCCTATGGCTAAGTGAAAGTGATAAAGCATTATAGTCCGGTTGCCTAGTTTGCTATGCTATCACCTCCTTTACAGGACCAAGACATTGGATTAAGTGTGAAAATGCGCCTTTTTGCAAACACCCCCGCACTATGTGCGTGGGGGCTGAAGCCGAAGACTGCCATCTTTCAGGTTATATACACATATACATCAACAGCCGCATAGGAGGTGTTTTAATACTTGAACGCACAAGTATAAAAAGCTCTTATATTATATTGAAACATTGTTTTCACAAATCATACATGTCATTAAAACATAGTATCCTTCGAGCACTGCGTCTCTATTAAACGAGCACCCTGCAGGACTTCCTCAAAATAGTGCTCGGCAGGTACTCGGCTTCTGTCCGAATCTTGGGATGCAACGTCGGTGGCCTTCATCTCCGCCCTGTATGTCTTGACACGTGCAAGAGCCATCCGTGCACCCTCTATGCATGCTGACCGCTTCATTGCATCGATATGCGGCACCGCACCAAGGAACTGTTGCACCAAGCCAAAATAACTCTTCGGCTCGGGCCTTTTCGGCCAGAAATGAGTCATGACAGCCTTCATGGCAAGTCCGGACAACCTATGCAGCTCAGCCCATTCGGCCAAACGATCGGTTAATGAAAGCGGACGCTCCGGACTATGGAACTGCGACCAAAAAAGCTCTTCCATTCCGTGATCCTTTTGACCTCGGAAGTGTTCGGCCGCGTCTGCGGCACTCGCCGTCAAGTCCAGATAAGCATCCTCCTCACCCCACAGACGGTCCAATTGAGCGTACTTAGGATCCGTGAATTTCCTCCGCATCAGAAAGGGCTTTCCAGCCGCAATATCTCCGGCCTGACGTAGCTCCTCCTTCATAGCTCTCATTGCAGAGCGAGTATCCTTGGCCTCGGTGGCGGCCTTTTTCAGGTCCTCTTGTTTCGCTCGATCTTCTTTTTCAAGAAGCTCGCAACGGTCAGTAGCATTCTTCAATTTCACGGCCATCTTGGCCATTTCTTTCTTGCTTCGGCAGTGAGCAGCCTGTTCGGCTTTTAGCTCTGCGGCCGCCTTTAAGGCAGCCGCATCACTTTTTCTGGCTTGCTCCTTGGCTCAGGCGAGCTCCGCCCGAAGGCTCTCCATAGCAGCGGCACCATCTGCATTAAGCATACATGTTGTAAGGCATGGGCGTCAAGCTCCCTTACCAGGTGTTCGCGGAGAAGTTGCATACCTTGTGACTCGTCAAGCCGCTTATTAACAAGCGTGATGTCCGCATCCGCCACGTCAAGTTGCCGCTTGATTTGGCAAATTCATCACCCGGACTAGCCACCGGACGCTTCGCCACCTACATAGGAAGAGCGCATATTATACAGGGTTATGATCCTCGGCGCCGTCATTTTTGACACCGCACCAAGTCTCAGGGGCTACTATCTATAGAGGGCGCATTTTATATGCAAAACTGTCAGAAGGTACATCATTTTGCGTACCTCAAAACCCGTCAGTAAACTTTCGACGGCTTCATGCAATCCGCTCTCAGCGGATGAAATCCTTTGAATCACCGTACCCATTAACGTACGGTGATCTTCCGAGATAGACGCTCGCCCGAGCAGATCCTTCAGCTCCTCCGACCGTACACCCGTTGGTGCCGGACTCGTCCGGTGGCCGGTCACGGAGGGCTTTGAGGGGACATATGGCTGCCTTCTGGCCCCGCCGGATTCGGAGACGCCCTCCGCGACGACACCTCATGGTCGTCCACCTCGCATAACGGTACGGCAGGCGGAGGCGTTTCGCTCTCCATCATCTCCGGACCAAGATCCCACAGACGAGCTCTGCTGTGAAGGGCTGAGATCCGAACTACAAGGTAAACTTTCGGTTACCTTGAAATAAAACGGGATGTCTCTTTTGAAAAAACGCCCCTTTACTTACGGCTCGCTGGAGGGCTGATCTCCTTGGGGAAATAGTGCGGCTAGGGCATCTCCTGCCGCAGGATCCTCTGGTGAAGATTTCTTCCCCCGCTTCGAGGCTTTGATCTCCGGATCTTCAGAAGCGGTCCTCTTCTCCCCTTGGAGGGAGGGATTCTCTATCCCCCCTTTCTTGATAGCCTCCTTCACGGAGGTAGTAGTTCCCTTGTTCCCCCCTTCGCCTTCTTCAAAGGGCACAACCTCTAGCATCTTGGTTAATACAGGATCTGGCGTGGTCTCAGGGAGGAGGGCTGGACCCCTGATCAGTTTTTCTTTTGCTATCCACTCCTGTTTAAAGGATAGATCTTTTAAGGAAAAGTTTATGATAAATATGTGGATAGCATGTCCGGGTACAGGACTACTTACTCGAGTATCCGGGCGATTGCAGCTCAGACCTGCGTCCTCGGTTAAGTCCGGACACATTGCCTGTGATCCAAAGAACAGTTGGTACATCTCCACGGGCGTTACGCCCATAAAATGTTGGAGAGCTCATGGTCCCTCTGGATTAAATTCCCACAGGCGGAGGGGGCGATGTTTGCAGGGCAAGGTGCGACGAATTAGCATGACCTGTGCTACTACGACCAGATTGATCTCTCTCTCGGAGGTCTCGACACGGCCCCGCAATGTAGGTACGTCCTTGGGCGGTCCCAGTCGAGCCCTTTATTGACCCATGACGCCTTGCCGCGATGGAGAACCCGGCAGAAGGCAGGTGGCACCGCCCATTTGGTGCCCCTGGGAGCGGTGATACAAAACCACTCCTGTTGCCATAAATTGAGCTCCTCTTGAAAAGAGCCCTCGGGCCATGGAGCGTCCGCATTCTTGCTTATAACAGCCCCTCCGCGCTCGCACTGATGCCCCTTGATCATCTTCGGCTCCACTTTGAAGGTCTTGAGCCACAATCCGAAGTGAGGGGTAATGCGGAGGAAGCCTTCACATACGACAATGAACGACGAGATGTGGAGGATGGACTCCGGATCCAAGTCATGGAATTCCAGCCAATAATAAAACATGAGCCCCCTCACAAAGGGGTCTGTCGGGAAGCCTAAACCCGGAAGGAAGTGAGACACGAATACCACGCTCTCACCAGGCTCGGCAGTGGGAATAACCTGCCCTTGGGCAGGCAGCCTATGCGAAATTTCGACGGTTAGATACCTGGCGTCTCTCAGCTTTAGCACATCTTCTTCCGTGACGAAGGAAGACATCCACCGGCCATGCAGGTCGGAGCCGGACATCGTTGAAGGTCCGAAGCGCCTAAATCTGGAGCTTTGGGTGTTGGAACTCGAGGCGAGGGGCAAATTCGATTGAGATTGAAAGAAAGGAGTGGGCCTTGGTCTCGTTATAAAGAGGTTGAATACCAAGAGCCCTCCCCGTGACCATTCGGGACTCGCCTTCGATGGAGGAGGCGTGCCAACGGGCACGATTGGGTTACCCACGCCCGTATTGATGAGGATCCCAGAATAAGGGGGCACGATCTCCGCTCGATAAGACGTGCGAAGAAACCGCCTCGCTAAACGCTACCGAGGTGGGACAGTAAAAACGATTCGTATAAAGGCCTGGCCGTGGTGTGATGTCACGCCGCGGGATACATCAGCAGATCTGTGCAAAGGTTATTCTCTCTACGGTGGTATGTGGAACTTGTTTTACAGAGCCGGACACTATCCTTGTGTTCAAAATCTTCTATGAAGTATTCGGAGGAGGAACCCGCCTTGCAATGCCGAAGACAATACGCACGCCGGATTCATCGTCATTGAAGCCTGGTTCAGGGGCTACTGAGGGAGTCCTGGATTAGGGGGTGTCCGGATAGCCGAACTATCACCGTTGGCCGGACTCCTGGACTATGAAGATACAAGATTGAAGACTTCGTCCTGTGTTCCGATGGGACTTTGCTTGGCGTGGAAGGAAAGCTTGGCGATACGGATATGTAGATCTCCTACCATTGTAACCGACTCTGTGTAACCCTAACCCTATCCGGTGTCTATATAAAACGGAGGGTTTTAGTCCGTAGGACGAACAACAAACATACCATAGGCTAGCTTCTAGGGTTTAGCCTCTCTGATCTCGTGGTAGATCCACTCTTGTACTACCCATATCATCAATATTAATCAAGAAGGAGTAGGGTTTTACCTCCACCGAGAGGGCCCGAACCTGGGTAAAAACATCGTGTCCCTTGTCTCCTGTTACCATCCGCCTAGACGCACAGTTCGGGACCCCCTACCCGAGATCCGCCGGTTTTGACACCGACAAAGAGGCAAGTGGCAAATAATGTAAATTGCAAGGAGATGAGATTTATGATTAGGAACCTGATAGATGTTGATGATGTCTCCCCTGCAACGGCGCCAGAAATTCCTTTGACGTGGCATGAATCTGCGTTGGTATATCCCGAAAGAGGAAGGGATGATGCAGCACAACTACAACAAGTATTTCCCTAAGTTATGAAACCAAGATTACCAATCCAATAGGAGAACCAAGAAACACTATGTAAACGGTACCAGCTCACAAAGAACAAAGCCTTGCAACCCAACCCGTAAGAGGGGTTGTCAATCCCTCCTCGGTACAAAGATAGATTAAATTGTATAAGTTTGGATAATAAATCGCCCAAGGACACAAAATAAAAGAGGCAATAAAAATTGCAGCAAGGTATTTTTGGTTTTTAGTTTTTGGAACAACAGATCTGAAAACAATATGATAAAAGATAGACCTGGGGGCCGTAGATTTCACTAGTGGCTTCTCTCAAGAAAAAAAACATACGATGGTTAAACAAATTACTGTTAGGCAATTGATAGAAGATCAAATAATCATGATGATATCCAAGGCAATGATCATGTATATAGGCATCACGTCCAAAATTAGTAGACCGAAATGATTCAGCATCTACTACTATTACTCCACACATCGACCGCTATCCGGCATGCATCTAGTGTATTAAGTTCATGGAAAAATGGAGTAATGCAATAAGAACGAGGACATGACTTTGACAAGATCTATTCATGTAGGAATATACCCCATCTTTTTATCCTTAATAGCAACGATACATGCGTGCCTCGATACCCCTTTTGTCACTTGGTGAGGACACCGCAAGATTGAACCCATCACAAAGCACCTCTTCCCATTGCAAGAAAAAATCAATCTAGTTGGCCTAACTAAACCAAAGATTCGAAGAAGAAATACGAGGCTAAAATCATGCATATAAGAGATCAAAGAAATCAAATAATATTCATGGATAGAACTGATCATAAACTCAAACTTCATCGGATCCTAACAAACACACCGCAAAAAGTCATTACATCAAATAGATCTCCAAGAACATCGAGGAGAACATTGTATTGAGAATCAAAAAGAGAGAAGAAGCCATCTAGCTACTGCCTACAGACCCGTAGGTCTATGGTGAACTACTCACGCATCATCGGAGGATCACCAATGGGGATGATGAACTCCTCCGTGATCGTGTTCCCCTCCGTCGGAGTGCCGGAATAGGGCTCTAGATTGGATCTCGTGGTTCTAGAAATTGCGACGGCTGGAATTGTTTTTCGTCGACTCCCCTAGGGTTTCTAGAATACCAGAGTATTTATAGAGCGAATAGGCGGTGGAGGAGACCTCCATGGGCCCCACCACCCATCAGGGCACGTTAGGGGCCTCTGGCGCGCCCTGGTGGGTGGAGGGCCCCATGGGCCTCCCCCAGGTGCTTCCTTGGCTCCCAAGTTGTCTCCTGGTCCAAAAAAAATCTCCAAAAAGTTTCATGGCATTTGGACTCCATTTGGTACTGATATTCTGCAAAGTAAAAAACAACAACTGGCACTGGGCACTATGTCAATAGGTTAGTCCCAAAAAATGATATATAAAATGATTGTAAAACATCCAAGAATAATAATATAACAACATGGAACAATAAAAAAAATTATAGATACGTTGGACGTATCAATCATCTACTCAAAGAGGCCCTTGGAGATCCTTCACATAGATCTCTTTGGTCCACCATCCTTCGATAGTCTTGCGGAGAGAAAATATTGCTTGGTGATTGTGGATGATTATTCAATATACACTTGGGTATACTTCTTCAAGAGGAAGAGTGAGACCCAACAAACTGCCATCGACTTTGCAAACGAAGCTCAACGTCAACATGAGGCAAAGATATTGATGACCTGAAGTGACAACGGCACCAAGTTCACCTTGGATGAGTTCCTTAGTTATGAAGGCATCAAGCATCAATACTCCGCACCATATACCCCTCAACAATATGGTGTTGCGGAGAGGAAGAACCGGACGTTGATGGATGCGGCAAGGACCATGATGGCGGAATTCAAATCTCTGTCAAACTTTTTGGCATAAGCCATCAACATCGCATGTCTTGCATCTAATCAGCTCTACTTTCGCAAAGGCTTGAACAAGACTCCATATGAGATACTTATCGGCAACAAGCCCAACCTCAAGAACTTCCAGGTGTTCGCTTGTAAGTACTTCCAGGTGTTCGCTTGTAAGTGTTTCATTCTCAAGAAAGGTGTTTGTTTGTCTAAATTTTAACCTAGAGCTCAAGAGGGCATATTTGTTGGTTATGCTACAAACTCTCATGCTTACCGTGTCCTCAGCAAGTCCAATGGACTCATTGAGGAGAGTGTAATGTGGAGTTTGATGAAAATAACGGCTCCCAAGTGGAGCAAAGTGGTCTTTGTGATGTAGGTGATGAAATTCCTCCCCAAGCCATAAGAAGAATGGTAGTTGGTCAAATCCTCCCCATTGAGGAACCCCTTGTGGCCGAAGGAGAAGGACAATGTTCTACGCAAGTGGAACCATCACCAACGCAAGACCCACACGCTTCCAAAGAACAAAGTGAAGACCCTCAACCAAGTGAACAAGTTCAAGGGCAGGATCAACCTCATGATGATGGTGTTTCACCAAGTGATGCCCAAGATCAAGCTCAAGATCAAGAGCAAGCTCAAGACGGTGCTCAAGATGATCAAGATATATGATGGCCCTCAAATGTCTTTGGAGGAGTTATTGGAGCATCGTGCCGCCAAGATTGCTTCCAAGCTCAAGCATCAAGAACATGTCATGGAGAATGTCCTTGGAAGCTTAAGAAAGGGGGTAACTACTCATAAACAATTAACAAAATTTTGTGAGTGTCACGCGTTTGTTTCTTGCATTGAACCCCAAAAGGACTCGGATAGGCTTGAAGCCATGCATGATGAACTAAACAACTTTGAGCACAATAAGGTGTAGAAATTGGTGCGAAGGCCAAAGTAGAACCATAATGTCATCGGAACCAAATGGATCTTCAAGAACAAGCAAGATGCGAACGGTGTCATCACTCGCAACAAGGCAAGATTGGTAGCACAAGGCTACTCCCAAGTCGAGGGTATTGACTATGAAACCTATGCTCCGGTTGCTCGCCTTGAATCTATTCGCATGTTGCTTGCATATGCATCTCATCATGGTTTTAAGTTGCAACAAATGGATGTGAAGAGTGCATTTCTTAATGGTCCTCTTAATGAGTTGGTATATGTCAAGCAACCCCCAGGGTTCGAGAATCCCGCCAAGTTCCCCAATCATGTATACAAGCTCGATAAGGCACTCTATGGACTTAAACAAGCCCCGCATGCGTGGTATGAGCACCTTACCAAGTTTTGCAAGATCGTGGGTTAAAGGGGACTTGTTCATATGCCAACTATATCTTGATGATGTTGTTTTTGGTTTTCCTAACAATGTTTTCAATGAAGAGTTTGCCGCACTAATGACCGAGAAGTTTGAGATTTCTATGATGGGAGAGTTGATTCTTTCTCGAGTTCGAAGTCAAGAAAAGAAGAGAAGGACCATTCATCAACCAAGCCAAATATACCCAAGACATTCTCAAGGGATTGAAGCTAGAAGATGTCAAGCCGGGTGATACGTCCATTTTGCATCATGTTTTCCTATTGATATTTATTGCAATTTGGCTGTTATTTGACTTGATGATAATATTCTTATGCCCTTTCTCTCTTATTTTGCAAGATTCACATGAAGAGGGAGATAGTTGACAGCTGGAATTCTGGACCGGAAAGGGCTATATCAGAGATACCTATTTTGCACAACTCCAAATGACCTGAAAAATAATGGAGAATTATTTTCTAATATATATAAAATATTGGCGAAAGAAACATAGTGGGGGCCCACCAGGAAGCCACAAGCCTGGGGGTGCGCCCCTGGACTTGTGGGGCCCCTGGCAGGCCTCCAGGGCCCATCTTCTACTGTATGATGCCATTTGACCAGGAAGGTTTCGGGACGAAGCATCGCTGTCTCGAGGCAGAACCTGGGAGGAGCACTTTTGCTCTCCGACAAAGAGATTCTGTCAGGGAAATTTCCCTCCAGGAGGGGAAAATTGAAGCCATCGTCATCACCAACGATCCTGTCACAGCCCTAGAAATCTTCTTGTAATTAGTGGCATTGCATCCATGCATCATTTTCAATTTCATTTAATCTTGAAATGGGGATGCTTAAACCCTAGCACCAAATGAATTCAACTAGGGTCAAAATAAAATCTTTTTCATTGAACTCAAAATGCCCTCTAAAAATGTTCAACATTTCTGGATTGAGGTGGAACCATCTACCAAAAATGGTTTACATTTTTGCAGGACATACTTGGGCTTTGAATTAATTCAAACATATTTGAATTGGAGTTGTTTAAATGCTATATATATTTTAGGTGCTCCAAAAATGTTGGAAGTTGTTATGGATCACTGGAATAATTCAGACAACACCCCTAATTATTTCCAGGATTTTATATAATGGTTTAGTATTTTACTAAATCAAAACAAAACAGAATAAATAGAAAACAGAAAAGAGGGAGAGAAAGGAAACTAACCTGGCGCCCACCTAGCCTGGCCCAGCACGGCCCAGCCCAGCTGGCCGATGCCAGTCATCTCCCTCCTCTTGCCAGAAGGACGAGAGTCGCGTGCTCGACGCGCGCGTCCACGCGCCCCAGCCACCTCCTGCTTCTGCCGACGCCCCGGACGGCTCCAGACGATGCCACGCACCCCCTGACCTCTTTCTCACCCGCAGCTCCTCCCCTCCTCTGGCTCTCTCCCTCGCACCACCCGAACGCGCCCGCCGCTGCCGACGTGCACCACCGCGGCCACCGCCTCCCCCTCGCTTCCCTGACTGGCTCAAGAGCTCCGCCTCGTCGCCCTAGACCTCTCTGCCGAGCCACGCGGCACCAAATGCCTCGAAACGCCGTCACCATGGTCGTCTTCTACCTCGGGCATCCGAGATCGCCGGTGACCGCACCTCGTTTCCAGCCCGTCTCTGAGCCCGCTGGGACCGCCGTACAACTCCCCGTGAGCCCTTGATCCTTTTCCCTTGCTCGCCCCCTCCGTTCCCGTCCCATAGCTCTGTCTTTCACCACGGCCGAAGCTCGCCGCCGCCGTGCCTCGTCGCCGTCATGGCCAGAGCCACAGTGGCTCGAAGCCGGGCACACCACCGTGCTCCACATCTCACCAGGAGCATGTAGCACACACCAGCGCCTCCCCTAGCGCCCTGCATCGCCTAACCCGCCGTTGGCCGAACTCCGGCCGCCGCCGCAAGCTCGCTTCCGACGAGCTTGGTCCATCCCAGCTGCTCCCGCTTGCCCCGTTAGACGCGCCTCGTCGCGCTGCACCCGTAGAGCCTCTCCGTCGCCCATTTGGACACCTGTGGGCGTTTTTTCCAGCAAGGCCGTCTGGGCCTCGCCCAGCGTCGAGTCGCCGCGAAGTTTGACCTCACGACCGTTGACCTGGGTGGACCCGGTTTGACCCCCACAGGTCATCGGCGTGTGGGCCCAGGCCACTAACTAAACTAGGTGAGTATTAGTTTAACGCTAACTAAACTTAGTTAGTTTAACTAACTACTGACAGACGGGACCCACTGGTCAGTTTGACCTGGACCGGCCCCGTTGACCGTTGATGTCACAGTGACACAGTGCTGACGCAGTTAACTGTTTTCTGGATTTATTCTTATTCAGGAAATTCCAGAAAATAGAGCTAACTACTAAAAATCATAGAAATTAATATGTAACTCCAAATGCAAAGTTTTATATATGAAAAATGATCAGAAAAATCCAATCTATCGACTGGTACTGGTTTCATGCATGATAAAGCAACTTAACCTTGCTTTTCAAGTGAAACAAGTTAATGCACCTTTATGACTTCATAAAATGGGGTTGCATTTGAATCTTTGGTTCAAATGGACTCATTTCAATCTGTTCTAACTTGCATTAGCCCAAAACACATTCATATTGCCATGTCATGATCATGCATCATATTGTGCATTGCATTGATTGTGTTCCTCCTTGTTTTCCGGTGTTTGTACCCTCTTAGTAGACGACGTACCGACGATGAGTTCGATGACACTGATGAAGAGCTATACTATCTTCAGAACTGCGAGGCAAGCAAAACCCCCTTGTTCATTCCGATACAATCCCACTCTCTCGCTTCTGCTCTCTTTTAGTGCATTAGGACAACAACGTTACAGCTGTTACATGCTGCGGTAGCTGAACCCCTTTTCCTCTGCATGACCTGTCATTGCCACAGTAAATAGATGAAACCACTAGCATGAGTAGGAGTTGTTTGAGCCCTGTTGTGCCTACTCATTCATGTTTGTTTGTCATGCCTGCCATCGCTTAGAGTTGAGTCAGTCCGATTCATCGGGATGAATTGGAATGGTGATGAACATGTCCCATCGTGTGTGAGCTAAGTCTTGCGAACATGATTTGGTAAAGGTAGCGGTGAGAGGCCATGTAGGAGTACATGGTGGGTTGTCTCATTGAAGCCGTCCTCGGGAACTGAGTTCTGTGTTTGTGATCCATGAAACAGCTACTACCATGCATTGGGCCCTGAAATATGACCCCGCTCGACTTCTTGACCACCCTTGTCCTCTGTCCAGGAGTTGCAAGTAGTTTCTGGTGTTTGTAGTATGTTGGAGGCCGTGCACAGCGCTGACCCGAGGGGTGGGCTGTGATGCGGTAGACACGTGGCCGGGTATACCGGGCGCCCGTTTGGTGTCGCGGAACCCTGTACACATCGTACGGGGCCGTATGTGGAAACCTCGGCCGGACTCCCTGCGGATGGAACCTGGATAGGCGATAAACCTGGACTAGAGGCTTGAGTATTTAGGTAGGTCATGGTCTACACCCACGTCGTCTTTCGCTTGAAGTCTGCCGAGCACATGTCGTGTGCAGACGCTAAGTGGTGGAAACATGTATGAAGAAGTACACCCCTGCAGGGTTAACATCATCTATTCGAATAGCCGTGTCCGCGGTAAAGGACTTCTGGGTTGCCTATAACAGTTCATAGACAAGTGAAAGTGGATACTCTAAAACTCGCAAGATAAGCGTGAGTGCTATGGATGGCCTTCTCGTAGGGAGACGGGAGCAGATCCATAGTGGTGTATTGATTGGTGAATATGTGGACTCGTGTGCGCCACCTCAAAAGAGTTGCTTGCAATTGTAGTTCAGGTTAGCCACTGAGTCAAAGCTGGCTTGCTGCAGTTAAACTCCACTACCCCCTTTGTTGATACCGATGCATATGTAGTTAGTTCTGATGTAAGTCTTGCTGGGTACATTTGTACTCACGTTTGCCTATTTTATGTTTTTGTAGAGAGACGTCAGTCTCACTAGTAGTTCCGCGTGGACTTCGACGTTTAGCTTGTTACCTCAGCTACGATCTTGTGCCCTCGGCAGGGTCTTGTAGATAGTCAGGCTTCTCAGCCTTCTTCATCGTTGTCTGTATTCAGACAAGTTAAGCTTCCGCATGTGCTTGTTGCTTGTATGCTATGTTGGGGTCATGAGACCCATGTTTGTAATACTTGGCTCCTCGGAGCCTAATGAATAAATACTTGAGTCGTAGAGTTGTATTTACACATATCGAGCATATTGTGTGTATGATTGAAATGCTTGGTATGTGTGGGATCCGACAACCTAGTTGTTTATCCTTGGTAGCCTCTCTTATGGGGAAATGTAGTCTTGTGCTTCCATGAGCCATAGTAGTCCGCTATAGCCGGTTCACTTTGGAGTCCTGCTAGCCCAAAGACTATTGCTCCAAACACTTGATCGGCGGCATGTGATTCACTTCGTTTGTGTTCTGTCCTTCGGTAAATGTCACGCGGTGACATCCGAAGTCCTGCCTAACCTGCTACAGCCCGGGTTCCCGGAGTCCCTGTTAGCCAGTGTTACAGCCCGGATTCAAGACGCCGACCGACATGCTCGATGTTGATTCATGTATGCATGTCCCCGCAAGTTAGTGCCACTTTGGGTTCACGACTAGTCATGTCGGCCTGTGTTCTCTCATTCATATGGATGCTAGCGACACTATCATATACGTGAGCCAAAAGGTGCAAACGGTCCCGAGCCATGGTAAGGCGACACCCGTGGGAATACCGTGCGTGAGGCCGCAAAGTGATATGAGGTGTTACCGGCTAGATCGATGTGACTTGGAATCGGGGTCCTGACAGATCCTCTCATTGTGGGAGGACCAATCTTCATCAACATCTTCACCAGCACCATCTCAACTCAAACCCTAGTTCATCTCTTGTATTCAATCTTTGTCTCAAAACCTCAGATTGGTACATGTGGGTTGCTATTCGTGTTGATTACATCTTGTAGTTGATGCTAGTTGGTTTATTTGGTGGAAGATTTTATGTTCAGATCCTTAATGATATTCAATACCCCTCTGATCTTAAACATCAATATAATTTGTCAGTATTTACTTTTGTTCTCGAGGACATGGGAGAAGTCCGGTCATAAGTAATCATGTGAAGTCCGGTCATAAGTAATCATGTGCTTCCTTTAGTGGTGTCATGTGAACATCGACTACATGACACTTCACCAGACTTGGGCCTAAGGGAAGGCATTGTGGAGTAGTAATTAGATTAAGGGTTGCTACAGTGACACAAGCTTAAACCCTAGTTTATGCGCTATTCCATAAGGGGTTGATTTGGATCCCTATGTTTAATGCTATGGTTAGATTTATCTTAATCCTTCTTTTGTAGTTGTAGGTGCTTGCAAGAGGGGGTAATCATGAGTGGTAAGCTTGTTCAAGTTAGAACAACACCCAAGCACTGGTCCACCCACTTATCAAATTATCAAAGTAACAAACACGAATCAAACAAACATGATGAAAGTGACTAGATGAATTCCCATGTGTCCTCAAGAACGCTTTGCTTGCCATAAGAGAAAGTTCAGGCCTGTCCTTTGCTATAAAAAGGATTGGGCTACCTTGCCGCACCTTTTTTTACTATTGCTACTTGTTGCTCATTACAAATCACTTTGTTACCAAACTATCTGTTACCTATAATTTCAGTGCTTACAGAAAATACCTTGTTGAAAATCGCTTGTCATTTCCTTCTGCTCCTCGTTGGGTTCGACACTCTTACTTATCGAAAGGACTATGATTGATCAACTATACTTGTGGGTCGTCACCGACTAAGACTCCAATACCAACCAAATGCAAGCTCAACATTGATCCCAATGGTAAAGCGGTGGATCAAAAGGTATATCGCTCCATGATTGGATCCTTGCTTTACCTTTGTGCACCTAGACTGGATATTATGTTGAGTGTGGAAATATGTGCAAGGTTCCAACCTGCACCTAAGGAAAGTCACTATGTGGCGGTCAAGCGAATCTTTCGATATTTTGCTCATACCCCAAACTTTGGCTTATGGTACCCCAAAGGAGCAAGCTTTGATCTCGTGGGATATTCATACTCGGATTGGGTGGGCGATGTTTTGGATAGGAAGTCAACTTCCAAAGGTGCCAATTCCTTGGACGCTCTTTGGTGATTTGGTCTTCAAAGAAGAAAAATTGTGTGTCTCTCTCCACCATCGAGGCCGAGTGTGTAGCCGCCGCAAGTTGTTGTGCACAATTGCTATGGATGAGGCTAACTTCAAAGGATCAAAGTGTCACTTCTGACAAAGTGCCTCTTCTATGTGACAATGAAAGTGCTATCAGGATCTCCTACAATCCGGCATAGCAAGACAAAGCATATTGAGATTCGTCATCATTTCATCCGGGATCACATCAAGCGTGGATAAATTGAGATTATCTACGTCAACACTCAAGAGCAACTAGCGGATATTTTCACTAAGCCTTTGGAAATAATATGCTTCGAGTTAAGGCATGAGCTAAATATCATCGATTCGAGCAATGTGGCTTGAACCTAGGCACACCCCACCGCATTCATGATGATTATCTTGTTCTAGATGTATGCATGTACATAGGGTGAGTGTTGTTCTCTCAATGAACTCTCCCTCCCCCCGTTATGCATAAATCGATTAAGTCTGTCACATTTGCCATTTTTTACGGCACTTGTGCTTCAAAGATGAGTTTTGGTCATAGGCCCAAGGTTAAAATCTTCGCGGTGCCATACAAATTGACTCAAACATAGGTGGCTTCGGCCACCGCCCTCTCTTTGAGAGGTGTTTGCTCGTGTTGGTTCGACTAGGTTGTATCTAGTCTTTAGGGCTTTTGTTTGTACTTTGAGTCACTGCAAGTTTTCTCTCCTTTCGTTTTTCTATTTGAACTTGGAGTGTCTCTTCCCATTTGCTGGTGTTTCATGTCTCCAAACCAAGTCATCTCAACTACAACCTCCAGATATTTGCATAAGCAACCCTTTTCAACTTGGTTTTGCAAGTTTTTGCCTGTGCATTACTACCACTGGTGTCTGGGCGGTACTAATGCCGAGCACCACGGTACTACCCGACCTCCTGTCGTGTAGTAGTATCGGGACAGTACTACCACTCCTCTGAGAGGTACTACCGCTCAGCGGTTTGGTGGGGGGGGGGGTTATGAGTCGGGCAGGGGGAGTTCCAACTCTCCATACCCGTTCATCTCTCTCTCCCTCACCTTCTCCTCTCTCCCAAGCGACGAACAAGCACCGGCGGCCACGTCCGGACCGCCGATTCAGTGCCGTCTTCCATGATTTGTCCGGTAGGATCATTCCCCACCCTCTTCTCTTGCCATGGATGTCGGTATTGACCCCGTTTCTTCTCCTACGGTTTTAGTTTTTGAATCTAGGTTCTAGGGCAATACATGTGCATTCTTCGATTTTTGTTCAAATTGGGGCATGTGTAGGGCATAGAAGACTGCTAGAAAATAGGTGGGTTGAAGTTTGGTTGGAGGAAATTTGAATTTGACATCTTCGGTAGTACCGGATGTCGCGCGCGGTTGTGGTCTGTCTGCTAACCTCCGCCTTGAGCGGTACTACCGCACCCCCTGGAGCGGTACTACTGCTTGTAGGCGGTACTGCCGCTCCCAGGTCACTGTACTACCGCTCAGAGCTGTCAACTTCCAATTTTCTCAGATCAACCTTCAATCCCTTTTTGATTCATTCTCTTTGGCTTATGCAATTATTTACACCTGCTTTTCCCTCGCTCTTTGTTGTGGGTTCCAGATGGAGTAGTGCTGGGCATCAGGCCTTCGTAAGAATCCGGATCGACTAGGTGGCTCAAAGCGTTATCGTACTTCAGAAGATGTCAGTGCCACCCCCAATACTCAGCCCATGCAGTGTTCCAAGCATGTTGCAAGCAATCCAAGGAGAAAGTCAAGTCCGTGAGTGAAATGTCTACCAAGGATTTCTGCATCTTTCACTGCTGCAACCCGTATCGCAATGTGCAAGACCGAACTCTTGTCAACCGTCCCTTCTGGACCAGGCAGCAAAGCTCTATCTATCATGATGTGCTGAAAGGAAAGAAGAATCTCTTCGTGAATGTCAGGTTCATTGGTCTGGATCATAAGCAGAAGGATCCCCAGTACTTTGGTGAAGCTCTTGATCTATGTGAGCATCTAGATATCATCAGGCTCATGACGTTCAAAAAGGATATTGATGCTGAGATTGTGGCCCAATTTTATGCTAGGGTTCACCTTAGAACTCACAAGGAGAGGACATTGACATGGATGACGAATGGATGTCTGTCAAGTGGAAGGAGCTCATGGATATCTTGGGCTACGATGATAAGGGTTTGAGACCCCAATTGGTTTCCATCCTCACAAGGAGATGGCTGCCACGCACAAGTCCGCACTTTGGCCCTAGCATGAAGAAGGTTTCTCCCACCACCAACAAGGTGTCTTATGAGCTGTGGCCCTTTTTGGATATCATGCATCGCATCTTCACGCACACGCTCTTTCCTCGCATTGGGAATCTGGACCAGGTTCACTCTTACCTGGTGGACATGTTGCTATACTGTCAGACTGAGAAGAGCAAAGCGCAAGTTTTGGATGTGTCCCATGTCATGTGGTCTGAGCTTCACTTAGCCGTGATGGAGCGCAAGTGTCCCATCTATGGTCCCTACTTGATGCTGCTCATTGAGAAGATGTGGGCATCCACATTTCCTAAGGAGATATTTGTGACTAGTGACTTGACCTCTCATGAGGTGGTTCGTCTGAGGTAGAAGGAAAACTGGGGACTCCTGCTCCTGAGATGGAGGCTCCTATGGATGAGGATGAGGATGAGGGTGATGATGAGCCTGATTACGAGCCTTCTGACGAGGAGCCATCTTGGGCCAAGAAGCTCAAGCATAAGATGAAGAAGTTGTTCTACATGGAGGCACATGGTCAGTATAAGGCTCATGTGGCAGAGAAGAAGGCCCGTAGTCATGACAAGCTCATCATGAGGCAGCTTGGGCTCGAGGTTGCCAGTGGGTCAGAGGACAAGATCACTAATGAGGAGTGGACCACTCAGCATTGCGAGTGGACAGACTCAGAGGTCGATCAGGCTGCTACTGCTACTGCAGATGAGGACTCCAGTGACCACGGGGAGTGGTGATGATGATGATCTCCTGCGTTGCTACCACATGTGACCGTAGTAGTGCTCTTTGCCCTTTTGGTGTCTTGATGCCAAAGGGGGAGAGAGTTTAGGGATTTGGATTTGCCGACTCACGTGTGCGTATTCTTTGCTCGTGAACTCTTATATCGTTTGATTTGGTTTCTATTTGTGAGACCAAGAGACCGAACCATATGGTGTGAGACATATGCTATCATATCATTATCTTTATGTCTAGTACTATGTTAGCTTGTGAGATATTATGCTTATCTTGTGCCCTATCTTGATGCTCACATGCTATTCCTTGCATCCATGCTTATCTCTCATATATTGTTTATGCAAGTGTTGTCGGTCTATAAAATATAGGGGGAGTGTTGATCCTAGTGTGTGTGCTTTGCATTCCAAAGGCATACTTAATTAGTGCACACATCTAGGGGAGCCCGTCTATATTTTTTAGATGTTGGGTTTGTTGGGGAACGTAGTATTTCAAAAAAAATCCTACTATCACGCAAGATCTATCTAGGAGAAGCATAGCAACGAGCGGGATGAGTGTGTCCACGTACCCTCGTAGACCGAAAGCGGAAGCGTTAAGTAACGCGGTTGATGTAGTCGAACGTCTTCACGATCCAAGCGATCAAGTACCGAACACACGGCACCTCCGCGATCTGCACACGTACATCTCGGTGACGTCCCTCGAACTCTTGATCCAGCTGAGGCCGAGGGAGAGTTTTGTCAGCACAACGGCGTGGTGACGGTGATGATGAAGTTACCAGCGCAGGGCTTCGCCTAAGCACTGCAATGATATGACCGAGGTGTGTTTCTGTGGAGGGGGGCACCGCACATGGCTAAGAGAAACTTTGGTGTGCCTTTGGGGTGCCCCCTCCCACTATATAAAGGGGGGAAGGAGGAGGAGGCCGGCCAGGGGGAGGAGGCGCGCCATGCAGGGGCAATCCTACTCCAAGTAGGATTCGCCCCCCTTCCTATTCCAACAAGGAGAAGGGGGAAGGAGAGGGAGGAGAGAAAGAAAGGGGGGCCGGCCCCCCTAGTCCAATTCGGTTTGGGCTAGGGGGGACGTGCGCCACACCTTGGCCTGCCTCCTCTCTTCCACCAACAGGCCCATGAGGCCCAATAACCCCCCGAGGGGTTCTGGTAACCCCCTGGTACACTAGAAAATACCCGATACACCTCGGAACTATTCTGGTGTCTGAATATAGTCTTCTAATATATCAATCATTATGTCTCAACCATTTTGATACTCCTCTTCATGTCCGTGATCTCATCCGGGACTCCGAACTACCTTCGGTACATCAAAACACATAAACTCATAATACCGATCGTCATCGAACGTTAAGTGTGCGGACCCTACGGGTTCGAGAACTATGTAGGAATGACCGAGACTCATCTCCGGTCAATAACCAATAGCGGAACCTGGATGCTCATATTGTCTCCCACATGTTCTACGAAGATCTTTATTGGTCAAACCGCATAACAACATACGTTGTTCCCTTTGTCATAGGTATGTTACTTGCCCGAGATTCGATCGTCGGTATCACTATACCTAGTTCAATCTCGTTACCGGCAAGTCTCTTTACTCGTTCCGTAATGCATCATCATGTAACTTACTCATTAGTTACATTGCTTGCAAGGCTTATAGTGATGTGCATTACCGAGAGGGCCCAGAGATACCTCTCCGACAATCGGAGTGACAAATCCTAATCTCGATCTATGCCAACTCAACAAACACCATCGAAAACACCTGTAGAGCATCTTTATAACCACCCAGTTACGTTGTGACATTTGATAGCACATAAAGTGTTCCTCCGGTATTCAGGAGTTGTATAATCTCATAGTCATAGGAACATGTATAAGTCATGAAGAAAGCAATAACAATAAACTAAACGATCATAGTGCTAAGCTAACGGATGGGTCATGTCAATCAAATCATTCTTTAATGATGTGATCCCGTTTATCAAATGAAAACTCATGTCTATGGCTAGGAAACTTAACCATCTTTGATTAACGAGCTAGTCAAGTAGAGGCATACTAGTGACACTCTATTTGTCTATGTATTCACACATGTACTAAGTTTCCGGTTAATACAATTCTAGCATGAATAATAAATATTTATCATGATATAAGGAAATATAAATAACAACTTTATTATTGCCTCTAGGGCATATTTCTTTCAGTCTCCCACTTGCACTAGAGTCAATAATCTAGATTTCACAGTAATGATTCTAACATCCATGGAGTCTTGGTGCTGATCATGTTTTGCTCGTGAGAGAGGCTTAGTCAACAGGTCTGCAATAGTCAGATCCGTATGTATTTTGCAAATCTCTATGTCTCCCTCCTTGACTTGATCGCGGATGAAATTGAAGCGTCTCTTGATGTGCTTGGTTCTCTTGTGAAATCTGGATTCCTTTGCCAAGGCAATTGCACCAGTATTGTCACAAAATATTTTCATTGGACCAAATGCACTAGGTATGACACCTAGATCGGATATGAACTCCTTCATCCAGACTCCTTCATTTGCTGCTTCCGAAACAGCTATGTACTCCGCTTCACACGTAGATCCCGCCACGATGCTTTGGTTAGAACTGCACCAACTGATAGCTCCACCGTTCAATATAAATATGTATCTGGTTTGTGACTTAGAGTCATCCGGATCAGTGTCAAAGCTTGCATCGACGTAACCATTTACGACAAGATGTTCTTGACCGCTGTCCAGTGATCCACTCCTGGATTACTTTGGTACCTCCATAAACGAGAAACAAATCCTTATTCCTCTTCAGGTATTTCAGGATGTTCTTGACCGCTGTCCAGTGATCCACTCCTGGATTACTTTGGTACCTCCTCGCTAAACTAATAGCAAGGCACACATCGTGTCCGTACACAAAATTGCATACATGATAGAACCAATGGTCAAGCATAGTGAATGACTTCCATTTTCTCTCTATCTTCTGCAGTTGTCAGGCTTTGAGTCTGACTCAACTTCACCCCTTTTAACACAGGCAAGAACCCTTTCTTTTCTTGATCCATTTTGAACTTCTTCAAAACTTTATCAAGGTATGTGCTTTGTGAAGGTCCAATTAAGCGTCTTGATTTATCTCTATAGATCTTGATGCCCAATATATAAGCAGCTTCACTGAGGTCTTTCATAGAGAAACTTTTATTCAAGTATCCTTTTATGCTATCCAGAAATTCTATATCATTTCCAATCAACAATATGTCATCCACATATAATATTAGAAATGCTACACAGCTCCCACTCACTTTCTTGTAAATACAGGCTTCTCTAAAAGTCTGTATAAAACCATATGCATGCTTTGATCACACTATCAAAATGTTTATTCCAACTCCGAGATGCTTGCACTAGTCCATAAATGGATCACTGGAGTTTGCACACTTTGTTAGCATCCTTTGGATCGACAAAACCTTCTGGTTGCATCATATACAACCCTTCTTCCAAAAATCCATTTAGGAATGCAGTTTTGACATCCATTTTCCAAATTTCATAATCATAAAATGCGGCAATTGCTAACATGATTCGGACGGACTTAAGCATTGCTACGGATGAGAAAGTCTCATAGTAGTCAACTCCTTGAACTTGTCGAAAACCTTTCGCAACAAGTCGAGCTTTGTAGACAGTAACATTACCGTCAGCGTCATTCTTCTTGAAGATCCATCTATTCTCTATGGCTTTCCGATCATCGGGCAAGTCAACCAAAGTCCACACTTTGTTCTCATACATGGATCCCATATCAGATTTCATGGCCTCTCAAGCCATTTCACGGAATCTGGGCTCATCATCGCTTCCTCATAGTTCGTTGGTTCGTCATGGTCAAGCAACATGACCTCCAGAATAGGATTACCATACCACTCTGGTGCGGATCTTACTCTGGATGACCTACGAGGTTCTGTAGTAACTTGATCAGAAGTTTCATGATTAGTATCATTAGCTTCCTCACTAATTGGTGTAGGAATCACTGGAACTGATTTCTGTGATGAACTACTTTCCAATAAGGGAGCAGGTACAATTAACTCATCAAGTTCTACTTTCCTCCCACTCACTTCTTTCGAGAGAAACTCCTCTAGCAAGGATCCATTCTTAGCAATGAATATCTTGCCTTCGGATCTGTGATAGAAGGTGTACCCAACAGTCTCTTTTGGGTATCCTATGAAGAAACATTTCTCCGATTTGGGTTCGAGTTTATCAGGTGTTTTTCACATAAGCATCGCAGCCCAAAATTTAAGAAACGAAAACTTGGGTGTCTTGCCAAACCACAGTTCATATGGTGTCATCTCAACGGATTTAGATGGTGCCCTATTTAATGTGAATGCAGCCGTCTCTTAAGCATAACCCCAAAACGATAGCGGTAAATCAGTTAGAGACATCAATGATCGCACCATATCTAATAAAGTACGATTCTGACGTTCGGACACACCATTACGCTGTGGTGTTCCGTGTATGGAGATGCGAAATTATTCTACATTGTTTCAAATGAAGACCAAACTCGTAACTCAAATATTCTCCTCCATGATCAGATCATAGAAACTTTATTTTCTTGTTACGATGATTTTCCACTTCACTCTGAAATTCTTTGAACTTAACAAATGTTTTAGACTTATGTTTCATCAAGTAGATATACCCATATTTGCTCAAATCATCTATGAAGGTCAGAAAATAACGATACCCGCCACGAGCATCAACACTCATCGGACCGCATACATCAGTATGTATTATTTCCAATAAGTCATTGCTCGCTCCATTGTTCTAGGGAACGGAGTCTTAGTCATCTTGCCCATGAGGCATGGTTCACAAGCATCAAGTGATTCATAATCAAGTGATTCCAAAAGCCCATCAACATGGAGTTTCTTCATGCGCTTTACACCAATATGACCTAAACGGCAGTGCTACAAATAAGTTGCACTATCATTATTACACTTATATCTTTTGGCTTCAATAATATGAATATGTGTATCACTACTATCAAGATTTGGTAAAAATAGACCACTCATCAAGGGTGCATGACCATAAAAGATATTACTCATATAAATAGAACAACCATTATTCTCTGATTTAAATGAATAACTGTCTCGCATCAAACAAGATCCAGATATAATGTTCATTCTTATTGCTGGCACCAAATAACAATTAGTCAGGTCTAAAACTAATCCCGAAGGTAGATGTAGAGGTAGCGTGCCGACGGCGATCACATCGACTTTGGAACCATTTCCCACGCGCATCGTCACCTCGTCCTTAGCCAATCTTCTCTTAATCTGTAGTCCCTGTTTCAAGTTGCAAATATGAGCAACAGAACCAGTATCAAATACCCAAGCACTACTGTGAGCATTAGTAAGGCACACATCAATAACATGTATATCAAATATACCTTTCACTTTGCCATCCTTCTTATCCGCCAAATACTTGGGGCAGTTCCGCTTCCATTGACCAGTCCCTTTGCATTAGAAGCACTCAGTCTCAGGATTAGGTCCAGACTTGGGCTTCTTCACTTGAGCAGCAATTTGCTTGTTCTTCTACTTGAAGTTCCCCTTCTTCCCTTTGCCCTTTTTCTTGAAACTAGTGGTCTTGTTGACCATCAACACTTGATGCTTGATGGCAGTTGGAACTACGTCGGTATTTCCCCGGAGAGGGAGGGATGATGTAGCACAGCGAAGGTAAGTATTTCCCTCAGTTATGAAACCAAGGTATCAAACCAGTAGGAGAACCAAGCAACACAACGTAAACAACACCTGCACACAAATAATAACGCCTCACAACCCGACGAGTTAAAGGGTTCACTAGAAAAAAATACACTTCTGTGATGATACATGTTTGTCACAGTAGGTCGCGTTTTTTGTCATGTATGTACATCCATGACAATTTTGTGATAGAATCAAGATAGTCATACCTGTGCTGTCGTAGAAGTGTTCCATGACATTACCAAAATTATCATCACGGAAGTGTCCACTTCCATGACGATAAATCGCGCGTCACAGTAGTGCTTTCGTCAAGGGTGACCGACACGTGGCATCCACCGTAACGGAACGCCGTTAAGCTATCGGGTCCAGTTTTGGATCCGATAACCCGCTAACAGCCCCGGCCAATGGGGATTTTCCACGTGTAAAATCATCATTGGTCGGAGGAAACACGTGTCGGCTCCTTTGTTGGGACATATGTCATCCACTCATTGGACCGAAGGCACCTATGATACGTCGACACGCGTGGCCGAACAGAGGCCCATTCTCGTGAAAAGGCGGCCCATTTGACTTGGTCAAAGGTGGCGGGCCAGCCCACGAAAAGCCCGTTAATCTACGGCTCGTCGCATATAGCCCATTTACAGCCCGCTAACCCAGGGCCCGTTAAGACCTATCCGAATTAGGCCCAGTAGCGTCATCTGGGCCGTCCAATATGATTTCAGCCCATTTTAAGTTCCGGCCCATGTATGGCCTATGACGTCTTTCGGCCCATATGAGGCCCTTTGTAACTCTTGGCCCATTGACGGCCCGTGGTGAAACTGGCCCGTAATGAACAGTGTATCACTTTATACCCATTAACGACCCATTAATACATTGGGCCATTTGCAGCCCATGTTATCTTTCGGCCTTCTCAGGTCGCATTTATTCTTGGGCTCATTTCCAGCATTCGGTTACTTACGGCCCGTTACTGCCATTTTCTACTTGTGGGCCAAATTCAACCCATGGTTACAGTCGGCCCGTTTGTGGCCCGTTAATACGTTGGGCCGTTTTCATAGCGTCATCAAATACGGCCTATTAATGGTGGCCCATGAACGGACGACTCCAACTCTAGCCCGTTTACGGCCATAATGCAGTCTGTTTTTGGCCCATGTTTGGCCAATCAATCATACGGCCCGTCTAAGGCCCATTGATGATATGGCCCGTAGAAGGCCCATTGTTTCTACGGACCGTAGAAGGCCCATTGTTTCTACAACCCGTAGGAAGCCCAGTGTCACTACAGTAAATATGTAGCCCATGGCCTGTTAAAGGCGGGAAACTACTATAGATTTAGACCTACTAATGGCCCAAGATGATTATTGGCCCACGTTTTGGCCCATATGAGTAATGGGCCGACCTGAAGACTGACAACATTGAGATCCACTGAACCTTCCGACCTAAATTTCAGCATACCGACCAAAGAATAAACCTAGACTATACAACAAAGAAATTACGGCATATTACATCCACTGGGAATCAAAGTTCGCTACCGGTGATAATAAAGCGCAACATGACCGCTGATTACATACACTGGGCATCAAAGGTCGCCACCAGTGCATATAAACGCACCGACAAAAGAATATACAAAACTGAGAGCACTTCAAAAGGCACTAGACTCGGCAAGCTCGGGCCCCGCAAGCAGCCGAACAAGCTGATGAGACCTCAATTATGTCAATGATAGATGCTTCATCCCTAGCTGTATGGCACCATAGTGCAAGGCGATCCCGACATCTTCATTACATCTTTGACTTCATGTCGGAGCTGAGCTGAAGCAAGCCTTTCCGCTTTAAGTTGAGATTGAAGAAGTCGAACTCGTTGAGGCAGCGACTTCACAGAGGTTGTCTCACACCTGCTGGTGAGTAGCTTCAACTCACTGTCTTCATCAAGACAGGACCTTGGGGTCATCTCGCTGTCCTCAAGATGGTTTGGCTCACTATCTTTCCTAAAGTTATGCCTGGCATAAGAGATACGACTCTAAAAGAGAAACAAGGAGACACGTAACAGGTTTCACAATTATATAAGCAAATAAATGGATCTGTTCTGCATAAGGAACATGTTTTTACAACTACAATTTAAAACTGGTAGTTGTTGTAAACATCCAATCAGATGTAAACAATAATGAAGGAAATGATGCCTATCCAAATCTATACTAGAACAAAGTTTGAAGGCTTGAGAAGGATGAACTTACATTACATGTTAACACTGGCTGGACAAAGCCCTTCTCCATGTTGATGGAAAGATAATTCAATAAATTCCCCAAAGAAAATTCTTTATAAGCGTTGCCATTATTCTACATTTTGCAAAGAGTAAATATAGATCAAATAATATTGGAAGAAATAGAGGATAATGAAGCTCGATGCGGTCGATGATACATAATCAAATAGCAATTAATTAAGTATAGCGTTACAAGGCAAAAGGTACTGATAAGAGGAATGCAGACATCAACGTGTGCAGTGGCATTGACTTTATTCAACATTTTGGTAAGAGTAAATGTAGATATGATAATTTGGAGAAAGTGGAGGCGAGGCGTATAAGATGCGTAGTAATGCTAGACAATCAACTATCTCGCGATGCATGTACAAGAATACCACCGTCTGTTATTAGTTGTCGCTCAAATGGATGTATCTAGCACTATTGTGTTCTAAATACATCCAATTGATCAACAATTAATTCGATACAGAGGGAGTACATGACAATAGGTACTTACATGAGCAATCCAAAACTTCATAACCATTGTGTTAATTTTACATTTATCTAAGAGTAAATATAGATCTTATAATTTCAAGCAAAGGGAGGATAAAGAAGCGAACATTTACAGTGATGCTACATAATCAAATAACAATGAGTGTAGGTACGCTGACAAAAGGCAAGAGGTACTGACAAGAGCAATGCAGAGCCCAGTATTGTCGTGAGATCCTATGATCCTTTGAGCAAGGAGATTCATCTGAAATCAGTTTTCATACAAGAGAGAAGGTAAGGCACATGCAGAAATTTAGGAGTTCAAATTTTGAATTGATATCATAGACAAGACTGACACTGGCCGTCACAGTTCTAATAGGGGGTTTGGCCACTGGAGTAGGGGTAAAGTCTGTTACAGTTGGGCCTGTGCTTTCTGTGGCTGCTGATCTATCTGATTTAACATGTATCACTACCTTTTCCAAATACCTAGTTTGTACTCCTTGAGGATCTGCAATCACCCTCTTCCTTTTGGACATCTAGTACGAAAGAACAACATTTGACTAGAAAAACATAGTATGACGACACATGGAATAGGTACAGAAAATGGATAGGTATGGCATATACTCATATATGATGCTTAAACTAAGCAGATGGTGTAACAAAGTAGAAGTAATGCAAGAGGTCAGATGCAAAATATGTGCGACCAATACAACCTTGCCAAGTTAGAGCATGCACCTTGATGGGTGAATAAGATAGGCTATGCTCCACCATGCCAAGTTTGTTAGCTAGTGGATTGTTCCGCAATATTCCTCTCGTGCGCCCATTCTCATATTCATTTTGATAATGTTCAATACCTGACATGCATGGAAACGTAAAAACAAGTGAGATTATATTTGTAATGCAGAAGTGATTCTAATCCAATACTTCCTCCCTGTAATCCCCTTTGTACTATCTCTGCAATGCTTCTAAGAGGTGCCATGCATGCTTTAATTTGGTGTGTGCATTAATATAATGTGGCCTACCACTCAAAATATGAGAGCTCCAGAAGTGATGATACTTCACAGATGACAGCTTCAACATATAGTAAAGAAGAACAAGTCGACCTGACCGATGATTCAAAATATACTAAGGAGAATAACTCGACCGACCAAATAATCGCAAGAGAAGAGGATCATCTTAAAGAAGAGCGTAAGAGCAAGCAGATTGAAGATATTACAAGTCTTTCTACACAATGTCGGTTGGCCACCCATGATGAACCGTAGCGCATGAGAAATACTATTCCTTCGGGTCTCTCCATATGTGGCTCACATGCATTTCAAACTAAAGTAGGAACATTTAGTCGACCAATTAAACATCTCTCAGCTTACTAATATCAACATAATATCAGATTAGAATTTGTACAACTAAGCTTGTTTAGCTCGATGGGTGGAGCGGTGCTATTACGACCACGAACCACGTGAGGCTGATCGTGGTCATCATAAAATGGGGAAACCGTAAGCATGATGAGTATAGTGTTGACCGTGGCGGTGGGATGGCATATCTGAAGTTGCAAACCGGCAAGAAAGGGTAGTTAGCAACCGATATTTGCTTTGAAATAACAACTAAGATTTGGTATGGACAAGAAAGTACAGTCAACAAGTGACAAAGAATGCAATTCTCATTGTCTCTCTATATATCGCGACATGCATTTGGAAACTCAAGTGGGACCTTTAGTCGACCAATTGAATGTGTCGATAACTAATATCGTATCATATCACAATCATATTTGAACAACTAAGCTTTGGAATTTTGAGTGTTGTGTTGTTTATCTTGAAGGGTGGAGTAATGCTAGTATGACGAAAGCACCCTCGCATATCATAGTAGAGTAGATAAAAGGGAAAACTCTAAGCATCAAGAGTAAAATCAGGAAAGTGGAACTAGCTGGACGAAGGGTATGGCGCACATGCTTTTCGAAACGAATATAGGAACATTAGGTGACCAATTAAAAGTTCTCTGTTTTAGTAATATGAGCATCATATCAGATTCGTATTTCAACACGTAAGCTTTGGAATTATGAGTGGCATGTTGTTTAGCTTGATGGGTTAAGGTCTTGAGGAGCAGCGCTAGCACGACACGAAACAGTGAAGCACCTACGATGATGGTAGTGAATATAAAGGGGGGAAACCATAAGCTATACGAGTATAGTGACCGTGACATGGCGGATCTGAAGGTGCAAACCGGACAAAGCTACTTCGCAACCAATGTTTGCATTCAACTAGCCACTACGATTTGGTACGGACAAGAAAAGTACAGTAAACAATTTAAGATCTATTTTACGGGTGAGATCAATAACTTAAGCACATATGGAAGAGTACCACCTCTCTTGCGATGCTGTGTAGGCCCTAACGATCGTTGAGGGTGTTGCGGGTGCGATGGTCACAACAAGCGGGAAGAAGACTTTAGATGGCAGACGGCCGGGTTGGGGGATAAATCATGTTGCCGTGGACGAGGCGGTCGTAGGAGCGGCAATGGCAAAGTGGACGACGGCGCCGATGAAGCGAGACGACGTGATGAAAGGATCATGTCCGACGCCGTGTATGAGAGACGTCCATCTCTTGCGGTGGACGACTGGGTAGGGGTAGCGGCTCCGACAAGGTGGAGGATGGGGTGGCGGACGGAGGAGGCTGGTGGCAGTGGGGAGGTTGTCGTGGCACCGATGGTGTATGAATGGGGAAATGGAGGGGGAGGGGGGATCTCAAACTTTTGGACGCGCTTGTCTGACATGTGAGAAAGTTATGAACTTATCCCCCATTTAAAATTTTGGACATCACGTCGGTTGGGGATAGGATGGTAATCTCGCATCTCCCAAATATTTGCCGGTAACGATTTCGGTCAAGGAGAGGTGTTTTGCCGCCCACGGTTGGCGCCCACGGTGTATGAATGGGTCGATGGTAGGGCGGTTGTGTCACGCCCGAGGGAAGTTACACACCTGCCCCTATTTAAAATATTAGCCTACATCGATTTTGGACGAGGAGAGTTTGTTTTGCCGCCCACCGTGGATGAATGGGGAAATGGAGGGAGAGACACATGTCTTTCGGACGAGCTTGAATCAAATGTGTTTTTCCGCCCACGTTTGGCGCCCACCGTGTCTGAATGGGCTCAGAGGCCGTCGTGTCACGTATGATTGAAGTTACTAGTCTACCCCTATCGACAGCAGTGTAAATCCGGTCGATAAGGATGTCAAGTGTCAGGGGTAGACAGTAATTTCCATCTTGCAAACACTTGCTTCGGGCAGCCCACAAATGATAGTGGGTGTTTAACCGCTTGCTCAAAACTTGGGGAATTAGCATTCACGTTTGCCACCGGCCACCGCAACTAAATCCAAATCCAATTTTTATTCGATTACGAATATCCACAGATAATTCTATGTTTTGTTATTTATTTCTTCAAAACCACAACAAAGATTTATTCCACCTTTATATATGATTATGATTTAGAAATGTTGTGATCTTCGAATTCAGTAGGTTGGATACACTTTGAGTCAAACAGTTATTTCATCCAATACAATATGCTCACACGAAAAACAGTTCACCTTATGTCAATCATACAAGTACCGAGGATTACCTCGCCTAAAAAATTCGGATCATTACAACACATGGACAACATAGGGGGTCTGATACGTCTCCAACGTATCTATAATTTTTGATTGCTCCATGCTATATTATCTACTGTTTTGGACCATATTGGGCTTTATTTTCCACTTTTATATTACTTTTGGGACTAACCTATTAGCCGGAGGCCCAACCCAGAATTACTTTTTTTTTGCCTATTTCAGTGTTTCGAAGAAACGGAATATCAATCGGAGTCCAAACGGAATGAAACCTTCATGGACGTGATTTTCTCACCGAATATGACCCAGTAGACTTGGACCCTACGTCAAGAAAGCCACGAGATGGGCACGAGGTAGGGGGGCGCGCCTACCCCCCTAGGGCACGCCCCCACCCTCGTGGGCCCCACGAAGCTCTACTGACCTACTTCTTCCTCCTATATATACCTCACGCACTTCAAACAATCAGACACGGAGCCAAAACCTAATTCCACCGCCGCAACCTTCTGCACTCCACGAGATCCCATCTTGGGGCTGTTCCGAGTTCACGGAAGGGGAATCCACCACGGAGGGCTTCTACATCATCACTATAGCCCCTCCGATGAAGTGTGAGTAGTTTACTTCAGACCTTCGGGTCGATAGTTAGTAGCTATATGGCTTCTTCTCTCTTTTTGGATCTCAATACAATGTTCTCCCCCTCTCTCGTGGAGATCTATTCGATGTAATCTTATATTTTAGGTGTGTTTGTTGAGACCGATGAATTGTGGGTTTATGATCAAGATTATCTATGAACAATAGTTGAATCTTCTCTCAATTCTTTTATGTATGATTGGTTATATTTGCAAGTCTCTTCAATTATCGCTTAGTTTGGCCTACTAGATTGGTTTTTCTTGCAATGGGAGAAGTGCTTAGCTTTGGGTTCAATCTTGCGGTGTCCTTTCCCAAAGGATGAGGGGCAGCAAGGCACGTATTGTATTGTTGCCATCGAGGATAACAAGACGGTGTTTTTTATCATATTGCATGAATTTATCCCTCTACATCATGTCATCTTGGTTAAGGCGTTACTCTGTTTTCTTGAACTTAATACTCTAGATGCATGCTGGATAGCGGTCGATGAGTGGAGTAATAGTAGTAGATGCGTGCAGAGTCGGTCTACTTTTCTCGGACGTGATGCCTATATACATGATCATACCTAGATACTCTCATAACTATGCTCAATTTTGTCAATTGCTCAACAGTAATTTGTTCGCCCACCGTAAAATACGTATGCTCTTGAGAGAAGCCACTAGTGAAATCTATGGCCCCCGGGTCTATTCTCATCATATTAATCTTCCATCACTTTATTATTGCTTTGCTTTTTTACTTTGCTTTTTATTTTACTTTGCATCTTTATCACAAAAATACCAAAAATATTATCTATCATCTCTATCAGATCTCACTCTCGTAAGTGACCGTGAAGGGATTGACAACCCCTATCCGCGTTGGTTGCGAGGAGTTATTTGCTTTGTGTAGGTACGAGGGACTCGCGCCTAGCCTCCTACTGGATTGATACCTTGGTTCTCAAAAACTGAGGGAAATACTTACGCTACTTTGCTGCATCATCCTTTCCGCTTCAAGGAAATCCAACGCAGTGCTCAAGAGGTAGCAGGGTCTTACAACATAATCCATTCAGAGACATGACACAACATTCAAGTACAATAATCTAATGACAATTTCAACTGCTATCTAAAGAAGAACTAGGATTACCCTGGGCTTCAGATAGCGTATGTATGATCTCCTCCGTCTTCAAATGCAACATTCTTACTTCCTCCAATTCTTGGGTTGCTTGCATAATGCGTGCATCTAATTGCATAATTTCCAGCTTCAAGATCGAGATTACCTCATACATGGCAGCCACATCATCTCTATCTGCCTCTAGTAGAGCCTCAAGAACTATAATATCTCGTGCTCGCATCGCTCTCCAGCGGTGTTGCCTCTGAATCGCTACCATCCGGTAACATGGATGGCGACCGCTTCCACAAATAGATTCTCGGGGTTGTACATTGTGTCCTAGTGTGAACGACATCCCGAAAGGTTTCACCGGACATAAGTAAGAGATAGTTATCGCATGATCCAGCAAGAAGCTTACATGGTAAACGACATACTAATTATTGCCGAGCATGGCAAGATATATTTAAATGGTTCAAAGCAAGATCACCGAAAAGAAATTAAAATGGTAAGATGAAACTAGGGATGTAAGTGGCAAATAAACGACATCCGCCATCCCATCTAGTTAGTTTTGCTAGCTCCCTGGTTCATTTTCCTCAAAAAACAAAAACTCTTTTGAACTATCATACCACTAGTGGACATTAATCGGGATTAAACGGGACCCAGTTGACATCCCTAGTTGGAAGGGAGTGTACCGCCGCTATATTTAAGTTTCCAAGGCATCTAAGCAGTTAAAATAATCTGAGAAAGCACTTAACAGTGTGGCCTCATATAAACTACGAAGACAGTCTTGTGATGAAGTTCAGAGGAAAAGTTAAGGACTCAAATGAACTAGGCATGCATTTCTTTACGATAGTACAACAGTAATCACGACATATTGGCCAACTCAGGTATAGCGTAACAAGTAACAAACAAGCATTCGAATCAAGCAATATAGCAAAGCAGACAACTGAACTATTTGTTATTCTATAGGATTATAGGTTGAGGGCACAAGCCAAGAAAGCAGCCAACACACATTACATTTCACATGTACTAAAACACACTGGCTTACCATATGTTGTTGTGTGAAGCCTCATTGCTGTTGCAATGTTCTTTGAAGATATCACAAGATCACGTGGTTGCAAATCTACTTGTTGTATTTTATTCTGCACCCTCTATTTAGGTAAAATTAATTTTAATCGCATGCACTGGTTCGAATTGATCATCAATGGTTCATCTAAACTAATGAAATAAGGGTGTGTGCATACACGACAATATATCTGCTTCCCTCTATTTTTATGCTTGTTCGAGGTGCCAGCCCCAAAAGAACAAAGATTTTGCTTGATGGGGTTGGCAGCTCCATAATTAATAGAAGCATAAAATTAGTCATGCAACTTGGGAAAATCAAGAACACACAAAAAAGTAATGAACAGAGGCTCGTAGCAGTGATGTAATAGCTAGCATCAGAAAATGTAGGGTAAAACGAACAAAAACCAGCAGAACCACATGCTAGTTTGTCGATGTGTAATTAAGCATAGAGAACATGAAGCGATGCGATGGAACCAACAGTGGCATCGTAACAACACCATTATCATAAATATAGCATGCAAGAAGTAAAATAGTAGGCAGTGATATCTAGGAAGTACAAGAATACTTAGGACAAAACTAAAGCATATTAACTATATGTGCACTTTGGTATGTAATTTAGCACATGTAACATGTTCATCGCCGTAAGTATGGCCCTACATGCAAGGTAATAACGCGTCTCATGAAAAACTGAATGATGCCCTGAAGAAATTCAAAGGTGCGGTGCTTATGCTAAGAAAGTGAATGTAGGCGCCGGCCGTTGGATAATAGTACCTAATTCTCGGCGGCGTATGGGTATCTTTGGCATACTTGATAGCTAAGGATCACCGATGGTGCTCATGTTGCGGTTGAGTTTGGGCCGGCTGTCGCCGTCGCTAAAGCGGCTCCGGTGCTACAGTTGCAGCGCCTGTCGACATACAAGAAAGCTCATCTGTGGTAAGTGAACAGTTGCACGATAAAGAGAAAAATGAAGGAGTACAGATTGAAATAACCCGATGAGGCTGCGGCGTCGGTAAAGCAGGGCCGGTGGAGTTGAATATGGCATCCGTGGAGCGGGTCCGATGCAGTGGACGAAGGCTTCGGCGGTCGCGTTGTACAGTGCTTTCGGTGAGGCGGATCTGTTGCGGTGGACGAGGGCTTGTATGAAGGGCCAGCGAAGGGACAGACGAGGGAATCAGTGAAGGGCCTACACTGTGGTGGACGAGGGCGCCGGTTAAGCAGATCCGGTGTGGTGGACCATGATGGTGGTCAAGGAGATCTGGAGTGGTGTACAAGCCGATCGAAGCGGCTCCGTGAAGTGGTGAGTTGGCGCTGGGGGTTCCAAGGTGCGGAAGGTAGATCCATCGGGTGTGAGGTCCACCGCCATGTGGAGGACTAGATTCGACGGCTTGCCGTGGTTGGCGGGGTGGAGGGAAGGGAGGGGCCCCAGGGAAGACGGTGGGGGTCAAAGAGGCGAAAACAATGGAGTTACCAAAGCAACTCTTTTCCGTTCATGTGGCAGGGGTAAAACAGGAATATCGCAGGGCCAAACTTTCGGGCGTGAGATATTTCGATGTGAGCAGGAAGTTTGAAAGCTTTTGGCGCCTGAAATTATATTCTGCTCTTGTACGGCCGACTATGATATCATGGCCGAAAATTTGTTTGTTTTGCACGCAAAAAAGTGCAAGTTTTGAAAATCAATGTCTCCAACTCGAAACTTAGATTGTCCATTCAATTCAAATATGGATCATTGAGCTGCTACAAGCAAATACCATCATATGGTCCGATTCAAATGAAATTCCAAATGTGATTATCCTAAATATGATGGCAAAATCAAAAATGTGTATGTATATGAATAAAGTGGATGATTATAAAGTTTGTATGTGTATATCTCTAGGTTTGATATATGAATTTGAAATCACGAAATCCTGGCTTAAAAATGCAACTCCGTTTAAATGAATTACAAAAGCTAATGATGGAGTCTAATTCCAAAATTCCAATCTTAGGTTTGTAATTCTGGTACATCAAAAGTATATCACGCACGTTCAAAAGTATCGTTATCTCGTAGTCCAATCTGTGAAACAAATTGATCAACCTTGAGTGCACACACTATTGACCATGTATATCTCAATTACGCTAAAGTACCTCAAATATAGACACCTCACTCTTTATCCAAGCCACCCCCTCGTCAGTCCACCCTCCCCACACACAGAGAAGTCGTTCTCTCCCCAAACACCAACACACGAGCACATTAACACCCCTCTCTCTTCCAAAGTCCGGACCCCAATATAGGTCTCTATCACTTTGTCTCTTGGGCATGCACACATCTCTTCCCCCACTCTCTAGCTAGGTCTCCCAGCATCTCTCTTTCCCAAGCACACACACTATGTAGAGTTTATCTTTCCCATACACACAAAACATCGCCCCCAAGCGTCTATATCCCTAGTTATGTGGTTCTCGCACACTCATCTCACACACCACCCCCACTGCAAAACAAGCACACTTTGTCTCCTTGTGCACCACTCTCCTCTTTCTATCTCTCCCACATGTGGACCCGCCCCAGCTCTCGCACATTGTTCTCTACACCATCTATTCTAGATCTCTCATGAAGTCCCTATCACACACACGATGACTCGCTTCCCTTGCGTCTCCGTACATAGGCCAATTTCAAACAACATCAACATTGTCTCCCTATCTATACGCCATTTATGGACACAAATGCCCGCTCTCTCGCCCCCTCTCTTCCTCTCTCTCTCTCTCTCTCTCTCTCTCTCTCTCTCTTTGTCACTAGCTCTCTCTCTCTCTTTGTCGCTAGCTCTCTCTCTCTCTCTCTCTCTCGCTCTCACACCCCTCTCCCACACACAATCGATGTCTCTTCCAAATAGTATGCTCCCCCCGCTCGCACCCATGCTATCCTGCTACTACACATGTCACACCATTCTCCCTTCCCTTATACTAGGTTTACATCATTAGTGGTCTCTCTACTCCACATACACACACTCCCTCTCACACACAAACGCTGCCAGCACAAACACACACGTACACGCACAAACACCCATTAATCTGGATCCTCATCTCTCCCCATGTGCGAATGTGTATCTCAAAATCTCACTCTCTAATTATGTATATGTATCTCCACGTTACACAACACAAAGCCCCATGTACATGTCTCTCTCTATCCTCCACACACATAGACACAAAGAATCTGTTATCATTGCCTCAGTCTCTAGACATATCACACACGCACACACACTCTCTCGCAAACACGCTCAACAAGGGTTTCCCGTGAATAACTTACCGCCTATTCATCAACAAATGTGGCAAGACGGCGAACACGAGACGTGAAAAAGAATAAATCTACACGTGCTTAGACCACCTAGTATGACTACTAGGACTAGAGCAAGCCAAAAAGCGCGCCGCCGTCACCCTCTCCTTATCGGCGACGTGAAAACCTTTGTTTTACACAATCGAGAAGTCATTGTGCTAAGGCCTCACATGCTGAGGCGTTGAATAGAATGTAGATGCTAGTTTACGGAAACAAGTATCGATAATACGTTTGTATCTCCATACTTATATTTCTTCTCTTATAAAAACCGAAGTTGGTGATGATGGTACGCGTGCCATCTTGCAATATCGTCCGATCTATATCTCGATCGATGGAAATTAAATTAAAAGATACCCGCACCCTCTCCACATTTGCGCACAAGGCTTTCCCTCGTTCATCCTTATCTCCAACAACCTCATTGTTGAGAAATTAAGAAAGGAAGCCTCTGGAACAAACCGGCTCGGTGGCCGCCAAGGCGTCGTCAATCCCCATGCCTCCACTCAGTCCGACCACCAATCACCACCACGCCCCACTCCTCTTCACCTTATCTCCTATTTCTCGAGATATCATTACTTTTTACACATGGGATTACTCCCGCATGGGTCAATCACAATGAGTGTTTTTATCAAAAAATGCATCTTGATGTTCCGTGCAATGCATGGATCTTGCTAGTACTCCTACAGAAGACTAAGTTGGTGATGATGGTGTGTCTACCATCCGTCGTTTGTGACCATTAGATCTACATCTAATGAATGCGAGGTAAGTTGTTGCATTTTCTCACAAACATCCCACTTGTCTACCATTTGCAGAAAAACCCATAATTAGTATCTTAAAACCAACCACATCCTTCCCTGACCTCATCAAAACAGCCCAAGGAATATATTCTAATTGAAACATAATATATCTCTAGTGATATATGTATATCAAAATTAGAGTGTTTTGTATCAAGTTTGTGAATAAGTATTATTCTAATTATGATTCGTTGCAACGCACATGAACATTGCTAGTATTTTCAACCATGCAATTTTTCCCTAGTATTCCATAGTTTCGAGTTTTCCATCAAGATATTAGTCACTCATGGTTGATATTTACATTCAATCATGTACACATATGCACTATGTAACTAGCCTTGCTTATTGGGTTCCAAAGCTTAACTTTCACTCCTACTTACAATATGTAGAGTATTTAACAAAAAACTACCACTTTCAACCAGCCCTAGGAAGAATCTATTGTACAAAAAATAGCAAAAACAGACCCAAAATTTCTTAATCCACGCCAAAAGCTACAACCTACCGATTAGGTTAGTTTAAACCCATTTATGACAGGGTTAGCCCACACGTCCCTGCTGACGAGGCAGCTTAAACCAACACATTTTGTTTGACCGTTGACACGAGGTACCCACATCTGACCTTCTATCCTGTTATTCCCCCTCAAATCATTATTTTTCCTGAACATTACTTCAAACAGTACTGATGCGTGTTTGTCGGTGGCGCCGGTGATGAGTGAGTTGGTGTAGCGACCCGACCTCAGACGGTCAAGCCTCTGTGTTGCTGTGCCATCCCTGGATCAGTATGCTGGCACACACAGTACATCAATGTATATATCAAAGTGCAATCACATGTATAAATAACGTAAAACTGATATATACCTCATACGTCTCAGCGGAAACAAGTAATCGGGTGTGGAGTCCCATCAACGCCATCGACAAAGTTGAGTGTAGACCGTAACCTGCACTGCACTCTTACTCGTCGGAAGTAAATATTCGCAACATGATACGTTGCAGCCGTGTAGGTCAAAGACATTGAATGTACCGCAAGATCACAACATGAGAAAATAGATGATAAAACTATACTATATGCAATATGGCTTTGTGGCTCGTGGTCTGAGTTTTGTTTGCGTAAAAGCTGATTTATTTTCCCTACATCAAAGGAATAAATGAAGTCTGTACTATGGAGTTTTCTATCATGACATGGTTCCGCCAACCGATGTCTCATAGCCCAAAATCATCATAAGTTGCCCACAATTAAGTTATCAATCCGGTGTTGAGAGTTCCGAGATAGATCCAGTCCAGATGCTCAAATTGTCCGTGAATCGGGACACGGCTAATCGATTAGGTTTTAACCCTCTGCAGAGGTTTGTACACTTTACCCGCAAGATTCGATCCCTCTTTTACGCTCTCGCACTTCGTGGTGTTTGAGAACAAGATGACCGAAACATGGTCTTCCTCAAGAGTTCCCCGACCACCGTCCGTGCTCATCCAATCCTACCGTAGTTCTACATCTGCTAGCACCGTCCCAGCCAGAGTCACAACTAAGGTCAACCAAGCCAGAGCCCATAGTGACTTGCGGTTGCACGTAAGCTTCCGGCATGAAGTATTCTTCCGTCTCTTTGAGTCTGGGTGAAGCTTTCCGCAAGATGTCATGGCGCTTCTCCATGCATCCCGCCAACCACTCGATTCTCCGTGGTGCCCACAACCATCCTTCACCCAAGAGTGTGTATTGAATTCTTGTCTCGAGTCTTGAAGTCTTGAGGCCTTGAAGATGCAGCCCTTGCAGATTCCATCATGGAGTTGTCGCCATTGACGAGATCCTCCATTCTCACACCACTCTCGTGCACTCATACCAAACCCCGTCTACTATAGCGTAGCATTAAAATAAAATATCGTCCCGGGCTTGGTAACAGGGTGACGGGTTCCTACCTCATGCATACTACTCAACTACAAGAATTCAATATCACTACGGTAGGGTTGTTGCAAAGATGCCACTAAATGCAATAAAAACATAGGTATGAAAGCATGGTCAAAGTGAACTTGCCTGGTAAGTTGATGAAGATAACAACACTCTCGAATAATGACTTGGTAGAACTATTCGTCACTCTGTTGAAAATCTATATAGTCATAGCATTCATATAAGCAAACATCCTAGCAAACAATTCTAACACTCATAATAAAACCAACAATTAAAAATGCAAATCAAGGGACACCAAATAAAAACAAAGGAAAACTACAAACCAAAACTCCCTAAGAATAACTCGGAGAAAACTAATCAAGGTTTTCACCACATCAAGCATCAACTAAGAAATATTTTTACACAACTAAAACTTTTCTTAACAGAACCTAAGCATGGGTTTTTCTAACTAACAGAAGGGAAAACATCATGCAAACTAGGAGCAAAAAGAATCACATCAAAAGCTATTATAGAACTCCTATTATGCCTATAACAATTTTAGCAAGAAAAAATAAAATAAAAATTTTATTTATTGTAAATAAAAGTTCATGTTCTTAAACTACAGAAACTAATCTAAAATAAACTATGACATAGGTAAAATAAAATTATTTACTAAATAAAACAATAGGAAAACAGTAGCTAGTTAAATAAATAAGAAACACATGATTTTGATTAAAACTATTTTTTATTAAATCTAAAATACCCAAATAAATCCCTACTGCTAGGCAAAGTCAAAACAAAGCAGTGACAAAAGAATCACTAAAATAAAATAATCCTAACTCATTTTATAGCAGAATTACTAATCTGTCTAAAACTAAAATAAAACAATTTCTAATAAATTAAACATGGCCAAACATATTTTCTACAAAAACTACAACAAATTTGCAAACTAAAAAAAAAGAATCACTTAAAAATATTAAGTAGATTAAAAGATATGAATTTTACAAAACTGAAACTATTCTGTTAAAACAGAAAACTAAAAATAAAACTAAAACGAAAAACTGGCTAATGGGCCTATCTAACGCTTGGCGTTAAATAACTAAACTACGCACACGGTTTAACAGAAAACAAACCGCGTCGGCCGTCCAACTAAACCCTAATAAAAACCGATCTAAACCGGAATAAAACCGTTCACTTAAACTAAACCTGAATAAAACGTACCCCTTCGGGGAGATCTATCCTAACCCTACGATCTAGATCGAACGGCGACGGGAGCTCCGGCGACTTACCGAGGCGGCGACGGCAACGGCGGCTCGGGCGACGACGGCTCCGGCTCCGTGGTCCGGGACGTCGGCGGGAGGTCCCATGAAAAGGGCGTGGCGAGGGGTTCGGTTGGTCGACTCGGTGGAGCTCGGGGCGGCCGGAGGTGGTCGGGGTGGGCAATGATGGGCGGCTCGGGTCTCCCATGAGCGATGCGGGCGAGGGAGAGAGGGCTCGGGCGAGGGGCGAGGGGGAAACGGGGTCGAGGGGGGTATATATAGGGGGTCGGCTTGGAGGAGGGGCGAATCGGGAGGATCCCGGTCTCCCATGGTCTTGTGTGGTGGTTTCCCGTGGGCGAGGCGTGGGCGAGGAAGAAGGAGGTGGGGTCCGCCTGTCGGGAGAGAGGGGGCGGCGCTGGCCGGTCGGTTGGCCGATGCGGAGCCGATTCGGGCGAGGGGCTCGTCGGCCTACCGGGCTTGGCCGGTTCTGGCCGGGTCTGTCAAGCCCGTGGGGGTCCTCTTTTTCTTTTTTTGAATTAGGGAGAGGGGGAATATTTATATATAATATATATTCTTATATAGGACATATATATATCAAAATTTTCAGAAAAACATTTCCTACACGATGAACTTTATTCCAGCTTCAAATAAAATACACAAAAATTCAAATAAAACAAAGAGTGTTTCTGCTCTAATAAAATCCAATAAAAATCATTTTAAATTACCAAAATGACTTCAAATTTATTTTCTCCTAATTTTCCATTGAAGGGAATCATTTTACCCTTATTTCCATTTATTTATTTTTAGGAGAAAAATAATTTGAATAAAATCCAAATAATTCCAAATTTGAAGGGAGTTTCAAAATACCTTCAAATGACTTTCAATTTGATTCTTTTTAACTTCCAACTCATATTTCATATAATTGAAGAAGTCATTTTATCTTCTCTCATGAAAATCATTAAGTTGCATAAAGTTTCTAAAATTTGGAATATTTTCAAACAGAATTCAAATCTTTTCAAAACCCTTTTCATTTATTCAAATGGAAGAAGTCATATCATCTTCTCTCTAGGGTTTTGTGTTTGAATTGAATTTGAATTCATGGATATAAAAAGGCAAAGTGAAAGTCAGGAAAGTCATTTCATTCCCTCTCATTCAACTTTCAAAATGTTTCAAATTCCACTCAATTTCACTCAATCAATCACACAACAAACAATCAATCAATCAAAACTATTTATTTATTATAACATTCCAAAGTTTAGAATTTTGGGATGTTACAAATCTACCACACTTAAAATGAATCTCGTCCTCGAGATTCGAAGAGGCTAGCAAGAAAGGGTTAGAGCTTGGGGTCTTCCAGCAATTCCATCGATCGGAATGGTCTAGTGTGCTACCACACTTAAAAGCAGGTTATGGTTCCGACGGAACTCGGTACTCCATCCCTTTGGGTTGACAAAGGTCGCCCGGGTTTCACCGAGGCTCTTTCGGTAGGGTATAACCTTTTTCTCAACACGTGTCCTTTCATCCTGGTGAGGTTCTTCCGAGACTGGGTCTTCATCTCCGACGGGTCTATCGCCAATACTAAACAACTATCGAAAATCTCATGGTGGTCGACAATTCATGGTTTCTCCTGCAGGAATATGGTCGGGGTTGGATCTCACCGTATATTCTACGATTGGCATCGACTGCCTGTAAGGGTTCCATCGCCCTACCATTCTATGGTTTTACGGCTTGACGTGTCGACACTCTTCTAAGGTTTTCAAGGCTCTCGATTTTCCATCAACATATGATAGTTCATGATAGAAGTCTCCGTATGGGGCCAATCCATCCCGTACTTGAACCATTACCATATATGCAGACATCGAATCACGTATTCTAACACTTGGGCATACTCACAAGCATTGCGGAATTTCTCTTGTTGACGAGCTGAGTTCGAGTAAATCCTTTGGTTTAGCAAGCCAAACAAAACATCTATCGTTCTTCACAACTCTTGGGTTTTCGTAACATCCTAAGAAACGTATGCTGATTGAATCACTGATTCCTCCAATTTTTCTTCCTTCATCAAGGTTACATCTGTTCCTTTTCAAAATCTTGGGCCTGTGGGTTATGGCCCACTTCAACACTAATGCAGCTTTAACTCATCCTTGGATTAGCTCTCTTGTTCCATATTACACCTCCTTTAAATCCAGTAGTACTCTGTTTCTTCATACCATCATATCAAAAGCAAAACTCCAACTTTTTTTCCCTTCAAACTACAGTTAGTGGAATATATATTTTCTTATCCATTAGTCTAGTCTTCTTCACAGGGTACTACCACCCTTAAAATGAAATTCACAAATCCATCCATAGACCATATTTCTCATATCCTCGAAAATGGTCAAAATCTTTGTTCACAGAGTAACAACTCATATAATTAAACATATGAAAACATGTCACCTTAACTTTATTGATTCATGCATTCATTACAATCTCTGAGCACCCATTACATAACTCAACTCATCGAACTCATGAAAATGAAATTGCTTTCTATTACTCTTGTTTCCAATATCAAAATTCCAACTACTCAACTCCAGCTCCCTTCTTGTAGGAACATTTAGTAGCATAATGTCCTGCTTCCTTGCAATGAAAACACATAATTTTCGATAAGTCTTTGGGCTTCTTGGATATGGTGCCTGCTCCTTGAGTTCCTTGCTTCCTTTCGAGACAATGATTGGCATAATGCCCGACGTCCTTACATTCAAAACAGGTAATATGACTCTTGTCCCTCTTTGCAGAAATTGGGTTGTTACGAGGGTGTCTTTGTTTTCTCTTCCGGGTTTCTTCGTTACGATCAAACCTTTTATTCCCTGTGGATCAAACTCTATTGCTTCCGTCGGGAAGTATCCTGCACACTCTTTTCTTTCCTTGGTGCAATCTTGTGAAAATGTCCTTCTTCTCCACATGAATAGCAGGCATTGGAGTAAAATCTGTTGAGGCCTTCTCCATCGTGGTCTTCAACACATTCCTTCATCACAGGTTCTTTCATAACTTCTCGGAGGGCTTCTTTCATTCCTTCTTCCTGCTCCTGAATAGTTTGTTGCACCATGGGGTAAATGTGACACTGGAGTCGGGTAGTGGGTGGTTCCTTCACACAAGAAACAAGTCACCGACTAGTTGGGCATTCCTCACCGGGTGTTTCTCCTTACAATGAGGGCATCCATCCTTGTGTTCCCCTGGTGTGTCCTATTTCTCCGCAAATCTTGCAGGCACAAGGTTTATTTCTTGGTGTATCATGTTGCTTCCGGATAAGACGAGATCTTGTCGAGTCTTCTTGAATTCTTTCCAAGTCTTTGCTCCATTCCATCCCTCAGATAGCTTGATGCATCTGCCACCATGTTGCAGCACTTCCTTCAAAGTAATCAAGAGCGTAAGATACTTCATTCTTCCTTGAAACCACTCCGCTCCAAGTGATTCTCCATGTTCGAATCCATAGCTCGCCTCCTACTGGTTTTCGGTCCAGAGAATATCAGTCCAACTTCATTCATCATCTATGGGGTCCAAAAGTTTTGGGCTGAGACATGAGAGAGGTGGGAAGGGATATACACACAATACAAACAATAGTTTTTGAAGAAACGAGTTTTACTTTGTGGCTGTCGGAAAACATCAAACAAATGACAGCTCACAAATCGCCGCATCTAACGTAAGTGTGTAACAGGGGTTTGGTCTTCTAAAGGTCAAATAATTCTTTAGGAACTTCAAATTCTTCAAGTCTTCAGAGTCTTCAATTGTTGCAGCTTCAACTCTTCTAATGCATGGTGAAATCCTGGTTACTTTGAAGGGGTCATCAGCTGTCCGATATCTTTCTTGGAGCGGCTTCAGTTGATCCTTCATGTGGTCAAAAGGGAAAAGGTGTATATTCTAACTATTTGAGGTGAGAGGGACTACTTGATAAATTCAGAAAAGATGAGAAGTAATGGATTCTTTTGAAAATAAACTTTTAGAAATTTCCTGTCCTAGGGCTTTCCGGTTTCTAGGGTCACGTCCTGCAGTCAACATGTGCTCTGATACCATATCTGTAGCGACCCGACCTCAGACGGTCAAGCCTCTATGTTGCTGTGCCATCCTCGGATCAAGATGTCTGCACACACAAGACATCAATGTATATATCAAAGTGCAATCACATGTATAAATAACGTAAAACTGATATATACCTCATACGTCTCGGCCGAAACAAGTAATCGGATGTGGAGTCCCATCAACGCCATCGGCGAGTTGAGTGTAGACCGTAACCCTGCACCATACTCTTACTCGTCGGAAGTAAATATCTGCAACATGATACGTTGCAGCCGTGTAGGTCAAGACATTGAATGTACGGCAAGATCACAACATGAGAAAACAGATGATAAAACTATACTATATGCAATATGGCTTTGTGGCTCGTGGTTCTGAGTTTTGTTTGCGTAAAAGCTGATTTATTTTCCCTACATCAAAGGAATAAATGAAGTCTGTACTATGGAGTTTTCTATCATGACATGGTTCCGCCAACCGATGTCTCATAGCCCAAAATCATCATAAGTTGCCCACAATTAAGTTATCAATCCGGTGTTGAGAGTTCCGAGATAGATCCAGTCCAGATGCTCAAATTGTCCGTAATCGGGGACACGGCTAATCGATTAGGTTTTAACCCTCTGCAGAGGTTTGTACACTTTACCCGCAAGATTCGATCCTCTCTTTACGTTCTCGCACTTCGTGGTGTCTCGAGAACAAGATGACCGAAACATGGTCTTCGAAGAGTTCCCCGACCACCGCCGGTGCTCATCCAATCCTACCGTAGTTCTACATCTGCTAGCACCGTCCCAGCAGAGTCACAACTAAGGTCAACCAAGCCAGAGCCCATAGTGACTTGCGGTTGCACAGTAAGCTTCCGGGCATGAAGTATTCTTCCGTCTCTTTGAGTCCGGGTGAAGCTTTCCGTAAGATGTCATGGCGCTTCTCCATGCATCCCGCCAACCACTGGATTCTCCAGGTGCCCGTCAACCATCCTTCACCCAAGAGTGTGTATTGAATTCTTGTCTCGAGTCTTGAAGTCTTGAGGCCTTGAAGATGCAGTCCTTGCAGATTCCATCATGGAGTTGTCGTCATTGACGTAGATCCTCCATTCTCACACCATTCTCGTGCACTCATACCAAACCCCGTCTACTATAGCGTAGCATTAAAATAAAATATCGTCTCGGGCTTGGTAACAGGGTGACGGGTTCCTACCTCATGCATACTACTCAACTACAAGAATTCAATATCACTACGGTAGGGTTGTTGCAAAGATGCCACTAAATGCAATAAAAACATAGGTATGAAAGCATGGTCAAAGTGAACTTGCACGGTAAGTTGATGAAGATAACAACACTCTCGAATAATGACTTGGTAGAACTATTCGTCACTCCGCTGAAAATCTATATAGTCATAGCATTCATATAAGCAAACATCCTAGCAAACAATTCTAACACTCATAATAAAACCAACAATTAAAAATGCAAATCAAGGGACACCAAATAAAAACAAAGGAAAACTACACAACAAAACTACCAAAGAAAACTCGGAGAAAACAAATCAAGGTTTTCACCACATCAAGCATCAACTAAGAAATAGTTTTACACAACTAAAACTTTTCTTAACAGAACCTAAGCATGGGTTTTGCTAACTAGCGTAAGGGAAAACATCATGCAAACTAGGAGCAAAAAAGAATCACATCAAAAGCTATTATAGAACTCCTATTATGCCTATAACAATTTTAGCAAGAAAAATAAAATAAAAATTTTATTTATTGTAAATAAAAGTTCATGTTCTTAAACTGCAGAAACTATTCTAAAATAAACTATGACATAGGTAAAATAAAATTATTTACTAAATAAAACAATAGGAAAAGCAGTAGCTAGTTAAATAAATAAGAAACACATGATTTTGATTAAAACTATTTTTTATTAAATATAAAATACCCAAATAAATCCCTGCTGCTAGGCAAAGTCAAAACAAAGCAGTGACAAAAAGAATCACTAAAATAAAATAATCCTAACTCATTTTATAGCAGAATTACTAATCTGTCTAAAACTAAAATAAAACAATTTCTAATAATTTAAACATGGCCAAACATATTTTCTACAGAAACTACAACAAATTTTCAAACTAACAAAAAAAAGAATCACTTAAAAATATTAAGTAGATTAAAAGATATGAATTTTACAAAACTGAAACTATTCATAAAACAGAAAACTAAAAATAAAACTAAAACGAAAAACTGGCTAATGGGCCTATCTAACGCTCAAGGCGTTAAATAACTAAACTACGCACGGTTTAACAGAAAACAAACCGCGTCGGCCGGTCCAACTAAACCCTAATAAAAACCGATCTAAACCGGAATAAAACCGGTTCACTTAAACTAAACCTGAATAAAACGTACCCCTTCGGGGAGATCTATCCTAACCCTACGATCTAGATCGAACGGCGACGGGAGCTCCGGCGACTTACCGAGGCGGCGACGGCAACGGCGGCTCGGGCGACGACGGCTCCGGCGGCTCCGGTGGTCTGGGACGTCACGGGAGGTCCCATGAAAGCGTGGCGAGGGGTTCGGTTGGTCGACTCGGTGGAGCCTCGGGGCGGTCGGAGGTGGTCGGGGTGGGGCAACATGGCGGGCGGCTCGGGTCTCGGCGAGGGAGAGAGGGTCGGGCGAGGGCGAGGGAAACGGGTCGAGGGGGTATATATAGGGGGTCGGCTTGGAGGAGGGGCGAATCGGGGAGGATCCCGGTCTCCCATGGCGGGCGGCGCGGTGGTTTCAGTGGGCGAGGCGTGGCGAGGAAGAAGGAGGTGGGGTCCACTGTCGGGGAGAGAGGGGGGGCGCGTCGGTCGGTTGGCCGATCTGGAGCCGATTCGGCGAGGCTCGGTCGGCCGTCGGGCTGGTTGGCCGGGTCAATGGTCAAGCGCCACCGTGGGGGGTCCTCTCTTTTTTTTTCTTTTTTTTGAATTAGGGAGAGGGGGAATATATATATAATATATATATTCTTATATAGGACATATATATATCAAAATTTTCAGAAAAACATTTCCTACACGATGAACTTTATTCCAGCTTCAAATAAAATACACAAAAATTCAAATAAAACAAAGAGTGTTTCTGCTCTAATAAAATCCAATAAAAATCATTTTAAAAATACCAAAATGACTTCAAATTTATTTTCTCCTAATTTTCCATTGAAGGGAATCATTTTACCCATATTTCCATTTATTTATTTTTAGGAGAAAAATAATTTGAATAAAATCCAAATAATTCCAAATTTGAAGGGAGTTTCAAAATACCTTCAAATGACTTTCAATTTGATTCTTTTAACTTCCAACTCATATTTCATATAATTGAAGAAGTCATTTTATCTTCTCTCATGAAAATCATTAAGTTGCATAAAGTTTCTAAAATTTGGAATATTTTCAAACAGAATTCAAATCTTTTCAAAACCCTTTTCATTTATTCAAATGGAAGAAGTCATATCATCTTCTCTCTAGGGTCTTGTGTTTGAATTGAATTTGAATTCATGGATATAAAAAGGCAAAGTGAAAGTCGTGGAAAGTCATTTCATTCCCTCTCATTCAACTTTCAAAAAGTTTCAAATTCCACTCAATTTCACTCAATCAATCACACAAAAAACAATCAATCAATCAAAACTATTTATTTATTATAACATTCCAAAATTTAGAATTTTGGGATGTTACAGTTGGTCGCCGCTCCGCCGGACGGGCCGGACGCCGCGCTGGCCTCCGCACGGGTTGGCAGGCTGGCCCAAGCGTGACTCACGAGTGAGCAAGCCGCCGTGCTGGCCTTCGCTCGAGCCAGATGGTTGGCCTTAGCTTGGCGCACGCGAGCAAGCCGCCGCACCGCCGTGCCAATCTAGCTAGCAAACCTTGCAGACAAGCAGCTGGAGGGAGCTATCTTGGCTAGCTAGCAGCCGCGAGCGCCGGACGGAGCTGGCATCTGGGCTGCCGCAAGATGGGCTCCGCACCGTTGGCGGTTTTGACCTCGCCTTCTGCCGACGGCGGTAGCTGCGTCCAATGGCCGAGGATGACTAGGTGGACGGGCCGGAGGTAGGAGGTCACTCGGGGATTTTTGTGCAGACTGACATGTAGGTCCCACAAGTCATAACTCCCGGTCAAATAGAAGGTGTTGACTTAATGGGCGACATGGGCCCTGTTTGGATACTCTAAGTCAGAGGTTTGATTCTAACCCTGAACTAACTCTAACCAAAGTGGCGTTTGAATGGCAGGGTTAGATTGACAACAAATGTATCCAAACAGGGCCATCGGTTGAAACGTGCCTATAACGGCACTTTATAGAATAGTCGTTTCTTGGTAGGGCTGGTTGGTGAGAGCATGTACAATGGTTGATAAGGTAGTCTTATCTTAAGTCTGCCACGCATGCAAGTGGTAGTAGTTTCTTGGCATTATTAGTGGTTTCTTGCATTATTAGGGGTTTCTTGTAAGGAACAATGTACTACTAGCGACAAAAGGCGATTCTAGGTTGCGTTGTACTCCAACGAGTACTACTAGTGGTCACGGGAGTGTATACCTCGTTTTGTTGGTTCGATCCCGGCTGAACGCACGGTGGCCTTTTTTTTAAATAGTAACTTCGCTGCGAGCCAATATTTTACACGGGTAGTTTGACTTTTGAAGTCAAACGGACATGCGGCACCACAATCTGGGTGCGCTGGATAGCCTAGTAATGCGGAGCATCCCTCGGTCATCCCCATGGACGTCCCATCGACTATCCAACCTCCAAGTGGACCCATGACAAGAGCAAGAGCTCGTGCTATTCAATCCGAGGTGACATCACTCCTATTCAAGTTTCCCTTTTCTTCCAATGAGACATGGCTACTACCTAAGTCCGAGACGCTATGCGTGATCAGGTACAACGACCAAGCCAAGGAACCACGAGCTGAAGAAGAAACGACAGGCGTCAACTCTCTGCACAGCCCGGAACTTCCGGCCAGCCCGGAGCTTCCGGCCTCCGACGGCAGCGACCAGCCCGGGCGTGCCAACTATCTGGTTAGCCCGGAACCAGCCCGGAACCCGTCCCGGACCTTCCGGCCCGCCCGGACCTTCCGGCCCCCGGAAGCCAGCCCAGCTCCACCCGCGCCAACTTTAGTCAAGCCGGACCCTGCCCGGACCTTCCGTCGCCCGGAACTTCTGGCCCCGCCTGGAACTTCCGGCCCTGCCTGCGCAGCCACTTGGGCCGAGGCCCGTGTACCCTTTCGCCCCGTAAACTATATATACTCCCCCACCTCCTCCTAGTTAGGGTTAGCATTGGTTTAGCTCATATTTCGTGAGAGCCCTTGCTCATCCACTTGGTTACCTTCTCCTCGGAGATCGCGCCTCCTCGGAGAAGATCCTTCCAAGGTATTCAAGACCCCCTCTAGGGTGGACCTCATCAAGACCTCCTCACGGAGAAGAACGGCTACTTGTGTATCTTTCGTTTGTTGATTTCGAATATTGTGCTACCTTATGTGTTTGGTGATCTAGCCCTTGTGTAATCGAAACTTGTCGGTTTAGTGTTCCTCTTGTGTGTTTTTCTACCCCGTGTTTTCTAGCTTGATTTTGTTGTTTTCGTCCTAAATCCGAAAATCCCCACCAAAAATAGCCCGATTTTTTTTTTGTGATTTGTTGGTGTGTTGAAGTTTTGTTGGATTTGATCCACGGATTTGCTTTGATTCGAGTGGATCTAGCTTCCCCTTCCTTATTCCCTTCTAATTTCTTCTTTTCCCCTCAGGATTTGGGGTTTTCCCCCAATTTTTCCGCCCAAACCCTCGATCCCGAAGTCCCTGTTCTTGGCAGAATCGCGACCACCGGAACTTCCGGCCCATCCCAGAACTTCCGGCCCCCGGACCTTCCAGCCCAGCCCGGAACTTCCGGACCCCGGACCTTCCGTCTTGCCCGGAACTTCCGGCCTAGTCAGAAAGGTCGCGCATCTTCGGCGACTCCCGCTTCTTCGGCAACTCCGACCACGATGCAGCGGCATCTTCGCCAACGTACTAAAGACCGTGCATCACATCATCGTCCACATTCGCATCCGTTTGGAATCTCTACCGTAAGCAAGGACGGTAATCTCGACGACATCTTTGTCCAAACCTTGCCATTGCATTGATAAACATCATAGCCATCTTTTGTGTTGCTTACCTATCGAGACTAGCAATTGAGTATTGCGAACAACGTGTCTTGTGCACATTAGTGATCATACTCCATAGCATACATACCATACCACCGTGGTGCATATCTTGGGATCCATTTGTGTGTCACAAAGTTGTCATCGCATACACAATTGCTATCTTGGTCCGTGAAGTTTTGCATGAGAAAAGAGCTCAAAAGTGAAAGAGCCACCCAAGCTTTTAAGCAAAGAGGAAAGATAAGCAAAGAGCTTTGAGCAAGAACCATAGCATCATACTACATTAAGATTGTCATATTGGATCATCTTAGATCATAGCACCGAAATACCATACATATAGCATACGTGGGATAGAGATAGTTGCATTTTGCCTAGTAGGTTGTGCACAAGTTTCGTATCCGCCTATTGTGCAATCATGCTAGCGTCTCTCTCGTATTGTGCAACAAGAGCATTTTCGTGGATTCCACATTTTTGGCTCACTTTTGGTTTGCACAATCCCACTTATCTATTTGCGTGTGTGTTTCCGTGTACCATTATTTGCTTGGTCTACTTGTTGCATTTGCAAATTTGTGAATCTTTTCCAACATTATTAAAGCTCACTTACAATAGCATCAAATTTTGTGCCACCATCCTTACCAAGCTCCACCACAAGCTTTTATTTGTGTAGGTGTGAGAACCGACAAGGATTGGTACCAATAGTGCTATTTCATTGTCCGCATTTGAGTGAACTTGATTCATCATCAACATCGGTCAAAGGTACATTGGTATAAGTTCTTCTCCTTCTACCACTCACATATTTTTGCTTGGAATGATGGATAGGCCAAGTACTTCTACAAACCCACTCTTCATCGAGCAAGACGACGACATGTCATCATACATCACCAAGAGCCACCTCTTTGGTGCACAACGAGCGTTGCATCAAGAGCAACAAGCAATGAGCGACCGCATCGACAACCTCGCCACCGACTTGCGACTCTCCGAGAAACGTACAAGAGACTACTTCGATAACAAGTTCGACGCTCACAAGCAAGAGAATGATGCAATAATGGACGAGATCCGCACCTTGATGAGGAACCGACATCATTCCACTTCTTCATCCTCAAGACGGAGCCGCTCGAGTCGACATTCCGACGACACCTTCTACGACTCAAGTACACCGTCATCGAACACTCTTCGACGAGCCGCGCGTCAAGACCATCATGCATCTCACAACCCGCTACATGACAAGCATTCACAAGAGCAAGTCGATGAGCAAGTCCCTCGTCCTCAATCAAACCAAGCCGCTTTTGCCAAAGCTCAAGAACGACAACGACTATGGCGCCAAGAGGAAGAACAAGCGCATCTACACCAAGACGAACAAGACGCCGAGGCTCAACGTCTTCAAAAACAACAACGAGAAGCGCAATCTCTTGAGGCGCAACGTGCCCTGCAAGAATCAAGGCGAGCCATCGCCAACCGCAATCGCGAACGGCGCAATCAAGAGGAAGCCCTTCGAGAAGAAATCCAAGAGAGGGACTACCAACCAAATGTGCAATGTCAAGTTCCTCAAGCTCCTCCCCAAGCTCGTCAAGCTCCATCTCAACCTCAAGTTCAACACGAGCAAGTTGATCATGGACTTCCTCCACACCAAGAGCAACATGAAGATGATTGTCATCCACGTCAAGGGTGTCAACATCACCATCGCCAACAACACAATGAAGAGCAACGATATGGAAAGCTCAAATTCACCATGCCCAAGTTCAATGGAAGCAATGACCCGAAGAATACCTCTCATGGGCATTGAAGGCCGAAAAAAATCTTTCGGTTGCACAACTATGAGGAAGAGAAAAAGATCGCTATGGCATCACTTGAGTTCCAAGTATGTGCTCATATGGTGGGAACAAATCATTGAGCGACGACAAGCAAGAGGTGAACCTCCAATCACCACTTGGACTCAAATGAAGGATGTCATGCAAGCACGTTTTGTGCCAACCTACTACAACCGCGACCTCTTCAAGAAACTCCAACTTCTCAAGCAAGGAACAAAGAGTGTTGAAGAATACTACAAGGAAATGGAGATAGGCATGATTCGAGCCAATGTAAAGGAAGATGATGAGCAAACAATGGCACGTTTCTTGAACGGACTCAATCATCCCATCAAGAAGATCGCCGACTTCCAACCCTACTCCACCCTCATTGAGCTCGTGCATCAAGCTACAAAGGCGGAACGTCAAGTGCAAGATGACTTCAAGTACGCCAAGTACTCATCCAAGACGTACGGCTTCTCCAACAACCAATCTTCAACAACTCCTCCAACATCTACATCAACCAAACCTTCTACAAGCAACGACGACAAGTCAAGTTACAAGAAAACTTCGACAAGTTCAAGTCGTCCTCCTCCTAATACAAGCAACTTCAAGCCGCGTGCTTCGTCATCTACTCCGACCGATGAGACCGTCAAGACAAGCTCCTTCAAGTGTTTCACTTGCGGAGGACGAGGCCACAAGTCCTATGAATGCACCAACAAGCGCACCATGATCCTCAACGACGATGGCACCTATGACTCAATGAGTGAAGAGGAGATGGAAGCTCTTGAGCAAGTGGCCATGCACCGGCAAGTGAACGAGGATGAAGATGATCAAGTCTTTTGTGATGAGGATTCGAGCCCCGCTCCCGTTGTCTCCAAGGTCTTGACTCTTCAACATCAACAAGAAGAAAACCAACGATGCCACATATTCCACACAAAGGCTGGCATCAATGGAAGGTCCGTCAAGGTCATCATCGACGGAGGTAGTTGCCACAACTTGGCAAGTGAAGAACTATGCTCCAAGCTTCAATTGGTCAATAGGAAGCACCCGCACCCCTACAAGGTCCAATGGCTAAGCGACTCCGGCACAATACGAATCGAGCATACGGTCCAAGTCTCCTTCAAAATTGGTGCATATGAGGACACTTTGGAGTGTGATGTGGTCCCAATGACTGTTTGCCACCTCCTTCTTGGTCGACCATGACAATTCGACCGTGGTGTCATCCACAATGGGCGTACCAATCACTATAGCTTCAAGATGAAAGGGAAGGAGTATGTGCTACGACCTATGTCTCCTAGTCAAGTGATAGCCGACAAGCAAGCCACCCATCATGGAGAGAAGAGTGAGAAAGTGATCCACCACAAAGTGAGTGAGAGCCAAAAGCCAAACTTGAGCGCCTCTTCGCCTAGAGAGAAAAACCTCATATTATTTGCCACAAAAAGTGAGATGAGAGAAGTGTGTGAGAACCCATCGAGTGTGATGCACTTTGTCCTTGTGTGCAAGGATGGAGAGCCAACAACTAACACCTCTCATGAGCTACCTTTAGTATTTAAATCTCTTTTGCAGGAATTCCAAGATGTTTTCCCCGATGAGCTACCTCCGGGTCTACCTCCTCTTCGAGGCATTGAGCATCAAATCGACCTGATCCCCGGAGCACCTCTACCAAACAAAGCTCCATACCGAGTCAATCCCGAAGAAACCAAAGAGATTCAACGGCAAGTACAACAACTTATCAACAACGGTCATGTACGTGAAAGCCTAAGCCCTTGTGCCATTCCCGTTATACTTGTGCCTAAGCCCGATGGAAGTTTCCGCTTGTGTTCCGATTCTAGACCTATAAATGCTATTGCCGTTAGGCATCCCATTCCTTGCTTAGATGATATGCTTGATGAACTTAGTGGAGCCAACGTTTTCTCAAAAATTGACCTTAAAAGTGGCTATTATCAAATCCGCATACAAGAGGGTGATGAATGGAAAACTGCTTTCAAAACCAAATTTGGCTTATATGAGTGGTTAGTCATGCCTATGGGTTTATCGGAAGCTCCCGGTACTTTTGTGCGTCTCATGCATTATGTGCTTCGGCCTTATATTGGAGTCTTTGTTGTGGTTTACTTCGACGATATTCTTGTGTTTAGCAAAACCATGAAAGAGCATCTTGATCATGTTAGGGCTGTTTTGCAAACCCTTCGCAAGGAAAGTCTTTATGCAAACATGAAAAAAATGCACATTTGGCGTTGACAAAGTGGTTATCTTGGGTTTTGTTGTATCCTCAACGGGTATCCATGTTGATGAATCTAAGATTGAAGCAATTAAAACTTGGCCCCAACCCACCAATTTGCAACAAGTGCGTAGCTTTCTTGGCCTTGCGGGTTTTTATCGTCGCTTTGTGAAAAACTTTAGCACAATTGCCGCTCCTTTGCATGCCTTGAGTAAGAAGAATACTCCTTTTGTTTGGGGATCTTTGCAATCCACCGCTTTTGATGAGCTCAAGTCTTTGCTTACTCATGCTCCGATTCTTGCTTTGCCCAATTTTGACAAAACTTTTGAGGTTCATTGTGATGCAAGTGGTACCGGAATTGGCGGAGTTTTGATGCAAGAAAAACGACCAATTGCTTACTTTAGTGAAAAAATCTACGGTGCTCAACTTAACTATCCCATCTATGACAAAGAATTGTATGCTTTAGTGTGTGTGCTACATGTTTGGGAACATTACCTTTGACCGCATGAGTTTGTCATCCATACCGATCATGAAACGCTTAAGTACCTAAAAGGTCAAACTAAGTTGAACAAGCGTCATGCCAAATGGAGTAAGTTTATTGAATCGTTTCCTTATGTGATCAAGTACATTAAGGGTAAAGAAAATGTAGTTGCCGATGCACTTTCTTGCATATGCACGCTTGTCACTAAACTTGAGTTGAATGTTATAGGCTTTGAGCACATAAAAGACATGTATGCTAACGACCCATCTTTTGCTATTCCTTATGCTAAGTGTTCGACGCATACTTCTTGGGAACAATATTACATCAAGGATGGTTATATTATGAGAGCTAACAAACTATGCATTCCCGAGTCTTCTCTTCGTTTGCTCCTATTGCAAGAGGCTCATGGCGGCGGACTCATGTGACACTTTGGACACGACAAGACATTCGCCACGCTCTCCAAGAACTACTTTTGGCCCAAGATGTTCCGCGACGTCTCACGCTTCACCAACTGATGCTCTACATGTCTCAAAGCTAAGTCTAATGCTCAATCTCATGGTCTTTACATGCCTCTTCCTGTTCCTTATCAACCTTGGGAAGACATTAGCATGGATTTTGTACTTGGTTTGCCTAGAACTCAAAATGGAAAGGATTCCGTGTTTGTTGTTGTGGATAGATTTTCTAAGATGGCACATTTCATTCCTTGCAACAAGATAGACGATGCTTCACACATTGCAAATCTCTTTTGTAGGGAAATCTTGCGACTCCATGGAGTACCAAAAACAATCGTCTCCGATCGTGACGTCAAGTTCTTGAGTTACTTTTGGAAGACCCTATGCGCCAAGCTCGGAATCAAGCTCTTGTTCTCATCCGCATACCATCCTCAAACCGACGGCCAAACGGAGGTGACGAACCGCACACTCTCCACTCTACTTCGCGTCTTGATCAAGAAGAACATCAAGGTGTGGGAGGCATGTCTACCCATCGCCGAGTACGCCTACAATCGCGCAAGACACTCGACCATCGGCAAGTCCCCTTCGAGGTCGCTTCACGGCTTCAACCCGTTGGCACCATTGGACATTCTACCACTTCCTCTACAAGAGCGCACCAACATGGATGCGAGTGCACGGGCAAGATACATCAAGAAGATGCATGAGGATACAAGGCACACAATCGAGCGCCAGGTACAACGACTAGCGACCAAGCTCAACGTCAACAAGCAACCCATGGTCTTCAACATTGGTGATCTAGTGTGGCTACACCTTCCCAAGGACCGCTTCCCCAACGAACGCAAGTCCAAGCTTCTCCCTCGAGCCGATGGACCTTTTAAGGTGCTAGCACGCTACAACGACAACGCCTACAAGATTGACCTACCACGAGACAAGTACAATGTGAGCGACATCTTCAACGTCAAGGACCTTGCGCCATACCATGGTGATGAAGATTTTGATCCGAGGTCGGATCTTTCACAAGGGGGGGGGGGGAGATGATGCGGAGCATCCCTCGGTCATCCCCATGGACCTCCCATCGACTATCCAACCTCCAAGTGGACCCATGACAAGAGCAAGAGCTCGTGCTATTCAATCCGAGGTGACATCACTCCTATTCGAGTTTCCCTTTTCTTCCAATGAGACATGGCTACTACCTAAGTCCGAGACGCTATGCGTGATCAGGTACAACGACCAAGCCAAGGAACCAGGAGCTGAAGAAGAAACGAGAGGCGTCAACTCTGTGCACAGCCCGGAACTTCCGGCCACAGCCCGGAACTTCCGGCCAGCCCGGAGCTTCGGGCCTCCGACGACAGCGACCAGCCCGGGCGTGCCAACTATCTGGTTAGCCCGGAACCAGCCCGGAACCCGTCCCGGACCTTCCGGCCCCCGGAACTTCGGGCCCGCCCGGACCTTCCGGCCCCCGGAAGCCAGCCAAGCTCCACCCGCGCCAACTTTCTGGTCAAGCCGGACCCTGCCCGGACCTTCCGTCGCCCGGAACTTCCGGCCCCGCCCGGAACTTCCGGCCCTGCCTGCGCGCAGCCACTTGGGCCGAGGCCCGTGTAATACTCCCCCACCTCCTCCTAGTTAGGGTTAGCATTGGTTTAGCTCATATTTCGTGTGAGAGCCCTTGCTCATCCACTTGGTTACCTTCTCCTCGGAGATCGCGCCTCCTCGGAGAAGATCCTTCTGAGGGATTCAAGACCCCCTCTAGGGTGGACCTCATCAAGACCTCCTCACGGAGAAGAACGGCTACTCGTGTATCTTTCCTTTGTTGATTTTGAATCTTGTGCTACCTTATGTGTTTGGTGATCTAGCCCTTGTGTAATCGAAACTTGTCGGTTTAGTGTTCCTCTTGTGTGTTTTTCCTTGTGTTCTTCCGCCCGTTCTTCGTGTTTTCCCCGTAGGATCCCCTCCAAACGTGAAAGATCTCCGATTAGGGTTCCGCCCTACATCACCTAGCCACGTGAACGGGTTTTCCTTCCCAGCATCTCGTGGCTCGCGTGCTCGCCCTAGCCGCACCTCGCTTGCAGCTTCCTCATCAGCTAGTAGCATATTTAAACTAGCGCCTCCCAATTAAGCCCGAGGAGCGGGAAAAGCCTGGCAGGGCATTGGGAACTGTGCAATATGGCTCTGTACGTAAAGTACTCTACTACTACTCTGTAGCTTGTGGCGTTGCACGCATGGACTTCACTCCATTATCGGCTCTACTATAAAAGGAATTCCTCTTGACGTGTTTTTTTGAAACGGAGGCAAAAGCTTTGCTTCATCTCATTCATAAAGAAGGAACTACTCCCCCCGTTCCAGATTAGTTTTCGCTCAAACAGATGTATCTAGCACTGAAATACGTCTAGATACATCCGTTTCAGCGGCAACTAATATGGAACGGAGGGAGTACTAACAAAGTTCGACGAGATCCATTACACCTCCACAAATGGAAGCGAAAATCCTAGTCTTGATGTATCAAATAACTCAAATGTTCTGCCCCCACAGTAACTGTCGCTGATAAATAGGCTGCTAGTGTGTGCATGAGAGGAGCGGCTGAGTAGGCCAGCTACATGAGAGGAGCGGATGAAAAGAGCACCGAGAGTACCCGCTAGGCCACTACGCAGGTGTAGTTTCCCTGCATTGATAGTACAGTGATGGTTCTAGAGAACAGTAGTACCCTCCACTTCCAACTGTAGCTCCTTGGCCCTGAGATTCAAGAGTTCAAAACTGGTGCACTATACTAGAAGTATAGTACATAGCACTAGTAGTACCCTCGCACTACTAGTTGAGAAATTAGTACTAGTACTTCTACAGTACGAGTACGTACTCCTCCGTCACATAATGTAAGACGTTTTTTGACACTAGTTGGCGTGTACAAAAAATAGCAAAAACATACCAAAAATTTCTTAATCCACGCCAAAAACTACTAGCTAGTGCCAAAAAAAATTCTTACTAGTGGTATTATTTACAGTATAATGCAATCCCATAACGTCCCATAATGCTAGTACTAGTAGTAAATAATAGCCTCACCCCTTAGCCATAGTGGGGGTAACATAACCGGTAACATGTACTTGGAACTAGCAAACATGCTTATGTGGCACAAAATTAAATAAGAGAGAGAGGGTTATAGTAACATAGGTAGATACCGTATCATGTTAAATGCTATGCTACTTTGTGTCATGCATGGCAATAAATATGGTAATCTATGATACTACGCACTATGAAGGTAGTATCATATACTAATATCATATGCATGATACTAGTATATGTTACTCCCCACTATGAGTAGCCTAAGGAACGATCTACTGTTGGAAGGGACGAGGCCCTGCGATTACTACGCTCTTATCTCCTCCTCGCCAGTTCCCCTCCCCCCGAAGAGAAGGCAGTTCGTCGCTGCTCCCATGGATTCGCCAGGTGGTTCTCCTCCTCGTTGGGGCTAGGAGACCTTGGACGACGACCCTGTGGGAGAAATCGCACGCTGCTCCGACGTCCTCACCGTCGCAAGACTCGATGCTTCCTGCACCAACTTTTCCAAGACGGTGCTTAAAATGGCTTGGGAAAAGGCCATGCTTGTTGGTCTTCCATGCGTCCTCGAGGAGAAGGTTCTTCTATGGGACAATACTTCGAACAGTCCACCGCTCCACGGCCATGGTTGCACGTTGACTCCGCTTAGAGTTGCCGATGTTGAGAGGTAGTCGGATTTTGTCCGATGAGCAGGTCAGTAATGGAGTTTGATCATGTAGTACTTAGTTATTCCATTTCCATCCTGTAATTTCTCCGCTGCCCACCGTCTTATATATAGGTCTGGGTCGGCGCCAACGAAGATTGGCTTGCATACCTCCGGCCGGATACCACCATCATTTTGCACAACATCCACAGCAGTGCGACCATTCTGGTAGACCCCTTCTCCACCATTGGGACCGGCCTTCCAGACTGGCTGGGCTTGAATACGTATGATGATGCCTACATGAGATCGAAGAAGATAGCAATTGCGGACCCACCAACAAAGCGACACGGCTACGACAATTACTATCTCATCGCGGTGTTCGACATAAGGATTGCCATCAATGCAAGAGGCAGTAATGGCAGAGGCTGGCGCATGTTGGCGGTGGCAGATTTGTACCCCTACACGTTCGAAGACGCCGTGCGCCATCTAGGCCGCATCTTCGCGTTGACAAGCCAGGGGACATGTTTCATCTGGTTGCCATCCTATGGTACGGGAGATTACAAACGGAATGCACAAACCATCATTTGCATCCCTAGCGGTACTCCATTATTTTGCAGGGACCAGTCATCCCATGATCAAAATAAGATCGCCAATCCTGGATGTGCATTTGCATCCGTGATTCGGTCTAACATGGAACCTTGTAGATGAATTTGGCATATTGGGATCAACTATCTTAGCAGTCGTTACCCATGGTACCACTGATGTGCAACATGGTCACACAATCTACCACGATCGGACCGTCACCATCTACCCAGGTATTCCATTTTTTAACCCCCTCGCCTTCTCTTTCATTGTTGTACTAGTACTCTACTTACGTACTAGTAGGAGTACTTTTTACCTTGGAGGACGCATATAGCTAGCTAGGCCCTTGAAGACTTGGACCCACTAGCTGCCATCATTTTTGTTTTTCCATGTCTTACTATCTCATCCATGTAGCCAAGAGTGGCTATATATAATAAGCCGATTATTTTACTTCCTCTATAACGGAGTAGTACTATTTGTCGCACAATTACATCGACCGCCATATTTGAGCACAACATTATTATGCATGGACCTTGACTATGTACGTCACCATGTGTCCAGATCTGAGATGCCGCGTGTACCAGATGAACGGCGCCGAGTTCGACCCCCATGATGCTACGTGGGTGCCGAGGAACACTCTTGGAGAGTACTCGCTTTTCATTGGGGACAGCTACCCCATTGTGAAGCGGATGCCACCTTACGTGCATGACACGGAAGGCCTGCCGTTCATGAAGCATGGTTGTGTCTTCAGTGTGCACCGCCGGATGAACAACATGCTGGGACACGCTATCCCTGATTTATGCCGCTTCAGCTTGGATGAGTCTCCATCGTGTGGAATCAGACTAGAAAACTGCGACAATGATTCCCATTGCCCACTGCTATGGATCGTGCCATCCATGAAGAACACCTGGGACTGGAACCTGGAGGAGGGCATGTAGCCCATCTATAATGTGTAAGCAGAGTACGGTAAATTGTGAACAGTAGCGCTATGAATATATGTAGACTAGTCGTGCACAAATTTATCACATGAATTGGAGATGAACTTGTGTGGCATACTGGCATTTGTCCTTTAGAATTTATTACTAGTAAATGTGTTATCTGTACGTGCAACTTGTGTGGTTGTTGCACGGGCTCCAACACGCTCTTTGAGGAAAAAGGTGGCACAACTTTGGATATACGTGATGTGGCGGCATCATACAGTAGCATCGTTCGCTATAGTTGTAGTACGCTCCTACTAGGGCGACAACTCCTATAAAAGCGTTGCGCTTGGCTCTTTGCCTCTTCGGGAGGTTCAACAGTTCATACTCGTGTGAACCTTGCACTTGGATCTTCGCCTCTTCGGAAGGTCCAACAATGATGATACTACAGTACACATTATGCTTCTCGCAATCTGACACCGATTGAACTGCTGCACGTCCACCGCGAGGGTGAGGGCGAGGGAGAGGGAGAGGGCACTGTAGTCAAAACCCTCTCCTCGTCCTGCGAACCACCACACGCGTGGGCGAGGGAGAGGCGTAGTAAGCAAGCTTCTCCTCGCTCGGCGAGTTGACAGGACACATCAAAGCAGTACTAGTACTAGTCTATACTGCGTCCTTTACGGTTAATATGGCTTATTTTGAAACGAGAAAAATACAGGGCGGTCAACGTATGTAACAATACGCTCTTTACGGTCACTATATATAGTTTTGCGGTGATTATATGATCACTAGCTCATCGTAGAGCACCGTATTGCAACCTACTGACCGGCCACATAGTCGACGTGGCACTTTGTTGACTGGTTAAATTGTCACCTGGTTTTTGGGTCCCACCCGTCAGTTGGCAGAGCAAAGAAATCAGCTAAAAAACAAAGAGTGTAGTACATCTACACTTCCAATGCATTTAGCCTTTAATCTAAATCGATATTGATTGACTAATGCACCAACTTGTGCCCTAGGTATAGGATACATGTCTATCCTTAATTACAGCATGCAACGACCTTCATTTAATCTTCTTCTCTCAATGGTCGCATGCACACATAAGTCTGCTACTTTTGGGTGTTAATTATGCCCCAGTCAATGTGTAAATCTCTAAATGTACAGTCTTTCACGGACGTAGGGAGTAGGTTGAGCACTTGAGCGTGAGCGTGTGTGTTGCGTCGTGTGCTGTGTGCCGCATGGGTGCGTGAGTGTGATGTCTACTACACAACCTTCTTCTTGTAGACGTTGTTGGGCCTGCAAGTGCACAGGTTTGTAGGACAGTAGCAAATTTCCCTCAAGTGGATGACCTAAGGTTTATCAATCCGTGGGAGGCGTAGGATGCAGATGGTCTCTCTCAAACAACCCTGCAACCAAATAACAAAGAGTCTCCTGTGTCCCCAACACACCCAATACAATGGTAAATTGTATAGGTGCACTAGTTCGGCGAAGAGATGGTGATACAAGTGCAATATGGATGGTAGATATAGGTATTTGTAAACTAAAAATATAAAAACAGCAAGGTAGCAAGCGATAAAAGTGAGCGTAAACGGTATTGCAATGATAAGAAACAAGGCCTAGGGTTCATACTTTCACTAGTGCAAGTTCTCTCAACAATAATAACATAATTGGATCATATAACTATCCCTCAACATGCAACAAAGAGTCACTCCAAAGTCACTAATAGTGGAGAACAAATGAAGAGATTATGGTAGATGCAGAAACCACCTCAAAGTTATTCTTTCCAATCAATCCGTTGGGCTATTCCTATAAGTGTCACAAACAGCCCTAGAGTTCATACTAGAATAACACCTTAAGACACAAATCAACCAAAACCCTAATGTCACCTAGATACTCCAATGTCACCTAAGTATCCGTGGGTATGATTATACGATATGCATCACACAATCTCAATTCATCTACTCAATCCAACACATAGAACCTCAAAGAGTGCCCCAAAGTTTCTACCGGAGAATCACGACGAAAACGTGTGCCAACCCCTATGCATAGGTTCATGGGCGGAACCCGCAAGTTGATCACCAAAACATACATCAAGTGAATCAAGTGATATCCCATTGTCACCTCAGATACGCACGGCAAGACATACATCAAGTGTTCTCAAATCTTTAAAGAATCAATCCGATAAGATAACTTCAAAGGGGAAACTCAATCCATTACAAGAGAGTAGAGGGGGAGAAGAAACATAAGATCCCACTATAATAGGAAAGCTCGCGATACATCAAGATCGTGCCAAATCAAGAGCACGAGAGAGAGAGAGATCAAACACATAGCTACTGGTACATACCCTCAGCCCCGAGGGTGAACTACTCCCTCCTCATCATGGAGAGCACCGGGATGATGAAGATGGCCACCGGTGAGGGTTCCCCCCTCCGGCAGGGTGCCGGAACAGGGTCCCGATTGGTTTTTGGTGCCTACAGAGGCTTGCGGCGATGGAACTCCCGATCTATCTTCAGTTCTAGAAGTTTTACGATACGTAGGTATATATGGGTGTAGGGGGTACGTCGGTGGACCTTCGGGGGCCCCATGAGGCAGGGGGCGCGCCCCCCACCCTCGTGGCCAGCTCCCGTATCTTCTGACATAGAGTCCAAGTCTATCCAGTGGCTTTCGTTCCAAAAATAACTTCTCCAGTTGATTTCGTTCCGTTTCGACTCCGTCTAATATTCCTTTTCCCCGAAACACTGAAATAGGCATAAAACAGCAAATCTGGGCTGGGCCTCCGGTTAATAGGTTAGTCCCAAAAGTAAAATAAAAGTGGAAAATAAAGCCCATAATCATTCAAAACACATAGTAATATAGCATGGAACAATAAAAAATTATAGATACGTTGGAGACGTATCAAGCATCCCCAAGCTTAATTCCTGCTCGTCCTCGAGTAGGTAAATGATAAAAAAGATAATTTTTGATGTGGAATGCTAGTTGGCATAATTCTCAAAGTAATTTTCTTTATTGTGGCATGAATGTTCAGATCCAAATGATTCAAAATAAAAGTTCATATTGATAAAAGAAATAGTAACACTTCAAGCATACTAATCAAAGTAATCATGTCTTCTCAAAATAGCATGGCAAAAGAAAGTTCATCCCTACAAAATCATATAGTTAGGCTATGCTTCATTTTCGTCACACAAAGATGTTCCCAACTTCTATAGCCCCGATGACAAGCCAAGCAATTGTTTCGTACTTAAATAATCTCAAACTCTTTCAATCTTCACGCAATACATGAGCGTGAGCCATGGATATAGCACTATGGGTGGAATAGAATATGATGATTGGGGTTTGTGTGGAGAAGACAAAAAGGAGAAAGTCTCACATTGACGAGGATAATCAACGGGCTATGGAGATGCCCATCAATTGATGTCAACATGAGGAGTAGGGATTGCCATGCAACGGATGCACTAGAGCTATAAATGAATGCTCAACAAAAGAAAACTAGTGGGTGTGCATCCAACTTGCTTGCTCCACGAAGACCTAGGGCATTTGAGGAAGCCCATCGTAGGAATATACAAGCCAAGTTCTATAATGAAAAATTCCCACTAGTATAAAAAGACAACTTATGAGACTCACTATATGAAAAACATGGTGCTACTTTGAAGCACAATATATGAGACTCACTACATGAAGAACGAGGTGCTGCTTTGAAGCACAAGTGTGGAAAAAGAGATAGTAACATTTCCCTTTTTATTTATTTTCTTTTTTTGGCCTTTCTTTTTTTCTTTTTGGCCTTTCAGTTTTTTTATTGGGCAATGCTCTAATAATGATGATCATCACACTTCTATTGATTACAACATAAGGATTACAACTCGAAACTAGAACAAGATATGACTCTATATGAATGCCTCCGTGGTGTACTGGATGGTGCAATGAATCAAGAGTGACATGTATGAAAAATAATGCATGGTGGCTTTGCCACAAATACGATGTCAACTACATGATCATGCAATGGCAATATGACAAACGTAAAGTATGTCATGATGATGAACGGAACGGTGGAAAGTTGCATGGCAATATATCTCGGAATGGCTATGGAAATGCCATAAATAGGTAGGTATGGTGGCTGTTTTGAGGAAGATATAGGGAGGTTTATGTGTGATAGAGCGTATCGTATCACGGGTTTGGATGCACCGCAAAGTTTGCACCAACTCTCATGGTTAGAAAGGGCAATGCACGGTACCGAAGAGGCTAGCAAAGGCGGAAAGATAAAAGTGCGTATAATCCATGGACTCAACATTAGTCAAAAGAACTCATATACTTATTGAAAAAATTTAGAAGTCATCAAAAATCAAGTACTACGTGCATGCTCCTAGGGGGATAGATTGGTAGGAAAATACCATCGCTCGTCCCCGACCACCACTCATAAGGATGCACAAGCCAGGTACACTTCATGTTTCAAATTTGTTACACAACTTTAACCATACATGCATGCTACGGGACTTGCTAACTTCAACACAATCATTCTTTAAATTAATAATCACCCAACTAGCATGACATTAATATCACTACCTCCATATTTCAAAACAATTATCAAGTATCAAATTGATCATAGCATCCAATTCACTTCCTATGATAGTTTTCTTTCAAATTACCATGCTGTTTAAGACTCTCAAAATAATATAAGTGAAGCATGAGAGTTCATTAATTTCTACAAAATAAATCCACCACCGTGCTCTAAAAGATATAAGTGAAGTACTAGAGCAAATGACAAACTACTCCGAAAGATATAAGTGAAGATCAATGAGTAGTCGAATAATTATACAACTATGTGAAGACTCTCCCATTTAATAATTTCAGATCTTGGTATTTTATTCAAACAGCAAGCAAATCTAAAGAAAATGACATGACGCTCCAAGCAAAACACATATCATGTGGTGAATAAAAATATAGCTCCAAGTAAAGTTACCGATGAACAAAGATTTAAAGAGGGGATGCCTTCCGGCATCCCCAAGCTTAGACGCTTGGTTATCCTTGAATATTACCTTGGGGTGCCTTGGGCATACCCAAGCTTAGGCTCTTTCCACTCCTTATTCCATAGTCCATCGAATCTTTACCCAAAACTTGAAAACTTCACAACACAAAACTTAACAGAAAACTCGTGAGCTCCGTTAGCGAAAGAAAAAAAAAACATCACTTCAAGGTACTGTAATGAACTCATTTTTTATTTATATTGGTGTTAAACCTACTGTATTACAACTTCTCTATGGTTTATAAACTATTTTACTAGCCATAGATTCATCATAATAAGCAAACAACACACGAAAAACAGAATCTGTCAAAAACAGAACAATCTATAGTAATCTGTAACTAACGCAAACTTATGGAACTCCAAAAATTCCAAAATAAATTGGTGGACCTGAGGAATTTGTCTAGTAATCATCTGCAAAAATAATCAACTAAATAGCACTCTCCAGTAAAAAGTTCTAGCTAATCTCGTGAGCGCTAAAGTTTCTGTTTTTTACAGCATGATCATCAAGACTTCACCCAAGTCTTCCCAAAGGTTCTACTTGGCACAAACACTAATTAAAACATGAAAAAACATCTAACCAGAAGCTAGATGAATTATTTATTCCTAAACATAACCAAAAAGCAAGAAACTAAAATAAAATTGGGTTGCCTCCCAACAAGCGCTAACGTTTAACGCCCCTAGCTAGGCATTATGATTTCAATGATGCTCACATAAGAGATAAGAATTGAAACATAAAGAGAGCATCACGGAGAATATGACTAGCACATTTAAGTATAACCCACTTCCTATGCATAGGGATTTTGTGAGAAAAAAACTTATGGGAACAATAATTAACTAGCATATGAAGGCAAAACAAGCATAACTTCAAAACTTTAAGCACATAGAGAGGAAACTTGATATTATTGCAATTCCTACAAGCATATGTTCCTCCCTCATAATAATTTTCAGTAGAATCATGAATGAATTCAACAATATAACCAGCACCTAAAGCATTCTTTTCATGATCTACAAGCATAGAATTTTTACTACTCTCCACATAAGCAAAATTCTTCTCATTCGGAATAGTGGGAGTATCATAAGAGACTTGAATACTATAAATTGTTTCCACATTAAAAGAGTAATGTTCAGAGAAAGGGTACTCATAATCATGGCAAGTTTTATAAATATAATCATCACTACTCTTTATAACATAAGTTTTATCATAATAATCATCATAAGTAGCAACTTTGTTCTCATCATAATCGATTGAAACCTCTTCCAAGATAGTGGATACATCACTAAATAAAGTCATGACCTCTCCAAATCCACTTTCATAAATATTATAAGATTCAACATCCTCCAATATTGTGGGATCACTACTTCCTAAAGTTGACACTCTTCCAAACCCACATTCATCAATATAATCATCATAAGTAGAAGGCATGCTATCATCATAACTACTTTGTATATCAAAACTTGGGAGACTAAAAATATCATCATTATTAAACATAGCATCCCCAAGCTTGGGAAAAACATTAATTGCAGCAAATATATTCTCAAATATGTCACCCTCATCAAACATAGCTTCCCCAAGCTTGGGCCTTTTCATATCATAAGCATAATCACTCTCATCATTAATAGTATGGATAGCACCAATAGTATAGCAATTATTATATTCTTCCAAGCAAGTGCCAAAAGATTTTCAAGATCATAAGAAGTATCATTATCTTCCCAATCATAATCATCACAACAAGCAATAGGCATAACGAGATCATCGTCAAGTGTATCATCTTCATTTTCATGAGGCACAACAATAATAGGAGCAACTTTATTTGGGAGAGATACCTTTTTACCCCTCTTCCTTTTTCTTTTCTTCTTCTTTACCACATCATCTGTGGGTTCAATCCTCTTTTTGGAGCTCCTTATTAATGAGATTGGTTGAATAGAAGGCTCCTCTTCGTTACCTGGTTCATCATAATAAATAATAGGAGGATATTGGGAAGTCTCTTCCCTTTCATTAGTATTCTCTTCATCTTCTATTTGTTTTGTTTTCTTTATGTAATTGGCAACCTAAGGATTTTCAATGCAATTCACGGCAAATACATATAAATATTTTCTAGATCAAAATCAAGAATTTATCAAGATTAAATTTTGGAATACCCTCAGTTATACGTTTCATTTCTTCATAACCCAAAAGAAGGCTAAGTTCTTTATGATGCTCAAGGGTAATCAAATTATCACAATATTTGGACATGACTTGATCATGAAACAAATAGCATTGGAGATTTAAATGACCATGTTCATTGCAAAGTTCACAAGGGGCATGAAAAATATTGAATCTTTCAGCACATTCATCTAGCTCTTCTTGCAACAATTTGGTTTCTAAGTACTTATGCCTCTTGCAATATCTATCTTCCCTATCTGGTGTGTACTTGCAAACCCAATCTACTCCACAAAAATTGACATGTTTATAGGAGGCATTTTCATCATAACTAGTGCAATCATCATTAGTACTATGGATATTCACGGAGTTCATATTAACAACATTGCAATCATGCTCATCATTCAAAGATTTAGTGCCAAACATTTTAATGCATTCTTCTTCTAACACTTTGGCACAATTTTCCTTTCCATCATACTAACGAAAGATATTAAAAAGGTGAGGCGTATGAGACAAACTCAATTCCATTTTTTTGTAGTTTTCTTTTATAAACTAGACTAGTGCTAAAATAAGAAACAAAAAGATTCGATTGCAAGATCTAAAGATATACCTTCACTAACCTAGCCTCCCCGGCAACGGTGCCAGAAAAGAGCTTGATGTCTACTACACAACCTTCTTCTTGTAGACGTTGTTGGGCCTGCAAGTGCACAGGTTTGTAGGACAGTAGCAAATTTCCCTCAAGTGGATGACCTAAGGTTTATCAATCTGTGGGAGGCGTAGGATGAAGATGGTCTCTCTCAAACAACCCTGCAACCAAATAACAAAGAGTCTCTTGTGTCTCCAACACACCCAATACAATGGTAAATTGTATAGGTGCACTAGTTCGGCGAAGAGATGGTGATACAAGTGCAATATGGATGGTAGATATAGGTATTTGTAAACTGAAAATATAAAAACAGCAAGGTAGCAAGCGATAAAAGTGAGCGTAAACGGTATTGCAATGATAAGAAACAAGGCCTAGGGTTCATACTTTCACTAGTGCAAGTTCTCTCAACAATAATAACATAATTGGATCATATAACTATCCCTCAACATGCAACAAAGAGTCACTCCAAAGTCACTAATAGCGGAGAACAAACGAAGAGATTATGGCAGGGTATGAAACCACCTCAAAGTTATTCTTTCCAATCAATCCGTTGGGCTATTCCTATAAGTGTCACAAACAACCCTAGAGTTCGTACTAGAATAACACCTTAAGACACCAATCAACCAAAACCCTAATGTCACCTAGATACTCCAATGTCACCTCAAGTATCTGTGGGTAAGGTTATACGATATGCATCACACAATCTCAATTCATCTACTCAATCCAACACATAGAACCTCAAAGAGTGCCCCAAAGTTTCTACCGGAGAATCACGACGAAAACGTGTGCCAACCCCTATGCATAGGTTCATGGGCGGAACCCGCAAGTTGATCACCAAAACATACATCAAGTGAATCACGTGATATCCCATTGTCACCTCGACACGCACGGCAAGACATACATCAAGTGTTCTCAAATCTTTAAAGAGTCAATCTGATAAGATAACTTCAAAGGGAAACTCAATCCATTACAAGAGAGTAGAGGGGGAGAAGAAACATAAGATCCAACTATAATAGCAAAGCTCGCGATACATCAAGATCGTGCCAAATCAAGAACACGAGAGAGAGAGAGAGAGAGAGAGAGAGAGAGAGAGATCAAACACATATCTACTGGTACATACCCTCAGCCCCGAGGGTGAACTACTCCCTCCTCGTCATGGAGAGCGCCGGGATGATGAAGATGGCCACCGGTGAGGGATCCCCCCTGCAGCAGGGTGCCGGAACAGGGTCCCGATTGGTTTTTGGTGGCTACAGAGGCTTGCGGTGGCGGAACTCCCGATCTATCTTTAGTTCTGGAAGTTTTACGATATGTAGGTATATATGGGTGCAGGGGGTACGTCGGTGGAGCTTCGGCGGCCCCACGAGGCAGGGGGCGCGCCCTAGGGGGGTGGGCGCGCCCCCCACCCTCGTGGCCAGCTCCCGTATCTTCTGACGTAGAGTCCAAGTCTATCCGGTGCTTTCCTTCCAAAAATAACTTCTCCAGTTGATTTCGTTCCGTTTTGACTCCATCTGATATTCCTTTTCCTCGGAACACTGAAATAGGCATAAAACAGCAAATCTGGGCTGGGCCTCCGGTTAATAGGTTAGTCCCAAAAGTAATATAAAAGTGGAAAATAAAGCCCATAATCAATCAAAACACATAGTAATATAGCATGGAACAATAAAAAATTATAGATACGTTGGAGACGTATCAGAGTGTTGCGTGCGTCCATGTGTACGTGTGAGTGTTGCATGTTGCATTCATGCATGGGGCCTACTCCCTCCCATTGACATGTTCATATTTCAAGCTTCCTCTGTTCCCTCCATATGGTGATACTCCCTCTGTTCCCAAATACGGAGTAAAATCCTCCCTCTGTTCCCAAATATGGAGTAAAATCCTCCCTCTGTTCCCAAATACGGAGTATTTGTCTTTCTAGAGATTTCAACAAGTGACTACGTACGGAGCAAAATTAGTGAAGTGAGCGTAGAGGCATAGGGATAATGTAGAAAGGAAGTCTTCGCGATCCATTATTCCCCATCTCGGTCAGAGAGAACTATTCAACTAGTCTTCGCAGTGAAGTGACAATACACGCTGCAGCAGATGGGACACTTCATTAATAAGCTGAACCAGTGTGTTGGTGTTACTAAATTAGCCTTACCCAGTACTGCCATCATGTTTGCCAGTAGAGCACGCTTCTGTCCTCCATTAACTGACATATGGGCCCTCTTGTGGTAGACACATATGTCATCGGTGTAACTATTTACACTCCGAAGGACGGTATATCCTGGTAGTAGTAGTAGAATTGAGATTTAATGCACTTTCTTCCCCGTCTTCCACTCTTCTTCCTCCTCTCTTCTTCTTCCTCCTCTCTTCCCCATCGCCGGCCGCACACCATTTCCCCCCGCTCTCTGCTCGCCCGCCCGCGCTATCTTCCTTGGTAGCTCATGCGTACCATATCCCCACTCCTTTGCTCGGCCACACGAGGAGAAGCTTCTTCGCTTCGCCCGAATCCACTTCCCGCTGGCTCGCAGCACCGAAAACCCCAATGGCGTAACCGATCGACACGCAGAGCCGCGATCGAATTCCCTACCGATGTTCTCTTGGAGCAGATCTGTAATCGTATGGACCTACTCAAAGATCGTCCGTCCGCCGCATGCTCGGTGTCTTGGTATTGTCTCATCGGTTCTGCAACCGCCGGCTCTTTTCAAGACACCACTTGTCGATGCCCGATCCTCGCAGGTGGCCCGGACATCGACTTGACGATGCTACAGAGGTTGCCGTGGTGCCCCTCGACATGCTACCACTACCCGTCCACCTGTCCTTCATGCGCGACCACTACTGGGCGGGCATGAAGGCCAACTGGATCGTCCTCATCCACCAATCCGGTAGTCCATGGCGTCTCGTGGATATCTACACCCAGCAAGAAATCACCCTTCCATCTTTGGATACCGCCGCCATCGAGCCTCACGGCCCGCCGGACACTCCTGCCTACTACGCACGAGATGCGTCGAGCTTTTGGCTTGACCTCTATTTGCTGAAGGTTGTAATCTGCGAAGTGCCCACACCATCAGAAGACTAAGCTCATTGCCGTGTTCAACATGGGATTAGTCTATCTGGAATCCGGTCGCCGTACACGGTTATGGCTCATCCTCGATCCTCTTTACCCAACACTTCTGTCTGATGCTATAGTGCATGATGACATTGTTTATGCGGTCGACGCACAGATTGGCTGCCTATACTGGTGGAATCTATCATTGTGTAATTTTTCTATCTTATCTCATCTTTACCTTAAGAATACGACTGCCTGTTCATTGTTACAAATTTAGAATATATAGTATGTCTATAACCACATCATTGCTATATGTTCCTCTCATTTCCTATATTTTTATTACCACACATGTTATTGTTAGAGTTGATATGAGAACAATTGGTATCTAATGATGGTTAGAATAGATATTATGAGTATAACCTCATGATTGCTATATGTTACTCTCATTTCCAGGATTTTTATAACAACGCATGTTATTGCTTAGAGTTGATATGATAACTGTAGTAAGTGCTATGATAGAATATGAGTAGGCCCTGTCATATCTGTTTTCCTCTCATTATTACATGATGTTTGAACCATGATATATTGCTAAAATATGAAAGCCATTGGCTTATTTTTTTAACTTGGGGTATGATTAATTCCACACATACTCTGAACATGATTGTTTATTTTTGTCCTTTTGGTCTCCAATTTGAATTGTTGCAGCAGACGCAAATGCGCTGGCCTTCATGATTCCAAGACCTGGAATCATACCAGCCGATGGGTGGTGGTTTATCGCTCGTTCAACTGACGGTGGTCATTCGATGCTCATTTGCACGTACCAAATTGACCAAACCATTTCATCAAACCACATGCAGTACAATGCCTGGGGCGTTCGTGACATTGATGGCTATGACTGCTTCATGTTCGAGAAAGATCCCAGCTCCGTTGGGCCAGGCATATTCAACTGGAGGCGGGTTTACAGCGTTGGCAACCACTCCATGTTCCTTGGGCTCAATCATCCGATCATCCAACCAATCATCGATCATATCACCGGCGATGATTACCGTGCTATGCAACTTCCATTCGCCAGGGGGGACTGTGTTTACACATCATACCATGGGTTTCATGAATCACCATATCAAGAGATTCGTCGACACAGCTTGTTGCCAGATAATCTTCAGTGTGTGAAAGGCATCAAGCTTCCATGCGATGGATGGCTTTTGCAAACCCGACATGCCGCGATGTGGTTCATGCCAACAGCAAATATGCACAACTTGATTCGTCTTGATATGTAGACCGAGCCATGTATTCTTACATTGTAGCACGACCCTCTTTTGTTGGATATTATGTATGTTGTTAGTTTGAAGCACTCCTCTGGTTTGAAGGATAGATACCTTTCGGGATCAAGTGCATCCTAACTCACTGCGCGGGATGTACTGATAATGATGATGGAGATGCTGTGCATTATATATATATATATATATATATATATATATATATATATATATATCACTTAGGCTTCAAGTGCGTACTTGTTAGTTAAACCTATGGTTAAAATGTGACACTAAATATGACTAGTAAGTAGTACAGCAGCAGTACTAGTATACGTCGGTCAAATTATTCATCATGTCCACACATTGAATTGACGTGACAAAACGCTGCGTGTGAGGTGACACAAGAACCCGGCGGCGTGTTTGGGTATTCTGGACTTCAGATTCGGAGTACCACTTATCTGTCGAAATCTTTCATCATTCACTTAAAGCAGTCGATTGATCATACATTGAGTACCATATAACTGGAATTAACCCATGCAAGTCGAAGAAGGATTGGCTGGTGCTGCCGGATGACGTCAAGTTCGATCCCACGGATCAGGAGCTGATCGAGCACCTTGAGGCCAAAGTGAGTGCCTCTCATCGATTTGTTCATAACAACCATCGACAGCGAGCACGGCATATACTACACCCATCCTGAGAAACTTCCAGGTAAGACACCGATCGGCCGTCTACTTGCACAAACATATTCCTTTGTTTATAGCTCTATTTTTCTTTTTAGACACAGACTTGGTGAAGCAATTACAATTTGACAGTTAATAAAAAGTGACACAAGTGACTGCAACATGCCAAAGATGTTATGAAAATGCCAACTATGTACACTAAAACATGTATTCGACAACACTGCAGGTATCACACTGAGTGGCCTAAGCAAGCATTTCTTCTAGCACAATTCCAGGGCATTCAAAAGGGTCACGTGGACGCGTCGCAAGATACAGTCGGAGTGCGGCATGCACGCGATGTGGCACAACACCGGCAATACCTTGCCGGTGATGGTCAACGGCCGGCAGACGGGCAACAAAAAGGTTCTGGTGCTGCACACCAACAAGAACTTCGACCAGCAGAGGACCAACTGGATGATGCACCAGTACCACCTCGGGGACCTGGAGCAAGAAAATGAGCGGGATCTGGTCCCTTGCAAGATTTTCTACGAGACGAACACTAGGGCCAGGAGTAAAAAGATTATAAGTTAGTTTGGTATTGGTACTTGTACTACCTTGTCGTCCGCAAGTTGGTATTGTTGTTAACGATATTTTGGTATGAACTTGGCATTTGCTTCCAACCATCATGCCAAGGGTCGACGTGGATATAAAGCTGAATCATTTGTTTCGGAACGAATTTTCAGGCACCTAATTTTTATTTGATGGGTAGCATAAGCACCTGCGGTTCGAATTCCCAGTTCTCCAAATTTTTCAAAACAAGTGCATGCTCTTATTATCATGATGAAAATACAATATCCCTGCTGCATCCCAGTTATCAGTCTGTACTTGCAGAATTCTCTCGTTTATTGAGCATGTATATTGTTTTTTCAGGTCGAGCAAGTTTCAACTGGGTTGTAGACTGCCCAGGTTTGGTTTTGTTTCTAACAGGCCCAGCCCATGACGACAACGGGGCACAAAGATCCAGCAGGTATCTACTGGCCTCTGGCCCGCCAGCGTTGGTTATATTTTGTCTTACAACATCCGCAGGCACTTTTTTTACTGAATCAAACACACAGCCCAGTTCTATTTTCCTCATGAAACGCATGTCCTACATCCGTTTTCTAATCTCTACCTATAGTTATACTAGTTCATATACACGTATCATCATATTGAAAATACATAAAATTCACTTTTTATATTTACATCCTTATTTTTGTTGTTTTTTTCCCTCCCAGCGTTGATTTTTTTACCACTGGTTTTTCCTTAAACCAACTCAATTGTCAGGATTACAAAAGTTTGGACTCCACCGAAATATGCAAAATAAGGTTGAACTTCTTGACCGTGGTCCTGGGCAGAAAATGGGCTGTAATAAATTACTTAAGAATTAGCAAATGGGCTGCAAATTATTAAAAAATAGCAAATGGGCTCTATGTTGTCTACCACAGATTTGGAGGCTGAGTTGTGGGCCTACTAAGTTCATGTGTACACAAGGTTTATCAAAAAAGAAACTTAGACAACAATCGACTCTACCAGCGTCAGACCATTAGATGTCAATCTAACGGCATTCGTGCCTCTTCAGTCTCTGATCTTCCTGCCCCAGCCCCCCAAACCAGCGCCGTCAGAACCGCCTACTCCCACCTCTCGTGGCTGGCTGTGCTGCCGGGCAGGCCTCACGGCCCCATCATATACTCGCATCCCTGGCCTGTCTATCCCTCTACTCACCCACACCTCCTGTTATTTTCCGATGACGGCAGCCAAACCAGTCAACCCTCGTACTCTCCATCGTGTGGGCAGCCACTGTCGTGTCTTCCCCGGCTCCGTGTAGTTCCCTTCAGAGGCTCGCTGGCCGTCCACCGCCTCGGTGCTCTCGGTAGCGGCGTGGTCAACGTGGTCAATGAACAACATCCATCAGAAGTGGATTGTACGTAGAGAGGCTGACAGCTGGGTCCATAGCCGCACACAAGGAAATGCCTCCTTATTACGCGCAAAATAATGATTCCTCCACCTGACATCTGGGACCCACCGGAAGGGCCTCTGTATTTCGCGAAAAAAATGTTCCCTTCGCTGACAGGTCAGACCCACCAACAATATCTTCGCACGCAAGGAAGTCCCTCCTTATTGCGTGCAAAAAAATGAATACCCCCTGCCAGCTGGGACCCACCATAGTGGGAGGCTGACTTGTGGGCCTACTAAGTTGACGGGGACGGAGGGCTTTGTCAACTTAGTCAATATGAACGATTCTAGCTCCAGTGATCGTACGATGTCCATCCAATGGCCCTAGTGCTTCTTCAACCTCTGGTCTTGTTGCTCCAGCCGCCCAAAGCAGCGCCGTTCGTGCCACCTACTCCTGCCTCCCATGGCGGCTGTCTTTGCCATGAGGCCTCACCGCCTCCTACTACTCCCACCGCTTGCCAGGCCATCCCTCCACTCACTCACACCCCCTGTTATTCTGCGGCGACGGCAGCCTCACACCGCAGCCGAACCAGTGAACCCTCGTACTCCTCTCCGCGTGGGCATCCACTGACGCGTCTTCCCCGGCTCCGTGTTGTCCCCTTGCTAGGCCTCACCGTCGTCCACCACCTTGGTGCTCTCGGCGCGGCGTGGTCATTGTGGTCAACGATCGACTTCCATCGGAAGAGTACTATATGTGGAGAGGCTGACAGCTGGGTCCACGGCCATAGCTCAGTTTTTTTGTGATTTGCCAAGTAAGTCGCTTTGTCAGGCCTGTTGGGCTGCAAACTTTCAAGACGAGGAGAGCTTCATTCGGCTGGTCGAGAAAATGTCCAATCAGTAATGAGAAATGGGTTGTACATTTTTAAAACACATCAAACCGGCAATTAGTTTCAAATTCCTTTTTTTCATTTGAGATTTTAAATTGCATTGATTTTTATGCGTGGACAATTTGTTGGATTTTATATTGATATACATTGATTTTTAAAATCAGTTTGAATGTGACTCGAAATTTTGGGATTAAAAGCAGTTCGGACCGCACCGAAATATGCAAAATTTCGTATAATTTTTTAACCGTGGCCACAATATGGGCTGTAATGCTAACAAAAAGAATATGGGCTCCAAAAAACCTTAAGGAGGCAGATGGGCTGTATGATGTTTTCCACAGATTTGAGGCTTTCCTAAAAAAAAGGTTGACACACAAGCAGTGACTGTTGGATGTTCATCCAACGGCCGTCGTGCTTCTTCAGTCTCTGCTCTTCCTGCTCCAGCCGCTCAAATAAGCGCCGGCGGGACTGCCTGCTCTCTCCTCCCTGCGGGTCGATCAGGTCTGCCAAGCAGCCTCACCGCCCCACCGTACTCCCATCGCTGGCCTAGCCATCCCTCTACTCACCCACACCTGCTATTATTCTCCAGCGACGGCAAACGAACCAATAAACCCTCGTACAGTCATACTCCCATCCGCGTGGGAAACAACTGCCGAGTCTTCCCTACCTCCGTGTCGTTCCCTTCCTAGGCCTCGCCATCGTCCACTGTCCTGGTCAACGTGGTCAACGACCGACATGCATCTGAAGTGGACTGTACGTGGAGAGGCTGACAGCTGGGTCCATGGCCGCACGAAAGGAAATGCCTCCTTATTACGCACAAAATAATGATTCCTCCACCGACATCCGGGACCCACCGAAAGGGCCTCTCAGATTTCGTGAAAAAAACGTTACCACCGGACGACTTGGACCCACCAGCCTATATCTTCGCACGCAAGGAAGTGCCTCCTTATTACACACAAAAAAATGAATACTCCCCCTGCTACCTGGGACCTAGTATAGTGGCAGGCTGACTTGTGGGCCTACTGAGTTGACGGGGACGGAGGGCTTTTTCAACTTAGTCAATATGCATGATTCTAGCTCTAGTGACCGTACGATGTCCATCCAACGGACGTAGTGCTTCTTCAACCTCTGGTCTTCTTGCTCCAGCCGCCCAAACCAGCACCGGTCATGCCTCGTGCTCCAGCCTCCCGTGGCCGGCTGCGATGCGACGGAGGCCTCACCGCCCCCTACTACTCCCACCGCTGGCCAAGCCATCCCTCTACTCACCCACACCCCCTGTTATTCTGCGGCGACGGCAGCCTCACGCCGCAGCAAACCAGTGAACCCTCATACTCCTCTATGCGTGGGCATCCACTGTCGCGTCTTCTCCGGCTCCGCGTCGTCCCCTTCCTAGGCCTCGCCGTCGTCCACCGCCCTGGTGTTCTCGGCGCGGCGTGGTCAACGTGGTCAAGGAACGACTTCCATCGGACATGGACTGTACATGGAGACGCTGACAGCTGGGTCCACGACCGCAGCAAGGAAGTGCCTCCTTATTACGTGCAAAATAATTATTCCTCCACCTGACAACGGGGACCCACTGGACGGGCCACCGTATTTCGTGAAAAAAAAATCCCCTGACTGCTAGGACCCACCAGCTACATCTTCGCACGCAAGGAAGCGCGTCCGGGCAAAAAAAAATGATTCGCCCCCCTGACTGCTGGGACCCACCAGCTACATCTTCGCAGGCAAGGAAGTGCCTGACAGTCGGGACCCACCTGGTCGAAGGGTACGTAGCTTTGTTATTCTGGTCGCGAACATGTACGTACATACTGGTCGATGTAGAGGCGTGCGCGTGTCGTAGTAGAGGCGCGCACGTAGCATGTACACGTACGTACAACGGCAAGTGTGCAAGAAAGAAAATATGGCCACGTACGTACATACGGGCAGGGTCTCGAACGCCTACTCGTGCATACGTACATATGGGCTCGTGTACATGGCTGGGTCGGAACGGTGAAACTGCGTCATCGTCGTGTTCATGGGGAGCCAACCGGCTAGGTCGGAACGGAATGTGTCGTCGTGTTCATCGGGAGCCAACCGGCTGGGTCGGAACGGAATGCGTCGTCGTGTTCATCGGGAGGGCTTGGACGGAACAGCTGAGGAAACGAGGCCTGGCATACCGCAGAACGGAGGAAACGGCCTTGTGTTCGACTGGCCATGTTCGAAAAGGGATCCTGTTCATCGGGAGGGGTCTGGCGTACCACAAAACGGAGGAAACTAACCTCCTACGGTCGAAACGGGGGTCCTGTTGATCGGGAGGGGTGTGGCGTACCGCAAAACGGAGGAAACGAACTTGTGTTGGAGCGCTACGGTCGAAACGGGGGTCCTGCTCATCGGGAGGGGTGTGGCGTACCATAAAACGGGACTCCACGGGATATTGTTCATCTCTACCTTCGACCCCCTCCATCCTCCACGGGCTATTGTTCATCCACCGTCGACCTCCTCCAGCCTCCACCTGCGACTGTTCATCCACGGGCTCATGTTCATCCAGCATCCACCGCGCGCTACTCCACTGGCTACTGTTCAACCAACCCTCTCCACGGGCTCCTGTTCAACCACCCCTCCACGGGCTACTATTCATCCAGCCCTCCACCGTCTACTGTTCATCCTGCCCTCCACGGGGTGGTCCTGTTCATCCTGCCCTCCACGGGGTCCTGTTCATCCAGCCCCAACCGACTCGATTGATCGGGGTCCTGTTCATCCAGAGGCAACACCACGGGGTCCTGTTCATCTAGCCCCACCGGGAACTGTTCATCCAACCCCCCCCCCCCCCCCAGCAATGCTCACTGTTCATCCAGAGGCGGCATCGATCGGCTTTAGTTAGAAGCAGTAGCGAAGGAATTGCTCGATCGGGTTTAGTTAACAACCATCGATCGATCGCTCGGGTTCAGTAACGCGTAGCCTGCAGTGCAATCGCTCGGGTTCAGTTAGAACCCAACGCCTTGCACCCACGCGTGTGCGTGTACGAGAGAGAAACATGCATTGCTCGGCCCCGACCACCCACCGTAACCGGGAACACCCCAATATTTTCCTCGCCCTCGCTTCTACCACGGTTTTTTCCATCATGGACGGCCCAAAGAATGTCATGCAGATGCTTGTCCGGCCCGCCCAGGACGAAAAGCCCATTTTCTGTCATGATTTTTTTGTCATAGAAGTAGGACCCCACCACATCTATGATGATACTGGTTTTTGTCACAATTATCGTCATAGAAGTGTCATAAGTATGACAGAAAAAAAATTGTTCGGCCCAAAATGTCACGGATGTGACTTTTTTTTGTAGTGGTTGTCAATCCCTTTCGGGGTACGGCGCCTCAAGATAGGCAAGTGGACGTGAGGTAAATTGTAGTAGATTGATAGATCGAATGCCAAATAAAATAAATAAAGATAAAACACAGCAAGATATTTTTATATTTTTGGTTTAATAGATCAGAATAAAAATGTAAAGGAAAAGTAGATCGCAAGGCAAATATATGAGAAGAAAGACCCGGGGGTCGTAGGTTTCACTAGTGGCTTCTCTCGGGAAAAATAGCAACGGTGGGTAAACAAATTACTGTTGGGCAATTGATAGAACTTTAAATAATTATGACGATATCCAGGCAATGATCATTACATAGGCATCATGTCCAAGATGAGTAGACCGACTCCTGCCTGCATCTAATACTATTACTGCACACATCGACCGCTATCCAGCATGCATCTAGTGTATTAAGTTCATGGAAAACGGAGTAATGCAATAAGAACGATGACATGATGTAGACAAGATCCATTTATCTATATGGCGGTAGATATAGATCCCGTCTTTTTATCCTTAATAGCAACGATACATACGTGTCGTTTCCCCTTCTGTCACTGGGATCGAGCACCGTAAGATCGAACCCACTACCGGGCACCTCTTCCCATTGCAAGACAAATAGATCAAGTTGGCCAAACAAAACCCAAATATTGGAGAAGAAATACGAGGCTATAAGAGATCAAAGAAACTCAAATAACTTTCATGGATATAAAAAGATATGACTGATCATAAACTCAAAGTTCATCAGATCCCAACAAACACACCGCAAAAGAGTTACAGCATATGGATCTCCAAGAGACCATTATATTGAAAATTCAGCGAGAGCAAGAGAGAGAAAGCCATCTAGCTACTAACTACGGACCCGAAGGTCTACAAAGAACTACTCACGCATCATCGAGAGGCACCAATGGAGGTGGTGAACCCCTCTGTGATGGTGTCTAGATTGGATCTGGTGGTTCTGCACTATGTGGCGTCTGGATGAATATTTCGACGCTTCCCCTAGGGTTTCTGGAATATTGTGGTATTTATAGAGCAAAGAGGCTGTCCGGGGGGCACTCGAGGTGGGCACAACGCACCAGGGCGCGCCTGGGCCTCCTGGTGCGCCCTGGTGGGTTGTGCCCCCCTCGAGGCACCCCCCAGGTGCAACTAGGGCCCATTGCCTTCCTTCTAGCCCAAAAAAATCATCGTGGAGTTTCGTGGCATTTGGACTCCGTTTGATATTGATTTCCTGCGATGTAAAAAACATGGAAAAAAAGCAATTGGCACTTGGCACTATGTCAATAGGTCAGTACCAAAAATGATATAAAATGACTGTAAAATGATTATAAAACATCCAAGATTGATAATAAAACATCATGGAACAATAAAAAAACGTATAGATACGTTGGAGACGTATCAGCATCCCCAAGCTTAACTCCTACTCGTCCTCGAGTAGGTAAGTAATAAAAACGGAATTTTTGATGTGGAGTGCTGTTCATCAAGTCAAATCATATTCTTTTCTTCATAGAATGGATGAGGGAGTCCTGGATTAGGGGGTCTCCGGACAGCCGGACTATATCCTTTGGCCGGACTGTTGGACTATGAAGATACAAGATTGAAGACTTCATCCCGTGTCCGGATGGGACTCTCCTTGGCGTGGAAGGCAAGCTTGGCAATACGGATATGTAGATCTCCTCCCTTATAACCGACTCATGTAACCCTAGCCCTCCGGTGTCTATATAAACCGGAGGGTTTAGTCCGTAGGACAACAACAATCATACCATAGGCTAGCTTCTAGGGTTTAGCCTCTACGATCTCGTGGTAGATCAACTCTTGTAATACTCATATCATCAAGATCAATCAAGCAGGAAGTAGGGTATTACCTCCATCGAGAGGGCCCGAACCTGGGTAAACATCATGTCCCCTCCCTCCTGTTACCATCCGCTTAGACGCACAGTTCAGGACCCCCTACCCGAGATCCGCCGGTTTTGACACCGACATTGGTGCTTTCATTGAGAGTTTCACTGTGTCGTCATCGTAAGGAAGGATAGCTCGTCTCGTTGTCAGGGATAACATCAGCTCTAGGGGAGCCCTGGCTGTAGGCCAAACTCTCCGACTAGGCGGCTTCGTCATGATCTCCCGTTCGGCCGCTGCGCCGACAATGACTTCTCAGGTCACCGAAAACAGCCTCCACATCGGCTCAGAGCTTACCGAGCAGATGAATCCAATGGAGCTCTCCTCTTTGAACGAGCTCTTGGATTGCATCGCCGCTTTGGGAGTCGCTACAGACTATGATCGGATTGGGCTTAAACCCGACCAAAGGGAGATTAACTCTCCGCCAGTCACCCATCAGATAGCGGTGGTGGAGGAGGAATGTGGCGATTCTTCCTCTATCTTGAGGACAAGCTATGTCCGAATTCCCGAGCTCTCTGAGCCGGATACCTGTCCACAGGAGGACATGGCCCAAACCTTGAACCTAGAATCAAGCAACAGGCCAGATCCACTGGGCAGCAAACCGAAGCCCGAACTTCCAAGATCGGAAACTCCTCCGCCCCTGGGTCTCAAACCGGGTCAAGGTCCAGACTTAAATCCACCCACCCACCCAGATATAAACGATCTTTCCCACATTAGGCAAGATCCCCAGAAGACAGTACATCACTATTGGGCCAGATTCCTCCTTGTAATGAACAAGGTTAAGGACTGTCGCGAGGAAGACGCAATTTCATTCTTTTGCAATAATTGCACGGACAAGGGAATCCTCAATGCCATAAGTCATCGTGACATAACACGCTTCGCAGACTTGGCGGCCATTGTACAGAAGTACCGTGCGATGGAAAGCGCCTGGAAAACCCAAACAAAATTTTGGGATGATCTGGCTCTGATAAAGCCCCCAGTCCGAATTAAAAGGGTGCACTCTCATAAGTCGCCCGACTCTATTACAAAGAAGCAAAAGCCCACTACAGGGTGTGGAACCGTATTGGAGGGATGGCTTAATGGGCCCTGCAAAATTCACGCATCATGGATACCATACCAACACACAGCCTTAGAGCATGTTGGGTACTCCAAAGGTGGCCAAGAGCAAAGGAGGATCTCCTCATTCAAAACACCGCAGAGCACCATCCCGTGGATAACAATACAGTATTGACAATCTTCGAGACCTTCGCCTCAAATAACAGGCGTAAGCGAGCACTCCGCGGCCTTGCCGAAGTCTGCCAAATGGCAGCAATAAATCCATGGAGTGACACGGCTATCACCTTCAATGCCAATGACGAACCTAAATTCCGAACAGTCCGAGCACTAGCCGCCTTGGTCCTCAGTCCAATTGTGGACGGCTTTCGGCTTACTAAAGTACTCATGGACGGCGGCAGCGGATTAAACCTCAATTATGAGGAGACTCTTCAGAAAATGGAAATAGACAGAAACTGCATTGAGCAAAGCAGCACGACCTTCAGAGGAATCATCCCCAGTCGGGAGGCACGTTGCGCTGGGAAAATCACACTAGATGTGGTATTCGGCACCCCGGAAAATTATAGGTCCAAAGAAATTACATTCCAAGTGGTCCCGTTTAGTAGCAGATACCACGCCCTTCTAGGGCGGGAGGCATTCACGATCTTCCAAGCCATACCCCATTACGGGTACATGAAGCTCAAAATGCCCGGGCCCAATGGAATCATCACTCTAGCTAGTGATCCGGACACACACTCTGTGAAAAGAAAACAACCGCCGCCCTCGAGGCGTTATCCAAGCCCTCGCTGAGGAATTAATCGCACAAGGCTCCACAATGGACAGGGACAACGTGATACTCGACAAAAGATCCAAGTCCACCTCTTTTAAACCAGCGGATGAAATAGTAAAATTCCAAGTACACCCAATGGACCCTAAAAAAACAACATCCATCGAGGCACAGTTAAACCCCGTTGTAGACGCCGCATTAAGGGAGTTCCTGCGTGAGAACTGGGACATATTCGCCTGGCATCCTTCAGATATGCCAGAATCCTGTGATGCGGCCGAGCATAGCCTTAACATTTTAAAAGGATTCAAGCCGGTCAAGCGGGCTCTTGGCGTTTCTCACGAACCTAGCGACAAGCCATGGCGGAGGAGCTAGCTGTTCTTGGAGGCCGGATTCATTAGAGAAATAAAACATCCGGACTGGCTAGCAAACCTGGTGATGGTACCAAAGAAGGATAAATCCTGGCGCCTATGTGTCGATTTCAAGGACCTTAACAAGGCTTGCCCCAAGGATCCCTTCACCCTCCCTCGCATCGATCAAATTATCGATGCTACCGCGGGACACGACTCACTGTGTTTTCTCGACGCATACTCCGGCTACCACCAAATCAAGATAGCAGAGTCTGATCAGCGCATGATTCAGACATGTCTGGAAAAACAGATCAGCAAAACAGTGGAGGCATACGTGGACGATGTGATCGTTAAAACCAGACACGTCGAATCCTTAATAGAAGACTTGAGGCTCACATTCGACAATCTCCGAACATACGACATCAAGCTGAATCCGGAAAAATGCATTTTCGGCGTTCCCGCCGGAAAACTCCTGGGCTTCATCATCTCCAGCAGAGGAATTGAAGCAAATCCGGCTAAAATCCGAGCTCTGTCACAGTTGGCTATCCCAACTGACCTCAAGCAAATCCAGAAGTTAACTTGATGCGTGGCGGCATTAAGCCGCTTTATCTCCCGATTAGGAGAAAAGGCATTACCCCTTTATCGCCTTCTTGATTGCAATCGAACACTTCGAGTGGATTTGACGCGCCACGGCCGGATTGGAAGAAATAAAAGCCATCTTGGCCACCAACCCAATCTTGGCCGCGCCAAGTGTCGGCGAACCAATGCTGTTATATATAGCAGCAACGCACCAAGTTGTAAGCGCAGTGCTCGTCGTCGAACGAGATACGGACGAACATAAATTCCCACTTCAAAAGCCAGTATATTATGTATCCACTGTCCTCACTCCATGCAAATCACGGTACCCACATTATCAAAAGATAGCATACGCGGTATTTATGGCATCCCGGAAACTACGACGCTACTTTCAAGAGTGTTCAATCATGGTGGCCTCGGAAGTACCACTCAACGACATAATAAACAACCGCGATGCCATGGGACGGATTGCCAAATGGGCCATCGAGCTCCTCCCGTTAGACATAACATATAGACCTTAACGAGCCATTAAGTCACAAGTACTGGCCTATTTTGTCGCCGAATGGACAGAAGCCGAACTCCCTAAAGAGTACGGCGCGTACTCCAATTGGATCATGCACTTCGACGGCTCTAAAATGTTGGCTGGTCTGGGGGCTGGCGTCGTCTGGCGTCCCCACCGGAGATACAGATTCAATCGTACTCCAAATACTATACACAGACTCCAACAACGCAGCTGAATACGAGGCCCTGTTACATGGTCTTCGGATGGCAGTTTCCATGGGCATTCGACGCCTGCAGGTGCGTGGGGACTCGATGTCGCGACCAGACCCGAATGGATATAGCGCTCTGTGCTCAGTGTCATCCCTGGATCGTGTCGACACCACACAAGATTTCAAGGATTTATAGCAGAGTAGCAATCACACACTTATTACATCGTTGTCCACAAGGGAACTTAATACAATAATATGGCTTAAGGCCATCTAATAATAACAGCGAAGGCTTGGAAAACGAGTGAGTCCATCAACTCCGCCGCATCACCGAGTATAGAACCACAACCTAACATCTTACTCGTCGTCTAAAAGTCTGCAACATGAAAAGTTGCAGCCCGAAACGGGTCAAGACATGGAATATGCCGCAATGTAACACATAGAGAGCAATGAAGCAATAAGCCTACACTACATGCATATTTGGTGGTGGTAAGGCTCTACGGTTACATTTTTGCATAAAGCTGATTTTTCCCTACATCAAAGGAATAATTTTATTTAACTATCATGGTGGTTGTTAAACATTGAGAATGGTTGACAGCATCCTCAATCCCAATTAAAAGGTACTCATTAAAACCCAATAACTTTATTATTAGAAGTAACATGTTGAGATTCACATGATATTCAAGTACTAGATACTCAAAACGTCCATAACCGGGGACACGGCTAATCATGATTAGTTTTACACTCTGCAGAGGTTTGCGCACTTTTCCCCACAAGACTCGATCGCCTCGCTTGGTTCTCGCACTACATGGTGTTTGAGAAACGGATGACCGAGACATAGTCTTTCGTGCGCTTAGCACCTTACATGTGGGTAGACCGTACCAACCTACATCCCCTACATCAGCTAGCCTACCCGTAAGAGTTCGCACAACTTAGTCAAATACGCCAGAGCCCATAATTGGCTTGTGGCTGCACACGGAAGTTTCTAGTTTGAATAATCTTATTATCCCTTAGAGCACAGGTGGCGGTCCGAAGAAATACAGCAAGTCCTGATAGAAACCAGGTGCCTCAATCCACCCGGATGTGTGTTTAAGTTGCCACCTTAGATAAACCATTAATTAACAATCTCACATCTGTCATGGATATTCACTCACCCAATCCACGTCTACTAGCATAGCATGGCATAATCAAGCAAACGTAGAAGTAACTCCCAAGGTTTCATAAGTAAAACAGGTAATAGGTACTACCTCAATCTACTTCCCATCCCACAATTTAATTAGATCCTAATCATGCAAGTGTTTGAGGGTTTGATCTAATGCATAAAACTGGGTAGTAGAAAAGGTATGATCAAAGTGTTACTTGCCTTGCTGATGATCCGCGGGTCCTAGAGATTCGAAATAACAAGCGGCGCACTCCGGGTGATCTAACGCAGACAAACAACAAGCATACAATAAGTACTCATCTGATTCACAGTGAAATCACGAATAAAGATCTAACCAGATAGTTCAACTTAAGAACCCGGTGGCAAAAGAATCGAATCAAATAAAGTATCGAAAGTCGGAACTCGAGAGAGAACGACTCGGTTTAGCAATCTGAAATTAGGTCAAAATCTCACAGTAGCAAAACTCTGTGAAAATAGGTTAGTCGAACGGCGGTTTCGTTATTTAAACTCCAGCGCTTGAATCACCTGATTAGATAAACGAGCAAGAAATAAAACAGTTTTAAAAATCGGATCAGAAATCGAATCTGAAAAATAACGGATTAAATCCAATTTAAAAGAAAACGACGAACGAACTAAATAATGGACGTTCGTTAACAGAACGAATCCAACGAACACGTTCATTGAAACGAACGGGTCGGTGAACGTTCGCTAAATAAGAAAACAGAAAAAAAAACCAATCTAGGTTTTTTTTTAAAAAACCGAACATCTTTTTTTTTTTTAAAACCGTGCCGGTTATATGGGGAAAACCGGATCGGGCGGCGCGGGGCGGCTACCTCCGGTGGCTCTCGCCGGCGGGGTTCCGGCGGGGTCTCCGGCGGGTCGGGCGGGTCGGTGGGGTCGGCGAGGGGCTCGGGCGACGGGCGTGCTCGGCGACGAGGGCGACGGCGTCCTCGACGGCGGCGGCTCGGATCGGCTCAAGGGCGGGGCGATGTGAGGAGAGAGAGGGGGCGGCGGGTTATCAAGGGGGGCGGCCGGTTCCTTGGAGAAGGGGCGACGGGGTCCCGGGGCGGAGCCGGACTCCGGGCGGCGGCGTCTGTGGCGGCGGGACTCACGGCCAAGGCGAGGGAGGAGGAGGAGGGGCGGGGGCGCCGGGCACAGGGCTGGTGGCTGGCCACTGGCCTCGGTCCAGTGGGGGCGTTTATTTTTTATTTTTTAATTAAAACTAAACGAATTAAAAAATTTACCAAATGAATTCCAAATTAAATAAAACAAATTTTCTCCGACTCCTAAAAATGAGTCGAACAAAATGAACTTTTAAAAACTGCAACATGCAAATAAATTTTAAAATGCTCATTTTTGCCTAAGCAAAATAAATCTTCAAAACCCAAATTTGATTTATTTAAAATATCTTCGTTTTTCCTAAATATTGGGAAAGTCATATTATTCCCTCTCTTGAGATTTTATAGGAAAACTTTGTGAAGATAATAAAATAAATCCAATGATCCAATTTCCAAAATTTGAGAAATCCCAAATATGAAAATAATGAAACTTCCAACTCTCTCCGAGGGTCCTTGAGTTGCGTGAAATTTCCTAGGATCGGAAAAATGCGAGAAAATATGATATGCATGATGATCTAATGTATAACATTCCAAATTGAAAATTTGGGATGTTACACTCGAACCTCGCGATATCTCAAATAAATGGAGACTTCGAGGCCAAGGATCCGAAAATGGCGGCATATCCCAACACCGTCCTCAAAATGTCAGCTCGGTTCGAGGGGCTTGAATTCCACCATGTGGCTCGGGAAAACAATCAGGCGGCAGATATCCTCGCCCGTATCGGCGCTAAGCGCGACCCTGTCCCACCTAACATCTTCTTGGAAAGGTTGTTTAAGCCATCCGTGGTATGGGAAGGGGACACCGGTAATAATAATCCAGACCCGGACACAACACCAGATACCGAACACTCTGACACAATCGGAGGCTCTGCCACCGAAATAACACCTTCAGCCCACGTGATAATGGCCGTCATTGCCCCGTGGACAGAACCATTCCTGGCCTACCTAACCAGGCAGGAACTACCCGAGGACCAAAATGAGGCACGCTGCATAGTGCGGTGATCCAAAGCCTACAAGGTCCACGAGGGAGAGCTTTATAAGAAAAGCACTACCGGATTCCTCCAAAGGTGCATCTCCGAAGAGGAAGGGCAGAAGCTCTTGGCAGAAATCCATGCCGGACTCGGCGGCCACCATGCCCCAGCCCGGGCCCTTGTAAGCAAGGCCTTCCGTATAGGTTTCTATTGGCCGACGGCCCAGGCAGATGCACATGATCTGGTCCAACGTTGCATTGGTTGCCAGCTTTTTGCAAACCAAAGCCATATGCCGCATACCGCTCTCCAAACAATCCCCATTACTTGGCCCTTTGTGGCACAGGGGCTTGATATGGTCGGACCCCTCAAAGGGGGAACCCATAAGAAAAAATACTTACTGGTCATGGTGGATAAATTCACCAAATGGATAGAAGCCAAACCCGTTAAAACGGCAGAATCTGGACCGGTGATAAACTTCATATCGGGGGTTGTACACCGTTATGGCGTCCCCCACAGCATCATCATTGACAACGGCACGAACTTTACAGCCGATGAGGTAAAACTTTGGTGCAGCAACATGGGCATCAAGCTCGATTACGCTTCTGTTTATCACCCGCAAACTAACAGTCAAGTCGAGCGAGCAAATGGTCTTAGCATGAGCGGCATCAAACCTAGATTAGTGCGGTCCTTAAAGGATTCAAACACGCAATGGGTAGAGGAGCTCGACTCCGTACTATGGGGGCTGCGGACCACGCACAAATCGCACTACCGGATACACACTGTTTTTCATGGTGTACGGCGCGGAGGCGGTTCTGCCCTGCGACATAATTCATGACTCACCTCGAGTGCACATGTATGAAGAAAAAGAGGCCGAGCTCGATCGGCAGGACAGTTGGACGCCTGGAGGAGGAGCATGGCGTGGCAAAAGCCCGTTCCGCATTCTATCGCCAATGTGCTCGAAGGTATCAAAGCAGAGAAGTACAGGCCAAAACCTATAACATTGGCGAACTAGTTCTACGCCTGCCGGAGAAGAAAAAGAACAAGCTCAAGCCCAAATGGGAAGGTCCCCTCATTATTGACCAGGTTCTGACCGGCGGAGCGTACCGTCTGCGAGATGCATCGGACAATCGACTCAAGCCAAACCCATGGAATGCAGCCAGACTCCAAAGATTCTACACCTACTGCCGGTCTCTGTGTTCGTCTCCTTACCCCCGTCCATTTTTTGCATATACATTATCTGTCTTTTCTCTCTTTCTTTCCTATTTTTCCTTCTCGCCAAGGCCTTCTAAGGCTAACTTGTGTCTTGACTACACAATCTTGACGCGCTAACCACGCTCATTATACCTGGGGGCTTCTTACACAGAAGCTTAATATAACTATTTTTCTGGGCTTCATGCCCCACACATGTGTTATTCTTCCACATGTACCTTTTTTCGCCATTATATGCATCGATATGACTTAAGTTTTGGCCAAGATGGGTTGCCTGGCTCTTGTGTTTATGCCCTACGTTCCCGTTAATTCGGCTAGGGCATAAGGGGAGCACCTTTGCGATTGTTACTACCGAGTCAGCCGGATGTGCACCTCAAACTGGGTGAAGCCGAAAGCTAGCGTTCTTAAGGGAATATTCGGTTGGTGCACAAAAGATGACTTTTCTTTATTTTTGATACACGCCCCCAGATGTTTATAGCCTGCGTCTCGTTTCGCAGTTCGGACATGCACATTAGGGCATGCGTACCCAGGGAAAGGCACCGTTAACGGAACTATTCTCCCTGGAAGATGTTTCTTACTATCCATGTAATATAACATAAATAGTTGGGTACTTGTCTGTTCAAGCACTTATGACCCCTACGCCTGGTTTCCACGCATACCCCGGTTTTTACATAACCGAGCGGGTATTCAGATACACTCCGGACTATCGGGTCTAGAGGTCGAAGCGAAAAGGTCCGCCATGACAAATGATTTACAATCCGGCTAGGGGCATTATATATGTCACTTAAATTACACAGTCACTTAGACTGACTAAATTCTTCTTCTATACCATCCAATAGGTTGTCTAGCCTACAATCCTGTTTGGAATACTTTGCGGCTAATTCTACTTGGTCATACACCAAACTGACGGGGATCTCTTTCCCATCGGGCCCCATAGGTCCGACGTCGGCCATGTGGTTTGGGTCAGCTTTGGTATATCGCGTCTTCACCATGGCCTAGGCTTCCCTTGCACCTTGTCGGCAGGCTGATATCTTCCATAATCGGAAGCGCCGCCGCGCTCCCTTGAGCTTCTCTATAAGCTCCCCCATGCCTCCTGGCGGGGAGGCGGATGGCCTCAAGGCTTGGGAAATGCCCTGCATCACCTGCCGAACTTGTTCGTTCAGTTGTGAGAACTCTGGTAGAAGATCACCCGCAGACCCGGGCATTTCCTCCACGGGACGACCCGTCAGCATACCTGCAGACATAACTCTGTTAGTCGGCTTCTTCGCCGAACTCTTTCAAAAGTTCGTTCAAGCACTTACTGAAAATGCCGCCTCGAAGCCGCTTATTATCCTTCACGGAGTCCGCAAGCTGGGCTCGAACATCTTTCAGTTCCACGCCCAGCTGGATATTGGCGTCTTGGAGATCATTTTTCTCCTGAATGACCCGCGTAAGCACGCGCTCGCCAGCATTTAGCTGTCGATTAGCACGTTGCGCATCCCCTGGCACGGCCTCCGGATTCACTCCGGAGTCATCTGCAACATCTATGTTAGATTTGCATGCATACCGCACATTATCTGGTACCCGTCATTCTTTACAATGGAAATCAGTGTTACCAGAGGGGGCCTTCTCGGACTCCTTCAATGCGGCAACCGCGGCCCGTAGCTGTGCTTTGCACTCTTCTAGCTCTTTAGACAATTGGGTATTCTTCTCTGTAAGAACCTGCACAAATAATGATCCTTAAATCAGTTGTGTCAGCTGTTTCAAGTCTCAGGGGCTACTGATACATATAATCATCAGATTTTCTTACATGTATATCCTTTACATACTGGTTCGTGGCTCTGGCAAGACCATTTTGAGCAGCATGGATGTACGCGTCTCCTGAGTTGAAAGCATCAAACGCCTCTTGGGAGAAACAAGCGTCACGGAGTACGGCCCGGCGACGCCTGTGATTCACGGCGCTCTCCACATCGGAATTTGTAGCAGATAGTCTATCCGCATCCTCTGTAGGAGGAGCATCCGGCTTTCGCCCCGTGTTAGCTTCCGCCTCTGTGTCCGCCCCGAGCCCGACCGTGGTGGGCGTGATCAAGAACCTCTCCCGATATAGTCCGTGGCGTTTTTCCTACTAGGAAACATGGACGTTATTATATTTTAAAAGACGACAACCACGGAGCGAGGTTCTGTATCATACCTCTGCGCCGGTGTCTCAGTCCTGACCGCCTTCCTTTTTAGCCTACCCGGCTTCGGTGCCCCTTGTTGGCGAGTCACTGCGGGTTCAGCATGGCGTCCCGAGGGCCTTCCCTGTAAAACACCATATGTGTACGGTAGCTGAAGCGCATAAAAGGGAATCCTTCTCGGAAGTTGGGGCTCTGGTTTTTCTTACATGCGATGCAGGGAGTAGCCCGGGATAGTCGGCTATGATGGCCACCATGGCATCATCGCAGCTCAATTGATAGAATTTTTTGTCGATCAGCTCCACAAATATGTCCGGATCCTCTTCGAGTCTGGGATCGAGGGCCCGGCCAGGGTCCTCCGGTTGTGGAGGTGGGTTGTTGACCTCCCTTATAGCTTTTCGCAGTTCCTGCCAAGAAACGGCAAGGTAAATACTTATGACGATGAATGCGGGAAGGCTAGGAGTAAAAAGTGACAACTCACCCAGCTTGGAGGGTTGTACATGGAGAATCCATCCCGTGGCTTAATGCGGATGAACTCCTCTTCCTCTCCCTTATACAGATCGGACAGAATTTTTGCTAGAGCAGCAACTGAGTCCGGTCCCTTGAGCCCGCAACGGGTGGCATCATCTTCCCCGTTAAAGTGCCACATGGGGTGCCCTCGATATTGAAGTGGCTGCACCCCCCGCATTTTACATATTGACATAACCTCGGTTATTGTCAGTCCTGATTGAGCCAGCACTTTTATCCGGCCCATCAGGTAAAGGACTTCTCTGTTATCTTCTTCCCGAGGGCTCCGTGGGCGCCAGTTTCGGCATTTCTTTAAAGGGGCATTGTCGAACTCAGGAAGGCCTATCCGAATAGGATCTGGAAGGGGGACGTCCTTCCTGTAAAACCACCCCGAAGGCCAGTCTTCGGACGTCTTCTCCGGGGTGCCGGATAGGTATCCGGTCCTGGCGATGCGCCATATTTCGGCTCCGCCCACTTGATATATTGACCCCTTCTTTGTACGGGGCACAAGGCAGAATAGCCTCTTCCATAGCTCGAAATGAGCTTCGCAGCCCAGAAACAGCTCACAAAGTGCAACATAACCAGCGATGTGTAATATGGAAACAAGGGTGAGATTATGCAACTGGGGGCCATAAAACTCCAGGAGCCCGCGATGGAACGGATGGATTGGAAATCCAAGTCCCCTAAATAAATAAGGGACAAGGCATACCCGCTTCCCCTTGGAGGGATTGGGAAAGCTCTCCGCTTGCTCCCCGCCATTATAGGTGGCGAGCCCGGCTCAAACGGGGACCATATACGCTGGAGGGAGAAATCCACAGGTCTCAGAACTCTACTAATTGGCTGTGCGGGACGGAACACTTCTTCCAATCACCGGGCTTAGGGCTACGGGAGCGAGAGGAGGAGCTGCGATGGCTGGCCATGTTGGAATGGATTTTTCCGAGCGCGCTCCGATGGACACTCGCCGTGGGAGGATGGTGTGATCTGGATCTAAGAGTCCCCGTCTCTTTAATAGACAGTTTACTCGCATGGCTGGGGTGGTAAATGTAAAAATGCCCTGTCTTCTCGCATTCGCTCGACACGTGGAAGACAACCATTATTGGGCGCGGAAGCCAAGAAGTGCAACATTTATGGGAGGCCGGACACTACTCAGCAGGTATTCAGAATTTGGAGAAGAACCCACCTTGCAATGTCGAAGACAATCTGCGCGCCGGACTCATCGTCATTGAAGCCCGGTTTGGGGGCTACTGAGGGAGTCCTGGATTAGGGGGTCTCCGGACAGCCGGACTACATCCTTTGGCCGGACTGTTGGACTATGAAGATACAAGATTGAAGACTTCGTCCCGTGTCCGGATGGGACTCTCCTTGGTGTGGAAGGCAAGCTTCGCAATACGGATATGTAGATCGCCTCCCTTGTAACCGACTCTGTGTAACCTAGCCCCCTCCGGTGTCTATACAAACCAGAGGGTTTAGTCCGTAGGACAACAACAATCATACCATAGGCTAGCTTCTAGGGTTTAGCCTCTACGATCTCGTGGTAGATCAACTCTTTTAATACTCATATCATCAAGATCAATCAAGCAGGAAGTAGGGTAATACCTCCATCGAGAGGGCCCGAACCTGGGTAAAAATCATGTCCCCCGCCTCCTGTTACCATCCGCCTTAGACGCACAGTTCGGGACCCCCTACCCGAGATCCGCCGGTTTTGACAGATTGGTGCGGGCCCTCCTGGGAACCTGACAAGGATATAGAAGATGCTCAAGTATCCGCCTCCTGTTACCATCTGGACTTTTATGTGATTCAAAGCAATAGTCTAGTTTTGACATAATAATTTAGATACTCAAGCATACCAATAAGCAACGATGTCTTTCAAAATATCAATGCTAAAATAAGTTATCCCTAGCCCATCATGCTCAAGCATTGATCCATTCATGAGACTCACTCGAATATTAACTACACCCAATACTTGAGCACGATCATATTGCCTCCTAGTTGGTGCTTTTGTAAGAGAAGATGGAGACTCAAATTTCAAATAAAAATTGCATAAAGTAAAAGAAAGGCCCTTCGCATAGGGAAGTAGGGATTTGTAGAGGTGCCAGAGCTCAAAGCAAAATTTTTGAGATAAAAAACATTTTGGGAGGTGTATCCATCCCACCAACGAAAATGACTTAGAGATACAAACACTTTCCATGCTAGATATGCCATAGGCGGTTGATACGTCAATTTTGCATCATGCTTTTATATCGATGTTTATTGCATTATGGGCTGTTATTACACATTATGCCACAATACTTATGCCTATTCTCTCTTATTTTACAAGGTTTACATAAGGAGGGAGAATGCCGGCAGCTGGAATTCTAGACTAGAAAAGGAGCAAATATTAGAGACCTATTCTGCAGAACTCCAAAAGTCCTAAAACTCCACGAAAGTTATTTTTGTAAATAATAAAAAATACTGGAAAAAGAATCTACGTCAGGGGGGCCTCCACCTGTCCACGAGGGTGGGGGCGCGCCCTACCCCTCTAGGTGCGCTCCTGTTGGCTCTCTGATGCCCATCTTCTGGTATATGAAGTCTTTCGTCCGAAGAAAAATTATAAGCAAGCTTTCGGGACGAGACTCCGCCGCCACGAGGCGGAACCTTGGCGGAACTAATCTAGGGCTCCGGCAGAGCTGTTCTGCCGGGGACACTTCCCTCCGGGAGGGGGAAATCATCGCCATCATCATCACAAACGCTCCTCTCATCGGGAGAGGGCAATCTCCATCAACATCTTCACCAGCACCATCTCCTCTCAAACCCTAGTTCATCTCTTGTATCCCATTCTTGTCTCTAAGTCCGGGATTGGTATCTGTAGGTTGCTAGTAGTGTTGATTACTCCTTGTAGTTGATGCTAGTTGGTTTATTTGGTGGAAGATCATATGCTCAGATCCTTTATGCACATTAATACCCCTCTGATTATGAACATGAATATTCTTTGTGAGTAGTTACATTTGTTCCTGAGGACATGGGAGAAGTCTTGCTATTAGTAGTCATGTGAATTTGGTATTCGTTCGATATTTTGATGAGATGTATGTTGTCTATCCTCTAGTGGTGTTATGTGAACGTCGACTACATAACACTTCACCATTATTTGGGCCTAGAGGAAGGCATTGGGAAGTAATAAGTAGATGATGGGTTGCTAGAGTGACAGAAGCTTAAACCCTAGTTTATGCGTTGCTTCGTAAGGGGCTGATTTGGATCCATATGTTTCATGCTATGGTTAGGTTTACCTTAATACTTTTGTTGTAGTTGCGAATGCTTGCAATAGAGGTTAATCATAAGTGGGATGCTTGTCCAAGTAAGGGCAGCACCCAAGCACCGGTCCACCCACATATCAAATTATCAAAGTACCGAACGCGAATCATATGAACGTGATGAAAACTAGCTTGACGATAATTCCCATGTGTCCTCGCAAGCGCTTTTCTTTATATAAGAGTTTTTTCAGGCTTGTCCTTTGCTACAAAAAGGATTGGGCCACCTTGCTGCACTTTATTTACTTTTTTACTTGTTGCTCGTTACAAATTATCCTATCACCAAACTATTTGTTACCTATAGTTTCAGTGCTTGCAGAGAATACCTTGCTGAAAACCGCTTATCATTTCCTTCTGCTCCTCGTTGGGTTCGACACTCTTACTTATCGAAAGGACTATGATAGATCCCCTATACTTGTGGGTCATCAAGACTATTTTCTGGCGTCGTTGCCGGGGAGTGAAGCGCCTTTGGTAGGTGGAATTTGGTAAGGAAAAATTTATATAGTGTGCTGAAATTTACTGTCACTTGTTACTATGGAAAGTAATCCTCTGAGGGGCTTGTTCGGGGTATCTTCACCCCGACCAGTAGAGCAAAGAGTTGCTCCTCAACCTACTGAACCTACTGAAAATGAAAAATGTCTACTTTGAAATTCCTTCGGGCATGTTAGAAAAACTGCTAGCTAATCCTTTTGCAGGAGATGGAACAATGCATCCTGATGAGCACCTACTCTATGTGGATGAAGTTTGTGGATTATTTAAGCTTGCAGGTATACGCGATGATGTTATTAAGAAGATGGTCTTCCCTTTATCTTTGAAGGGAGATGCATTGACATGGTATGGGCTATGTGATGATACGGGGTCATGGAATTACAAACGATTGAAATTGGAATTTCATCAGAAGTTTTATCCTATGCATCTTGTTCACCGTGATCGCAATTATATATATAATTTTTGGCATCGCGAAGGAGAAAGCATCGCTTAAGCTTGAGGGAGGCTTAAATCAATGTTATATTCATGCCCCAATCATGAGCTCCCAAGAGAAATAATTATTCAAAGTTTTTATGCTCGGCTTTCTGACAACAATCGCACCATGCTCGATACTTCTTGTGCTGGCTCTTTTATGATGAAGACTATTGAATTCAAATGGAACTTATTAGAAAGAATTAAAAGCAACTCAAGATTGGGATCTCGGCGAAGGTAAGGAGTCGTATGACACCTAAGTTTGATTGTGTTAAATCTTTTATGGATACCGATGTTTTCCGTAAATTTAGCACTGAATATGGGCTTGACTCGAGATAGTAGCTTCTTTCTTGAATCTTTTGCTGCTCACGTTGATCTCCCTAAGGAGAAGTGGTTTAAATATCATCCTCCCATAGAAGTAAAAGTAGCTGCACCTATTAAAGTTGAAGAAAAGACTATCACTTATAATGATCCTATTGTTCCTACGCTTATGTTGAGAAACCACCTTTCCCTGTTAGGATAAAGGATCATGCTAAAGCTTCAACCGTGGTTCGTAAAAGCAATATTAGAACCTATACACCTCCTGAGCAAGTTAAAGTTGAACCTAATATTGCTATTGTTAAAGATCTCTTGGCTGATAATATTGATGGGCATGTTATTTATTTCCGTGAAGAGACTGCTAGAATTGCTAAACCTTGTGCTAAAGATAAACATAGACCTGTGGTAGGCATGCCTGTTATTTCTGTTAAAATAGGAGATCCTTGTTATCATGGCTTACGTGACATGGTTTCTAGTGCTAGTGCAATACCTATTGACTTACACAAAGAAATTATGCATGATATTGCACCTACTGAGTTAGAAGATATTGATGTCACAATTAAACTTGCCAATAGGGATACTATTTCACCCATGGGAATTGTTAGAGATGTTGAAGTCTTGTGTGGGAAAACTAAATATCCTGCTGATTTTCTCGTTCTTGGTTCCCCACAAGATAGCTTTTGTCCCATTATATTTGGTAGACCCTTCTTGAATACTGTTAATGCTAAGATAGACTGCGAAAAGGATATTGTTACTATTGGTTTGGATGATATGTCTCATGAGTTTAATTTCTCTAAATTTAGTAGACAACACCGTGAAGAGGAATTGCCTAGTAAGGATGAAATTATTGGTCTTGCTTCTATTGACGTACCTCCTAGTGATCCTTTAGAACAATATTTGCTAGACCATGAAAATCATATGTTTATGAATGAAAGAAGGGAAATAGATGAAGTATTCTTTAAACAAGAACCTATCCTGAAGCACAATTTGCCTGTTGAAATCCTAGGGGATCCTCTTCCACCCAAGGGTGATCCCGTGTTTGAGCTTAAACTGTTACCTGATACTCTTAAATATGCTTATCTTGATGAAAAGAAGATATATCCTATTATTATCAGTGCTAACCTTTTAGAGCATGAAGAAGAGATATTATTGAAGACTCTAAAGAAGCACCGTGCTACTATTGGATATACTCTTGATGATCTTAAGGGCATTAGTCCCACTCTATGTCAACATAAAATAAATTTGGAGAAAGATGCCAAACCAGTTCATGATCACCAACGACGGCTGAATCCTAAGATGAAAGAAGTGGTAAGAAAGGAAATTCTAAAGCTCCTTGAGGCAGGTATAATTTATCCCATTGCTGATAGTTCTTATCCATTGTGTCCCTAAGAAGGGAGGTATTAATGTCGTTCCTAATGATAAAGATGAATTGATTCCGCAAAGAATTATTACAGGTTACAGAATGGTAATTGATTTCCACAAATTAAATAAAGCTACTAAAAAAAATCATTACCCCTTACCTTTCATCGATCAAATGCTAGAAAGATTATCCAAACATACACACTTTTACTTTCTAGATGGTTATTCTGGTTTCTTTCAAATACATGTGTCAGCCGATGATCAATCAAAGACCACTTTTACTTGCCCTTTCGGTAGTTTTGCTTATAGACGTATGCCTTTTGGTTTATGTAACGCACCTGCTACCTTTCAAAGATGCATGATGGCTATATTCTCTGACTTTTGTGAAAAGATTTGTGAGGTTTTCATGGACGATTTCTCCGTCTATGGATCCTCTTTGATGATTTCTTGAGCAACCGTGATCGAGTTTTGCGGAGATGTGAAGAAACTAATCTTGTCTTGAATTGGGAAAAGTGCCACTTTATGGTTAATGAAGGTATTGTCTTGGGGCATAAAATTTCTGAAAGAGGTATTGAAGTTGATAAAGCCAAGGTTGATGCTATTGAAAAGATGCCATGTCCCAAGGACATCAAAGGTATAAGAAGTTTCCTTGGTCATGCCGGTTTTTATAGGAGGTTCATTAAGGACTTCTCCAAAAATTTTCGGCCGCTGACTAATTTATTGCAAAAAGATATACCATTTTTCTTTGATGATGATTGTGTAGAAGCATTTGACATACTTAAGAAAGCATTGATTTCTGCACCTATCGTTCAGCCACCTGATTGGAATTTACCCTTCGAAATTATGTGTGATGCTAGTGATTATGCTGTAGGTGTTGTTCTAGGGCAAAGATTGATAAGAAATTAAATGTTATTCAATATGCTAGTAAAACTCTAGACAATGCTCAGAGAAATTATGCTACTACTGAAAAAGAATTCTTAGCAGATGTATTTGCTTGTGATAAGTTCAGACCTTATATTGTCGATTCTAAAGTAACTATTCACACTAATCATGCTGCTATTAAATATCTCATGGAAAAGAAAGATGCTAAACCTAGACTTATTAGATGGGTTCTCTTGCTACAAGAATTTGATTTGCATATTATTGATAGAAAGGGAGCTGAGAACCCCAGAGCGCAGACAACTTGTCTAGGTTAGAAAATGTTCTTGATGACCCACTACCTATTGATGATAGCTTCCCTGATGAGTAATTAAATGTTATAAATAATTCTCGTACTGCTCCATGGTATGCTGATTATGCTAGTAACATCGTTGCTAAATTCATACCACCTAGTTTCACATACCAGCAGAAGAAAAAGTTTTTATATGATTTGAGACATTACTTTTGGGATGACCCACATCTTTATAAAGAAGGAGTAGATGGTGTTATTAGACGTTGTGTACCTGAGCATGAACAGGAACAGATCCTACGCAAGTGTCACTCCGAAGCTTATGGAGGACACCACGCTAGAGACAGAACTGCGCATAAGGTATTGCAATCCTGTTTTTATTGGCCCACTCTCTTCAAGGATGCCCGTAAGTTTGTCCTATCTTGTGATGAATGTCAAAGAATTGGTAATATTAGTAGACGTCAAGAAATGCCAATGAATTATTCACTTTTTATTGAACCATTTTATGTTTGGGGCTTTGATTATATGGGACCTTTTCCTGCCTGTAATGGATACACACATATTTTAGTTGTTGTTGATTACGTTACTAAGTGGGTAGAAGCTATTCCAACTAGTAGTGCTGATCATAACACCTCTATTAAAATGCTTAAAGAAGTTATTTTTCCGAGGTTTGGAGTCCCTAGATATTTAATGACTGATGGTGGTTCAAATTTTATTCATGGTGCTTTCTGTAAAATGCTTGCTAAATATGATGTTAATCATAGAATTGCATCTCCTTATCACCCACAGTCTAGTGGTCAAGTAGAATTCAGTAACAGAGAGCTGAAATTAATTTTGCAAAAGACTGTCAATAGATCTAGAAAAAATTGGTCCAAGAAACTTGATGATGCATTATGGGCTTATAGAACTGCATATAAAAATCCTATGGGTATGTCTCCGTATAAAATGGTTTATGGAAAAGCATGTCACTTACCTCTCGAACTAGAACATAAGGCTTATTGGGCTATTAAAGAGCTCAATTATGATTTCAAACTTGCCGCTGAGAAGAGGTTATTTGCCATTAGCTCACTTGATGAATGGAGAACCCAAGCCTATGAAAATGCCAAATTGTTTAAAGAAAAAGTTAAAAGATGGCATGACAAAAGAATACAAAAGCGTGAGTTTAATGTAGGTGATTATGTATTGCTATACAGCTCCCGTTTAAGATTTTTTGCAGGAAAACTTCTCTCTAAATGGGAAGGTCCTTATGTTATCGAGGAGGTCTATCATTCCGGTGCCATAAAAATCAACAACTTTGAAGGCACAAACCCGAAGGTGGTGAACGATCAAAGAATCAAACATTATATCTCAGCTAATCCCATAAATGTCGAAACCAATGTTATTGAAACCGTAACCCCGGAGGAATACATAAGGGACACTTTCCGGAATGTTTCAGACTCCGAAAAGGAATAAGTATGTGGTACGGTAAGTAAACCGACTCCAAAACAATTCTAATGGCAATTTTTCTCCGTTTTGGAATATTTTGAAAAATAGAAAAATAAGAAGCAGTCCGGGAAGGACACGAGGCCTCCACGAGGGTGGAGGGCGCGCGCGCCCTACCCTACTGGGCGCGCCCCCTGCCTTGTGGGCACCTCGTGTGCTCTCCGGACTCCGTTTTCTTGCACGTTACGTATTTTGGTCGGTAAAAATTCATTATATATTCTCCCGAAGGTTTTGACTCCCGTATCACGCAATTGTTCTCTGTTCTTGTTTCGAGCTGTTTTATGTCAGGGTTGTCAAGGCCAGGCAACATGTCGTCCACCTTGTCGGTGTCAAAACCGGCGGATCTCGGGTAGGGGGTCCCGAACTGTGCGTCTAGGCGGATGGTAATAGGAGACAAGGGACACAATGTTTTACCCAGGTTCGGGCCCTCTCGATGGAGGTAAAACCCTACTCACCTTGATTAATATTGATGATATGGGTAGTACAACAGTAGATCTACCATGAGATCAGAGAGGCTAAACCCTAGAAGCTAGCCTATGGTATGATTGGTGTTCGTCCTACGGACTAAAACCCTCTGGTTTATATAGACACCGGAGAGGGTTAGGGTTACACAGAGTCGGTTACAATGGAAGGAGATCTACATATCCGTATCGCCAAGCTTGCCTTCCACACCGAGGAAAGTCCCATCCGGACACGGGCCGAAGTCTTCAATCTTGTATCTTCATAGTCCAGAGTCCGCCAAAGGTCATAGTCCGCCATCCGGACACCCCTAATCCAGACTCCCTCGGTAGCCCACGAACCAGGCTTCAATAACGACAAGTCCGCGCGCGATTTGTCTTGACATTGCAAGGCGGGTTCCTCCTTCAAATACTTCATAGAAGATTTTGAACACAAGGATAGTGTCCAGCTCTGCAAAATAATTTCCACATACCACCGTAGAGAGAACAATATTCACACAAATCTAATCTGCTGACGTATTTCGCAGCATGTCATCACACCACGGCCAAGCCTTTATTCGAATCGTTTTTACTGTCCCACCTCAACGCACTTAGCGAGGCGGATTCCTTGGCACGTCTTGTTAAAGTGGATATCGTGTCCCCTTATTCCGGGATTCTCATCAATACGGACGTGGGTAACCCAACCGTGCCATTAATTTACAACGCTTGGGAGATAAGCGAGTTTTACCAGGTGGGTGGGGGCGCATAGTTTCGTCCGCCCATATAAGGGGATAAGGATCCACCTTTTCCATCTACGCCTTCTTCCTCCTTTGCTTATCCATTTTCAAGACTCGAGCTCCAGCGCCCAAGTCCGCACATCTCACCTCAACCTTCTCCAGCCATGTCCGAAGCGGGAGGCAAGTGGATGGTTTCCTCCGTCATGGAGGGACACATCAAGAAGCTGAGGAAGGCCGGATACTTGTCTAATGACATCGCGCACCGGCTTCCCGACAATGGGCAGCTCATCCCCACCCCCAGGCCCCATGAGAGGGTGGTGTTTCTCACCCACTTCCTTCGCGGACTAGGTTTCCCACTTCACCCATTTGTCCAGGGACTCATGTTCTACTACAGCCTGGATTTCCACGATCTGGCCCCAAACTTCATCCTCAACATCTCAACGTTTATCGTCGTGTGCGAGGCCTTCCTCTGCATCCAGCCCCATTTCGGCTTATGGTTGAAGACCTTTAGTGTCAAGCCGAAGGTAGTGGGCGGCCAACAAGCAGAGTGCGGAGGCGCCATGGTGTGCAAGATGCCCAACGTTACATGGCTCGAGGGCTCCTTCGTGGAGACCATAAAGGGGTGGCATTCGGGGTGGTTCTACATCACCGAGCCGTGTGACCCTGAATGGGCAGCGGCCCCCGAATTCCGATCTGGCTTCCCTACACGGCTCACCTCCTGGAAAGAGACGGGTTTGTCGTGGGTAATTCGGAGGAGCTGTCCGGACTCCAAACCTGCGTCCAAAACCTGGTGAGCAAGAAGCTCAAACTCGTCAATGTAGTCCAGGTCATGCTCATCCGCCGGATCCTCCCGTGCCAACAACGAGCTTTCAGCTTGTGGGAGTTTGATCCGGCACATCACCAAACCCTGAGCAGGCTCTTCGACACTACATACGAAGATGCCTGGAAGGTGCTGTTCAAGGGCGCCGAGGCTCCCGCATCCGCTACCGAGGATCGCGGATTTAGCGCGCAGCATCAAGCCAACGCGGTAAGTTATTTTGCCCTTTACGGGAAACTTGTTTTCGTAGTTTGACTCTATGCGGGATCTAAACTCCCTTTCCTTTGACAGATTGGCGGAGGGCGTCCGGGAAGATTGGTGTCCGGCTCCTTGCCGGAAGACCAGCGGATGCCCGCAGCGGGGCTGCTGGTTTCGGCACCTTACATGGTGCCGGAGAAGAAGGCCAAGAAGAAGGCCACGGGAACTCGAAGGAGTTCCTGGCGCCAGGTGGTGTCGGACTCATCGTCCGATGACTCTGAGGCGGACTCCTCCCGTGGAGACGAGGAGGAGGAAAGAGAGGCTTCTCCCCCAGCGGGGGAGAGAAGAAAAGGAAGGCCACCCCAACTGGGGAGGCCGGGGGGTCCAAGAAGGGAAGGACCCTCCCTCCGGACTACTCCACCAACGTCGACGATGGCGAAGAAGAGTGGCCACCCAAGGCCAAGCCCCTGGCGAAATCGTAAGTCTCCGGATACCAGAATAACTCATGGCGTTCCTTTGTTGCACAGTACCTTCTGACGTCGGGTATAATCATGCAGTCCGCCCAAGGCCGGGCTCGACGCTTCGTCGAGCGGTTCCCTGGGTTCGTTGGATGTGAACAGCACTTCACTTCCGACCGCCTCCTCTCCTCGCGCCGCGTATGATGCCGAGCTGGCATCCCAAAAGGGGCCAAGCCAGGAGGAGGTGGTCCTGGAGGCGCCGCAAGGCGACCTCCCGGACTCCAGGCGAAAAGGGGATAAAACCCCTAAGGGCTCTAAGTCCGGCCCTAGGCCGGACACCGCACTGGAACCTTCAACGGTTCCGGCATCCGGCAGGCGGCCCCCTACTAAGAAGGGCAAGCCTACGACGCCGGTGACCTCCGTCCAACCGGAGGCACCAGATAATCTGCTGGAGGTGCTTAACGACGCCTCCATCAGCGAGGAGCACCGCACTATTATGAGTGCGGTGATCCGAAGGTTCGATCCGCCAAGAGCGGGCTGACTGAAGCTTCGTGCTAGCCTCCTAACAGGCTTTGAGGTAAGTGTTTAAGATATTTAAAAATATTACCGCATAGACAGTAGCCCATGATGCTCAGTTTGGTGTTCGGGAAGAAAAGCCGAACTGAGGATCAAATAGATATCTGTGAGGAGTCTAACATAAGTGTGTCAATATGGGAATGTAGGCTGTCACTGACCTCTGCCACCGATCATGGAGGTCAATGTATTGAAGCAGAGCCTCGAGCGGTCCGAGTACGAGCTCGGCCTTGCCAAGAAGCAGCTCGATGACAAGGAAGGTAAGTAATACCTTATGTAAGTATATATAAAAAAATGTGGTTGCAAAGAAAATGACAGGATCAACGTGGGTATGCAGGGGCCACGAACGAGGTGGCGACCCTTAAGGAAGCGATGTCCAAGGCCGAAAGCAATGCGGCCGTGGAGTGCACCGAGCGAGAGAAGCAGGAGGCGCGGGTGGCGGCGGTGCAACAACAGCTCCAGGCTCTCGTGGAAAAACACGAGAGTTTGGAGCGTGACTCGAAGACTCGAGAGTCCGAGCTCGCCTCGGTGCTTGAGAGCACCAAATCTGCCAAGGCCGAAGCCCAAAAAGCCCTCCAGGAAATTGAGGCGATGAAGAAGATAGCGGCGGGTAAGGCATTCTTTATGCAAAGCAAGCACGCGAAAGTGAATTACTTGTTACTTACCCGAGTCCGGAGCTCTCTAGGAGCATTCGTAGATCTTCCCCGGAGTGTGTCCGACGCAGCCGCATTCTACCGAGCCGAGGAGGGAAGCTCGACGGAGAAGGTGTTCTAGTCTCGATATCGAGGCGGACACCTATGCCCTTGAGCGACCAGTTGAAGCGGTGGTCGAGCTCCATAAGGTGGCCGAACAGGCCATGAAGGGTCTCAGATCCGGCTGTGGCACAGGAAGCCATTCCTGGAAGCTACTTCGGGCTGGTGAGGAGGCTGGTGGATGCCTGTCCAAGGCTTGAAGTCATCAAGCGCTCCGTATGCATCGAAGGTGCCCGTAGGGCCCTTTCCTGTGCTAAAGTGCACTGGGGCAAGATGGACGCTGAGAAGCTTTTGACGGACGGACCACCGCCGGGCAAGGAGCATCGCAAGCCCGAGATGTATTATGAGGGCGTCCTGAAGAGTGCCCGCCGTATAGCGGATGAGTGCTCCAAAGATGTAATTTTTGAGTAAACTTCGCATTTGTAATCATGTCTGATGAAAACTTGTTTCATATGCGCTAAACAACGCTTTTGAATTTAAAATATTACCTTCGTGCGGCCGTTTATCAAAATTGAGAGATGGCGAGTGGTGGCTTCGCCCCCATGCATGAATCTTTGGGGTGTTCGGGATAAACTTGAGCGCTCTTTTCCCATTATTGGGTCCTTCGAGGGAAGCGCTCAACACAACGAACAAGGCAATCAGGCTATAATGCTTGAACACTCTCACTTAGCCATATAATTCTATAATTTTATATTTTGGCGAAGCCCCTAGTATTCGGAAGACCGAGTTCGGGGCGCTATCCACGCCTAGGCCGGACAAAGCCGACTCCTCGCTCTAAGCGGCATAAGTCTTTAGGGACTCGAAAACCTCTCGAACAGCGACCAGCTCTCGCCCTATCATGACAGTCGGTTTAGCTTTCTCCTTTGAAGTGCTCAGCCCGGCTCAACCGGGCACAATCGCGATGGTTCTCCCGGTGCTACCTTAGCCGATATAACGGAATGTAAGGTACCAAAACATGGGAGCCAGGCAAACCCAAATATTAACCCAAGACATGATTCGAGCCGATGCATATAATGCTATAAGTTCGGGTGCCGCACTCGGGAGAGTGGTCGGACTTCTCACACCATATTCAGGGTGCGTAAGCCCCTGGTGTATTGGCCGTACCAAAGTGTACGGTTGCATAATGTCATAACTGAACATATTTTTATATATAAAAAAGGTAATGCAATAATAGACAAAATCTATGCATTGTTTATTTGAAAGGTCTGCGGTAAAAGCAGAACGATACAAATAGTGCGATAAGCAAGAGATGGGACTATTTAACATGTCCCCCCTCCAGGGGCCAGCTGCAGGATTATATGTGAAACAAGTATACTGCTCGTTATAGAGACCACCTGGACACTCGACGTAGCTTTCTGTCTCCCTGGCTGTTGCATCGTGTATTTGGCGATTATGCTGCCGGACAGGCCTTCCGGAAAGTGGATTCCTGAAAGTAAGAAAGAAGAAAAAGGAAAAAAGAGAATGACAATATCGGGAGCCCCTTGTGCGGTTGAGCCGTATTTTGGGCGTGTCGTGGTCGTGCCTCTCCCCCTATGCACATGGTATTTCTAGAGCGTAGTTATGTACGCGCAGCACTGGTTTCGCAATTTCGCGAGGGCTGGGGTTAGGGCCGCATTACTACGCGTGCTCAGAACGTGCCAGACGGTCTTGTTGTAGGTTACTCCGGGCGCGTTTGACAGTGTCCGGACGTTTAATGGCCGGACTAGAGAATTGCCTGGACAGGCTGCTTTGTACTTCCGCCGTGAGGGCCGCCGTATGCTCCTCCGTCCGGAGAGAGCGTTCGGTGTTTCAATTGACCGTAATGACTCCTCGAGGGCCTGGCATCTTGAGCTTGAGGTATGCATAGTGCGGCATTGCATTGAACTTTGCAAATGCGGTTCGTCCGAAGCGATGCGTGATAGCCACTACTGAGCGGGACTATGTCAAGATTAACTCCTCGCTTCGAAATTATCCGGGATCCAAAGAACACCTCAAGTGTATCTCGAGCCTGTCTGATTGGCCTCTACACACAGTATGGCGCCTTTAAAGGTCGTCTTTGTGGGTTTAATCCTTGAGAGATCTATGCCCATTTTTATGCTGTATCACGATAAAGCAGGTTCAAGGCTCTTGTCGCCGTCCATAAGGACTCTAGTGAGGTGAAATCCGTCAATGATTGGGTCTAAAACCAATGCGGCGAATCCGCCATGGCGGATGCTAGTGGGTGGTCCCTTGATCAAAAGTGATCGGACGGAGGACCATGGGTTGAACTTTAGGCGGCGGCTCCAACGCATATCGTCCTCGAGTGCACGCTTCCGCTCCCTTTTGGGTATGTGGGTTGCGTATATCATGTTCACCGTCCCCACTTGTGGGGGCAAACCCTTCTGTCCCCTATTGTTCGGCGGCCAGGGCTCCTCCTCGTCATTGCTATGCAGCCCCTTGTCATTGTTTTTGGCGTTTAACTTGCCTGCCTGCCTGAACACCCAACAATCCATGTTGGTGTGGTTGGCTGGTTTTTCGGGGGTGCCGTGTATCTGGCATGAGCGATCGAGTATTCAGTCCAAATTGGACGGGCCCGGAGTATTTCTTTTGAATGGATTTTTCCGCTGACCGGGTTTAGAGCCTCTGAATCCGACATTGACTGTCGTATCCTCAGCATTGTCGCCGTTAATGCGGCGCTTTTGCTTGTTGCGACACAACCTGCCCTTGTTGTCCTTGGTATCCGAATTACCAGGGATCTTGGTCATGTTGTTACTACGAGCTAGCCAGCTGTCTTCTCCCGCGCAAAAGCGGTTCATGAGTGTCGTGAGGGCTGCCATGGATTTTGGCTTTTCCTGTCCTAGGTGCCGGGCAAGCCACTCGTCGCGGATGTTATGCTTGAAGGCTGCAAGGGCCTCTCCGTCCGGACAGTCGACTATTTGATTTTTCTTTGTTAGGAACCGTGTCCAGAATTGCCTGGTCGATTCCTCTAGCTGCTGGATTATGTGGCTTAGGTCATCGGCGTCTGGTGGTCGCATAGGTGCCACAGAAGTTGTTGAGGAATGCGGCTTCCGTGTCCTCCCAAAGAACCAATTGATTCTGCCGGCAAGCTGTTAAGCCAATGCCGAGCTGGTCCTTTAAGCTTGAGTAGGAGGTATTTGATGGCGTGTAGATCATCACCGCGGGCCATGTGGATATGAAGGAGATAGTCCTTGATCCATACCGCAGGGTCTGTTGTGCCATCGTATGATTCGATGTTTACGGGTTTAAAACCCTCGGGGATTTGATGATCCATTACTTCATCATGAAGCATAGTGGGTGTCTTGGCGCCTACGTGTTGGGCTATATCACGGCGTGGCTCAAAGCGAGCTTTGTCTCTTGTGTTCGCCCGGCGGATTTACCATATCTGGCATGACGGTTATCACACGCGTGTCGTAGGCGCCCACGCGATCCATAGATCGATCTTGTTTGCCTTGCCCTGTCCTCCAATATATCCCGCAGGTCTGGCACATTTCCCCGTGCCTTTGTATTCTTTGAGCGGCGTCGGGGTGCGGTTTGAGTGGAGGGCCGAGAGGCCTCTCTGTCGCGGCCACAAGGTGGCCGGTCGGCCGTATCATGCACTGGTGATGTAGGTCTAGGTGCTTCCTCCTCTAATCGAGGTAGCGGCCTGTGTTTTGGGTAGCTCTTGGAGGGGCGTTCGAGTTCGTATTCCTCGGCCGCAAGGACATCAGTCCATCTATTGGCTAGCAAGTCTTGGTCAGCTCTAAGCTATTGCTGTTTTTTCTTGAGGCTGCTCGCCGTGGCCATGAGCCTGCGTTTGAAACGCTCTTGTTCGACGGGATCCTCAGGCACGACAAATTCGTAAATAAATCGAGGCTTGCCTCGCCTTGAAGAGAGGCATGTAATTATCGTCCTCTACCTCTCTCTCTACCGCTCTCTCATGAGGGCGGCTTCTCCATCCTCTGTCTTTGAATCCTGCTGGAGGGTTGTCTTTAACCTTTATCCGTGGTGTTATTGTCTCCGGTGCGGAATCGCCGTTTTCTTTGTGGCGGGATTTAAATGGCCTTGGCCACGACGCCTTCGCTGTTTCTTGGAGGGTCATCCTCCGTTGTTCCGTCGTCGTTCCCTTCTTTTGGGGTGTCCACCATGTATATGTCATATGACGAGGTGGCCTTCCAGTGCCCTGTAGGCGTTGGTTCTTGTTCGTCTCCTGCATCGTCTTCCATATCGTTGATGTCTTCGGAGTCGAAGTCGAGCATGTCGGTTAAATCATCGATAGTGGCTATGAAGTGGGTGAGAGGTGGGCTTTGAATTTCTTCGTCGTCCGCATCCCAACCTTGCCAACCATAGTCCGGCCAGGGCTGTCCTGATAAAGAGAGAGACTTTAGTGAATTCAGAATGTCGCCAAAAGGCGAGTGCTGAAAGATGTCCACGGCGGTGAACCCCATGCGCCCAATCGGATTCGATTGGAAGGGGCGCGGAAGGTTCGGAGTCCGGAAAGGAGTCCGGCACCTTGGAGTCACGAGCGTCGCAAAGGACGGGTATGGTGTTCGGCTCGATCGCCGTAGAGATTGCAGCCCCCGAGGCGGTGTCCAGCCACCCATCCTCGATTGGCGCAGTCGGCTCCGAGCTAAGGGTCGGAGCGGACACTGGTGCGGCCTCCGTGACAATCGCTCGCTGACAGAGCTAGATCATGCCCACCGTAATGGTCGGCGCTTGGGCGTGGCTCGAACCCGTCGAAGATCAAGTCTCCACGGACGTCGGCCGTGTAGTTCAAACTTCAAATCTGACCTGATGGCCAGGGCGTAGCTTTCAATCTGCTCCGGATGGCTGCTTAATTGCCCGCAGATTACTGCCCGCCGAATCTGAAGATATGTCCAGGAGAAAAGTCTCACCTGGACCACGTCGTGTTGATGATCGGAAGGAGCCATCGGGCCTAAAGGTGGCGACACGGAGGAACTCTCAATGAAAGCACCAATGTCGGTGTCAAAACCGGCGGATCTCGGGTAGGGGGTCCCGAGCGTATGCGTCTAGGAGGATGGTAACAGAGACAAGGGACACAATGTTTTTACCCAGGTTCGGGCCCTCTCGATGGAGGTAAAACCCTACTCCTGCTTGATTAATATTGATGATATGGGTAGTACAAGAGTAGATCTACCACGAGATCGGAGAGGCTAAATCCTAGAAGCTAGCCTATGGTATGATTGTTGTTCGTCCTCTGGGACTAAAACCCTCCGGTTTATATAGACACCGGAGAGGGTTAGGGTTACACAGAGTCGGTTACAATGGAAGGAGATCTACATATCCGTATCACCAAGCTTGCCTTCCACGCCAAGGAAAGTCCCATCCGGACACGGGACGAAGTCTTCAATCTTGTATCTTCATAGTCCAGGAGTCCGGCCAAAGGTCATAGTCCGGCCATCCGGACACCCCCTAATCCAGGACTCCCTCACCCCTCCTCCAACAATGGTGACAATGATGCTTGGCTAATGAAGATAGAGCTGAAGAGGGAAGAACCCATGGAGATTAACAAGGATGAAGGGATCAAGAAGGCCACGAAGGAACAAGTTCCGGCAACAGAAGACATTCTTCAACTTGATCACAATCCTCTCACCCCAACTGAGATCGAAGCTTTCAAGATGATTGAGTTAGCTCGTATACAAAACAAGTATCTCACACGTGAAAATATTTTGTTGAAGGAGCATATCGTTGCATTAAAGGGCATTATCCGCAAGTTGGAGGATCTCTTACGCTCGATGTGCGACTACCCATCATCACCACCATCTTCTTCACTAGCAAAGGGGACATAATCACATGGGTATGGGCACTCCCATTGGCAACTGCCAAGCTTGGGGGAGATGCCCCGGTATCGTATCACCATCATACTCCTATCTTTACCGTTTTTCTTAGTTCGATCCTTTTAGTAGTATCTTGATCTAGTAGAATAAAGTTTTGGCATGATCTAGTTTTGAGTTTTGCTTTATGATCCCTCTATGTAATCGAGTCCATGAGCTATAAGATAAAGATTAGTGTTGAGTCAAGGGCTTGTTTATTTTGCTATGATCTTGAGTGAATAAAAGAAAAGAGAAAAGAAATAATACAAAGAGATCATATTGATCTTATGGAGAGTAATGACTTCACATAGAAATAGTATGATGATTAAAAGTTGTTGAGAGTTGACAAACATAGTTTTGGTCATCGTTGCAATTAATAGGAAGTAATAAAGAAAGAGAGGTTTCACATATAAATATACTATCTTGGACATCTTTTATGATTGTGAGCACTCATTAAAATATGACATGCTAAAGAGTTGATGTTGGACAAGGAAGACAACATAATGGGTTATGTTTTCTTATATATAAGATAAAGTATATTGTCATGGATCATCCAACATGTTGAGCTTGCCTTTCCCCCTCATGCTAGCCAAATTCTTTGCACCAAGTAGAGATACTACTTGTGCTTCCAAAAACCCTTAAACCAGTTTTGCCATGAGAGTCCACCATATCTACCTATGGATTGAGTAAGATCCTTCAAGTAAGTTGTCATCGGTGCAAGCAATAAAAATTGCTCTCTAAATATGTATGATTGATTGGTGTGGAGGAAATAAGATTTATACGATCTTGTGATGTGGAAGAAATAAAAGCGACGGACTGCATAATAAAGGTTCATATCACAAGTGGCAATATAAAATGATGTTCTTTCGCATTAAGATTTTGTGCATCCAACCCTGAAAGCGCATGGCAACCTCTGCTTCCCTCTGCGAAGGGCCTATCTATTACTGTTATCTTCTACCGTATGCAAGAGTCACGGTGATCTTCACCTTTCCTTTTTACATTTTATCCTTCGGCAAGCACAGGGTGTTGGAAAGATCTTGATATATATATATATATATATATATATATATATATATATATGTCTATATAATTGGATATGGGTTAGCATGAATTATTATTGTTGCCATTACCCTTGAGGTAAAAGGTTGGGAGGCAAAATTATAAGTCCCTATCTTTCTATGTGTCCGATTAAAACTCTGTAACCACAAGTATTGCATGAGTGTTAGCAATTATGAAAGACTAAATGATAGTTGAGTATGTGGACTTGCTAGAAAGCTCTGACATGGACTCTTTCTGATGTTATGATAAATTGCAATTGCCTCAATGACTGAGATTATAGTTTGTTAGTTCTCAACAAAGTTTTACGATTTATACTTTGCATTGTGAATAGATTATTACTTGAGCATAAGGAATCATATGACAATATCCATATATGTTGCTATTATAAGAATAATCATGATGCCCTCATGTCCGTATTTTATTTTATCGACACCTCTACCTCTAAACATGTGGACATATTTATCGTTATCGGCTTTCTCTTGAGGACAAGCGAGGTCTAAGCTTGGGGGAGTTGATACGTCCATTTTGCATCATGCTTTTATATCGATATTTATTGCATTATGGGCTGTTATTACACATTATGCCACAATACTTATGGCTATTCTCTCTTATCTTACAAGGTTTACATAAGGAGGGAGAATGCCGGCAATTTGGAATTCAGATTTGGAAAAGGAGCAAATATTAGAGACCTATTCTGCACAACTCCAAAAAATCTTTGAAACTCCAAGAAAGTTATTTTTGGAAATAATAAAAAATACTGGAAGAAGAATCTACGTCAGGGGGGCCTCCACCTGTCCACGAGGGTGGGGGCGCGCCTTACCCCCCTAGGCGCGCCCCCCTGCCTCGTGGGCCCCCTGTTGGCTCTCCGATGCCCATCTTCTGGTATATGAAATCTTTCGTCCGAAGAAAAATTATAAGCAAGCTTGTGGGGCGAGACTCCGCCGCCACGAGGCGGAACCTTGGCAGAACTAATTTAGGGCTCTGGCAGAGCTGTTCTGCCGGGGACACTTCCCTCCGGGAGGGGGAAATCATCGCCATCGTCATCACCAACGCTCGTCTCATCGGGAGAGGGCAATCTCCATCAACATCTTCACCAGCACCATCTCCTCGCAAACCCTAGTTCATCTCTTGTATCCAATTCTTGTCTCTAAGTCCGAGATTGGTACCTGTAGGTTGCTAGTAGTGTTGATTACTCCTTGTAGTTGATGCTAGTTGGTTTATTTGGTGGAAGATCATATGTTCAGATCCTTCATGCATATTAACACCCTCTGATTATGAACATGAATATGCTTTGTGAGTAGTTACATTTGTTCCTGAGGACATGGGAGAAGTCTTGCTATTAGTAGTCATGTGAATTTGGTATTCGTTCGATATATTGATGAGATGTATGTTGTGTCTCCTCTAGTGGTGTTATGAGAACATCGACTACAATACACTTCACCGTTATTTGTGCCTAGAGGAACGCATTGGTAATTAATAAGTAGATGATGGGTTGCTAGAGTGTGAAGCTTAAACCCTAGTTTATGTGTTGCTTCGTAAGGGGCTGATTTGGATCCATATGTTTCATGCTATGGTTAGGTTTACCTTAATACTTTTGTTGTAGTTGCGGATGCTTGCAATAGAGGTTAATCATAAGTGGGATGCTTGTCCAAGTAAGGGCAGCACAAGCACCGGTCCACCCACATATCAAATTATCAAAGTACCGAACGCGAATCATATAAACGTGATGAAAACTAGCTTGACGATAATTCCCATGTGTCCTCGGGAGTGCTTTTCTTTATATAAGAGTTTGTCCAGGCTTGTCCTTTGCTACAAAAAGGATTGGGCCACCTTGCTGCACTTTATTTACTTTTGTTACTTGTTGCTCGTTACAAATTATCCTATGACAAAACTATACATTACCTATAATTTCAGTGCTTGCAGAGAATACCTTGCTGAAAACCGCTTATCATTTCCTTCTGCTCCTCGTTGGGTTCGACACTCTTACTTATCGAAAGGACTACGATGGATCCCCTATACTTGTGGGTCATCAGCGGTTCCCAAACAGAAAATAAAGGTTATTCATTTTTCCACCATTCTTTCACTTTCCATGGCTAGCCGTATCTATGGGTGCCCTCCATACCAACACTTTCCAAGGAATTTATTATTTGATAACATAAAGTAATTTTTTTTGCATTTCGGGACTGGCCATCCCTAAGACCTTTGCCTTACTCTCATGCAATGACAAGTGAATAAACACTCATCTTGAGAATAACACATCTATCATGGAAAATATTAGCCACCTGTTACCGTTCCACGAGCGAAACAAATACACAAAAGAGAAGTTTATGTTGAAAATTAGAGATGGCACATGCAAATTTTCTTAGAACGGCAAAAGAATACCACATATAGGTAGATATAGTGGGCTCATGTGGCAAAACTGGTTTAAAGGATTTTGGATGCACAAGTAGAGAGGTCATACTTGGTGCAAAATGAAGGCTTGCAAAAGATTGGGAAGCGACCAACCAAGAAACGAATAATCTCATAAGAAAGCATTAAGCATAATTAACACCGAATAATGCACCACAAGTAGGATATAATTTTCACTGCATGATTATTGACTTTCGTGCATGCATAGGGAATCACAAACTTTAACACCAATATTCTTACTAAAAAACAATTACTCATCAACATAACTCACATATCACATCATCATATCTCAAAACTATTACTAAGAATCAAGTTTATTTTGTCCAATGATCTTCATGACATAATTTTCTTTATCATCTTGGATATCTATCACTTTGGGACTAACTTTTATGTGTTGCTTTTCATAAGCTCAAACAAATATAAGTGAAGATCATGAGCATAACAATTTTTCTTTCTCTTAAAATAATTTAAGTGAAGCAAAAGAGAATTTCTTCAAGATTTACTAACTCTCAAATGAATGTAAGTGAAGCAGGAGAGCATTCCTTCAAAAATAACAAAGCACACCGTGCTCAAAAAGATATAAGTGAAGCACTAGAGCAAGTCCTAGCTCATAAAAGATTTAAGTGAAGCACATAGAGCAATTTTAACAAGTCATGATATAATTTTGGATCTCTAAAAAAGGTGTGTCCAGCAAGGATTGATGACTTAAAACACAAAATAAAACAAGCAAATACACATATCATACAAGACGCTCCAAGCAAAACACATATCAGGTGACGAATAAAAATATAGCCTCGAGTAAAATACCGATGGTTGTTGGAAGAAAGCAGGGATGCCACTCGGGGGCATCCCCAAGCTTAGTTGGTTGCTCTTTCTTGGATAATAGCTTGGGATTCCGGGGCATCCCCAAGCCTAGGCTCTTACATCCTTCCTTCATCCATCGTAAGATAACCCAAAACATGAGAACTTCAATCACACAAAACTCAACAAAACCTTCGTGAGATCCATTAGTGTAAGAAAAATAAATCACTATTATAAGTGTTGTATCAAACCAATTCATATTTTGTTTTTGTATTATATCTACTGTATTCCAACTTTTCTATGTCAAAAACTCATCAAAGAAAACCATAGAGCCATCAAAATAAGCACACAACACAAAGAAAACAGAATCTGTCAAAACATAACAGTCTGTAGTAATCTGACTTTTGCGGATACTTCTGGAACTCCAAAACTTCTACCAAATTAGGACGATCAGGGTAATTTGTATATTAATCTTCTGCAAAAATAGTCAGAGAAAAATCTCTTTTCTGTGATTTATGAAAATTATTTTCGTGAGTGCAAAGTTTCTGTCTTTTTCAGCAAGATGAAACAACTATCACCCAAGAAGATCCTAAAGGCTTTACTTGGCACAAACACTAATTAAAACATAAAGAACACAATCATAGCAGTAGCATAATTGTGTAAACAGACAAGAACAGAAAGCAAAAAGAAAAAAGAAAATTTATTCATTGGGTTGCCTCCTGATAACCCACAAGTATAGGGGATCAATTGTAGCGTCTTTCGATAAGTAAGAGTGTCAAACCCAACGAGGAGCTAAAGGTAGAACAAATAATCCCTCAAGTTCTATCGACCACCGATACAACTCTACGCACGCTTAACGTTCGCTTTACCTAGAACAAGTATGAAACTAGAAGTACTTCGTAGGTGTTTTTTGGATAGGTTTGCAAGATAATATAGAGCTCGTAAATAAAAAGTAGGGACTGTTTAGATAAAGACACAATAAAGTTAGTATAGCGAGTGTGAAAAAGTGGTGGTAGGAGTTGTGAAATTGTCCCTAAGCAATTGACTACTTTACTAGACCGATAGCAAGTTTTATGTGGAAGAGGCCACTGCTAGCATGTCATCCCTGACTCGGAATTCTATGCACTTATGATTGGAACTATTAGCAAGCGTCCGCAACTACTAAACTTCATTAAAGTAAAACCCAACCATAGCATTAAGATATATTGGTCCCGCTTCAATCCCGTATGCATCAATTTCTATGCTAGGTAGAATCTTCTGTCACTCTTGTCCTCCAATACATAGTCCTACCAACATACAACTAACCCTATGGTGTGATCCACGCGCGCGCTCATATGATGGGCACCAAAGGACAGCAACATAACCACAAGAAAATTAAATCAATCATAGCAATTCATCAACCATCGATAGGACAACGAAAATCTACTCGGACATCATAGGATGGCAACACATCATTGGATAATAATATGAAGCATAAAGCACCATGTTCAAGTAGAGGGTACAGCGGGTTGCGGGAGAGTGGACCGCTGTAGATAGAGGGGGGAACGTGATGGAGATGTTGGTGAAGATGGCGGAGGTGTTGGTGAAGATCGCGGTGATGATGATGGCTCCTGGTGGCACTCCGGCGCCATCGGAAGCAAGTGGAGAGAGCCCCCCCCCCCCTTCTTCTTCTTCCTTGACCTTCTCCCTAGATGGGAGAAGGGTTTCCCCTCTGGTCCATGGTCTCCATGGCGTGGGAGGGGCGAGAGCCCCTCCAAGATTGGATCTGTCTCTCTGTCTCTCTTTGTTTCTGCATTCTGGTATTCTGCCCTTTCACTGTTTCGTATATATATATGGAGATCCGTAACTCCGATTGGACTGAAACCTTCGCCGAGATTTTTTTCCTGAAAATTAGCTTTTTGCGGCCGAAGAAGAGCAGCAACCGCCTTATGGGTGGACCACGAGGGTTAGGGGCGCGCCCAGGGGGGCAGGCACGCCCCCTGCCTCGTGGCCACCTCGGGCACCGTCTCGCGTTGATTCTTCCTCCCATATTCTCCAAATATTCCAAAAATATTCTCCGTCCGTTTTTATCCCGTTTGGATTCCGTTTGATATGGGGTTTCTGCGAAACATAAAACGTGCAACAGACGAGGCGGCACTAGGCACTGGATCAATATGTTAGTCCCAAAAATAGTATAAAAAGTTGCCAAAAGTATATGAAAGTTGTAGAATATTGGCATGGAACAATCAAAAATTATAGATACGACGGAGACGTATCACCTCCCAACAAGCGCTATAGTTTTACCCCCTAGCTAGGCATAATATTTCAACGATGCTCACATGAAATATAATAATTGAAACACAAAGAGAGCATCATGAAACATGTGACAAACACATTTAAGTCTAACATACTTCCTATGCATAGGAATTTTATAGGAAAATAAATTGTCAAGACAAGAAATATCTAGCATGTGCAAAGGAGAGGAATAAAACATTGACAATCTCAACACAACGAGAGGAAATTTAATAACATGAAAATTTCTACAACCATATTTTCCTCTATCATAATATATGTAGGATCATAATCAAATTCAATAATATAACTATCATATAAAATTTTCTCTTTATGATCCACATGCATGCAAAGTTGACACTCTTCCAATATAGTGGGATTATCATCAAATAAAGACATGACCTCTCCAGACCCACTTTCATAAAAAAATTCATAAGATTGAACACTCTCCAAATATGTGGGATTATATTTAGCTAATGTTGACACTCTTCCAATCCCACTTTCATTATTATCGCAAACATATTCATCATGAGGCTTAAATAAATTTTCAAGATCATAAGAAGAATCACCCCAATCATGATCATTAAAATAAGTGGTGGACATAGCAAAACTAACATCCCCAAGCTTGCGGTTTTGCATATTATTAGCACAATTGACAATAATAGAATTTATAGTAAAATCATTGCAATCATGCTTTTCTTTCAAAGATCTATCATGAATCACTTCATAAATTTCTTCATCACAATTTTCAGATTCACGAATCTCAAGCAAAGCTTCATAAAGATAATCAAGTGCACTCAACTCACTAGCAATTGGTTCAACATAATCAGATCTTTTGAAAAGATTAGCAAGTGGATGACGATCCTTATCAATAGATTTTTAGCAAGTGAATATGCAAGCAAATAGAAGGCACATGGTAACACAAGCAAAGGTAGCAAACAAGATTGCAACCAAAAAGATAGATCTGACGAGAAAACGACGAACGGAAAAAGAGAGGCGAATAAAGCGACAAATTTTTGTGAATTGGGGGAGAGGAAAACGAGAGGAAAATGGCAAATAATGTAAATTGCAAGGCGATGCGATTTGTGATTAGGTACCTGGTTATCTTGAAGATCCTCCCCGGCAACAGCGCCAGAAATTCTTCCTTGATGGCAGCTAGAACTACGTTGGTATTTCCCCGGGATGGATGATGTAGCACAGTGAAGGTAAGTATTTCCCTCAATTATGAAACCAAGGTATCGAACCAGTAGGAGAACCAAGCAACACAACGTAAATAGCACCTGCACACAAATAACACCACCTCGCTACCCGACGAATTAAAGGGGTTTTCAATCCCTTCCGGGGTACGGCGCCTCAAGATAGGCAAGTGGACGTGAGGTAAATTGTAGTAGATTGATAGATCAAACGCCATATAAAATAAATAAATATAAAACACAACAAGGTATTTTTGTATTTTTGGTTTAATAGATCTGAATAAAAATGCAAAGGAAAAGTAGATCGCAAGGCAAATATATGAGAAGAAAGACCCGGGGGCCGTAGGTTTCACTAGTGGCTTCTCTCGAGAAAAATAGCAATGGTGGGTAAACAAATTACTGTTGGGCAATTAATAGAACTTCAAATAATTATGACGATATCTAGGCAATGATCATTACATAGGCATCACGTCCAAGATTAGTAGACCGACTCCTGCCTGCATCTACTACTATTACTCCACACATCGACCGCTATCCAGCATGCATCTAGTGTATTAAGTTCATGGAAAACGGAGTAATGCAATAAGAACGATGGCATGATGTAGACAAGATCCGTTCATCTATATGGCGGTAGATATAGATCCCGTCTTTTTATCCTTAGTATCAGCGATACATACGTGTCATTTCCCCTTCTATCACTGGGATCGAGCACCGTAAGATCGAACCCACTACCGGGCACCTCTTCCCATTGCAAGACAAATAGATCAAGTTGGCCAAACAAAACCCAAATATTGGAGAAGAAATACGAGGCTATAAGAGATCATGCATATAATATATCAAAGAAACTCAAATAACTTTCGTGGATATAAAAAGATATGACTGATCATAAACTCAAAGTTCATCAGATCCCAACAAACACACCGCAAAAGAGTTACATCATATGGATCTCCAAGAGACCACCGTATTGAGAATTCAGCAAGAGAGAGAGAGAGAGAGAGAGAGAAAGCCATCTAGCTACTAACTACGGACCCGAAGGTCTACAAAGAACTACTCACGCATCATCGGAGAGGCACCAATGGAGGTGGTGAACCGCTCCGTGATGGTGTCTAGATTGGATCTGGTGGTTCTGGACTATGTTGATCATATCTACTATATGATTCACACTTGACCTTTCGGTCTCAGTGTTCCGAGGCCATATCTTCATAAGCTAGGCTCATCAAGTTTAACCCGAGTATTCTGCGTGTGCAAAACTGGCTTGCACCCGTTGTATGTGAACGTAGAGCTTATCACACCCGATCATCACGTGGTGTCTCGGCACGACATTTAATCATAGCGGTGCATACTCAGGGAGAACACTTGTACCTTGAAATTTAGTGAGAGATCATCTTATAATGCTACCTCCGTACTAAGCAAGATAAGATGCATAAAGGATAAACATCACATGCAATCAATATAAGTGATATGATATGGCCAACATCATCTTGTGCCTTTGATCTCCATCTTCAAAGCACCGTTGTCGTCTCGCCAACTATTGCTTCTACGACTATCACTACCGCTTAATGATAAAGTAAAGCAATTACATGGCGGTTGCATTTCATACAATAAAGCGACAACCATATGGCTCCTGCCAGTTGCCGATAACTGTTACAAAACATGATCATCTCATACAACAAATTATATATCATCACAGCAAGCCCTGCAAAAACAACTTAGACATCCTCTACTTTGTTGTTGCAAGTTTTACGTGGCTGCTACGGGCTTCTAGCAAGAACCGTTCTTACCTATGCATCAAAACCACAATGATTTTTCATCAAGTGTGCTATTTTAACCTTCAACAAGGACCAGGCGTAGTCACACTCGATTCAACTAAAGTTGGAGAAACAGACACCCACTAGCCACCTGTGTGCGAAGCACGGTGGTAGAACCAGTCTCATGAATGCGGTCATGTAATGTCGGTCAGGGTCGTGTCATCCAACAATATTGCCGAATCAAAGTATGACATGCTGGTAAGAAGTATGACTATTATCGCCCACAACTCTTTGTGTTCTACTCGTGCATATAACATCTACGCATGGACCTGGCTCTGATGCCACTGTTGGGGAACGTAGTATTTCAAAAAAATTCCTATGATCACGCAATATCTATCTAGGAGAAGCATAGCAATGAGCGGGGAGAGTGAGTCAACATACCCTCGTAGATCGAAAGCGGAAGCGTTAAGTAACGCGGTTGATGTAGTCAAACGTCTTCACGATCCAACCGATCAAGTACCGAATGCACGGCACCTCCGCGATCTGCACACGTACAGCTCGGTGATGTCCCTCGAACTCTTGATCCAGCTGAGGCCGAGGAAGAGTTTCGTCAGCACGATGGTGTGGTGACAGTGATGATGAAGTTACCAGCGCAGGGCTTCGCCTAAGCACCAGCGATATGACCGAGGTGTGTTTCTGTGGAGGGGGGCATCGCACATGGCTAAGAGAAACTTTGGTGTGCCTTTGGGGTGCCCCCTCCCATGTATATAAAGGGGGGAGGGAGGAGGAAGCCGGCCAGGGGGAGGAGGCGCGCCATGGGGGCAATCCTACTCCAAGTAGGATTCGGCCCCCCTTTCCTATTCCAACAAGGAGAAGGCGTAAGGAGAGGGAGGAGAGAAGGAAAGGGGGGCCGACCCCCTAGTCCAATTCGGTTTGGGCTAGAGGGGGCGGGTGCCACACCTTGGCCTGCCACCTCTCTTCCACCAACAGGCCCATGAGGCCCAATAACCCCCCGAGGGGTTTCGGTAACCCCACGGTACTCCGAAAAATACCCAATACACCTCGAAACTATTCCGGTGTCCGAATATAGTCTTCCAATATATCAATCTTTATGTCTCGACCATTTCGAGACTCCTCGTCATGTCCGTGATCTCATCCATTTCGAGACTTCGGTACATCAAAACACATAAACTCATAATACCGATCGTCATCGAACGTTAAGCGTGCGGACCCTACGGGTTCGAGAACTATGTAGACATGACCGAGACTCATCTCAGGTCAATAACCAATAGCAGAACTTGGATGCTCATATTGGCTCCCACATATTCTACAAAGATCTTTATAGGTCAAACCGCATAACAACATATGTTGTTCCCTTTGTCATCGGTATGTTACTTGCTCGAGATTCGATCGTCGGTATCACTATACCTAGTTCAATCTCGTTACCAGCGTCTCTTTACTCGTTCTGTAATGCATAATCCCGTAACTAACTCATTAGTTACATTGCTTGCAAGGCTTATAGTGATGTGCATTAACGAGAGGGCCCAGAGATACCTCTCCGACAATCGGAGTGACAAACTAATCTCGATCTATGCCAACTCAACGAGTACCATCGGAGACACCTGTAGAGCACCTTTGTAATCACCCAGTTACATTGTGACGTTTGGTAGCACACAAAGTGTTCCTCCGGTATTCGGGAGATGCATAATCTCATAGTCATAGGAACATGTATAAGTCATGAAGAAAGCAATAACAATATACTAAACGATCAAATGCTAAGCTAACGAAATGGGTCAAGTCAATCATACCATTCTCTTATGATGTGATCCCGTTAATCAAATGACAACTCATGTCTATGGTTAGGAAACTTAACCATCTTTGATTCAACGAGCTAGTCAAGTAGAGGCATACTAGTGACACTCTGTTTGACTATGTATTCACACATGTACTAAGTTTCCGGTTAATACAATTCTAGCATGAATAATAAACATTTATCATGATATAAGGAAATATAAATAACAACTTTATTATTGCCTCTAGGGCATATTTCCTTGATCTCCCACTTGCACTAGAGTCAATAATCTAGATTACACAGTAATGATTCTAACACCCCTGGAGTCTTGGTGCTGATCATGTTTTGCTCGTGAGAGAGGCTTAGTCAACGGGTCTGCAACATTCAGATCCGTATGTATCTTGCAAATCTCTATGTCTCCCTCCTTGACTTGATCGCAGATGGAATTGAAGCATCTCTTGATGTGCTTGGTTCTCTTGTGAAATCTGGATTCCTTTGCCAAGGCAATTGCACCGATGTCGTCACAAAAGATTTTCATTGGACCCGATGCACTAGGTATGACACCTAGATCGGATATGAACTCCTTCATCCAGACTCCTTCATTTTCTGCTTCCGAAGCAGCTATGTACTCCGCTTCACACGTAGATCCCACCACGACACTTTGCTTAGAACAGCACCAACTGACAGCTCCATCGTTCAATATAAACACGTATCCGGTTTGTGACTTAGAGTCATTCGGATTAGTGTCAAAGCTTGCATCGACGTAACCATATACGACGAGCTCTTTGTCACCTCCATAAATGAGAAACATATTGTTAGTCCTTTTCAGGTATTTCAGGATGTTCTTGACCATTGTCCACTGATCCACTCCTGGATTACTTTGGTACCTCCCTGCTAAACTAATAGCAAGGCACACATCAGGTCTGGTACACAGCATAGCATACATGATAGAGCCTATGGCTGAAGCATAGGGAACACCTTTCATTTTCTCTCTATAAATGCATGGTAGTGCGGCATTGAGTCTGACTCAACTTCACACTTTGTAACACAGGCAAGAACCCTTTCTTTGCTTGATCCATTTTGAACTTCTTCAAAACTTTATCAAGGTATGTGCTTTGTGAAAGGTGTTTTAAGCGTCTTGATCTATCTCTATAGATCTTGATGCCCAATATATAAGCAGCTCCACTGAGGTCTTTTATTGAAAAACTCTTATTCAAATATCCTTTTATGCTATCCAGAAATTCTATATCATTTCCAATCAACAATATTTCATCCACATATAATATTAGAAATGCTACAGAGCTCCCACTCACTTTCTTGTAAATACAGGCTTCTCCAAAAGTCTGTATAAAACCATATGCTTTGGTCACACTATCAAAACGTTTATTCCAACTCCGAGATGCTTGCACCAGTCCATAGATAGATCATTGGAGCTTGCACACTTTGTTAGCATCCTTTGGATCGATTAAACCTTTAGGTTGCATCATATACAACTCTTCTTAAGAAATACATTCAGGAATGCTGTCTTTACATCCATTTGCCAAATTTCATAATCATAAAATGCGGCAATTGCTAACATGATTCAGACGGACTTAAGCATCTCTACGGGTGAGAAAGTCTCATCGTAGTCAACTCCTTGAACTTGTCGAAAACCTTTCGTAACAAGTCGAGCTTTGTAGACAGTAACATAACCGTCAGCGTCAGTCTTCTTCTTGAAGATCCATTTATTCTCGATGGCTTGCCGATCATCAGGCAAGTCAACCAAAGTCCACACTTTGTTCTCACACATGGATCCCATCTCAGATTTCATGGCCTCAAGCCATTTTGCGGAATCTGGGCTCATCATCGCTTCCTCATAGTTGGTAGGTTCGTCATGGTGAAGTAACATGACCTCCAGAACAGGATTACCGTACCACTCTGGTGCAGATCTTACTCTGGTTGACCTACGAGGTTCAGTAGTAACTTGATCTGAAGTTACATGATCATCATCATTAGCTTCCTCACTAATTGGTGTAGGAGTAATAGGAACAGATTTCTGTGATGAACTACTTTCCAATAAGGGAGCAGGTACAGTTACCTCATCAAGTTCTACTTTCCTCCCACTCACTTCTTTCGAGAGAAACTCCTTCTCTAGAACGGATCCATTCTTAGCAACGGATGTCTTGCCTTCGGATCTGTGATAGAAGGTGTACCCAACAGTCTCCTTTGGGTATCCTATGAAGACACATTTCCCCGATTTGGGTTCGAGCTTATCAGGTTGAAGCTTTTTCACATAAGCATCGCAGCCCCAAACTTTAAGAAACGACAACTTTGGTTTCTTGCCAAACCATAGTTCATAAGGCGTCGTCTTAACGGATTTAGATGGTGCCCTATTTAACGTGAATGTAGCCATCTCTAAAGCATAACCCCAAAACAATAGCGGTAAATCACTAAGAGACATCATAGATCGCACCATATCTAGTAAAGTATGATTATGACGTTCGGACACACCATTACGTTGTGGTGTTCCGGGTGGCATGAGTTGCGAAACTATTCCGCATTGTTTCAAATGAAGACCAAACTCGTAACTCAAATATTCTACTACACGATCAGATCATAGAAACTTTATTTTCTTGTTACGACGATTTTCCACTTCACTCTGAAATTCTTTGAACTTTTCAAATGTTTCAGACTTATCGTTCATTAAGTAGATATATCCATATCTGCTCAAATCATCTGTGAAGGTGAGAAAATAACTTGATACCGCCCATGAGCCTCAATATTCATCGGACCACATACATCAGTATGTATGATTTCCAATAAATCTGTTGCTCGCTCCATTGTTCCGGAGAACGGAGTTTTAGTCATCTTGCCCATGAGGCATGGTTCACAAGTACCAAGTGATTCATAATCAAGTGATTACAAAAGTCCATCGGAATGGAGTTTCTTCATGCCTTTACACCAATATGACCCAAACGGCAGTGCCACAAATAAGTTGCACTATCATTATCAACTATGCATCTTTTGGCTTCAATATTATGAATATGTGTATCACTACTATCGAGATTCATCAAAAATAGACCACTCTTCAAGGGTGCATGACCATAAAAGATATTACTCATATAAATAGAACAACCATTATTCTCAGATTTAAATGTATAACCGTCTCCCATCAAACAAGATCCAGATATAATGTTCATGCTCAACGTTGGCACCAAATAACAATTATTCAGGTCTAAAACTAATCCCGAAGGTAGATGTAGAGGTAGCGTGCCGACCGTGATCACATCGACTTTGGAACCATTTCCCACGCGCATTGTCACCTCGTCCTTAGCCAATCTTCGCTTAATCCGTAGTCCACTGCTTTGAGTTGCAAATATTAGCAATGTAACCGATTATCAAATACCAGTGCTCTGCGAGCATTAGTAAGGTACCACATCAATAACATGTATATCACATATACCTTTGTTCACCTTGCCATCCTTCTTATCCACCAAATACTTGGGGCAGTTCCGCTTCTAGTGACTAGTCCCTTTGGAGTAGAAACACTCAGTCTCAGGCTTAGGTCCAGACTTGGGTTTCTTCACTTGAGCACCAACTTGCTTTCCGTACTTCTTGAAGTTCCCCTTCTTACTTGTACCATTTTTCTTGAAACTAGTGGTCTTGTTGACCATCAACACACTATGCTCCTTCTTGATTTCTACCTCCGCAACCATTAGCATCGCAAAGAGCTCGGGAATTGTCTTATCCATCACTTGCATGTTATAGTTCATCACGAAGCTCTTGTAGCTTGGTGGCGGTGATTGAAGAATTCTGTCAATGACACTATCATCCGGAAGATTAACTCCCAATTGAATCAAGTGATTGTTATATCCAGACATTTTGAGTATATGCTCACTGACAGAACTATTCTCCTCCATCTTGCAGCTGTAGATCTTATTGGAGACTTCATATCTCTCAATCCGGGCATTTGCTTGAAATATTAACTTCAACTCCTGGAACATCTCATATGCTCTATGACATTCAAAACGTCGTTGAAGTCTCGGTTCTAAGCCGTAAAGCATGGCACACTGAACTATCGAGTAGTCATCAGCTTTGCTCTGCGAGATGTTCATAACATTTGGCGTTGCTCCTGCAGTGGGTTTGGCACCTAGCGGTGCTTCCAGGACGTAATTCTTCTGTGTAGCAATGAGGATAATCCTCAAGTTACGGACCCAGTCCATATAGTTGCTACCATCATCTTTCAACTTAGCTTTCTCAAGGAACGCAATAAAATTCAACGGAAAAACAGCACGGGACATCAATCTACAACAACATAGACATGCAAAATACTATCAGGTACTAAGTTCATGATAAATTAAAGTTCAATTAATCATATTACTAAAGAACTCCCAGTTAGATAGACATCCCTCTAATCATCTAAGTGATCACGTGATCCATATCAACTAAACCATGTCCGATCATCACGTGAGATGGAGTAGTTTTCAATGGTGAACATCGCTATGTTGATCATATCTACTATATGATTCACGCTCGACCTTTCGGTCTCAGTGTTCCGAGGCCATATCTGCATATGCTAGGCTCGTCAAGTTTAACCCGAGTATTCTGCGTGTGCAAGACTGGCTTGCACCCGTTGTATGTTGATACGTCTCCAACATATCTATAATTTTTTATTGCTTCATGCTATATTATATTCTGTTTTGGATGATTAATGGGCTTTACTAAGCACTTTTATATGATTTTTGGGACTAACCTATTGACCCGAGCCCGGTGCGATTCTGTTTTTCCTTGTTTGATGTTTCACGTAAAAGGTATATCAAAGCGGAGTCCAAACGGAATGAAACCTTGGGAGAATTATTTTTGAGCGGAAGCAATCCGTAAGACTTGGAGTATCGTAAGGAAGCAATGAGGAAGGCACGGCAGGCGCCCCAGGCGCGCCCTCCACCCTCGTGGGCCCCTCGTGGCTCCCCTGACTGACTTCTTTCGCCTATATATATCAATATACCCTAAAACCATCGGGGAACATAATAAATCGGGAGTTCCGCCGCCGCAAGCCTCTGTAGCCACCAAAAACCAATCGGGACCATGTTCCGGCACCCTACCGGAGGGGGGAACCCTCACCGGTGGCCATCTTCATCATCCCTGCACTCTCCATGACAAGGAGGGAGTAGTTCACCCTCGGGGCTGAGGGTATGTACCAGTAGCTATGTGTTTGATCTCTCTCTCTCTCTCTCTCTCTCTCTCTCTCGTGTTCTTGAGGTGATACGATCTTGATGTATCGCAAGATTTGCTATTATAGTTGGATCTTGTCGGCGTTCTGGGAACAGGGGTCCCCAGACTTGCCTGCCTGCGGCCTGCGGCGTGGCTCAAGGGAGGCCCAGGACGGCCCATCTTCACCAACACAAGCTCAAGACCCTCGCGAGGGGCCAAGCCTCGCGGGGCGGACGACCAAGAGCTTCCTCAGGCACGGCCTCGTCAGGCTGGCTCACGAGGAGGCGGAGAGTTCAAGGCGGGGTGCCTCGCGAGGTGCCTGCGACGTAAGCCATGACGACCAAGGGCGCCAGCCCGCGCAGCGTCCTCCTTTCCTCTTTGGTGCAAAGGGGGCAAGAGCAGGCAAGGGCATCAGGCAAAGGCATCTGTTTCGGTGCAACAAGACCAAGACCAGCCCCAACGGCTGGAATGCAGACATTGTGGAGCCCAAGCAGGCGTCATCACCAGAGCCTTTGGCAGGCGAGGACCAACTTTAGTCAGGATGAGTGTACCCGTTGTTCCCCTTCAAAATGGCCAATTGTTGGCGCCTTTCCCGCTCAATATTTGGGGAAGAGGCCCAGGGCCTTCGTTTACAAATAGGGGTAGCCGCACTCAGAAAGGAGGATGGGATCAAGCGGTCGGAATCCAGAGAGAGAGAGAAACCCGTTCCTCAAGCTAGAGCAACAGGGCACCACTTAGCAGTTCATCACACCCACCAAGAACAGACCCTCGCGAGGTTGTTCTTCCCTGTACTGTTCTTCGTCGGCCCCAGAGGCAATCCACACACCACAAACTAGAGTAGGGTATTACACCTAGCGGTGGCCCGAACTAGTATAAATCTTGCGTCTCTTTTGTTGTTCTTGTTAGTAGTTTAGATCCCTGCGATTCGATGAGGTACGAGACGGTGGAGGGTTGGATCTCCGCGCGCACCCCAGAGTTCGAACCTTAAGGGTCTGCCGGAACCCGTGATCCGACATTTGGCGCGCCAGGTAGGGGTGCTCCGGAATCTGCCCTTCGTTGCCTCGTTCTTCCCCGGCCACAGCAACCATGTCCAACGCTCATCGGGCCCGCACCGAGCGCCGAGCCGCCCTCACCTCCCACGTCGCCCGGGCCGCTCCCGTCAGCGGGCACCCTCGCCGTTCCCCGTCGCCCGCCGTCAACCCCGCCATCGGCCCGGTGGGGCGGACAGCAACACCGCCCTGCGCTCCCAGCGACCTCATGGGGAGGCGCGGCTCCCAGTCGCCCGCCCCCTGGCCAGCTTCTCCACTCGTCGCGGCCCTCCTCGGCGGCTCATAGCGCCGCCCTCCAGCCGCCATGTCAAGACATTCGTCCGCCGGGTCGGCGCCGCCTCCTGTGGCGAGGCTCCCCGGGCAGACGGGTCGTCGGCAGGCTGACCTTCGACTCTCAAGACCACCCCGCCAACTCGGCTGGCTCGGCGCGCTCCGCTGCTCTGCACACCTACTATCTGTCAGTCGCCCGTCACGGAACCCTCATCGGCCAGTGGCGTCGGCCTCACTGTACTCTCGGTCGAGGCCTTCAACCTCCTCTGCATACCCAGGGAGCGGTTGCTGCCCAGCCGGCCTTTTCGGGTATAGGAGGAGGTTCATCCAGCTCCTTGGGGCAAATCCGGCTCCCGGTGACCTTCGGCACCTACGACAACTTCCGCACGGAATCGGTCGACTTCGACATCGCCCCATCGGCCTCCCCTACAACGCCATCCTCGGCTATCCAGCATTGGCCAAATTCATGGCCGCAACCCACCCGGGGTACAACCTCATGAAGATGCCGGGAGCGATGGCGTCCTCACCGTGCCGGGGAGACCGAGGGTGCGCTCTGGCCTTCGAGCTCACCTCGGGGCCGGGCGGCCGCAGAAAGCCCGCCCGATGCGGAAGCCCCTAAGCCCAAGGGGCTCGCCGACCAAGAAGAAGCGATTGTTCACACAAGGCAGGCAGAGACCAAGCAGATACCCTCGATGAGGGACGGGTCCTGGCGCCGCCTTCACCATAGGCGCCAACCTCGAGCCCGGCAGGAGGAAGCCCTTGTCAAGTTCACGTATGCGAACAAGAAGGTGTTCGCTGGGAGCCCGATCAGCTGGCTGGGATTCCACGGGCGTGATCGAGCACCACCTCAATGTGTGCCCCAACGTCGTCGATGAAGCGAAAGCGAGGAGGCAGTCCACCAGCAGGCCTTCATTGTCCAAGAGACCCGCAAGCTAGAGGCCACGGGGTTATCCGAGGTCCGGTACCCAGATTGGTTCGCCAACCCGTGGTGGTGCCGAAGAAGGAGGAAAGGGCGCGTAATGTGTCGACTTCACCAACCTCAACAAAGCATGCCCACGAGGATCCGTTTCGCTCCCTCGCATCGACGGATCGTCGATTCCACCGCCGAGTGTGACCTGTTGTGCTTCTTGGGCGCCTTTTCAGGTATCATCAAATCAAGATGGCGGTGGAAGGCGTGGAGAAGACGGCCTTCCTGACCCCGTCGCGGAGTATCTTGCTATACACGCATGCCATTCGGGTTGCGCATAGCGAGGCAACCTTCCAGCGACTCATGCACATCACCTTGGGCCCTTGTTCGGGAAGAATGTGGAGGCATACGTCGACGACATCATGGTGAAGTCTTGTGAGGCCAAGACCTTGATACAAGACCTGGAAGAAACCTTCGCGAGCCTCAACGCAGTGAGTCTGCGACTCAACCCAGAGAAGTGTGTGTTTGGAGTTCCCTCAGGCAAGCTCCTTGGTTTTCTCGTGTCCCACCGAGGCATCGAGGCCAACCCGGAAAAAGGTCAAAGCGGTGGAAGACATGAGTCCACCGAAGACCCTCGGGGAGATCTGAAGCTCACAGGGCGCGTAACGGCGTTGGACCGTTTCATCTCCCGACTGGGGGAGCGGGCGCTGCCTTTCTTCCAGCTGATGAAGAAAAAGGGGCCCTTCGAGTGGACTGAAGAGGCCGACCAAGCGTTTCAAGACATCAAAAGGTACCTGACCAGCCCTCCAGTGATGGTAGCCCCGCGCCCTCAGGAGCCCTTGGTGCTCTACCTCGCCGCCACTCCTTACTCCGCTAGCGCTGCTCTGGTGGCGGTTAGGGAGGAGCGTCAGGCCAAGACCACGGCGGCCACCCAAGCTAAGGCAAGACCGATTCAGAAGGAACTAGCAGAAGTCAACACCGCAATGGAGGAAGATCAGGTCATCCTGTGAGCGCACACAGGGCGAGGGACCTCCGTCAAGGAACCCAGCTTCCGGGCCTTGACGCCTCAGGAGGTACCACCGCTTCCGAAGGACGCCACCAGCACCAACGCCCCAAACCTCGTCGAGCACCCGGTGTACTTCATCAGTACCGTGCTACGGGATGTGAGGGCACGGTACCCCATGCCGCAGAAGCTCCTCCTGGCACTCCTAGTGGCTTCGCGCAAGCTGCGGCACTACTTCCAGGGTCATCCAATCAAGGTTGTCTCAGCATACCCCTGGAGAGGGTGCTTAGGAGCCCCAACTCATTTGGAAGAAGGTGCGAGTGGAACATTGAGCTGCAAGCATTCCATTTCGAGTTCGATATGACTAGAGTCATCAAGGGGCCGTTGGCAGATTTCGTGGCGAATGGATGAGCGCCGGGCCTCGGGGCGGCGAGATCGATCCCTCTCCCGAGGAGCGGCGCCAAAAGGTTGGGTCATGTACTTGACGGGCGTTCTCGAGACAGGCGCTGGGGCTGGGCGATACTCATATCCCCCTCTCAAGACAAGCTCTACTATGCCGTGCAGCTCTGTTTCCAGCATGGCGAGAAGGTCTCCAACAATATAGCCGAATATGAGGGGCTGATAGCAGGTCTGAAGGCTGCCGCTGCCCTGGGGGTGAAGCGCCTTACCATCAAGGGCGATTCGCAGCTCCTCGTCAATTTCTCCAACAAGGTGTACGAGCCAAGGGATGAACACATGGAGGCCTACCTTGCGGAGGTCCGCAGGATGGAGAAACAGTTATGGGGGTTGGAGCTGCGGGGCGTGCCCATGGCACCAATTAAGAGGCGGCGACATCGCCAAGCGAGCCTCCGGGAGGTTACCCCAGAGGCCGGGTGTCTTTGAGGAACGGCTCTTCAAGCCCTCAGCCCTGCCGCCGTTATCAAGCACGGCACAGCCTCAGGAGGAGCTCCCGCAGCCTCCAGCCTCGAGAGCCCTAGCCTGTGGCCCGGCCTCGGGAGCGCGCCTGCTCCTAACAATGGAACCTCAAGAGGAGTGCTGGATCACGGAGCTCAAGAGTTACTTAACGCGCGGGACTTTTTCGGAGAAGGAGGAGGAAGTAGAGCGTGTGGCGCGGCAAGCCACGGCATACAGCATCATGGACGGAGAGCTTTCTGGGAGGCGACCAAGCAGCGTATCCCTGGCTGCGCCACCGAGGAACAGGGAAGGAATTATTGGCGAGATATACATGGCGGAGATTGTGGGCACCATTCATCGTCCACGGGCCCTTGTCGGGAAGGCGTTTATAGCGGTTTCTATTGGCCCACCCGCTCAATGACGCCATCGACCTCGTGAAGGCTTGCGAGGCTTGCCAATTCCATGCCAAGCAGATCCACCAGCGGCGAGGCACGCAAACCATTCCCCTCACTTGGACATTCGCGGTGCAGGGCTGGACATTACAGGCCCTTTTCCTCGGGCGCCAGGGGGCTATCGCTACCTCTACGTCGCCGTGGACAAATTCACCAAGTGGGCCGAAGTTGAGGCCGTCCGCGCCATCCCCGCTGGTTCTGCGGTCAAGTTCATCAAGGGCATCGTGAGCCGGTTCGGCCTGTTTAAAACGTATTGCGCTAACCTTGGAACGCAGATATGCTACACTTCGGTGGCGCACCCCCGCAGCAATGGACAGGCCGAGCGGGCCAATGCAGAGGTCCTGAGAGGCCTCAAGACCAGGACATTCAGGAAGAAGCTGGAAACCTGCGGCAGAGGCTGGTACGACGAGCTCCCCTCCGTGCTGTGGTCCATCCGCACAACTGCGACCAAGCCGACTGGAGAGACCCCCTTCTTCACGGTCTCACGGGCGAAGCGGTCCTCCCTCCACGAGGTCAAGCGTCGATCCGCGTGGAGTCTGGCGTTCGATGAAATGCAGCGAGGCGCCATGCGAGGGCGGCTCTCGTCTTTGGGGAGCACCGTCGGAAGCTGCTTTCTGCGGCGGCAAGGTACCAGCAGGCACTCCGGCGATACCTCTGCCGCAACATCCGCCCCAGAACTCTCGAGGTAGGAGACCTCGTGCTCCGACGGGTCCTCTCCAGGGAGGGACTGCATAAGCTCTCTCCCATGTGGGAGGGCCCATTCAAGGTTGTTCATGTTTCCAGGCCTGGCTCCGCGCGCTTGGAGACGCAAGATGGAGTACATGCAAAGCGCGTGGAACATCCGGCACCTCCGGAGGTTCTACCCTGAAAGGCCAGAGCACATGAAGAAGGCGAATGCCCGTGAAGCGCATCTTTTGGAAAAGGCCCAGAGCACGTGAAGAAGGCGAATGCCCTGTGAAGCGCATCTTTCCGAAAAAGGCCCAGAGCACATGAAGAAGGCGAATGCACTGTGAAGCGCATCTTTTGGAAAAGGCCCAGAGCACATGAAGAAGGCGAATGCCTGTGAAGTTCATCCTTTTGGAAAAGTCCCGGAGCACATGAAGAAGGCGAATGCACTGTGAAGCACATCTTTACGGAAAGGCCCAGAGCACATGAAGAAGGCGAATGCTGTGAAGTTCATCCTTTTGGAAAAGGCCGGAGCACATGAAGAAGGCGAATGCTGTGAAGCTCACCTCTTGGGAAAGGCCCAGGCACGTGAAGAGGGCGAACGCCCATGAAGCTTGCTTACGGAAGAAAGGCCCGGAGCACATGAAGAAGGCCCGGTCTGTGAAGCTCGCCGCCACGTGACACTCTCACGTAACAATGAGTGGGGCTATACACGCCCGGAGTCTCGGGGTGCGGCCTCGGGCCACAGGGCTCCCTCCTACGCCCAAAGTGACACTTAGCTCCTTGGTGAGAAGACGTCCAAGACTAGACTAGGTGCGGACACGGCTTTTCCATTTGCTTTCTGCGGTTATTTGGTTATTTCCCATTTGAAGTTTTTATCGAAACTATCGCCCGTTTTGGTCCGTGGTTCTTGATCTCTTCGCCCTCCCCTGCCTCGGTTTCTCTTCTGGGGCTCGTGAGGCGAAGCCTCGGGAGCCCAGCAGGTGTTCCTACCGCTCAAGTTTCACGGCCTGTTCCTGGTGGAGAACCCCTCGACCATGCCTCACCCAGGCTGCACAACTTGAACACGGGGCCGGAGTCGGCCCACGCTGCCACGATCGAGGTTCGCTCGCGAATGAGTGCACTGTGAAGGAACGATGTGAGGATAACAAAAGCGGTACATTAATTAACGGCGTTGCCCTAAACACGCCCCCAGGGCCGAACATTGTTCCCTTTTTTGCAGCGGGAGAAAAGGAAAGAAAAGGATGAAGCGGTGAAGCACGCCCGTGCAGCTCCTCGGGAGGCCCGAGCCGCCTCCGAGCTCGGTCGGACTCCACCTCGCTTCACCGAGGCGTGGTGACGAGCGGACCAGCTGCCACCCCCAAGCGGTAGGCGGGCGGCGTGGGGGCTGGCATGACCGCTCTTTGGAAGAATCGCCACCCGAAGAAGAAAGCTGGTAAGCGTGGGAGTCCACGGGCATCGCCCCTGTAGCCAGCCGCCCCCCTCGCTGAGGCTGAGTCCCGCCGCATGATCGTCATCGAGCAGCACCCTGCGGCCGTCTTCCCCAAACACCCTCACGTAGAGGGTGGCATCGCCATCATACTTGAAGTGCAGGGAGCACCGGCGGCGGAGGCCACGCGCACGCTCGAACATCTGCTAGTCGCGGGCCAGGAACAAGTTCCCTGCAGCAGAGACCTCCAGAGAAGCCCACGAAGCCCGTCTACAACAGCCGTCTGCCTGGAGCCAGAGGCCACTCAGGGCGCCATCTGGGAGCTCACCCAGGAGGAAGCACGGGAGGCTGAAGCCGGACGGCGGCTCCTCTACCCTCACCAAGAACTCTGGCAGGGCTTGCCAGCGTGGAGGCGCGGCCTCGGGGAAGCGGCGGCCAGGGGCACGCCCTCCAACCATGGCCAGCCGCTCATCGCCACGTTGAGAGCCTCCTTCACGGCCGCGGGAGACCGCCGTGGAGGCCACGGGGTGCTTGCGAGGGCGACCTCGACCACGCTTAGGCGAAGGAGAGGAAGATTCGACCTGGCGGCCCTTCCCCTTCTCTGCAGCCGAGAACTTCCTTGGTGGAGCCATGGAGAAGAAGGAGAAACAAGAAAGGATAGACTGGAAGGGCGCGCGCCGTTCCGTACTTATAGCCGGCGGAGGCCAACCGTCAGCCTCCACGATCACCAGTCATCATGCCCAACTCTGCATGCAAGGACCTGTCGAATCCGGGCAATTACCAAGGCGTCGTGGGCGAGGCGGTGCGCCCGTCAATCAAACCGCCACGCGGTGCCCAAAACCATGAGCTGTTAGGGCCCTGACGCCGCACTTGCCCTTTCGCCTCTCTGCAGCCAAGTCCGGGCGCGTCGTGGCCCCGGGGGCTCTTGTCGGCGTTAAGGAGCAGGGGTCCCCAGACTTGCTCACTGCGGCCTGCGGCGTGGCTCAAGGGAGGCCCAGGACGGCCCATCTTCACCAACACAAGCTCAAGACCCTTGCGAGGGGCCAAGCCTCGCGGGGCGGACGACCAAGAGCTTCCTCAGGCACGGCCTCGTCAGGCTGGCTCACGAGGATTCGGAGAGTTCGAGGCGGGGTGCCTCGCGAGGTGCCCGTGACATAAGCCATGACGACCAAGGGCGCTAGCCCACGCAGCGTCCTCCTTTCCTCTTTGGTGAAAAGGGGGCAAGCGCAGGCAAGGGCATCAGGCAAAGGCATCCGTTTCGGTGCAACAAGACCAAGACCAGCCCCAACGGCTGGAATGCAGTCATCGTGGAGCCCAAGCAGGCGTCATCACCAGAGCTGTAACATCCCAAATTTTCAATTTGGAATGTTATACATTAGGTCATCATGCATATCATATTTTCTCGCATTTTTCCGATCCTAGAAAATTTCACGCAACTCAAGGACCCTCGGAGAGAGTTGGAAGTTTCATTATTTTCATATTTGGGATTTCTCAAATTTTGGAAATAGGATCATTAGATTTATTTAATTATCTTCGCAAAGTTTTCCTATAAAATCTCAAGAGAGGGAATAATATGACTTTCCCAATATTTAGTAAAAACGAAGATATTTTAAATAAATCAAATTTGGGTTTTGAAGATTTATTTTGCTTAGGCAAAAATGAGCATTTAAAAAAATTTATGCATGTTGCAGTTTTTAAAAGTTCATTTTGTTCGACTCAGTTTTAGGAGTCGGAGGAAATTTGTTTTATTTAATTGGGAATTCATTTGGTATTTTTTAATTAGTTTAGTTTTAATTTAAAAAATAAACGCCTCGACGAGGCCCAGTGGCCCAAATGACCAGCCAGCCCAGCCCAGGCCCCCACCACCTCCTCCTCCCTCGCGCGCCCTTGAAAGCTGGAGTCCACGCCGCCAGACGGCAGCCCGCCGCCGAGTCCGCTCCGCCTCACCCGTCGCCCCTTCTCCAAGGAACCGCCCCCCCTTTATAACCGCCGCCCCCCCTCTCCTCTCACATCGCCCTTGCCGAGCCCATCCGAGCCGCCGCTATCGCTTCGAGGCCTTGCCGCCGTCTCCGTCGTCGCCGAGCACCCGCCGCCGCCCGAGCCCCTCGCCGACCCGCCGACCCGCCCGACCACGGAGACCCGGAACCCCGGCGAGAGCCACCGAGGTAGCCGCCCAACGCCCGATCCGGTTTTCCCCATATAACCGGCACGGTTTTTTTTATCAAAAAAAAAAGATGTTCGGTTTTTTTTAAAACCTAGATTGGTTTTATTTATTTTTTCGGTTTTCTTAGTTAACGAACGTTCACCGACCCGTTCATTTCAATGAACGCGTTCGTTGGATTCGTTCTGTTAACGAACGTCCGTTATTTAGTTCGTTAAATGCGTTTTCTTTTAAATCGGATTTAATCCGTTATTTTTCGATTCGATTTACGATCCAATTTTAAAACTGTTTTATTTCTTGCTCGTTTATCGGAATCGGGTGATTCAAGCGCCTGGAGTTTCGTAACGAAACCGCCGTTCCGACTAACCTATTTTCACAGAGTTTTGCTACTGTGAAATTTTGACCTAATTTCAGATTGCTAAACCGAGTCGTTCTCTCTCGAGTTCCGACTTTCGATAATTTATTTGATTCGATTCTTTTGCCACCAGGGTTCTTAAGTTGAACCATCGGGTTAGATCTTTTATTCGAGATTTACCGGTGCCTTATATGAGTACGTATTGTATGCTTGTTGTTTGTCTGCGTTAGATCACCCGGAGCCGCCGCTTGTTATTTCGAATCTCTAGGACTCATGGATCATCAGCAAGGCAAGTAACACTTTGATCATACCTTTTCTACTACCCAGTTTTATGCATTAGATCAAACCCTCAAACACTTGCATGATTAGGATCTAATTAAATTGTGGGATGGGAAGTAGATTGAGGTAGTACCTATTACCTGCTTTTACTTATGAAACCTTGGGAGTTACTTCTACGTTTGCTTGATTATGCCATGCTATGCTAGTAGACGTGGATTGGGTGAGTGAATATCCATGACAGATGTGAGATTGTTAATTAATGGTTTATCTAAGGTGGCAACTTAAACACACATCCGGGTGGATTGAGGCACCTGGTTTCTATCGAGGACTTGCCTGTATTTCTTCGGACCGCCACCTGTGCTCTAAGGGATCATAAGATTATTCAAACTAGAAACTTCCGTGTGCAGCCACAAGCCAATTATGGGCTCATGGCGTAGTTGACTAAGTTGTGCGAACTCTTACGGGTAGGCTAGCTGATGTAGGGGATGTAGGTTGGTACGGTCTACCCACATGTAAGGTGCTAAGCGCCACGAAAGACTATGTCTCGGTCATCCGCTTCTCAAACACCATGAAGTGCGAGAACCAAGCGGAGGCGATCGAGTCTTGTGGGGAAAAGTGCATGAAACCTCTGCAGAGTGTATAAACTAATCATGATTAGCCGTGTCCCCGGTTATGGACGTTTTGAGTATCTAGTACTTGAATATCATGTGAATCTCAACATGTTACTTCTAATAATAAAGTTATTGGGTTTTTAATGAGTACTTTTAATTGGGATTGAGGATGCTGTCAACCATTCTCAATGTTTAACAACCACCATGATAGTTAAATAAAACTATTCCTTTGATGTAGGGAAAAATCAGCTTTATGCAAAAATGTAACCGTAGAGCCTTACCACCAGCCAAATATGCATGTAGTGTAGGCTTATTGCTTCATTGCTCTCTATGTGTTACATTGCGGCATATTCCATGTGTCAATTGCTTCGGCTGCAACTTTTCATGTTGCGCACTTTTGAACGACGAGTAAGATGTTAGGTTGTGGTTATATACTCAGTGATGCCGTTGGAGTTGATGGACTCACTCGTTTTCCAAGCCTTCCGCGGTTATTATTAGATGGCCTTAAGCCATATTTTGTATGAAGTTCCCTTGTGGACAACGATGTAATAAGTGTGTGATTGCTACTCTGCTATAAATCCTTCGAAGTACTGTGTGGTGTCGACATTCTTGATCCGAGGATGACACTTGAGCACAGGCGCTAGATCCATTCGGGTGCAGTCGCTGACAGAGAATGGTATCGAGCACACGCTCCTTTGTAGGACACGACCACTAAGATAAAGCCATAGATCACTATTCTCTTCCCATTTTCTAACTCCTCATCTTTTCTACTCTCTTTAGGATGAAGGACGCGAAGATCAAGTACACCCAACCAGATGAAGGCACACCTTTTGGATTTCACTTGAAGGAAGTTACCAAATACCTGAATATTGGATTACCAAGTTTCACCGGAACTTTCAACGCCACTCTGCCTGAAGAGGAGCGCTGGAAGATTCACGCTCACGTTCCAGGAAGGACATTCGCCCCAATCACCAAGCCAATAGATAGTGTTTTCGATTGCACCAACTTGGAGTCCAGGAAAGAGCACGGCAGCTCACATCACCATGGGACGCATTGGAGAAGTTTATCAAGAAGACCTTAAGGACACAATCTACCAGATTTGCGGACGCCGAGACGACAAATGGGAAGTCACGGCACCAAGAAGGATAGATCCATTGCAGCATTTATCCAGGAGTTAAACCAGCACATTCGGCGCCGGGAGAACCGGATGTGCAATGATATGTTGGAGTTGCGAGAATGCAAAGGGAAGGATCATCGAGCTTGAAGAAGAACTAAAGACAACTCGCAAGGACTATATGGACGAGATCGTAGCTCTAGCAAGACACAATAACGATCTTAAGTACGAGATTGAAGAACTCAAGAAGAAGTTGGCGCTCGGGAATGAAGGCCAGTATGTCAATTGCCCAGCGACTACATCAACATCGACGACACCGATTCGGATCCAAGTGAACCCGACTTTGAAGACGAAGTCGAGCGGAACATTATGGAGTCTTCCTTTGGTTCAAATTAGTAGAAGTCCCCACATATTAGTAGTATTCCTCCATGTAAACATTATAGTACACACACCTTTTGCGATAGTTAGATCGTTGTAAGCCTTTGTTTGATTGAATGAAGTGATTTTGTGTGTATTTGCTCATGTGCATTTGGGTAGTGATTCCCCTTAGACCTCATTCTATTCTAAATTCTCATCTTTTCTAAACCCATCAGATGCCTCCGAGACGCGACCCCGGATTCGTTTTTCCGCCAGAGATCACCCAACCGATCCAAAGCGAATACCTGATTCAAACAGTGCGTAACTGTGGCAACAACAACAACAACAACCCACCGCCACCACCACCGCGGATCATCCGACTCGTTTCCTTAGACTAAATCCGCGGTGTATTCCAAAGAGCACCGAGCCAATTGTAGCAGAATGACCGGCTCGCAAGATAGGAAGGGAGCCGACCACCGCAGGATGCACGGATGGAGAAAGAGTGAAGTTTGCAGCCCATCGGCTTGAAGGACCCGCAAAGCACATGGTGGGAGAATTTCACAGCCACTTACCTCAGAGACACCTTTGCCACATGGGATCAATTTCAGCAAGCTTTTTAGACGCCCATGTTTCAAAGCAGGAGCTATGGCCATGAAGAAGCGTGAGTTTCGCAACTTACGCCAAGGAGGAAGGACTGTTGGCCGATGCGTGGATGACTTTAGTAAATTAGCACGTTATGCCCCGGATGACGTTACTACGGATGCAACTAAGCAGAGAAGTTTCTAGAAGGACTGAATGATGAGTTCAAGATGCCGTTGATGGTAGCAGGTTTCAATAACTACCGTGGAGTTAGTAGACCGAACCCTCATGATTGAAGGAAAGCGGCAGAAGAATTGAGAACTGCATAGCGGAAGTATGGACAAGGGAAGTATAACTCTGGAGCTCGGCAGAAACCTCATTATATCCCTAAATCAGAATTCAGTTTGACATACCCATGGAGGAGGAAATTCGCATAACCATAACAGCACCAAGAATGGGAGCAGGAATGGAGGAAGCAATGGACAGAATCGCACCAACCCGTCAACACCATCCAAAGTAGACTGAGTCATGTTACTTGCTTTAAGTGCCGCAAGACTGGGCATTATGCCAATGACTCCGTATAGGCGAGAATGGAAATGGCAATGGAAGCTCTGGAAAGAAGCCCAACCCTTTCAATAGAGGACAGGTGAACCACATTGAAGTGGAGGAGGTTGAAGATCAGCCCGATGCGAATCGGTAAGTTTTTGGTTAAGTCATTTCTGCGGTTGTTCTTTTCGATATCTTGGTGCATCGCATTCATACATATCAAGGGATTTGTGGATAAGTACAAGTTACCAACCCAAGCCCTTAGGTCACCCATGCTAGTAACCTCACCCGGAGGCGAGTACATGGCTAGTAAATGGTGTGATCGATCGCCATTAAGGATTGGACACTATGTTTTCCCATCTGACCTAATAGATCTGGAATCCCAAGGATTGGAAGTTATATTAGGAATGCATTGGTTATAAAAGAATGGAGGAAACATTGATTGATCCACTAGATCAATTTTGCTCACAACACCAGAAGGAAGAAGGATTAAGTATGTATCACGTCACGAGCCGAGGAGAGCACAAGTTAACTGCTTATCGGAGTGGTACAGGAAGAAGTACCGATGGTGAAGGATTTTCTGATGTATTTCCTAAGAGTTGCCGGGAATGCCACCGGATAGAGACATTGAGTTTTGATCGAGCTGTTGCCGAGAACAGCCCGATATCGAAGCGACCGTATAGGATGCCGACAGGATTTGGCGGAAATCAAGAAGCAAATTAAGGAACTTTTGGATAAAGGTTTTATACGCCCAAGTTCTTCACCTTGGGGATCACCCGTTTTGCTTGTGGAGAAGAAGGATGGATCGTTAAGAATGGTTGTTGATTATCGTGGATTGAATGAAGTAACAATCAAGAACAAGTACCCACTACCTATGATAAATGACCTGTTTGATCGCTTGCAAGGAGCCAAGGTGTTTTCCAAGATCGATTTGCGATCAGGGTACCATCGATTGAAGATTCGGGAGCAGGACATACCCAAGACAGCATTTACCACGAGATATGGACTATACGAGTATACCGTTATGTCATTTGGATCGACTAACGCACCAGCCTATTTCATGAACCCGATGAACAAAGTGTTTATGGAGTTTTTGGATAAGTTCGTCGTGGTGTTCATTGATGACATTTTGATTTTCTCGAAGAATGAAGAGGAACACAAGGAACATTTGCGATTGGTTTTGGAGAAACCGAGGGAACACCGGTTGTATGCCAAGTTCAAGAAATGTGAGTTTTGGTTAAAGGAAGTTGGATTTCTCGGACATGTTATATCCGGAGAAGGGATAGCGATTGACCCCACGAAAGTTGAGACCGTAACCAAATGGGAAGCACCAACGACAGTTGGAGAGATTGAGTTTCCTTGGACTCGCAGGATACTACCGAAGATTCATTGAGAATTTCTCAAGGATTGCTAAGCCTATGACAGAATTGTTGAAGAAGGAAAATAAATTCATATGGACTGAGGACTGTGAGGCAAGTTTTCGGAGTTGAAGAAAAGATTGGTTACCTCACCAGTTTTGATATTGCCGGATCGGACTAAGGATTATGAGGTATATTGCGGCGCTTCACGCCGAGGACTTGGAGCAAGGTTTATGCAGGAAGGAAGAGTTGTTTCGTATGCTTCCACGACAACTTAAGCCCCATGAGTTGAATTATGCCACTCATGATTTGGAGTTAGCAGCCGTTGTGCATGCCCTCAAGACGTGGAGACATTTTCTCATTGGAAATCATTGTGAAGTATATACGGATCACAAGAGTTTGAAGTACATCTTCACACAGAAGGAATTGAATCTCACACAAAGGAGATGGTTAGAGCTTATCAAGGATTATGACATGAGATTGCATTATCACCCCGGGAAGGCTAATGTCGTAGCAGGCGCATTGAGCCGTAAGAGCCACGTAAATACTCTAATGATGGGAGGAATACCCCATGAGTTAGCTGAGGACCTTCGAGAGCTATGTTTGGAAATAGTACCGAGAGGCTATGTAGCAGCATTGGAGATTCAGTCAACGCTAATGGACAAAATCAGAGAAGCCCAAAAGGCGATAAGGAAGTTGCCTCTATAAAGGAGAAAATGAGCAAAGGAAAGGCTAAAGGATTTCGTGGAGGACGAGCACGATACCCTATGGTTCGAAGACCGTGTTTATGTGCCCAATGACCCGTAGATCGAAGTTGATTTTACAAGAAGCCCATGATTCACCTTATTCGATTCACCCAGGAAATACCAAGATGTACTTGGATTTGAAGAATACTTTCTGGTGGACCGGAATGAAGAAGGATATTGCGGAGTACGTAGCAGTTTGCGATGTATGTCAGAAAGTAAAGGCAGAACATCAGAAGCCAGCAGGATTGTTACAACCATTGCCGATACCCGAATGGAAGTGGGATAAACTAGGCATGTATTTTATCGCAGGATTGCCCAAGACTCGTTCGTGATATGACTCGATTTGGGTTATAGTCGACCGTTTAACAAAGGTAGCTCATTTTATTCCGATCAAGACTACCTATAGCGGTGCTAAGTTGGCAAAGATATACATGACCAGAATTGTGTGCTTACACGGAGTTCGAGGAGCATCGTATCGGATAGAGGAACCCAGCTTTACCTCGAAATTTTGGAACCAGGTTGCACGAAACATTGGGAACTCGATTGGAATTCGATGCCTTTCCACCCACGTAATCGATGGACAGACCGAGAGAGTCAACCAGATTTTGGAAGATATGCTGAGAGCTTGTGCCCTAGATTATGGATCTAGCTGGGATGACAATTTGCCGTATGCAGAATTTTCCTACAACAACAGTTACCAAACCAGCTTGAAGATGGCACCTTTCGAGGCTTGGTATGGAAGAAGGTGCAGGACACCATTGTTATGGGACGAAACTGGAGATCGTCAGTTGTTCGAACCAGATTTAATTAAGGAGTCTGAACAGAAAGTTAAGTTGATTCGAGACAAGGCTCAAGGTAGCCCGATCCGGACAAAAGAGCTATGCCGATTCAAAGCGCCAGCGATTGAGTATGAAGTTGGAGAGAGTATATCTCGAGTATCCCCGCTTGAGGAGTTAAGCGTTTTGGAGTTAAAGGAAAGTTAGCCCCACGTTTCGTTGGACCGTATAAGATTTTGCAACGCATGGGAGAAGTTGCTTATAAGTTGGAATTGCGGAAGGACTGTCGGGAGTTCATGATGTATTCCATGTTTCTCGATTGAAGAAATGTCACCCCGAGATAGCAGAGGTACCGTTAAGAGACACACGGTACCATTGGAAGCAATACGGTTGAAGGATGATTTGACATATGAGGAAAGACCGATTAAGATTCTCGATTATGCCAGAGAGTTACCCGCAAAGAAGGTTATCAAGTTTTGCAAAGTTCAAAGGAGCCACCACACTGAGGATGAAGCCACCTGGGAAAGAGAGGAAGTTTTGCTTAAGGACCAACCTCACCTATTTTCTAGCCAACCCGAATCTCGAGGGCGAGATTCATCTTAAGGGGGTAGGTTTGTAACATCCCAAATTTTCATTTTGGAATGTTATACATTAGGTCATCATGCATATCATATTTTCTCGCATTTTTCCGATCCTAGAAAATTTCACGCAACTCAAGGACCCTCGGAGAGAGTTGGAAGTTTCATTATATTCATATTTGGGATTTCTCAAATTTTGGAAATAGGATCATTAGATTTATTTAATTATCTTCGCAAAGTTTTCCTATAAAATCTCAAGAGAGGGAATAATATGACTTTCCCAATATTTAGGAAAAACGAAGATATTTTAAATAAATCAAATTTGGGTTTTGAAGATTTATTTTGCTTAGGCAAAAATGAGCATTTAAAAAAATTTATGCATGTTGCAGTTTTTAAAAGTTCATTTTGTTCGACTCATTTTTAGGAGTCGGAGGAAATTTGTTTTATTTAATTGGGAATTCATTTGGTATTTTTTTTAATTCGTTTAGTTTTAATTTAAAAAAAAATAACGCTTCTGGACTGAGGCCCAGCCCGGCCCAGCCAGCCCAGCCCGGCGCCCAGCCCACCTCCCTCCTCCTCAAGGCCGCCCGGCGCGGAGTCCCGCCACGCCTGGCAGCCGCCCGCCGAGTCCGGCTCCGCCCCGGGACCCCGTCGCCCCCTTCTCCAAGGAACCTCCCCCCCCTTTATAACCCGCCCCCCCTCTCCTCTCACATCGCCCCTTGCCGAGCCCGAGGACGCCTTGCCGCCTCCCGTCGTCAGCCGGAGCACCCGCCGCCGCCCGAGCCCCCTCGCCCGACCCGACCACCCGACCAGCAGGAGACCTCCGCTGAGACCTCACAAGAGCCACCGGAGGTAGCCGCCCCGCGCCGCCCGATCCGGTTTTCCCCATATAACCGGCACGGTTTTTTTTATCAAAAAAAAAAAGATGTTCGGTTTTTTTTGAAACCTAGATTGGTTTTATTTATTTTTTCGGTTTTCTTAGTTAACGAACGTTCACCGACCCGTTCGTTTCAATGAACGCGTTCGTTGGATTCGTTCTGTTAACGAACATCCGTTATTTAGTTCGTTCGTCATTTTCTTTTAAATCGGATTTAATCCGTTATTTTTCAGATTCGATTTCTGATCCAATTTTTAAAACTGTTTTATTTCTTGCTCGTTTATCGAATCGGGTGATTCAAGCGCCTGGAGTTTCAGAACGAAACCGCCGTTCGACTAACCTATTTTCACAGAGTTTTGCTACTGTGAAATTTTGACCTAATTTCAGATTGCTAAACCGAGTCGTTCTCTCTCGAGTTCCGACTTTCGATAATTTATTTGATTCGATTCTTTTGCCACCAGGGTTCTTAAGTTGAACCATCTGGTTAGATCTTTTATTCGAGATTTCCCTGTGCATTAGATGAGTACTTATTGTATGCTTGTTGTTTGTCTGCGTTAGATCACCCGGAGTCGCCGCTTGTTATTTCAATCTCTAGGACTCATGGATCATCGCAAGGCAAGTAACACTTTGATCATACCTTTTCTACTACCCAGCTTTTATGCATTAGATCAAACCCTCAAACACTTGCATGATTAGGATCTAATTAAATTGTGGGATGGGAAGTAGATTGAGGTAGTACCTATTACCTGCTTTTACTTATGAAACCTTGGGAGTTACTTCTACGTTTGCTTGATTATGCCATGCTATGCTAGTAGACGTGGATTGGGTGAGTGAATATCCATGACAGATGTGAGATTGTTAATTAATGGTTTATCTAAGGTGGCAACTTAAACACACATCCGGGTGGATTGAGGCACCTGGTTTCTATCGAGGACTTTGCTCAGATTTCTTCGGACCGCCACCAGTGCTCTAAGGGATCATAAGATTATTCAAACTAGAAACTTCCGTGTGCAGCCACAAGCCAATTATGGGCTCTGGCGTAGTTGACTAAGTTGTGCGAACTCTTACGGGTAGGCTAGCTGATGTAGGGGATGTAGGTTGGTACGGTCTACCCACATGTAAGGTGCTAAGCGCTTACGAAGACTATGTCTCGGTCATCCGCTTCTCAAACACCATGAAGTGCGAGAACCAAGCGGAGGCGATCGAGTCTTGTGGGGAAAAGTGCAAACCTCTGCAGAGTGTATAAACTAATCATGATTAGCCGTGTCCCCGGTTATGGACGTTTTGAGTATCTAGTACTTGAATATCATGTGAATCTCAACATGTTACTTCTAATAATAAAGTTATTGGGTTTTAATGAGTACTTTTAATTGGGATTGAGGATGCTGTCAACCATTCTCAATGTTTAACAACCACCATGATAGTTAAATAAAATTATTCCTTTGATGTAGGGAAAAATCAGCTTTATGCAAAAATGTAAATCAGAGAGCCTTACCACCAGCCAAATATGCATGTAGTGTAGGCTTATTGCTTCATTGCTCTCTATGTGTTACATTGCCAAAGATATTCCATGTCTTGACCCGTTTCGGCTGCAACTTTTCATGTTGCAAACTTTTCAGACGACGAGTAAGATGTTAGGTTGTGGTTCTATACTCAGTGATGCCGCTGGAGTTGATGGACTCACTCGTTTTCCAAGCCTTCCGCTGTTATTATTAGATGGCCTTAAGCCATATTTATTGTATTAAGTTCCCTTGTGGACAACGATGTAATAAGTGTGTGATTGCTACTCTGCTATAAATCCTTCGAAGTACTGTGTGGTGTCAGCATTACTGATCCAGGGATGACACTGAGCACAGAGCGCTAGATCCATTCGGGTCTGGTCGCGACAAGAGCCTTTGGCAGGCGAGGACCAACTTTAGTCAGGATGAGTGTACCCGCTGTTCCCCTTCAAAATGGCCAATTGTTGGCGCCCTTCCCGCTCAATATTTGGGGAAGAGGCCCAGGGCCTTCGCTTACAAATAGGGGTAGCCGCACTCAGAAAGGAGGATGGGATTGAGCGGTCAGAATCCAGAGAGAGAGAAACCCGTTCCTCAAGCTAGAGCAACGGGGCACCACTTAGCAGTTCATCACACCCACCAAGAACAGACCCTCGCAAGGCTGTTCTTCCCTGTACTGTTCTTCGTCGGCCCCAGAGGCAATCCACACACCACAAACTAGAGTAGGGTATTACACCACAACGGTGGCCCGAACTAGTATAAATCTTGCGTCTCTTGTGTTGTTCTTGTTAGTAGTTTAGATCCCTGCGATTCGGCGAGGTACGAGACGGTGGAGGGTTGGATCTCCGCGCGCACCCCAGAGTTCGAACCTTAAGGGTCTGCCGGAACCCGTGATCCGACAGATTTATGATGTTTCTCCCCCTATACTCTCTTGTAATGGATTGAGTTTTCCCTTTGAAGTTATCTTATCGGATTGAGTCTTTGAGGATTTGAGAACACTTGATATATGTCTTGCGTGGGATACCAGTGGTGACAATGGGGTATTCTATTGATTCACTTGATGTATGTTTTGATGATCAACTTGCGGGTTCCGCCCATTAACCTATGCATAGGGTTGGCACACGTTTTCATCTTGACTCTCCGGTAGAAACTTTGGGACACTCTTCGAAGTACTTTGTGTTGGTTTGAATAGATGAATCTGAGATTGTGTGATGCATATCGTAGAATCATACCCACGGATACTTGAGGTGACATTGGAGTATCTAGGTGACATTAGGGTTTTGGTTGATTTGTGTCTTAAGATGTTATTCTAGTATGAACTCTTGAATAGATCGATCCAAAAGAATAACTTTGAGGTGGTTTCGTACCCTAGCATAATCTCTTCGTTTGTTCTCCGGTATTAGTGACTTTGGAGTGACTCTTTGTTTCATGTTGAGGGATAGTTATATGATCCAATTATGTTATTATTGTTGAGAGAACTTGCACTAGTGAAAGCATGAACCCTAGGCCTTGTTTCCTACCATTGCAATATTGTTTATGCTCACTTTTATCGCTTGCTACCTTGCTGTTTTTATATTTTCAGATTACAAATACTCATATCTATCAACCATATTAATATTGCACTTGTATCACCATCTCTTCGCCGAACTAGTGCACCTATACAATTTACCATTGTATTGGGTGTGTTGGGGACACAAGAGACTCTTTGTTATTTGGTTGCAGGGTTGCTTGAGAGAGACTATCTTCACCCTACGCCTCCGACGGATTGATAAACCTTAGGTCATCCACTTGAAGGAAATTTGCTACTGTCCTACAAACCTCTGCACTTGGAGGCCCAACAACGTCTACAAGAAGAAGGTTGCGTAGTAGACATCATATGTGAACGTAGAGCTTATCACACCCGATCATCACGTGGTGTCTCAGCACGACGAACTTTCGCAACGGTGCATACTCAGGGAGAACACTTGTACCTTGAAATTTAGTGAGAGATCATCCTATAATGCTACCGTCAAACTAAGCAAAATAAGATGCATAAAAGATAAACATCACATGCAATCAATCTAAGTGATATGATATGGCCATCATCATCTTGAGCCTTTGATCTCCATCTCCAAGGCACCGTCATGATCACCATCGTCACCGGCGTGACACCTTGATCTCCATCATAGCATCGTTGTCGTCTTGCCAACTATTGCTTCTACGACTATCGCTACCACTTAGTGATAAAGTAAAGCAATTACATGGCGATTGCATTTCATACAATAAAGCGACAACCATATGGCTCCTGCCAGTTGCCGATAACTTTGTTACAAAACATGATCATCTCATACAATAAAATTTAGCATCATGTCTTGACCATATCACATCACAACATGCCCTGCAAAAACAAGTTAGACGTCCTCTACTTTGTTGTTGCAAGTTTTTCGTGGCTGCTACGGGCTGAGCAAGAGTCGTTCTTACCTACGCATCAAAACCAATGATATTTCGTCAAGTATGTGTTGTTTAAACCTTCACAAGGACCGGGCGTAGCCACACTCGATTCAACTAAAGTTGGAGAAACTGACACCCGCCAGCCACCTGTGTGCGAAGCACGTCGGTAGAACCAGTCTCGGCGTAAAGCGTCTGGCGTAATGTCGGTCCGGCCGCTTCATCCAAGAATACCGCCCGAATCAAAGTATGACATGCTGGTAAGCAGTATGACTAGTATCGCCCACAACTCACTTGTGTTCTACTCGTGCATATAACATCTACGCATAAACCTGGCTCGGATGCCACTGTTGGAGAACGTAGTAATTTCAAAAAAATCCTACGCACACGCAAGATCATGGTGATGCCTATCAACGAGAGAGGAGAGTGTTGTCCATGTACCCTTGTAGACCGAAAGCGGAAGCGTTATGACAACGCGGTTGATGTAGTCGTATGTCTTCACGATCGACCGATCCTAGTACCGAACGTACGGCACCTCCGCGATCTGCACACGTTCAGCTCGGCGACGTCCCATGAACTCACGATCCAGTAGAGCTTCGAGGGAGAGCTTCGTCAGCACGATGGCATGATGACGGTGATGATGAAGCTACCGATGCAGGGCTTCGCCTAAGCACCGCTACGATATGACCGAGGTGGATTATGGTGGAGGGGGGCACCGCACACGGCTAAAAGATCAATGATCAACTTGTGTGTCTATGGGGTGCCCCCTGTTGGGGAACGTAGTAATTTCAAAATTTTCCTACGATCACGCAAGACCATGGTGATGGCATAGCAACGAGAGGGAAGAGTGTCCGTCCACGTACCCTCGTAGACCGAAAGCGGAAGCGTTATAACAACGCTGTTGATGTAGTCGTGCGTCTTCACGATCCGACCGATCCAAGCACCGAACGTCACGGCACCTCCGAGTTACGCACACGTTCAGCTCGATGGCGATCCCGGACTCCGATCCAGCAAAGTGTCGGGATGAGTTCCGTCGGCGACGGCGGCGTGGTGGCGATGTTGATGCTCCAGCGACGCAGGGCTTCGCCTAAGCTCATGACGATATGACTTCTCCGGCGCAGGCTTCGCCTAAGCTCATGACGATATGACCAAGTGGAATATGGTGGAAGGGGGCACCGCACACGGCTAAGGAAAGATCCGTAGATCAACTTGTGTGTCTTGGGGTGCCCCTGCCCTGTATATATAAAGGAGCCAAGGGGAGGTGGCGGCCCTAGAGGAGGCCAACCAAGGAGGAGTCCTACTCCCACCGAGTAGGACTCCCCCTGTCCTAGTTGGACTAGGATTGGAGGAGGGAAGAGGGAAGGCGCCGCCCCTTCCTTGTCCTATTCGGACTAGAGGGGAGGGCGCGCAGCCCACCTTGGCCTGCCCTTCCTCTTCTCCTATGGCCCATTAAGGCCCATGGACCTCCCGGGGTTCCGGTAACCTCCCTGGTACTCGGTAAAATCCCGATTTCACCGGAACACTTCCGATGTCCAAATGTAGGCTTCCAATATATCAATCTTTATGTCTCGACCATTTCGAGACTCCTCGTCATGTCCGTGATCACATCCGGACTCGAACAACCTTCGGGCATCAATACTTATAAACTCATTATGAACTGTCATCGAAGCGTTAAGCGTTGCGGACCCTACGGGTTCGAGAACTATGTAGACATGACCTAGAACCATTCTCGGTCAATAACCAATAGCGGAACCTGGATGCCCATATTGGTTCCTACATATTCTACGAAGATCTTTATCGGTCAAACCGCATAACGACATACGTTGTTCCCTTTGTCATCGGTATGTTACTTACCCGAGATTCGATCGTCGGTATCCAATACCTAGTTCAATCTCGTTACGGTAAGTCTCTTTACTCGTTCGTAATACATCATCTCACAACTAACTCATTAGTTGTAATGCTTGCAAGGCTCAAGTGATGTGTATTACCGAGAAGGCCTAGAGATACCTCTCCCACAATCGGAGTGACAAAACCTAATCTCGAAATCGCCAACCCAACAAGTACCTTTGGAGACACCTGTAGTACTCCTTTATAATCACCTAGTTACGTTGTGACGTTTGGTAGTACCCAAAGTGTTCCTCCAGTAAACGGGAGTTGCATAATCTCATAGTTATAGGAACATGTATGGGTCATGAAGAAAGCATTAACATACTAAGCGATCAAGTGTTAAGCTAACGGAATGGGTCATGTCAATCAGATCATTCAACTAATGATGTGACCTTGTTAATCAAATAACAACTCCTTGTTCATGGTTAGGAAACATAACCATCTTTGATTAACAAGCTAGTCAAGTAGAGGCATACTAGTGACATACTGTTTGTCTATATATTCACACATGTATTATGTTTCCGGTTAATACAATTCTAGCATGAATAATAAACATTTATCATGATATAAGGAAATAAATAATAACTTTATTATTGCCTCTAGGGCATATTTCCTTCAGTCTCCCACTTGCACTAGAGTCAATAATCTAGATTACAAAGTAATGATCCTAACACCCATGGAGTCTTGGTGCTGATCATGTTTTGCTCGTGGAAGAGGCTTAGTCAAAGGGTCTCGCAACATTCAGATCCGTATGTATTTTGCAAATCTCTATGTCTCCCACTTGGACTTGGTCCCGAATGGAATTGAAGCGTCTCTTGATGTGCTTGGTCCTCTTGTGAAATCTGGATTCCTTTGCCAAGGCAATTGCACCAAGTATTGTCACAAGATCTTCATCGGTCCCGATGTACTAGGTATGACACCTAGATCGAAATGAACTCTTTCATCCAGACTCCTTCATTTGCTTTGCTTCGAGCAGCTATGTACTCCGCTTCACATGTAGATCCCGCCACGACGCTTTGTTTAGAACTGCACCAACTGATAGCTCCACCGTTTAATAAAAACACGTATCCGGTTTGCGATTTAGAATCGTCCGGATCAGTGTCAAAGCTTGCATCGACGTAACCATTTACGACTAGCTCTTTGTCACCTCCATATACGAGAAACATATCCTTAGTCCTTTTCGGTATTTTAGGATGTTCTTGACGCTGTCCGATGATCCATTCCTGGATTACTTTGGTACCTTCCTGCCAAGCTTAAAGCTAAGCATACGTCAGTCTGGTACACACGATTGCATACATGATAGAGCCTATGGCTGAAGCATAGGGAACATCTTTCATTTTCTCTCTATCTTCTGCGTGGTCGGGCATTGAGTCGACTCAATTTTATACCTTGCAGCAGGTAAAAACCTTTCTTTGCACGATCCATTTTGAACTTTTTCAAAACTTTATCAAGGTATGTGCTTTGTGAAAGTCCAATTAAGCGTCTTGATCTATCTCTATAGATCTTGATGCCCAATATGTAAGCAGCTTCACCGAGGTCTTTCATTGAAAAACTTTTATTCAAGTATCCTTTTATGCTATCCAGAAATTCTATATCATTTCCAATCAATAATATGTCGTCCACATATAATATCGTAAATGCTACTGAGCTCCCACTCACTTTCTTGTAAATACAAGGCTTCTCCAAAAGTCTGTACAAACCCATATGCTTTGATCACACTATCAAAGCGTTTATTCCAACTCCGAGAGGCTTGCACGGACCATAAATTGATCGTTGGAGCTTGCACACTTTGTTAGCACCCTTTGGATCGACAAAACCTTCTGGTTGCATCATATACAACTCTTCTTCTAGAAATCCATTCAAGAATGCAGTTTTACATCCATTTGCCAAATTTCATAATCATAAAATGCGGCAATTGCTAACATGATTCGGACAGACTTAAGCATCGCTACGGGTGAGAAAGTCTCATCGTAGTCAACCCTTGAACTTGTCGAAAACCTTTTGCAACAAGTCGAGCTTTGTAGACAGTTACATTACCATCGGCGTCTGTCTTCTTCTTAAAGATCCATTTATTTTCAATGGCTTGTCGATCATCGGGCAAGTCAACCAAAGTCCATACTTTGTTCTCATACATGGATCCCATATCAGATTTCATGGCTTCCGACCATTTTGCGGAATCTGGGCTCACCATCGCTTCTTCATAGTTCGTAGGTTCGCCATGGTCAAGTAACATGACTTCCGAATAGGATTACCGTACCACTCAGTGCGTATTTTACTCTGGTTGACCCTCGAGGTTCAAGAGCAACTTGATCCAAGCTTCATGATCATCATCATTAGTTTCCTCACTAATTGGTGTAGTTGTCACAGGAACCATTTCTTGTGATGAACTACTTTTCAATAAGGGAGCAGATACAGTTATCTCATCAAGTTCTACTCTCCTCCCACTCACTTCTTTCGAGAGAAACTCCTTCTCTAGAAAGGACCCGAATTTAGCAATGAAAATCTTGCCTTCAGATCTGTGATAGAAGGTGTACCCAACAGTCTCCTTTGGGTATCCTATGAAGACACATTTTCCGATTTGGGTTCGAGCTTATCTGGTTGAAGTTTCTTTACATAAGCATCGCAGCCCCAAACTTTAAGAAAGCGACAACTTTGGTTTCTTGCCAAACCACAGTTCATAAGGCGTCGTCTCAACGGATTTTGACGGTGTCCTATTCAACGTGAATGCGGCCGTCTCTAAAGCATAACCCCAAAACGATAGCGGTAAATCGGAAATAGATATCATAGATCGCACCATATCCAAAGAAAGTACGATTACGACGTTCGGACACACCATTTCTCTGTGGTGTTTCGGGTGGCGTGAGTTGCGAAACTATTCCACATTGTTTCAAATGTAAACCAAACTCGTAACTCAAATATTCTCCTCCACGATCAGATCGTAGAAACTTTATTTTCTTGTTACGATGATTTTCTACTTCACTCTGAAATTCTTTGAACTTTTCAAATGTTTCAGATTTGTGTTTCATTAAGTAGATATACCCATATCTGCTCAAATCATCTGTGAAGGTGAGGAAATAACGATACACGCCGCGTGCCTCAATATTCATTGGACCACAAACATCGGTATGTATGATTTCCAACAAATCGCTTGCTCGCTCCATAGTTCCGGAGAACGGCGTTTTGGTCATCTTGCCCATGAGGCACGGTTACAAGTACCAAGTGATTCATAATCAAGTGATTCCGAAGCCCATCAAGATGGAGTTTCTTCATGCGTTTTACACCGATATGACCTAAACGGCAAGTGCCACAAATAAGTTGCACTATCATTATCAACTCTGCATCTTTTGGCTTCAACATTATGAATATGTGTATCACTACTGCCGAGATTCAACAAGAATAGACCATTCTTCAAGGGTGCATGACCATAAAAGATATTATTCATATAAATAGAACAACCATTATTCTCGATTTAAATGAATAACCGTCTCGCATTAAACAAGATCCAGATATAATGTTCATGCTCAACGCCGCACCAAATAACAATTATTTAGGTCTAAAACTAATCCCGAAGGTAGATGTAGAGGTAGCGTGCCGACCGCGATCACATTGACTTTGGAACCATTTCCCACGCCAAGATCTTCACCTCGTCCTTTGCCAGTGCTCGTCTATTCCGTAGTCCCTGTTTCGAGTTGCAAATATTAGCAACATAACCAGTATCAAATACCCAGGTGCTACTACGAGCTCTAGTAAGGTACACATCAATAACATGTATATCACATATACCTTTGTTCACCTTGCCATCCTTTTATCCGCCAAATACTTGGGGCAGTTCCGCTTCAAAGGTCCGGTGCTTGCGGTAAAACACTCGATTTCGGGCTTAGGTCCGGACTTGGGTTTCTTCTCTTGATCAAGAACTTCCTTGCTGTTCTTTTTGAAGTTTCCTTCTTCTTCCCTTTGCCCTTTTCTTGAAACTAGTGGTCTTGTTGACCATCAACACTTGATGCTCTTTCTTGATTTCTACCTCCGCAGCTTTTAGCATCGCGAAGAGCTCAGAATTGTCTTAGTCATCCCTTGCATATTATAGTTCATCACGAAGCTCTTGTAGCTTGGTGGCGATGATTGGAGAATTCATCAATGACACTATCATCCGGAAGATTAACTCCCAGCTGAATTAAGTGATTGTTATACCCGGACATTTTGAGTATGTGCTCACTGACAGAACTATTCTCCTCCATCTTGCAGCTATAGAATTTATTGGAGACTTCATATCTCTCAATCCGGGCATTTGCTTGAAATATTAACTTCAACTCCTGGAACATCTCATATGCTCCATGACGTTCAAAACGTCGTTGAAGACCCGGTTCTAAGCCGTAAAGCATGGCACATCGAACTATAGAGTAGTCATCACTTCCGCTTTGCCGGCGTTCATAACTTCGGCTCAAGATCTCTGCAGCAGTCTACCCAAATGTGCTTCCAGACGTAATTTTTACGTGCAGCAATGAGGATAATCCTCAAATTCACGGACCCGATCCGTGTAATTGCTACCATCATCTTTCAACTTTGCTTTCTCAAGGAACGCATTAAAATTCAACGGAACAACAAAGACGAGCCATCTATCTACGGTAAACATAGACAAGCAAAATACTATCGTGTACTAAGTTTCATGATAAATTTAAGTTCAATTAATCATATCAATCAACTCCCACTTAGACAGACATCTCTCTAGTCATCTAAGTGATCACGTGATCCAAATTAACTAAACCATGTCCGATCATCACGTGAGACGGAGTAGTTTCAATGGTGAACATCTTTATGTTGATCATATCTACTATATGATTCACGTTCGACCTTTCGGTCTCCGTGTTCGAGGCCATATCTGTTATATGCTAGGCTCGTCAAGTTTAACCTGAGTATTCCGCGTGTGCAACTGTTTTGCACCCGTTGTAGATGGACGTAGAACTTATCACACCCGATCATCACGTGGTGTCCGGGTACTACGAACTTTGGCAACGGTGCATACTCGTGGAGAACACTTCTTGATAATTTTTAGTGAGAGATCATCTTATAATGCTACCGTCAAACAAAGCAAGATAAGATGCATAAAGGATAAACATCACATGCAATCAATATAAGTGATATGATATGGTCATCATCATCTTGTGCTTGTGATCTCCATCGCCAAGCACCGTCATGATCACCATCGTCACCGGGCGCGACACCTTGATCTCCATCTTAGCATCGTTGTCGTCTCGCCAATCTTATGCTTCCACGACTATCACTACCGCTTAGTAATAAAGTAAAGCATTACATCGCGATTGCATTGCATACAATAAAGCGACAACCATATGGCTCCTGCCATTGCCGATAACTTCGGTTACAAAACATGATCATCTCATACAATAAAATTTAGCATCATGTCTTGACCATATCACATCACAACATGCCCTGCAAAAACAAGTTAGACGTCCTCTACTTTGTTGTTGCAAGTTTTACGTGGCTGCTACGGGCTGAGCAAGAACCGTTCTTACCTACGCATCAAAACCACAACGATACTTCGTCAAATAGACTCCGTTTAACCTTCTCAAGGACCGGGCGTAGCCACTTTTCAGTTCAAGCTGAAGTTGGAGAGACAGTCTTCCGCAAGCCATCTATGTGCAAAGCACGTCGAGGGAACCGGTCTCGCGTAAAATGCACGCGTAAGGTTGGTCCGGATCGTCTCGTCCAACAATACCGCTGAACCAAAGTATGACATGCCGGTAGGCAGTATGACTTGTATCGTCCACAACTCACTTGTGTTCTACTCGTGCACATGACATCAACGCATAAAACCTGGCTCGATACCACCGCTGGGGAACGTAGTAATTTCAAAATTTTCCTACGATCACGCAAGACCATGGTGATGGCATAGCAACGAGAGGGAAGAGTGTCCGTCCACGTACCCTCGTGAGACCGAAAGCGAAGCGTTATAACAACGCGGTTGGCGTAGTAAATGCGTCTTCACGATCCGACCGATCCAAGCACCGAGCGTCGGCACCTCCGAGTTCTGCACATCGTTCAGCTCGATGGCGATCCCGGACTCGATCCAGCAAAGTGTCGGGATGAGTTCCACAAGACGACGGCGTGGTGACGATGTTGATGCTCCATCGACGCAGGGCTTCGCCTAAGCTCCGCGACGATATGACTTCTCCGGCGCAGGCTTCGCCTAAGCTCCGCGACGATATGACCGAAGTGGAATATGGTGGAAGGGGCACCGACACGGCTAAGGAAAGATCCGTAGATCAACTTGTGTGTCTTGGGGTGCCCCTGCCTCAGATATAAAGGAGCCAAGGGGAGGTGGCCGGCCCGAGAGGAGGCGCACCAAGGAGGAGTCCTACTCCCACCGGGAGTAGGACTCCCCTTGTCCTAGTTGGACTAGGATTGGAGGAGGGAAGAGGGAAGGCGCCGCCCCTTCCTTGTCCTATTCGGACTAGAGGGGAGGGGCGCAGCCCACCTTGGCCTGCCCTTCCTCTTCTCCTATGGCCCATTAAGGCCCATGGACCTCCCGGGGTTCCGTAACCTCCGGTACTCGGTAAAATCCGATTTCACCGGAACACTTCCGATGTCCAAATGTAGGCTTCCAATATATCAATCTTTATGTCTCGACCATTTCGAGACTCCTCGTCATGTCCGTGATCACATCCGGGACTCGAACAACCTTCGAGCATCAATACTTATAAACTCATTATGAACTGTCATCGAAGCGTTAAGCGTGCGGACCCTACGGGTTCGAGAACTATGTAGACATGACCTAGAACCATTCTCGGTCAATAACCAATAGCGGAACCTGGATGCCCATATTGGTTCCTACATATTCTACGAAGATCTTTATCGGTCAAACCGCATAACGACATACGTTGTTCCCTTTGTCATCGGTATGTTACTTACCCGAGATTCGATCGTCGGTATCCAATACCTAGTTCAATCTCGTTACCGGTAAGTCTCTTTACTGCTCCGTAATACATCATCTCACAACTAACTCATTAGTTGTAATGCTTGCAAGGCTCAAGTGATGTGTATTACCGAGAAGGCCTAGAGATACCTCTCCGACAATCGGAGTGACAAAACCTAATCTCGAAATACGCCAACCCAACAAGTACCTTTGGAGACACCTGTAGTACTCCTTTATAATCACCCGATTACGTTGTGACGTTTGGTAGTACCCAAAGTGTTCCTCCGGTAAACGGAGTTGCATAATCTCATAGTTATAGGAACATGTATGGGTCATGAAGAAAGCATTAACATACTAAGCGATCAAGTGTTAAGCTAACGGAATGGGTCATGTCAATCAGATCATTCAACTAATGATGTGACCTTGTTAATCAAATAACAACTCCTTGTTCATGGTTAGGAAACATAACCATCTTTGATTAACAAGCTAGTCAAGTAGAGGCATACTAGTGACATACTGTTTGTCTATATATTCACACATGTATTATGTTTCCGGTTAATACAATTCTAGCATGAATAATAAACATTTATCATGATATAAGGAAATAAATAATAACTTTATTATTGCCTCTAGGGCATATTTCCTTCACCCCCCTCCCCCGTATAAAAAGGAGTGGAGGAGGGGGGAGGGCCGGCCCTCTATGGCGCACCCTGGAGGAGTCCTACTCCCACCGGCAGTAGGATTCCCCCCCCCCTTCCCTAGTTGGACTAGGAGAGAAGGAAGGGGGAGAGAGGGAGGAAGGAAAGTGGGCGGCGCCCCCATCCTAATCCAATTCGGACCAGAGGGGGAGGGGGCACGCGGCCTGCCCTGTCGTCCTCTCTCTCTCTCTCTCTCTCTCTCTCTCCACTATGGCCCAATAAGGCCATACATTTACCGGGGGGTTCCGGTAACTTCCCGGTACTCCGGTAAATTCCCGAATTCACCCGGAACTATTCTGATGTCCAAATATAGGCTTCCGATATATCGATCTTTATGTCTCGACCATTTCGAGACTCCTCTTCATGTACGTGATCATATCCGGGACTACGAACTACCTTCGGTACATCAAAACACATAAACTCATAATACCGATCGTCATCGAACGTTAAGCGTGCGGACCCTACGGGTTCGAGAACTATGTAGACATGACCGAGACTCATCTCCGGTCAATAACCAATAGCGGAACCTGGATGATCATATTGGTTCCTACATATTCTACGAAGATCTTTATCGGTCAAACCACATAACAACATACGTTGTTCCCTTTGTCATCGGTATGTTACTTGCCCGAGATTCGATCGTTGGTATCTCAATACCTAGTTCAATATCGTTACTGACAAGTCTCTTAACTCGTTCCGCAATACATCATCCCATAACTAACTCATTAGTTACATTGCTTGGAAGCTTATAGTGATGTGCATTACCGAGAGGGCCTAGAGATACCTCTCCGATAATCGGAGTGACAAATCCTAATCTCGATCTATGCCAACTCAACAAGTACCATCAGAGACACCTGTAGAGCACCTTTATAATCACCCGATTCGTTGTGTCGTTTGGTAGCACACAAAGTGTTCCTCCGGTATTCGGGAGTTGCATAATCTCATAGTCATAGGAACATGTATAAGTCATGTAGAAAGCAATAGCAATATACTAAACGATCAAATGCTAAGCTAACGGAATGTGTCAAGTCAATCACATCATTCTCTAATGTGATCCCATTAATCAAATGATAACTCATGTCTATGGTTAGGAAACTTAAGCATCTTTGATTCAACGAGCTAGTCAAGTAGAGGCATACTAGTGACACTTTGTTTGTCTATGTATTCACACATGTACTAAGTTTCCGATTAATATAATTCTAGCATGAATAATAAACATTTATCATGATATAAGGAAATATAAATAACAACTTTATTATTGCCTCTAGGGCATATTTCCTTCAGCAATGCCCTACCACCACGGTACCATAGTATAGTAACCCCAGCGGTAGTGCCGCTGGGGTGACACTACTGGCTCGTGGCCCTGAGCCATTACACATATTCCCTGGCACTACCGCTTGGGTGGTAGTGCTGCTCCCAGAGTTGTAGTACCGCTTATGTGCAGGCTGCGAGCTGTGTAACGGTTGGATTGTTTCCCCACTATATAAAGGGGGTCTTCTTCCCCAAGAAGATCTACCTCTTCCTCCCCCAAACTCCATTGTTGTTCAAAGCTCCATTTTCGCCCGATCTCTCTCCCTAGCCAATCAAACTTGTTGATTTTGTAGGGATTGGTTGAGAAGTCCCCGATCTACACTTCCATCAAGAGAAATTTGATTCCCCTACTAATCCCTTGCGGATCTTGTTACTCTTGGGTGTTTGAGCACCCTAGATGGTTGAGGTCACCTCGGAGCCACATTCCAATGTGGTGAAGCTTCGTGGTGGAGTTGGGAGCCTCCAATTAGGTTGTGGAAATTGCCCCAACCTTGTTTGTAAAGGTCTGGTTGCCGCCTTCAAGGGCACCACTAGCAGAATCACGACATATTGCATTGTGCTAGGGCGTGAGGAGAATACGGTGGCCCTAGTGGCTTCTTGGGTAGCATCGTGCCTCCGCACCCCTCCAACGGAGACGTACTTCCCCTCAAAGTGAAGGAACTTCAGTAACACATCCTCGTCTTCTCCGGCTCCACTTGCGGTTACTTCTTACCTTTACTTTGTGCAAGCTTTACTTGTGTTTGTATCCTTCGCTTGCTTGTGTTGTTGTTCTTGTTCTTATTGTTGCTAGCATCATATAGGTTGCTCACGTAGTTGCATATCCAGACAACCTATTTGTAGCTAAACCTAATTTGTTAAGAAAAGCTAAAAATTGGTAGTTGCCTATTCACCCCCCCCCCCCTCTAGTCAACCATACTGACCCTTTCAAAGAGGCTTAGGATACAAGAGTCCTACTAGGACACCACATCATATTCTATCTACACACGACTCCAAGTCCAACTGCAACCTTTCTTTTACAAGTATTCGAACAATTCCAATAGTATGACACAATATTTAACCTTCACGAGGCCTTCCAAAGGTTGAAGTCCGTTGGTTAAGGTTTAACTATCGTGAGTGGTTTTTGTCACAAATAATCATTGGGTAAGAGTCTGTCACACCCCTACTCGGTTAGCATCTTAACATCCATTTACTCCGAAGGCCCAACATTTGACTTCAATATCATGAATCTCGATGCCATCCTGGTATTGTACTTCGTGCTACTTGGATTTTCTAAAACAATACAACCTTCCACTATGAAAGTTAATCTTCAACTCGGAGAGTTGTTCAAACACACTAAGGATTAGCTTGATGTTTGCAGTTTTACCCAAATCAAGATCCATAAAAAGAAGTGTTTTCATCGCCATGTGGTAGAATAGACAACCCCACATCTCCTAAATGATGGATGAGGCCACTACGTACTGCCCATCCTCCTTAGATTTATTAATTAGAACTATCAACATATCTCCTGCAATATTAAAAGGAATTTGTGAAAGAGGATCCCCTTGTCCAAGTCCATTCTTAGATTGAAAAAGGCCCAACATCATCATTGTACTTAATGGCAACACTACTCTGTTGGACAACATTGCCAGCTCAAACCCTGAGGTCAATAAATTCATTCATTCGCTTGATGTAGGAAGTACCATCACACATTATCATATGCTTTCTCGATATATATTCTGAAAATAATACCATCAAGTTTCTTAGGGTGCAAATCATATATTGTCTCATAGAGAATAACAACAACTTCCATTATAAAAATGGCCTAGCAAAAATGCCATTTGTGTTATCCGAATGACAAGAGAGCAACTATCATGACGCTATTAGTACCCACTTTTTTCAAAATCCCAAAGCTAACATTTAACAGAAAAATAGGCCTAACTTGCTAAATTTTGGTCTTCGCTGGCACCTTAGGGATTTAAAGTTGTACAAAGGAAGTATAACCTTGTGAAAATCCGCAAAAAGTGCAAGAATATCACCTTTAATCACTTCGCAAAAGTCCCGGTAAAACTCAAAAGGAAAACTGTTCTGACTCCCGCGCCATTTGTCTTACCTCGTGTTCCGTGAACTCGGCCGACAATTTGACATTCTCATCTACGAAAATCTGGGGGTATATCATCAATCAGTGTCTTGGGAAATCTGGCTATCACCATGAGGTCGAAAAATCTCTTGGTAGTATAAGGTAATGTAACCTCTTAATTAATGTCCTCGCCCTCAATAACACCATCAAGCTATGTTCCTTTCTATGTGTGTTGGGTGCTACTTGTTGTTGTTGCCATTGTATTTGTATCTTGACCTTGGTTTTGAAAATGAAAATTGTTCAGGTCGGCTTTTGCCCGTTGTAGCAGCGTAAAAAAACCTGAAGCTACATTGTTTTCCTATGACGCCCATTCGCGGCAAGATGGAAATATAGTATGTCATGATCTTCTCCCTTTGGCATGTGCTTTTAATTCAAATGTAAACTTGCTTGACATGCCTAGCCTGTCGTGTGTGATATGCTCTATCAGCACACTCATCATACAACTAAACTGCATCACTCAAATAGAGTGAATTCCGTTTTTTTACCCCATGACATTTTTGACACTAATTACCCCATTTAGCGAGATTTCATCCTTTTTACCTCATTTAGTAAAAGTTTGGCCATAATTTACCCAGTTTAAAATTTTGTGAGCGTTCTGACCGATGGGTCACAATTGTCAGGTGCAGATCCAGCTGCCATGCCACGTTACTGGTTTTTCCTAGCTATTTTCTCATTGTTGATCCGGGTCGCACAGCTTGTCCCGGCCGGCACGACCTGATGAAGGACACTTGCATCACGTCCAACGCACAATGCGCGAGTCGTCCGTGCACCACGCTCGCCTCCAGACGCTTATTGCTTGCATTGCTCACCCCCATTCAATTGCATCGCCCGTGCAGGCTTCCGACCACACGCACCCGTCAGGCTCGCTCAAACCTAGGGCTAGGGATTGTCAGGCAGCGGCAACGGCGGCACTGACGGCAGCTAGTGCTGAGGGGTCGGCCGTGCGATTTCATACCTCTAGCATGGTGCGAGCGATGTGTGCCGTGAATATTGGAGGCCCGTATGGTGCAACCCGACTCGGGCTTGTGCGTTGGACGCGAGCGACTTGCTTTGGTGTGATCATATCGGGCAGGGACGGACGAGAGAAGCTGTGAGGACCGGTTGATCAGGAAGAAAATTAGGCAGGAAAAACCCGTCGGTGTGGCATGCTAGCTGGACCTGACAATTGGGACCCGCCGGTCAAAAAGCTCACAAAATTTTAAACAGGGTAAATTATGGCAAAACTTTCACTAAATGGGGTAAAACGGATGAAATCTTGCTGAATGAGGTAATTAGTGTTAAAAATGTCAAAATAGGGGGTAAAAACCAAAATTCACTCAAATAAAAATTACTTAAAAACCTCTCTTAGTTCTTCTCCAAGCTCTGCCACCAGCATCTAGCAAGTAGCATGGGAATTTGCACCAGCTGGAAATGGTGTCAAATGGATGGATAGGCTCGCTTTGGAGTTTCCCGGACCGGGACCAAAGCCAACTGAAGATAAACCGGAGGTACGAATTATAAGCTTGCCAGATCAGTGATACTTGCGTCCAATAATTCTGTTCTGCACATCCATCCGTAGTGTAACGCACTGCATGTCGATCGCTGTCTAGGCACATCCATCCATCCATCCACTGGACCAGCATTGCTGTGGCCGCTAGGCCTGCCATGCCAATGTGCACTTGGACAGGGCCTCTATCACGCAGCAGCGCAGTGGTCCATCTCCTCTCTGTTTTTCACGGAGCAAACAACAGCTGCCACTCCTTTTTTTTTCGTATTATTATAGCTGCCGCTCTTGTCCCGAGTCACGCTCTGGCTAAAGGACGATACTAACTAGAGAGATGATTTTATTTTTCTTGTAGATTTTTCAGTAAAGCACCTGGACCAGGGTAGAGATAAGACAAGCTTTTATTAAAGATACGTGTGTTGGCCCCATTTTTGCTGATGGGTTGGATCACTGGTTTTTAGTGCATCGATCCCTGGACTTGGCTTGATATCATTGTCATCATGTCATGTAACGAGATGACATTCCAGGTAGAGAGAGCGGAGAATCTTAAACACATGGCTATGCATTTCATCGGCCAACTGCCAGTAAAGCAACAAGAAAGTAAGAACCGTTCAAAAATTAGAACGTAGAGTTAACGATGAAGTTGGACCATTTTGTAAGGCAACAGAAGGTCTTTGACAAGGGGAGCACTGTCTTCAATTTGTGCTTAACATTATGGCAGACATGCTAGCAGTTCTTTCTAATAGAACCAAAGAAGATTTTTTTTAGCAGCAATAGAACCAAAGTAGATGACTGAGGCAATTTGGCTCCCGAGGGAGCACATAAATTTAATTTACCTTTTTGCAAAGGATATTTAAAGTATCAGAAAAAAAATCTTTATCTATCTGCTATAATGTGCAGGCTAAAATATGTATATTCTCTAGGAATCTGTAAAATTTCATTACATAATATGGTAATTTGTAGGCTAAAAAGACAAATCTCTGGCCCAAAAAAAGCCCATTTTGAATTGTATTTTATGTGTACTCCACATATGGACATGTATATTAATGAAAAATTGTTGCCCATCTATATGTATGTGTATAATATATGATTTTTTTCGAGTATGAAATCAATGTTTCTATTTCTTTAAAGAACTACCCAGAGCCCGGGCTTCTAATAGTTTTTTTCGTAAACTACGTTGCCAAATTAGTGAAGTAGTTTCAACTTATTAATTATGGTATCTTAATTCTTCAAATTCTCATGACATGTTAGTTTTATGGATCATGACCTGAAGCAAACTACAAATTTGAAGATTTTTCTTACTGTCTTTTAATAATTTCCATAAGAGGGATTTTTTTGGAGGTGGGGGGTGGAGGGCATCAAGGAGCAGGAGCCTGAAATGTGCATGATTGTTTGGTTTTAACATAAAGTCATTTCCAATCAATTACCTTGGTATTGCAATCCACTGCTGATATAATGGTGATAACAGAATATCGATTTTGCAAAACAAATATAAGTTGTCGGGCCTAAAACCTCTCATATGTTGGTCGCTTGATTCTCATCAATGTGGTTCTAAGTAGCCTACCGATTTTTATGATGTCCTTGTTAAAGAATTCCAAATGGGTATGGAAATGACGAGTTTTTATAGCTTATATTTTTGTGACGAAGCGGTATTAGGGAATTTGATGTAATAATAACAAGAGAAAAGACCAAGGGAGCCTAGGCATTCACCACATAGACCTTTAAGCTCCCCCTGGCTGTTGGATCTAGAAGATTTTGCTTAAGGAAAGAGATATTTGGGACAAAAACACTGTCGTTAATCAAAGAGAAACAGGTGAGCTCTCATTTTTGGAAGGGTCTCATGAAAGACAAGGACATCTTTCTCCAATTTAGGTCATTTCAAATGTCAAACGGGGCATCAATAAGCTTTTTGGACTATATAGAGTTAAGGTGACTCGTGAACTGGTTACCCAAGGTTATTTGACATCATGTGTAATAAGCATGCTACAGTGTCAAATATGTTTGGGTCATGAATCCTTTTTTTTAGAAAAGGAGGATGACCCCCGGCCTCTGCATCTGGGAGATGCATGCAGCCACTTTATTGATTATTCTCGAAGACCTTACAAAGTATTACAATAATAGGCCTGAATCCACCATCTTGGCATCATATGCCACTACTCCTATTCATATAATGAAGAGGCGCTAATTGGGCCAAATACCCAATCCACTCGCCTAAGCCTATCATCAAAAGCCAGAAGCCCCAGCCGAGCCACATACCGGTGCCGGGCATGAACCGTCTGACGCACTCACATGTGTCGTCGCCGCCATCTTCCACTGGTCTGTCTTCAGAGCAGATATTGAGGCTTCTACCTTGTCAGGCCACTCTGCCATCGACGCCACCATGACGCCAAACAGCAACCCCCTCATGCGCGAGTCCAAGATCACAGATCGGGCGCCAGTCTCCACTGCACCACGTCGTCGAGATCCGCCGTCATCAATGTGCAGGATGAAGCACGGTTCCACCAAAAAAGCCGCCCACTGGTCCCTCGAACCCGTGTACGCCTCCAAGAATGACGCCCCCAAGGAGGAAACGACACCGGCGCGCTGCCGTCATCTGATCTACTGATCTAGGGTTTCCCCTGAAGGTAGCGGATAGAGGACTGGAGCTTCTCCACGGCGAGGCCTTCAAGAAGGTAATGACACAAAAGAGTGCTGCCAACACCGGTCTTGGCATCAAGCCGAGAACTAGGTTTTCACCCGGATCCGCTGAAGGAACCTCCATCAAACATCGTGTGCATGGGTCGCCGCCGATCTGAGCCACCGCACATTGAGGTCGCACCGGCCAGATCAGATCTGTCCGCAGGGCAAACCACCCAACTCAGGCCCTCCATGCCGCCAAGGGCCAGAGGCGTCGGGGCCTCCACCACGCGCAGCCGCCCTGCCACCCACGCGGCCTAGGACGGCGTGTCGTGGTTCTAACTCTGACAGTAAGGTAGGGGGTAGGAATGGAGACGCAAAATCCTAGCTATGGAGCAATTGTATACGCAAGATGTTTACGAGTTCAGGCCCTTCTCTGAGGAAGTAACAGCCCTACGTCTCGGAGCCCGGAGGCGGTCGACTGTATTATGAGTGTATGAGTTGCAGGGGTGCGAACCCTTTACACTGAGGAGGGGTGGCTTATATAGAGTTCGCCAGACCCTCCAAATTTCGCCATGCAGGGATTAAAGTACATTAAGACCAGGGGTTACTGGTAACGCCCCACATAAAGTGCTATGATGACCATAAAAGCTACTTAATGACCGACCGTTTGTGTGCAGATTGACTTTAGATCTCCTGGTGGTCGAGTGGTTGGCTTCATGGTCGAGTGTCTTCAAGTCCGTCGAGTGGAACCCTTCCAGGTCGACTGAAAGGTGGTTTCTTCTAGAGATGTCCTTGGGGAGGGTATCTTGGACAGGCCCATGACCCTACCCTAGGTACATGACTTCATCATTAGCCCCCGAATGGATCGAGGTTTGAGTCGGGAAGGAGTTGAACATACTTCCGACCCATTCTTGTGCTGCGAGTGTGTCTTGTTTTGGATCAATGAACTTAGGTGACGGCATCAACTTCTTTTTCAGTCGCCTTGATCCATTATTTGTATCCGTCGAGTGTGTTTTCCGTACTTGGAGAACTCCGAATGATAGGACGGAGGAAATATTCCGTCTGACGATTTGCTCTGCGGCGCACGGATTTAGCGGGATTCAAATTTTTGGGAAGCGAGCGGGGCGGAGGGAGCCGAAGTAATCGGATGGGATAAGGCAGGGACGCCTCGATCTTTGCGCCACCTTTTTCGCCACGTATCACGCGGGCGACTGTTGCGGGATTTGACAGGATCGCCCGGGCCTACCAGTCTGTCACTCGGAAGCAACCTCATATAAGGCCCTGGACGGGGGTTTTTGAACAGTGCGCTCTCATTTTCTCCTCTCTTCTCCAGATTTAACCGCCGCGTTTCGCCTCCATCTCAGCGCTGCTGCTCCGTGCGCGTTTCGCCGGCGACGATGGTGAAGGAGAAGACAGCGGCTTTGGAGCGGGCGAAGAAGGCGACGGCGAAGGCGAAGGGAAGGGCAACCAGTCGGGGTGGACCTTCGTCAAGGGTCGGCTTGCCGCAGGGCTGGATCCAGGGCGACTGGATCCGCTCGACGATCCGTCAGAAGGATCTTGACGACATGGCCAATGAAGGATGGATCCCCCATGGATCAGCGCGGCTCCCGGGGAAGGAGTCGGAGCCGCAGCCTCGGGAGGGTGAGTGTGTTCTCTTGGCCACCCATGTTGACCGCGGGTTTTCTCTGCCGCCTCACCCTTTCTTTCGGGGATTTCTGAACTTCTTTGGGGCACAACTTCACCACTTCACTCCCAACTCCATCGTGTATCTCGTTGCTTTCGTGTCTTTGTGCGAGAATTTCTTGGGTTGTCGGCCTCATTGGGGTCTTTTCAAGCACATTTTCACCTGTCGCTCCCAGATGGTGAATAAGGCCAATCCGAGTGACGAGAGAACTCAAGTGATTCAGATGTGTGGGGGTCTAGGGGTTCAAATGAGAGGAAAAAGTTCTTTTCCAGCCATGATCTTACCCGAGTCAGTCCGTGGATGGCGATCGACTTGGTTCTCTTGCAAGGACCAGCCGACGCCTTGAGGCGATCGACGGGTCTCCCTCCTTTTCCATGGACCGAGTGAGCAAGCCATCCTCTTTGAAGGTGATCCGGAAGAGAAGGCATGAGTTAAGGTGTTGGTGGAACGCGTTGTTCAGCTCATCCGAGACGGAGTGACTGGCATGGATCTCTTGGAGGTCTTCCTCCGATGACGCATCCAGCCGCTTCAAGCTCGAGATCATCCGATGTGGTTGTACTCCGGCACTGAAGACACCACTCGGATCCACCCGGAGGAGGTCGAGGATGCCATGCTGGAAAGGTGTATGGCGAGCATCACAAGAAACAAGGACAACCCTCGAGGAGACAGGAGGATTCCTCCACTCGACCAGTCATACGAAGTAGACAAGGTCCAATCCTGCATCTTTGACTGTGATCCTGCTTTCTCCATCTTGTTTGCTTAAAATCGGTCGACTGACTTTTGTCTTGTTTGTTGTCTTCCAGGCTACTACTGAGATGTACTCGATGCCCAACGGGGCGCAAGAACAGGTCGAGGAGGAGGAGGGGAGCGGAGGTGAAAGTCAGGAGGAATGGCAATCTGATGGTGAGGAGGACGAAGATGACGACAACTCCGGTGAAGAGGAGGAGGAGGAAGAGGAGGAAGAAGTCGACCCTCCTCGCACGGAAAGGCGATCCAAGCTCACCCATGACCACGCGGTCGAGCGTGGCAAGGCTATCATACTGTGGGGCCGACGAACGCCCTCAGACGACCTCCCGGCGCCGATCGAAAAAGCGCCAAGCAACCCCGGCGACGCCATCAAAGCCGACGAAGGCCTGCCCAAGATGAGGATGGCCATTCCCACCATTTCCGGTAATGCAGAACTTGTGTTTTCTTGTTTGGCATGGACATACTTTTGGTCGACTCGTTGGTGATCAACTGATTCCTGAAATCTGCAGCGCTGCTACCTCCGAGACCTCAGCCAGGAACGAAGACCAGGAAATGGAAGATGCTGCCACCTCTAACCTTGGTATGATCTCTGTAGTTTCGCTTTTGGTCGATTGGATTTCTGTTTTTAACTTTGAATCTTTCCTGTAGTCCCACCTCATGTCATTGATCTCCCTGATGATGACGATGAGGCGCCGCTGAGGCGGAGGAGGAATAAAAATGCGCCTGCCGGCAAGACTGCTCAGGTTGTATTAGTGCCTGAGACGCTGGTTCAGGAAGGTGGCAATACCACTCGGACTTCCGTGTCCTTCGCTGTGCCGCTGACGAGTGTTCGGCCTTCATCGTCGACTGTTGTCCCGCCCTCCCTTTTCGCCACACACCACGTCCCAAAGGACCAAGTGGGTGCTGCTAAGGAGGCTACACGCCAGGCGGGGATCATGATGGAGCAGGTGAAGGTGGTCCGGGAAGCCAGCCAGGCGGCCTATGATGCTAGCTTAGCTCTTCAAAACAATGTCCAGGTTAGTTGGTCACCGCTTGTTCTGTTAGGATATGCTACCTGAAAACTCTTCTTTCTGAAGATCTTTGTATCTGTACACCCACTGGGTGTGTCGATTGAATTTTTAGATTGGCGGGGGCATGGCGAGTGCACCCACTTGGGTGTAGTCCCCGAGACTATGGTGGATCATGGCAATGATCGTAGTCTTTATACTTTGAATTTCTTTGCTAACTTCTTCACTCGGTCTGGTCAGACCATGTCGAATGGAATCTTGGAACCGGTGGGGGCACGCTGAGTGCACCCACTGGGTGTAGTCCCCGAGACTATGGTGGACTGCTGGCAGTCGACTAAAGTCTGAAGAACCTTTTTTTCAGATCATGATGATACCGTGGCTGATCTTTGGCGATTAGCTATGGTTTAGGATCATAACCTTTTGCCTCTTTCGGTCGACTGATCGAACCGAGTCGGTAGAACTAGTGGGGGCACACTGAGTGCACCCACTGGGTGTAGTCCCCGAGACTACTGTTGAATATTTTGATTCGGCTGTAGTCTTAGAAATGCTATGATTTTTCTCTTAGTCACTCGGAAGCAACCTATCTTTGATGTCTGTGGCTTGACTCTTCGCAGAAATCCTGCGAGCTTGTGGCTCGCTATACTGAATTGGAAAACAAACAGATCCAGCTCAACCTTGACTTGAAGCTTGCTCAGGAGAACTTGCAGAAGGCGAGACGAAGCAAAAGGTATGGCTGGTGAGAACTTGACGACTGTCTTTATCTTTCTGCCCATTCCTAATTCTGATCTTATTGTCATTTTGCAGATAAAATGGAGGAGGCTCTAAAGAAGAAGGACCATGACCTTGCCGAGGCACAGAAAGCGGCTTTGGACAAAACAAAGCTCGTGGAAGAAAAACTGGCTTCAGTCGGTAAACTTGAAGAGGAGAACGCCAACCTGAAAGCTGCTCTCGAAGCGGCCAACAAGGAGGTTAGCCGACTGAAGAATGACAAGATAGCCCTGAGTGACAAGGTCGGGCGAATCAAGCGGGGAAGAAGAACGATCTGGAGGCTTATCCGGGAGGGCTCGCCAAGAAGTTATTCCTCATGCTTGAAGGTAATCCCTTCTATCCGACCGACTTGTTATCACCGACTCATCATAGAACCGTTAAGCTTGAACTCGAGTTGCGTTTACGAATTCTGCCAGAACTTCGAGGAGGAGACCCGGTCAGTGGAGACAAGCCTGGACCCCATTAACTCTCCCGTGAAGGATGAAGCCGCTATGAACGATGCTCGACCGGAGTCTCGAGTTCTTTGGTGTGGTGGACTACCTCGCTCGATCAAGGTTGCGGTGTCGCGAATCGACCACGACACTGCCAGCGAGACCCTTCAAAACGACCTCGAGTCTTTAATGACTCGGTGAATGACGTTCAAGTCGAGTGCAGGAATGAAAAAGTCTTCGCCGGTGTGGTGCCAATGTTGCTCGTCCTCGGTCCGTGTTCACCGCAAGGAGGCGCGAGAGGAAAAGTCAAGGCGTCCATCAAAGTTGCCAATACGAAGAAGTACGACTTCCAATCTTTCATGGAGACCTTCATTGCTGCTGCCACCCGGATTGCTGATGGAATCGACCTGGACCAGTTTGTCGCGCCTTCCAGTCCTCCACCTGAGGAGTAAAAAACTTCTATGCTTCGTCTTAAATTTGCCTCGGAAAGCCGAGTGGTTTTGTAACCGATAAACTTTTACAGGCTTGATGCCTGAGCACTTCTGAATCCGTAGGATGTTATGTGAACTTGGCTTATCATTGAATATGCTTTCATTTGCCTTCGAGCGAACTTTGTTCTTCACTCGGAATATACTTGATGCTTGAGACGCAGCTCGAGGTGGAAAATCCAGTCGACCTGCACTTCATCGTTCTTGCAGGTAGGGATGGAGCACAGATTGCAGTCGACCTGCGTCCTTGCGGATCAGGATGGAGCGCATGTTGCACTTGTGGCGCAACTCCGAAGGAGAAGGTAGCAGTCGACCTGCACCTCGTCGTCCTTGCGGATCGGAATGGACCGCACGTTGTACTTGTGGTGCAGTTCCGAAGGAGAAGGTAACAGTCGACCTGCACCTCGTCGTCCTTGCGGATCGGAATGGTTTTCATACTTAGGCGAGTACTCGGACTGCATCTAAGCCTCCGAGTGGGAGGGTTGCTCTCCACTCGGTAGGATTTTTAAATACTTAGGTGAGTACTGGACTGCAGCTAAGCCTCCGAGCGGGAGGTTTGCTCTCCACTCGGTAGGATTTTTAAATACTTAGGCGAGTACTGGACTGCAGCTAAGCCCCCGAGTGGGAGGTTTGCTCTCCACTTGGTAGGATTTTTCAAACTTAGGCTAGTCTTGGATCTGCAGCTAAGCCCCCGAGTGGGAGGTTTGCTCTCCACTCGGTAGGATTTTCAGATACTTAGGTGAGCACTGGACTGCAGCTAAGCCCCTGAGTGGGAGGTTTGCTCTCGACTCGGTAGGATTTTCAGATACTTAGGCGAGCACTAGACTGCAGCTAAGCCCCCGAGTGGGAGGTTTGCTCTCCACTCGGTAGGATTTTTAAATACTTAGGCGAGTACTGGACTGCAGCTAAGCCCCCGAGTGGGAGGTTTGCTCTCCACTCGGTAGGATTTTTCAAATTAGGAGAGTACTGGACTGCAGCTAAGCCCCCGAGTGGGAGGTTTGCTCTCCACTCGGTAGGATTTTCAGATACTTAGGCGAGCACTTGATTGCAGCTAAGCCCCGAGTGGGAGGTTTGCTCTCCACTCGGTAGGATTTTTGTATGAGCTCAAGGAGAAGGCAGCAGTCGACCTGCACCTCGTCGTCCTTGCAAAGCGCACATTCTATTAAATACTTAGGCGAGTACTGGACTGCAGCTAAGCCTCCGAGTGGGAGGCTGGCTCACCACTCGGTAGGATTTTAAACTCTTAGGCGAGTACTTGGACTGCAGCTAAGCCCCCGAGTGGGAGGCTGGCTCACCACTCGGTAGGATTTTAAACACTTAGGCAAGTACTTGGACTGCAGCTAAGCCCCCGAGTGGGAGGCTGGCTCACCACTCGGTAGGATTTTAAAGTACTTAGGCGAAACAGATTCGCAGCTAAGCCCCCGAGTGGGAGGCTGGCTCACCACTCGGTAGGGATTTTTTTTACAAACTTAGGCGAAACGGATTCGCAGCTAAGCCACCCACTGGGGGGGTTTCTCATGTAAACAAAAAGTAATAACAATCACTGGGAAAATTATAACATTCTTGTCTTCGATAAACAAACTACAGAGGTACTTTTATTACATCTCATCCGAGTGAGTACTTAAGTATAAAAGGGGCGGAGCAGCTCCACATTCCAAGCTCGAGGCTCATCAATCTGGCGATCGACGTTGTAAAGATGGTATGCTCCATTGTGGAGAACTCTGGTGACGATGAAGGGACCTTCCCAAGTGGGAGCGAGCTTGTGTGGTTTCTGCTGATCCACTCGGAGGACCAAGTCTCCTTCTTGGAAGGCTCGACTCTTCACATTTCTGGCATGGAATCGACGCAAGTCTTGCTGATAGATAGTCGAGCGGATCAGGGCCATCTCTCTCTCCTCTTCTAGGAGGTCGACTGCATCCTGCCGGGCTTGTTCCGCTTCATCTTCAGAGTAGAGTTCGACTCGGGGCGCATTGTGAAGCAGGTCGCTCGGCAGAACTGCTTCAGCTCCATAGACCAGAAAAAATGGAGTTCGTCCAGTCGACCGATTAGGGGTAGTCCTCAATCCCCAAAGAACTGACGGAAGCTCGTTGACCCATGCGCCTGCTGCGTGCTTGAGATCGCGCATCAGTCGGGGTTTCAGTTCTTTGAGAATTAGACCGTTTGCTCTTTCCGCTTGTCCATTCGACTGGGGGTGAGCGACTGAAGCATAGTCGACTCGTGTGCCTTGAGAAGCGCAAAAGTCTTTGAATTTGTCGGAATCGAAGTTTGACCCATTGTCAGTGATGATGCTATGCGGAACTCCACATCTGAATATCAACTCTATGACGAAACTGATAGCAGTGCACGCATCGAGATTCTTGATAAGCTTGGCTTCGATCCACTTAGTGAACTTGTCGACTGCCACCAGTACATGGGTGAAGCCGCTCCTGCCAGTTCTCAGTGGTCCAACCATATCCAATCCCCAAACAGCGAAGGGCCAGACGAGCGGAATGGTCTTCAAGGCTGAGGCGGGTTTGTGTGACATATTGGAATAGAACTGACATCCTTCACACTTGTCGACTATTTCCTTCGCCATTTCATTTGCTCTTGGCCAGTAAAATCCCGCTCGGTATGCTTTAGCCACAATGGTCCGAGAGGACGCATGATGACCACAGGTCCCCAAGTGGATATCATCAAGAATTATCTTACCTTCTTCTTGTGTTATACATTTCTGGCTGACTCCAGTCGTGCTTTCTCTGTACAACTGTCCCTTGATCACAGTAAAGGCCTTGGATCGGCAGACGATCTGTCGAGCCTCTTCTTCGTTCTCCGGGAGCTCTTTCCTTAGGTTATATGGCGATATGCAGCCTTTATCCGGTCGGGAGTGATGACCAAAACTTCCATGATCAGGTCGACCACAGCTGGGACCTCAACTTCAGTCGGATCAGTGACACTTTTCGGCTGTGGGGCTTCTTCGGTGAAAGGATACTCTTGAACTGATGGTGAGTGGATGTGTTCCAAAAACACATTGCTGGGAATGGCTTCTCTCTTGGAACCTATTTTTCCTCAATCATCAGCTGCTTGATTTTTCAGTCGGGGTATATGGTGAAGCTCTAACCCTCGAATTTCTTCTCCAAATTTTCTCAACGCATTGCAATAACCAGTCATGGCTGGACTTCTGACGTCCCACTCCTTCATCACTTGATTAACGACTAGATCTGAGTCGCCATAGACCATGAGGCGACAGACGCCGAGTGAAATGGCCATACGCAACCCATACAACAGTGCTTTGTATCCTGCTTCATTGTTGGAAGAATCAAAGTGGATCTGGAGCACATATCGAGCTTATCTCCTCGGGGAAACCAACACTACCCCAAAGACCGAAACCATTCAGCATCTTAGAACCATCAAAGAACATGGTCCAAAGGTTCGAGTGAACTTGAGTCGGTAGTTGCTGTTCAATCCACTCGGCGATGAAATCTGCTCTTGCTTGGGACTTGATGGCTTTCTTTGCCTCAAACTTGATATCAAGGGAAGGAGTTCAATCGCCCATTTCTCCACTCGACCAATTTGCATCTACATTATGCGAGAATCTCTCGACAATGGGGCGTCGCTGATGACTGTAATGGAATGGTCAGAGAAGTAATGAGCAACCTTCTTCGTGGTCATATAAATCCCATAAACAAGCTTCTGATAATGAGGATATCTTTGCTTTGATGGGGTCAACACTTCAGAAAGATAATATACTAGGCGCTGAACTTTGAAGGCTTTTCCTTCTTCTTCCCGCTCGACCGTAAGTACTGTACTGACGACTTGTCCTGTGGCTGCAATGTAAAGCAGCAAAGGCTCTTTCTGATTGGGGCAGCAAGCACCGGCTGGGTGGAGAGCGAGCTTTTAGCTATGCAAACGCTGCATCGCCTTCGGGAGTCCACTCGAACTTGTCTGACTTCTTCATCAGTCGGTAAAGAGGCAATGCCTTTTCACCGAGACGAGAGATGAATCGACTTAAAGCGGCCAAGCATCCAGTAAGCTTCTGGACGTCGTGCACATGCACAGGGCGTTTCATTCGGAGTATAGTACCAACTTTTTCTGGGTTGGCGTCGATTCCTCGTTCGGAAACAAGAAAACCGAGTAACTTTCCGCCAGGAACTCCGAATGTGCACTTTGATGGATTAAGCTTGATATCATACCTCCTGAGATTGGCAAATGTTTCAGCAAGGTCAGTCAACAGGTCGGAACCCTTTCGTGATTTGACCACAATATCATCCATGTATGCTTCCACATTCCGACTGATTTGAGTGAGCAAACACTTCTAAATCATCTTCGTGAACGTGGCTCCAGCATTCTTGAGGCCGAATGGCATGGTGACATAACAGAAGCACCCGAATGGAGTGATGAAAGATATTTTGATCTCGTCAGGTCCATACAGACGGATCTGATGGTACTCGGAATAGGCGTCTAAAAAAGACAACCGCTCACATCCCGCAGTCGAGTCGACTATTTGGTCAATGCGGGGGAGAGGAAAATGAACTTTCGGGCAGGCCCGATTGATATGTTTGAAGTCGATGCACATGCGAATTGACTTGTACTTCTTGGGGACCATGACAACATTGGCGAGCCACTCGGAGTGGTAAATCTCTCGGATAAACTCCGCTGCTAAGAGCCGAGCCACCTCCTCGCCAATGGCTTTTCTCTTCTGGACGGCGGACCGTCGAAGATGTTCCTTGATAGGTTTAACTTTCGGGTCGACTCGTAGACGGTGCTCAGCCAGCCCCCTGGGAACACCCGGCATGTCAGAAGGCTTCCATGCGAAGATGTCCCAGTTCTCACGGAGGAACTGTATGAGCGCTTCTTCCTATTTGGAGTCGAGTGTTGCAGAGATATGAGTCGGAGCAGCATCGGGGTCGGTCTGGTGAATGTGAATAGGCTTTGTCTCACCGGACGATCAAACGTTGATTCCGTGGCGGGCTTCTTGGCTCGCAACAAATCACTACGGTCTGCAGTTTTCTGGTATTCCTGCAGTTCTACCATCGCCATCTGAGCATCGACGATCTTCGAGCCTTTCGGAAACACTCTTCCGCTTTCTTCCGATTGCGCGTGTTGATCACACCTTTGGGGCCTGGCTTCTTCAAATTAAGGTACACATTACATGGTCGAGCCATGAAGCGTGCATCGCCGGCCTTCCCGAATAAGCGTGATAAGCACTCTGAAATCCACGACCTCAAAGGTCAACTTTTCTTCTGAAAATTCTTGGAAACACCAAAACCACATCGAGAGCAATTTGGCGAGTGACTCAACCTTCTTTCCAGGAATGACTCCATGGAAGCTCATGTTGTCGGTAATCGAAGTCCGACATCGGAATGCCCATCCCTTTCAACGTCTCTGCGTACAGTATATTCAGGCCACTAGCACCATCCATCAAAACTTTAGTTAGTCAAGTGCCTTCGACGACTGGGTCGACCACCAAAGCTTGCCTCCCAGGGGTGGCTATGTGCGTCGCGAGATCAGACTGGTCGAATGTGATGGCGGTCTGAGACCATTTCAAATAACTGGGTATCGCCGGAGCGACCATATTCACTTCTCGGTTGATAACTTTCAATCGACTTTTGCTTTTAACGTAAGCAAAAATCATCAGGGTGGAATTGACCTGGGGGTATCCACCATCACTATCTTCCTTGTCCTCTACTTTGTCCGACTCCTTTTCCTTATCCTTGGGCTGCTTCCCACAGGCTAGCTGGATCAAGAAACCAACAACTTTGTCGAGTGGTATGCTTTGGGTAAATGAGTTTACCCTCTTCATCTTTCTTTGTGTGAATGTGACATGGCAAGTCCAATACATCATTTCCATCTTGGTCTTTCACTTTTTTGGGGTTCCAAGGCCCCTTGGGTTTCCCTTTAAACTTTCCTTGAGTCACGGCCAAGGCTTCTCCAGGAGCAGTTGGCTCGGCTTTCCGCTTCTGCTTCCGACTGGAGTTCCCTCCCCCGGTTTCATGAGCGGCTGACTTGTACTTGCCACTCCGGAGCCGATCCTCTTCTTCACCATTGGCATACTTGGTGGCAATCTCCATCATTCGACTCAGGGTCATGTCTCCGGTCCGACCGAATTTCAAACGTAGCTCTCTGTTCTTAACACCTTCCTTGAAGGCACAGACTGCCTGATGATCAGATACATTCTCTACCGTGTGATGCAACGTGATCCATCTCTGGATGTAATCCCTCAGAGTTTCATTCGACTTTTGCACGCAAGACTGTAGCTCTGTCAACCCTGCTGGTCGCTTGCAAGTTCCTTCAAATGTTCGACAAACACTCGGCGAGATCTTCCCAAGTGTAAATGTCGTTGGGTGCCAACCGATTCAACCATGCTCTGGCCGAACCCTCCAACATAAGGCGGATGCTTCATGGCCACCTCATCGTTGCCGCCGCCAATCTGAACAGCCACTCGGTAGTCCTCAAGCCAAGTATTAGGTTTGGACTCACCAGTAGAAACTTACTAACCCCGATCGCCAACCTGAAGTTGGGAGGAATCACTACTTGACCACGATGGCTCTGCTGAAGCACTCTCACAGTCTGAGGCGTGCACTCTGCTGCCGGTGGGGCATCTGTCATGACCTCCTCGGTGAGCTCTGTTCCTGTCGACCAAACCACGAACAAGAATGGATCTCGCATCAAAGCACAGTTCTCTGGGGTCGTCGAATCCTTCGCCCAAAGACCTTGAGGGCGTCTGTCATCCTGCTGTCGAGGCGCGTATGATCCACCCCTTGGGGGAGGGGTGGGCACTCGACGTCGATCATCACGATCGAATCGGTGATCATACTACTCACGGTCCTTGTACTGATCATCCCGCTGGCTTCCACGTTCCTCACGCCTCGGGGGCGATCTTGGACTATGGGCCAACTGGACTGTATTCGCAGCGACGGATCTGCTGCGAATCCTATTCCGCGACTGCGATACAACTAAATTTTGATCTCCTGCTGCCCGGAGTAAATCTCTGATCTGTAGGAAACCCCTACCAGCCTCTGACTGGGAAGGCTGAATAGACTCTGCTATACGGGCTGCAGCTGCTAGATTCTGAATCGGAGTTCGATATACCTGAGTCGGTGGTGGAAAGAGTTGACGTCGACTAGATGACGGGACCCATTGTCGTGCTCGTTCGTCGAGTACTCGCTGGAGATTCTCCAGTCGAGTGCGCTCAGCCAAGTTGGCCAAGCGCGCGTCTTCTAAGGCACGGGCCTCGGGGGTTTCTCCAACGATAGGAGTGTGAAGTGCATCCATGTTCCGGCGGCGAAGTTCCTCCCTCTGCAGTGAAGTGAGTGGCTCGGCAAGTACTCTTCATGGGCTTGCGACGGATCGCTTCTTGCCGCCGCCACCGTCGGGCGCTGAGGAAAGCCGGGGGCTGTGTGGCCCATCGACCATCGACTTCCGTCATTGGATCCTTCTTTGTCGCTTTCGGATGCGATCTCTGCGAAGCGGTCGAACAGTAGTAGAGAGATTCGTCGGGCTTGATTGCCGCGACTTGGGGAGTGGCCGACTAGTGGGCCACCGCGTGCCTCACCCACCGCTGGAGCCTCGACCGACCAGAGCGCTTGCGCCGGCGGGAGACCGGAAGGGAGGACGGCACAGGAGCCGACAAATACTGGGTCGACGGTTGCCGCAGGAGGGCCGCCAGACGCATGCTTGGAAAGTCGTTACCCATGAGCGAGGGCGCGTCGGCGTCGAGTGGAGCCTCCACGAAGCCAAGCGAGTCGTCGGCGATGAACGTGAGTGCGCCGAGACGGATCTCGCGGCCCTCAACCAAAACTCCACCTGAAACCATGATGAAGGGGATCAGAAAGATTGCAACTTCTCCAATAAGTCGCTAAGACACCTGCCCCACGGTGGACGCCAACTGTCGTGGTTCTAACTCTGACAGTAAGGTAGGGGGTAGGAATGGAGAGGCAAGATCCTAGCTATGGAGCAGTTGTATTCGCAAGATGTTTACGAGTTCAGGCCCTTCTCTGAGGAAGTAACATCCCTACGTCTCGGAGCCCGGAGGCGGTCGACTGTATTATGTGCGTATGAGTTGCAGGGGTGCGAACCCTTTACATCGAGGAGGGTGGCTTATATAGAGTTCGCGGACCCTCCAAATTTCGCTATGCAGGGATTAAAGTACATTAAGACCGGGGGTTACTGGTAACGCCCCACATAAAGTGCTATGATGACCATAAAAGCTACTTAATGACCGACCGTTTGTGTGCAGATTAACTTTAGATCTCCTGGCGGTCGAGTGGTTGGCTTCATGGTCGAGTGTCTTCAAGTCCGTCGAGTGGAACCCTTCCAGGTCGACTGAAAGGTGGTTTCTTCTAGAGATGTCCTTGGGGAGGGTATCTTGGACAGGCCCATGACCCTACCCTAGGTACATGACTTCATCACGGCCAGCACCGCCGCATCCCGCCGGCGGCGCGCACCCACCAGATCCGAGCAGAACGCCCCGATCCGCCGCCAAAACGGTCAACCGCTGCTCCTCCACCGCGAGGAAGAGAGGAGGGGCCGCCGCCCCAGCATCCAGCGCCACCGCGCCGTAGAAGAGGCCGGAGGGCCAGATCCACGCCGGCTGGCCCGCTCAGCGTCATGGCGGACCTCCATGCGTGTGGGAGAGGAAAAGCCCGCCGCCACCGGCAATCGCAGGCTTTGCCCGTGAGGGGCCTTGACAGGCGAGGAGGAAGCGGCGAGGGGTGGCGGCGGCGGCGGGGTTAGGGCACCCGAGCCGCCCCCCTGGAGAGCGACGCGGGTGGGAGGTTGAGCGATGATGAGATTTTACTTCATCGGGTCGTGAATCTCTTGAGTGTTCGATTTGGAAGAACTCTTGACTAGTTAGTCTGAAAATGTTTTGAAAGTGGGGTGACACCATGCTTACCCCCCCCCCCCCCCCCCCCCCTCCATATATGGCCGAGGGCCCTTTCGCAAAAAAAATGTACAGATCACAAGCAACATTTGTTTACAATTGGAGGATGGAGCCAAGAAATTGAAGCGGCTCACACGGAAGTTTACGTCTTGCTTTGGATGTCGAGGTGTAATAATTTATTTACAATGAGTCTTGATGTAATGCGACCTGTCACAGTTTGGTCCTTGTTATCCTTTTGGTTGTATTGCGGTTTGTTTTGGATAGCTATGATGCAACCGTGTTTCCATTAAAAAATAATGGTCCATATGTGGGGCTTCCTTTTTCTCGCTTCATAATGAAGTCTTTGCTCATTGAGACTTAGCAATTTCAAGTGCTCAAAGAAACAAAAACCACCAAAGATTGGATCCACCCTGCTCTTTATACATATTAAGATACCTGCAGGCCTCTATTGGTTGATACATACTAGTAGTATGATGGGTGTATTTCTCTACTTTGTTGGTGGTACAGTGGAGGATCTTAAATATGGTTATCCATGGCATGTGCCAACTGCTAATACAGCTACAACAACAGCCGAAGTCTTACATAATTTGAACATAGGGCTGCACTGGTCCTGCAGTCCATGAGTGGGACTCTCTTTCTTGCTTGAAAGTGAAGTTTTTTGTTCACAGAGACTTGAGATTTCGAAGTGCCAAAAAAAGATATCCAATTAGTGATTGGATCCCACTACTGTGCCCTCTATAAAGAATCGCATAGCTTCTTTTAGCCAGCCAACCTGTGAACGATCAGATTAGCTTGCTCCCACTAAGTTGCAAAGTCTATTTTGTTGGACATGATTTATTTTTTGCGGGTAAAACACTTGTATAACTCAATCACAGGAGGATTACAATCAACATTGTTCAGCTCAATCGCAGCTGGAGGTCCAGAACCTAACCAAGTCATTGTTCTACCTTCCGTACGAGCAAAAATAGTTAAACAATTGCTAACCCTATTTTAAGAGCCTTTTATGCTTTGTATCCACTTGATGCTACATTATGAGTTAATAAAAGCGTCCTTTATCGAAAACCCTATTTTAAGAGTGCCTAATATGAGATGATAAACTTGAAAAGCGATGGTGATTCAAATGAAGTATCCACGTGATAAAATATCCCGTCCTAGCACCTCTCACGATAGCAACTACCATCATCCAAATCTTCAGAAGACAGTTTAAACAGCTAATAGAAAATCATAAAAGAAATCTTGCAGCAGAAGTGGACTATAGGCCACACCACATACTTTGATTTTTGTGTGTGTGAATATATAGTAGCTTTAATTAATTTATTTATCTTATGTCCAATTTATTACCAGCTGAGAATGTATATACTCTGCGAGTAAGTCAAATTTACAATAAATATTTTATGACACGGCACCCAGGTATTTTAGTGGTATTGTCAAATTAGTTTCATAATATATTTTTTTTGAAAGAAGTTTCATAATATTTGAACCATTCGAATTACTATGTAAAATCTGTGAACTCGATGACACAAAATAAGATACATGTCACTGGATATATTCTCATCCATACATGTTCCAAAGTTGTCATTTCCATTACATCCTTTCTACTGCTCTTAAACTAAACACATTTGTATGCTATTCAGTCTCCACCTTGCTACATCAAACATCATTGACTTCAATCTGGTACAGATCTAGACACCCAGAAACAAGAATCTACTCCCTCCGTTCCCAAATAATTATCTTTCTAGCCATCTCAAATGGACTACAAAATACGGATGTATGTAGACATGTTTTAGAGTGTAGATTCACTCATTTTGCTCCGTATGTAGTCATTTGTTGAAATCTCTAGAAAGACAATTATTTAGGAACGGAGGGAGTAGATGACAGAGACTATGAGTCTATGATATTCCTTTGTTGAAATGCAACAGATTAGCATGTCATCCCATCATGGCTACTTTCACAGATTAGAATCTTCAAGAAATACAATGCATATCCATCCAAAACAAAACTGTTGCATCATGCACCACAAGACATTTCCATCGCTCATCCATTCAGTCACCTTTTTTTCCTTCTTATCAGTGACAACCAAAGACACCTCATTCAGTCATCTTTACTCTTTTACCAGAAACGACACCACTTTCCAAGCAACATCACATCTTTGGCAGAAAGCCATCAGAAGAGAGCACGTAGTGCATATCTATGCCCGCTCCCTCCATCCAAAACCATTGTGACACTATTCATGGTGTTCAGCTTCCCTTTGCTTTTCAGTCACCCTAGCCATCCAACACCAATCATCTTTGCTTTTTTTTCACCTCGGCATGCATGTGATTGGTTGGTCCAGCATCCAGCATCTTGCAGTTTCTGTTAGGAAGGTCATAGTCAGGCCCATGGCCATTCTATTCTACCTCTACAATCTACCCGTCCCTTGCCCATCAACTTAATTTGTGTTTAGGTATCCACCATGTATTGCCATGTCCCACGGATACCTAAACACAAATTAGCTACTCCTTCGGAATTCTTATGAAATTAGCTATATTACATAGTATTTTTTTTTTTTGAGAAAACCATCATGAGGTCTTATCTCATGTTTTCTTCTTTTTTCTTGCATGAGAAACTTTCAATCTATTCATCTTCAATCATGGTCATGTAAAGAACATCAGAGTAATAAAAATTACAATCAGGTCCGTGGACCACCTAGTGACGACTACTAGCATTAGAGCAAGCCGAGCGCGCGCCACCGTCATCACCCCTCCCTCGTCGGAGCCGGGCAAACCTTATTGTAGTAGACAGTTGAAAAGTCATGCTAAGGGCCCCATAGGACCAACACAATAGAGCAGCAATCATCGCCGAAGAAAGTCGTAGATCGGAAGGATCAAATCTGTAAACACGCAAACGAAGACGAACAAAGACCGGATCCAAACAGATCAACCGAAGATCAGCACCGACCGAATCCTGCAAGATCTAATAGAGACACACCTCCACACGCCCTCCAACAATGCTAGTCACACTATCAAGACAATGATAGAACGTGGGAGACGTTATTCCTACCGAGAGACCCATGTTTTCTTTTCTTTATGTCTGTATAATTCCTTTGCTTTTCCTGCATGAAATTCAACGATATTTTGAAAAATTTCGTGTGGTTTTGGTTCCCATAGAAATCTAGAACACATGACATCTGAATTACAGTATTTTTCCTATTCTAAATTTCGAGTCCAGTGTTGGAAAAGGGCCCTAAAAGCCGAAAAGTACTTGCAGCTACCGAGCTCCACTGCTCTTGGTATTTGAAAATTTTGAAAAACACACTTTTGGTACTCAAAAAAATCTTAAACAAATACGTGGATACATACACATATTCGTAAGGCCTGGTAAGAATCTGGAAAAGAAATACTTTGTATTTTAGGAAATACAAAAAAGAGAATTTTCTGACAGAAGTGGCACCCTTTTTATCCTATATACTGTTAGAAATTTATTTATTTTCCTATAGCCCAAAACAAAACGAGATTTCTACCGAAACTTGACACGTGTAATCGGAATGTGTATACGTATCCCCAGGAAAAATTTCATATTTTTCTAAAACTTCAAAAACCTGAATTTTAAAATGTTTAAATATAGAGAGCAGTGGAGCTCGGTTGCTGCAACGCCTCTCCCCCCTAAAAGCCCATTAGACATGGCAATTTTTGTAAGGGGAAGCGCAAGCGAGCTGGATCCCCTGGAACGGAAGCAAGTTACCCGTACCCGGCACATCATCACTTGCTTAGCCATCCATCTCTTGAAGCTTAGTTCTGGCCAACCACAGCACCCAGGTACCATGCCTTTTCCCCGCACAGTTCAGTTTAGTACTAGAAAGATGAGGATGTTCCACCGTCCATGAAGGTGAAATTTATGAGACCTACATTACCACCACTGCTGGTACATGGAGTACCTCATAGTACTGTACGAGACTACCACCTCCATATAAATATGAATCTAGTGGTCGACAGATACATACTACACACTACACCATAGGGATTTGCAACTTTGTAAGCAAGCAAGCTAGCTCCACCATGGATGAGTTCACTTTCCCCACTATCCCAGGCGGGCAGTGCAAGCTCGCGCCGTTCCCTCCGCCGTGGTTCGTCGCCGCCGTCGCGGAGGAGGAGGACGACGGCGGCAGCAGCAGCGGCTCGCCGTGGGGCCGCGACGAGAAGATGGACATGCTGTGGGAGGACTTCAATGAAGAGCTCGCGCGCGCGCCGCCGGTGTGCCCTCTCAGCCCCGTGAGCAAGGGGGGCGGGCTGATGGCGATGACGATGATGAAGGAGGCCGAGTGGTTCTACAGCGACGGCGACGATGACGGCGGTGTCATCGAGGCGAGGAAGCGTACTGGCAGTGGCAGGCACATGGTGGTCCGGCGCCGGAGGTGGAGCCTGCTGCTGATGCTCAGGCTGCTCAAGAAGCTCTTCCTGGTCAAGAAGTCCAGGAACGGGAGAACCGCGCCAATCTGATCACATCAGATGAGCTGTAGAAGTTGATGCAGAAATTATTGGTGCGGTGCATCAGTCAGTACTCAGTAGTGCGTGCATAGTTGATACTTATATCGGAAATCATATACTCTACATGTGTAATTTTGCTTTTTTTTCACAAGACTTCTTTTTGGCTGAAGAGTGTACTCTTCTTCATCTTTCTTTGTTTTGATCAACTTCTTTTTCTTGGCACCAGTATATTTCTTACTACTACAAACAATTGGTTTCCCTCTAAATCATCTAATTTTGGTTTTTGATCGAGTGCATTACATGTTTATCAACATCAACAACACTAGGATGACTGAGATCACAATTCCGTATGGACATTATTTGCTCTTCCATTATCTAATCTTTCTTTGTGACAAGCAAGTTGTGTTGGCAATTGTGTTGTTAGCATTGGGATGGGATGAACATGGCAAAGGTTGTCTGCCACCAACCTCGTAGATGCAGGTGCATCGCCATCAGGAACCCACCTAAATCAAGGAGCCATTCAATTGCGGCACCGTCACCAACACCTCCAAGCAGCACGTGAAGCAGAAAACCAGACGCCAAAGTCTTCAGCTTCATAAATGTTGCACTTAACAACACACTGCAACAATCACTTCCTCTCACATCAGGGTCACCATTCTGCCAATTAGGGATCTTATTAATCCCCTGCCTGATGATGCCCGGGAGAGGCTAATGATCTTGCTCTGCATGCTACTGGCCTAATCACAATAACCCCACCTAACATCTTCAGATACCTATTTTCCTGATCAATTAACATGCTGGTGTTACTTTACTAACACTTCTGCTACAGTACTACTGGAGTACAAAGAAGTCAATCATAGTACAGAACTCCCTTAGTTTGATCAAGACCTTAGGAGTGAGACTTTTCTGGACCACGCGAGGTGTCGACACGTGGTCGATCACGATCTGGCCTGCCTACGCATGCAGTGTTGGTTGTCTGTAACCGACCAAGTGAAGCAACCAGCCGGTTGGTTCCCAGCAACATGGACAGGTTGTGAACTGTATACGCTGTCAGGTTTGGTGTCACACCAATCTGCACTTGATTCTTGGCTATCCTTCACACATCAGGATGAACCATAACCTTCTTTTTTTTACCTCAAACGTAGACACACAAATGAGATTCTCAAACTACAAGCAAACCAGAAGAACCGGGTGAGTGCAAGCTCTGAAACTGCTCAACATTGAGTAGATCCTAGAATGGCAAGCTATGATCAGTGTCACAGATCGCAGCTAGAAAAGAAACAGTGGTTGAGCAAGCATGATCACAAGAAAGTCTATCTAGGAGTAACAGTTTTCACAGAAACAGGTGCAGTTCATAACCAGAACATGTCACAGTTAGCAACCGATTTTCTCCTTTCATCGCTCAAGCCTTCAGTTGCACACTACACTAGAGCCACGTGTTTGCAGCCACCAGACAAGGCAAAGCTGGCCAGAGATGCACAAGCAGTGAAGCGCATATCATTATCAGCCCATGTGGGGTTTTCTACCTAGGCAGATATTATTCGACGATAATCGACGCAAAAATGCAACAACATACATCAACAAGTTTTAAAGTTATAACTGCAAACTGAAGGGCCTCAGTAAAACCTAGTAGAAATAACACACTCTGTTCAAATAATGCAGAACTACAAATGGCAGCAATGCTACACGGTTATTCTCGAACAGATACGACTGGGCTAACCGATTTACTCCACAATCCAGTAAGAACATAGCTACGTTTATTAGAGAGTAAATTTTTTTAAAATGTCACCAATAATTGAATATTGTGTTCTTATTGCCTTCAAGCGCGCCATTTTTCTTCGAAAAGGAGGGAACCCCTTTTTTAGCCAATGGAAGAGAGCACTCGCCCAACACGTGCACATGACTGTTATTTCTTGCCAGGACCAGGGAGGAATGGGGTTATTTCTGGGACGACTCTGTAGATGTGTACTTTTATGTTGTCCTTTGGGAAGAGCTCGAAGACGCACGCGTCGAACTTCTCCAGATTATTGTCTAGAGAAAACTTGCCCCAGCCACCACTCAAACCGCCAACACAGCGTTCGCTGTAGTAGACATAGTTAACATCCCAAGACTTTCCTTGCGGATTCCAGAGCTTTAACTTCCTGTGGGCACGGGGAAGACACTCCCTTACAAATTCACAGGGTAGATTCTGCAGTACAAGGAAGTGATTCAGGAAAGGAATAACAGCACAAATAAGGCAATGATCAAATACACAGGTATACGACACGACTACTGTCTAGACTCTGAAATATAATTGCGAACCAGTCCACTCAGGTTCAACTCCTAGACTTGGCACGGGTGCTCGCATATTTCCTGGATTTATTTCAGGCCTTCCGGCGCTATTCATTCAGCGGTAAAAAAAACCCTGAAATATAACTGTTTCCCTACTGTGACCTAAACTAGGTCAGCCCAAATTTTGGGTTATTAATTTGGCGGGATTTTTTATTTCAAGTTATACCTTTGTCAAAGTTTTGCAACAATATGTTTTTCTAGTCTCTTCACATGTATAATTTGGATTGACAACCACATACTCCATCACTCGAGTTATCATGTCATTCACACAACTTGACAATTTTGTCGACAAAGATCAGCAGAAATTTATCTCCTAATTACCGATGCAGAGCCAGATGTTGAAAACTTGAAATCAATGAATTCACTGAGCAAAGTCATTAAGAAAATTATCTAACTGAGATAAAATAAATTGAAAAATTAAACGAGTGGTAATTCAAAATTTGCACTAAAGCATCCTGTTCATGCCCAAAAGAATGAGACCATCCATGAATAACTCTTGGTAGTTTCACACAGCTAGCCAACCAAAGCGACACTCAGTGCTCTTTGTGCCCATACAAAAAGAAATGGTTGAAATCTAACAAAGAAGAGATAGTCTTTAATTCGATAGAAGTAATAACATATGTGGAGAAGGTAACATTACCAAGAAAAATCCCACATATACATAAGACTCCTTCATTATCTGAAGACAGAAAGGATTCTTGGATTTAAATTGTTTTGCCCTTAGCAGAGCATTGTCCTTCTGTATTTCAGTTACCAGTCGCCTTTGTGATAGTACTCTTAGTTGTCTCTTACCCGTCGTGCTATCTGACAAGTGCAATATAATCAAATTATTTACAGAAATCACACACTTATGATAATTGCATATCTTACTAAGCACACATTGTAGCAAGCTTAATGATATCAGAAGAGTTTTAGGGATGGACTACTTACTTTGACCACGTCTAGCAACATCCTTACTCACTCCGAGTCGAATGGGTGATGTCAATTCAGACTTGATGCAAGAGATACTTTGTTCTAACATGCTGCTTGAGGAATCAGAATCTGTGATATGGAGAGCATGTTTGTAAGTGAAATATATGTATCCTTACCACTTTCAAATAGTCAACACATTAATTTTTCACACCTAGTGTTAGTAAAAATGATATTAGCCATCTCTAACCTAGAGCTCAGAGATGTTCTCTCTAACAAATTCTTGCATGTATTGACACACCAGATGACCTTCTGAATTACAACGATGAATGACAACCAATAATGTAAGCTGTAGTGTACTAGTCTAGACATGGTATGAATGGCACAAGTCCTTTATGCAATTATTGTGCAAATATGCACACTACACATTGTTGGCTTGTCGCTCCAACAATTCAAATAATTAGACTGCCAATTGTTACTAGCTACTTTTGTTAGATAACAGACGATAGATCCTCACCGGCCTATGCATCTAGAGATGTTACTATGCTGACTATGTCAAAATGAATCATACACTATTTTCAAAATTGAAGACAGGTTTACCTTCAGTACTGTCGAGACTTGTTGAAGCTGACTTGTAAGTACCGACTGAAGCTGCAGGACACCTTTTCTTATCCTTGTCTGAGGCAATAGAGGACTTCTGCAATGCAGAGTCATTTGCATCGATTTCTCTAAGCCCTGAGGACTTCTGCAACGAAGAGTCATTTGCATCGATTTCTCTAACCCTCGAGGACTTCTGCAATGCCGAGTCATTTGCATCGATTTCTCTAACCCTCGAGGACTTGTGCAATGCAGAGTCATTTGCATCGATTTCTCTAACCCTCGAGGACTTGTGCAATGCAGAGTCATTTGCATCGATTTCTCTAACCCTCGAGGACTTGTGCAATGCAGAGTCATTTGCATCGATTTCTTTAACCCTCGAGGACTTGTGCAATGCAGAGTCATTTGCATCGATTTCTCTAACCCTCGAGGACTTCTGCGATGCAGAGTCATTTGCATCAATTTCTCTAACCCTCGAGGACTTCTGCAATGCAGAGTCATTTGCATCGATTTCTCTAACCCTCGAGGACTTCTGCAATGCAGAGTCATTTGCATCGATTTCTCTAATCCTCTTCCTAGTGGTTTGGTTGCTCTCTTCTAAGGGAACAACCACTGCTTCTGGTGGGTCAGCTGCATTCATGTCCACGTTAAGGCTCGTTGGTGCCACGTTACATGTAACAGCCGAAGCTTCAGGCATACCGTTTTCCAAGATACTAGAGCGGTTCTTCGATGTAGAGCCATCTGCATCCATTTCTGTAACCCTCTTCCTAGTGGTTCCATTACTCTCCTCCAAGGGGGCAGCCGATACTTGTGATGGATCAGCTGCATTGATGTCCATGTCCCCTTTACCATTTTCTATTTTAACTACCAGATTCTTGCAAGGCTTAGCATGAAAAGCTGAAGGCTTCTCAATGCACATTCCATCAAAGATAACCACTGAGAATTGTGAGCGTCCATCATAACGGAATGTTAAGAAGTGACCCATCTCAATCGAATGGTCTCTGACAAATTCCTTCCATCCCTTCACAAAGAACAATCCTTCATTGTCTGAAGCCAGCTCTACAAGCCATTTGTTGCCACTTTGACCTTTTAGGGAAACCACTCCAGTAGGCTGACCCTGAAGGTACTGGTTGAATGATGGTGGAATTTTCTACATAGTATCATTAAATAAGGGCTTATTATTTTATCAATAACAACACATAAGTACTTGTTAACAATGTGTGATATGATCACAGCTCGAAGACAAAGCTATAAAAAAAATACTATATGCCGTATCATGTGACAGACTAGATGACACCCAATTGTACTACGCCATTAAAACAAGCCTGAAATAACAGTCTAAAATATGAAAAATGAGCATTCACAACACACATTGCCACAACATCTGAATAGCACTTGTCCCATGCACCTGACAACAAATTAATGCATAGTGCATCTTACACATGGCATATTAATACAAGACGCCGCCTACCGTTAAACCAAGCAATAATGTACTCAAACAGTATAATAAATATATGAACTTTCTAATGAGTTCAGAAAAGAGTAAAATGCACTTCGGTCCTGAGCTTTAATGCTAAATTTTATCCCTCTACTTTGGAAAAAGTTGTCCATAGAGCGATGCGATGAAAACATCACCATTTCACCAGTACCTGGTGTCAACACAAAAATTGTGTTCCTAGTGAATAGACAATTGGAAGGTACTCCTCACAAAGGGGTTAAAGGGAGGGGATTTCACAAGAAACCAAGCTCTTCTTAATTATATGGACTCCAATACTTCTGATTTATGCTTATGACTTCGGGCATTGTTGAAATGAAGTATGAGTTAATTTAACAACTACTCCCTCCGTCCCATAATATAAGAGCATTTTTGACACTACACTAGTGTAAAAAACGCTCTTATATTATGGGACGGAGGGAGTAGTTGCCTCTTTGTTTCTATTTTACTGCCTCTCTTACTAGGGCGCGGAATCACATATATGTTGATGCTGTAAACGAGCCTACCCCAACTTGTTTGGGACTAAAGGCTTTGTTGTTGTTTGTTGATGCTGTAAACGCATTAAGGCAGCAATTAGATCAATAGATAAAATACCATTTATTCACACAAATATCAATTATGCATTATCTCTGCAAGCATGGCAAAGCAGAGCAATAACTCTAACCAGCTAAATGAAACGCAGAACAATTCTCAGCCCTGACACAAGCAGTATAAGGTGTAAGCATGGACAATGCTGTGGTAAACTCTTCCATCCCCATCAAGGACAACTGAAATAAGAAAGATTGCCAAAAAAAATACTAATGTTAAAAGCAGAATGGCATCCATGCTCAAGAATGTACATCCACCGAGGAAATTCCCCTGTCACCAGACAGTGGATCAATCCAAGGGAACACTTTATCTATTCCCACATCCAAAAGCAGAACCAGCTTAGAATCTTCAAAGCAACATGGCACAAGATTCACGAAACACAATAAGTACACATCCATTCCACCTTTGGCATCAGATGCACAATAATTAAAACTATGAAAGGCAAACGCACCCCTAAATCAGATACAACTCTCTGTCTCTATGTTTTTTATTTTTCTGAAATTTACCAAAAATGGGCTCACTAACAACATCAGATGGACAGCGATTTGGGTCGATCAAATAACCAAGCAGCACGCTGAGCACTAAATCAATCAAGGATTTCAAGAAAGCTCACCAATCTCTCCCCGTAGAGCTGCGGCAGGAACACCCTGGCGAATTGCTGACCGAACTTGCCGCCCTCTCCACCATTCTCCTTCTCCTTCCCCTTCCCCTTCTCCTTGTCCGCCGCCGCCATGGCGGCCGCCGCCGCCGCCTCCCTGCTCTCCCGCTCCTGCTCCTCCCGCCACGCGCTCTCCTGCAGCTGCCGCCGCCTCCTGTCCCTCTCCTGCAGCTCCAGCCGCCTGTTCCCCACCATGCCCAACAAAAAGGCTCTACTTCTCTCACCTAACCCCTCTCTCTACTCTCCGCAGGATGTCGCCCAGGTGAGGTTTATAAGCTTCAGTTACCACTGGAGCGAGGAGGGAGTGAGGCACTCACTCACGGTGGGTCTCACCGCCCCTGATTCTCGGCGTGGGTTTTAGCAAGAGATCCCCCGAGTGGTCAAAAGTCGTTTCATTTCACGGAAAGGGGACATGCCTCAGACGAGGATGAAGGGGCCAGAGCCAGAGCTGATGGCCCTCTTTGGGCAGTGTGCGGCAGAGATGGTGCGTGCATGTGCATGAATGGATGGATAGATGGATTTTTTTTATTTTTTTTCTTGGGTTGCGTCTTTTTTTACCGTGCCTTATTTATGCTACTATTGAAGAAGAATTATTCCTCATTCATGTTTATGCATTCATGTTCCTTTCATTTTGGATTTTGGAAGCATTCATGTTCCTTTGTCACCCGAGATTGTGGCAATCTGGCTGACAAAAATAAAATGGTTGTGATACAGTTGGAACTTTGGTTGCATTCTCATTAAATTGAATTTTGGACGGGTGCTACTGACCTGACATCCTTAGAATTGAGCAGTCGCTATGAATGTGATGATCTGGGATTTGCATTCTGTATATGAGACTTTTTTTTGAGAAATTTTTTCATCTATTCATCTCCAATCATGGCAGTACAACGAATACCAAAACAATAAAATTACATCCAGATCCGTAGATCACCTAGCGACAACTACAAGCATCAAGCAAGCAAGGCCGTCATTATCGCCCTCCTCGTCGGAACCGCAAAACTTGTTGTTGTAGACAATGAAGTCGTGGTAAGACTCACGGGATCGGCGCCATGTAACGAAGAATCGCCGCCAATGAAGAGTAACGTAGATCGGAAGGATCCAACCTGAAAACACATGAACATAGACAAACTACGACCAGATCCGAGCAAATCCATCAAGGACAGATTCGCCAGAGACACATCTCCACATGCCCACCGATGATGCTAAATACACCATCGAGACGAGGCTATGCGGGGAGAATCTTATTCCAACTTCAGGGAGCCGTCGTCATCGTCATCTTCCTGAACAGGACACAAACATCAAAACGCGAAGAAACAACTGAAAATAGAGACCTCCCACCGGCAAGGATCGAGATCCACCATACCGATATGGCCTTAAGGCCACCGAAGACGAAGCGGACTGACGGCGGCGGCGACTATATATGAGACCCTTTAGTGATGACAATGGTTGAAACATCTAGCCGGCGGTGGCGAGGCGATGCGTCATCAACAACATGGAATAATTTCTCCCGGTTCTATGGTCATTCAGGGGATATTGGTCGGCGGCGGTGCAAGGCGTGTGAAGCTTCGTCCAGGGTAAGATCTTGGGCCCCGTTTTTCTATGATTTGTCTGGGCGGTGTTGGACGTCGTCATTCGGTGGAGTGGATGGTGATGGTCCGTGTATTTGTCTTTTAGTTTCTTCTCCGTCCGGCAAATTTGACCATTTTGACCTCTGGGCGAAATCAATTCATGGAATGAACTGCCCGTGAAACTATTTCACACTCCTAACCTTTTTGTGTAGCGCCTGTCACGACGGCGCGCGACCTCTTGTGGCAGCGCCTAGCACGGGGCGTTGCACACCACCGTGGCAGCCCTCGGGCTCAAGATTTCAAGAAGGTAACGCCTCGCTAGGGCGCCACACATGTAATGTCTGGCCAGTACAGAGGGCGCTGCACCGGTGACTTAGATGCCACCGCCCGCTCCTCCCCACCCCACCCATTCATTCGGTTTTGAAGTAATGTATAGCAAAGCGGCGGCGGGTTCCTCCTCTCCCCTCTCAATCCCTCTCCCAAATCCTTCAGATCCGACGATTTGGTCCGTGCATTTCTTCACCAATCCATCCTAGAAGGTACTCTCTTCCGATCCCCTTCTTTCTATCCATAGAAAATATGATATTTTGAAGATTTGGGGAATACTTGTTTAATTAGATTAGATATGAATCTTGCATGTATTAGAACTTTGCATGTATTGATTTGGGGATCCCTTTTTTGTTTGATTTGTGGAACCCTAGTTTAGTTTATGGAAGAGTTATTTTTATGAAGTAGGCATAGTTTATGGAAAAGTTATTTGTATGAAGTAGGCCTAGTTATTTGTGGAACCCTTTTTATTAGTTATGTTTGATTTGATATGGTTGGATACATAGATTGGTATGGTTGCATCTAGTAGGCCTACTTTAGTTTTTTTTATTCAAAAGATAATCGTGTTGACAAGAAAGCTTTCTTGCAAACTGCTAGGATGGTTTGGCTTCTCAATGATCATTGGGATCTACAACACCGTTAAATGCGCTATGTCGGTGAAGCGGCAGGTAATAATGAAAGTTGCTTGCGGTGTTATGAATTTCGTGTTTTTTCAAACACATACCCCCATATGTAATGATTTGTTTGTTTGCTTGTAGGAGCTTGCACCTCTGAAGCTTCGCTCACGGGTCAACCTTGGGTGGATGCGCTATGATGAGCGGTACACGCCAGTATGTTAGTGAGACAAGACTTCTCCCTTTCATTCAGCTTGGTCACCGGTCGACGCCACCCAACAATGCTCCAAAGACTCACCGCGCTTATTGATCATTGGAGGCGGAGACACACACTTTCCATCTTGATTTGGGGAGATGACCGTGGACGCTCGTGATATAGCTATGATCACCGGTCTTCCTATCGATGGGAATCCTCTATGTATGAGCACCGATTACGATGGGTGGCGCGAGCAAATGCTTGCCCTTATCGGTATGGTTCCTCCGAGCCGCGGGAACCGTAAGGTAAGGCAAGAAGAAGGAAAGAGTCGCAGCCGGTGCTACTTTCACGTGGATTGTATCGAACTTAATTGCCACGAGGATGCCGATGAGGACACGGTGAAGACATATGCTCGTGTCTACATGTGGTACGTGATATCCGAGGAGTATGTTTGCCGATGGCACAGCAAGAATGCTCCATGGATGTGGCTCAAGGCGTTGACCATCTTCGATAGCAAATGGAGTTGGGGTTCGCGACACTCGCTTACTTGTATAGACAGGTATGAAGTTGTTTTCTGTTTCAATTCATTGGTACATTATGAATGCGATCTTGCTGTTAACTCAACCATGTTCTCTTTTATGTGCAGTTGGACGAAGCCTGTTGTAGGCTATCTGGAGGTATTGGTGGTTGTTTGCTCGCACTTTCCATATGGATCTGGAGGCGTTTGCGGTTGGACGACCGAAGACCGTGAAGTTCGATGATTGGGACGAGAAAGACGACCACACGGCTCCCCACTTGGGCTTACAAGTGGGATGTGTTAAATGAGATGACAGATGATCCCTCGGTCATGTACAAGTCTGTGAGAGAGATGGACGCGATCACGCTGGCGGTGAATCTACATTGCATAAGTTATTATCATGCTTCCATCGTAACTTCGATATCAATTTTGCATTCTATCCCATTTTGTAGGTTGAATGGGAACCGTATGGAAAAGGAGAGTTTTGGGAACCCTATAGAGTTCAAATTTGAATCCGATGTGCACTAGGGATAGGGATCTACGGCATATGCGGTGTCCACTCATATGCAATCGGGCGGTTGAGCTTCACCTGCCACATCGGGTGTACCGTCGGTTTGGTTTGTTCATGCCACACCGCCGGAGTGGGAGGACACCTCCATAGTGCTACACGCCAGAAGATATAATCAACCTTGAGCAATTAGCAGCTTCTCGGCGGTTTTGATGATGCTAATATTATGTTTCTAACTTGCAGGTTGGATAGGAAAAAGCAGCGGAAGATCAAGGATTGGGCCAAGCATCACAACAACTATGTCATATAGTGGGCGCTTGCTGTGGAGCAAGCTAGGGCTGGAAAACGAGCCAAGCTTCGTGAGCACTGCCCGATTGCGTTCAAAAACTATCTAACATGGTTTCTAGGCGTCACCCGTGTGGAGGTATGCAAGCCGGCGTATGATGATGAGATTTTGGAAGAACCCACTGTCTTTGATGAGGTAGCCCAAAGCACCAAGACAACGCATTAGTCGTGAAAGGCAACTCGGTGATCCTGCGGGGCCAATGATGAACTTTGTGGTATTTGCCCTTTTGCTTTTCAATTCGCACTATTCACATCTTCACTTGCCTAACACGTTAATACCGTTTCTGTTCATAGCGTGCCCAGATCAAGAAAGCAACTGATGAGACCGACACTATTCTGGAAACAACCCCGGCTGGCAAAAGCGATGGGGAAGGTGCACTTCGAGCATTCATTAAGGTTCACATCTCCTTCAAACTACCGTTTCTGTTGACGAGGTTATCGCGCTCTCCTCTGATAACGAGGTCGAAGACGGCGGTGACGGCGGCGCGGAGGGCGTCGAGGTGGCGAGGTTATCGCGCTCTCCTCTGATAACGAGGTCGAAGACGGCGGTGACGGCGGCGCGGAGGGCGTCGAGGTGGGCCCCAAGGATGAGGAGATCGACGTCTACGAGTGGAGGAGTGCCTTCCCCAACGACCCTGACGACGGTACTGGGACGGACCTGGCTCGCGGCACACCGTACATGACGAGGAAGGATTGGCTCGACCTCTACTTCGACCGAAAGTAGTTTAGCTTAGTTTAAATTTATGTTTTATGTTCGGTTATGCAAAACTATCTATGTTTATGTTTGAATGCATGCTACTTTCGGTTGAACCTGCTTTCAACTTTATCAAATTGAAGTTTACAACCTTAAGTTTAGGGGATCGACTAGAAATGCCAAAAATTGCTGGAGTATATATATATATATATATATATATATATATATATATATATATATATATATATATATATATATCCACTAAGGATTTTAGTCCTTTAACTTTTTAAGGATCGTCTAGAGATGTCCTTATGACTTGTTTATTCCAGTTCTTCACAATGTGATGCTCTATATGTGCAACTATTTGCCGCGCAGTTCAATTTCATCAATAACAGTTTCAACAATACCACTATGAATTACGATATTTAGTTGCTTTTAAGGATATTGCAGTTAACATGCCTTTTCGTTTTTCAATTGTTGTTTAGCAACATGCATTGTACTGAATGACTAAATATGCAATACCATGCTACATAGCAACAAGGAAGAGTGTTACCTTAATGTTCAGATGATGTCTAGATATACATGTAATAAAATCTTATATAATGGGATGGATGGAGTGTAGTACTACATCATTTCTCAACTGTTGTTTAGCTTCTAATATTAACTTAGTGCTTTTAGGTACATATATCATTGCCAAAGATCCACACTTCGACCCTTTCTTCGTATGGGGCAATGAGATATTCATGAACCAGCATCAAGTGAGGAAACTGATAAAGATTGTTATTAAAATGGGTCAAAAGATGTCAATCGGACTATTTGTTTACGCTTTATGCAAGATAACAGTGAACTGCAGGATGGTAAGTAAGAACCCTGTAGCCTTCTTTTTACTGCCCGTAATGAGTTGTATTAGATGACAATATCTGAAACTTTTTTATTTTGCAGTGGATCCTGAAGCAGTTTCCTCAAGATTACCTCTCAAACTACATGATTGGTGGCTGGCCATCACAAGGGGTTGGACTAGAGTCCTGCATGCCTTCTGCGTCCAGGAGAGCACAATAGGGCCATTCCGCTTCACCTTGTTCAAAGAATCAAATGTCTGCCTCTTTCTTTACCATCTGTAATAGTACAAGTATAGAACCCTGGTACATCATTCTTTATTTGGTGCTTATGTAATTCTTAAACATATGTACCTGTGAACCAAATAATGCATTGGTTGTTTGAACCTGATGGATATGAATAAAGCTATAGCCTACTTTCAAGTTTAAGTTAGGTACAATTTTAAATAGCAGCAATTAAATTAGGGCGAAATTACGTTGTGCAGGTCATTACGACACACACACATGGTTGCTAAAACACAAACGTTTGCGATATACACCATAATCCGAGACAGTTCACAAAGAGGAAACGTGTCCAAGCATACACACAGTTGCCGTTTGCAAAGCGTGTGTGATGTCAGACACTATCACATACGGTGCGGGAAAACTAAATGCGTGTTATTGTCTACCCATCGTACACGGTTTATAATCATGAACTGTTTGTGATGTGCGAGGCATCGTAAAACTCCCGTGCCTAGAATCTTCCTGGAAAACTCATGTGCCTGGAATCTGCCTGGTTTTAGGCAAAACCACAAAACTCCGACTATGATGGCAATGCGAGCACAAACGAGTAGCAAGGATGAAGCGTTTGGTATATTTGAGATATCAGAAACGGTTATATAGGGTCAACTGTATGCATCAAGGCTCCCTATCCCCGACGGTTTCTGGGTCCTGTGGGAAGGACCCCCCCTATCGCCCACACTCACTTGGCGACGGTTCCAAATGCCGCCGCGGAAAGGGGTAAAAAACCGTTTGTTTAGGACCGACGCGCACCAGTGGTTGTTTTTGTGCAGAAATAAAAGTTCTCGGAATGGAACAAAACTTTGCAAGGAATTTTTTATACAATAAATAAGAATTTATAGAGCCAAGACCTACCGGAGGGGGGCACAACCCACCAGGGCGCGCCCCCCTCCTGGCGCGCCCAGGTGGGTTGTCCCCACCTGGTGGCCCTGCTGACCCTGAAACCGATGCTATAAAATCCTATTTTTCCAGAAAAAATCAGGGAGAAAGAATTACAGCGATCCACGAGACGGAGCCGCCGTCACCTCCTGTTCTTCATCGGGAGGCCGGATCTGGAGTCCGCTTTGGGGCTCGGAGAGGGATCTTCGTTCTTCATCATCACCAACCCTTCTCCATCGCCAATTCCATTATGCTCCCCACCGGGAGTGAGTAATTCCTTCATAGGCTCGCTGGTCGGTGAGGAGTTGGATAAGATTCATCATGTAATCGAGTTAGATTTGTTAGGGCTTGATCCCTAGTATCCACTATGTTCTAAGATTGATGTTGCTATGACTTTGCCATGCTTAATGCTTGTCACTTTGGGCCCAGGTGCCATGAACTCAGATCTGAACCGTTTATGTTATCATCATTATATCCATGTTCTAGAACCGATCTTGCAAGTTATAGTCAGTTACTACGTGTTATGATCCGGCAACCCTGGAGTGACAATAGTCGGTACCACTCCAGGTGATGACCGTAGTTTGAGGAGTTCATGTATTCACTATGTGTTAGTGCTTTGTTCCGGTTCTCTATTAAAAGGAGGCCTTAATATCCATTAGTTTCCAATATGGACCCCGCTGCCACGGGAGGGTAGGACAAAAGATGTCATGCAAGTTCTTTCTGTAAGCACATATGACTATTCTCGGAATACATGCCTACATTATATTGACGAACTGGAGCTAGTGCCATATTGATACGTCTCCAACGTATCTATAATTTTTGATTGCTCCATGCTATATTATCTACTGTTTTGGGCAATATTGGGCTTTGTTTTCTACTTTTATATTATTTTTGGGACTAACCTATTAACCGGAGGCCCAACCCAGATTAGCTGTTTTTTGCCTATTTCAGTGTTTCGAAGAAAAGGAATATCAAACGGAGTCGAAACGGAACGAAATCAACTGGAGAAGTTATTTTTGGAAGGAAAGCTACCGGATGGATTTGGACCCCACGTCAGGAGCCAAGGGAGGTGCTCACGAGGGCGGGGGGGGGGGGGGGTGCCCCCCTGCCTCGTGGGGCCCCCGAAGCTCCACCGACGTATTTCCTGCACCTATATATACTCACGTACCCTAAAACTTCCAGAACAGAGATTAGATCGGGAGTTCCGCCGCCGCAAAACCTCCAGAGCCACGAAAAACCAATCGGGACCTTGTTCCGGCACCCTGCCGGAGGGGGGCACCCTCACCGGTGGCCATCTTCATCATCCCGGCACTCTCCATGACGAGGAGGGAGTAGTTCACCCTCGGGGCTGAGGGTATGTACCAGTAGCTATGTGTTTGATCTCTCTCTCTCGTGTTCTTGATTTGGCACGATCTTGATGTATCACGAGCTTTGCTATTATAGTTGGATCTTATGTTTCTTCTCCCCTCTACTCTCTTGTAATGAATTGAGTTTTCCCTTGAAGTAATCTTATCAGATTGAGTCTTTAAAGATTTGAGAACACTTGATGTATGTCTTGCTTGATGCGTGTCTGTGGTGACAATGGGATATCATGTGATTCACTTGATGTATGTTTTGGTGATCAACTTGCGGGTTCCGCCCATGAACCTATGCATAGGGGTTGGCACACATTTTCGTCGTGATTCTCCGGTAGAAATATTGGGGCACTCTTTGAGGTTCTATGTGCTGGTTTGAATAGATGAATTGAGATTGTGTGATGCATATCATATAATCATGCCCACGGATACTTGAGGTGACATTGGAGTATCTAGGTGACATTAGGGTTTTGGTTGATTTGTATCTTAAGGTGTTATTCTAGTACGAACTCTAGGGCTGTTTGTGACACTTATAGGAATAGCCCAACGGATTGATTGGAAAGAATAACTTTGAGGTGGTTTCGTACCCTACCATAATCTCTTCGTGTGTTCTCCGCTATCAGTGACTTTGGAGTGACTCTTTGTTGCATGTTGAGGGATAGTTATATGATCCAATTATGTTATTATTGTTGAGAGAACTTGCACTAGTGAAAGTATGAACCCTAGGCCTTGTCTCCTACCATTGCAATACCGTTTACACTCACTCTTACCACTTGTTACCTTGCTGTTTTTATATTTTCAGATTACAAAAACCTATATCTACCATCCATATTGCACTTGTATCACCATCTCTTCGCCGAACTAGTGCACCTATACAATTTACCATTGTATTGGGTGTGTTGGGGACACAAGAGACTCTTTGCTATTTGGTTGCAGGGTTGTTTGAGAGAGACCATCTTCATTCTACGCCTCCTACGGATTGATAAACCTTAGGTCATCCACTTGAGGGAAATTTGCTACTGTCCTACAAACCTGTGCACTTGCAGGCCGAACAACGTCTACAAGAAGAAGGTTGTGTAGTAGACATCACATATCACCCTAGGTTATAACTATCTCATGATGAATATCATCCAACAAGTCACCGGTCCAATGCCTACAAATTTATCTTATATTGTTCTTATTAAGTTACTACCGTTATCATCGCTGTTACACTTGCTACAAAATTACTGCTATCATTGTTACCGCCACCATTGATGATGTCACTACTATCAAAACTATCATATTACTTTGCTACTGATCACTTTGCTATAGATAATTAATCTCCAGGTGTGGTTGAATTGACAACTCAGCTGCTAATACCTTCAAATATTCTTTGGCTCCCCTTGTGTCGAATCTATAAATTTGGGTTGAATACTCTACCCTCGAAAACTGTTGCAATCCCCTATACTTGTGGGTTATCACTCCCACTCACTTCTTTCGAGAGAAACTCCTTCTCTAGAAATGACCCATTCTTAGCAACAAAGATCTTGCCTTCGGCTCTGTGGTAGAAGGTATACCCAATAGAATCTGAAGGATGCTAAGACTAAGAGTTTTCCCTCTAATACGAGGGGAGGTAAGGAACTGCCATCCAGCTCCACTTTAGATTCACCTTTTGTTGTAAGTAAACTTGCAATACCACCACATGCTATTAATCCTGATATGTCGCAAGGTATTGATGATGCTACTTCTGCTCTGAATGATACTTATAATGATGCTAGTACCTTGCTTGATGATAATGTGCCACTAGGTGAATTTCTTGATGAACAAATTGCTAGAGTATAAGACAACATGATATTGTTGAAACTGATGATGAGCTTGAACATGAAAATCTTGAAACACCTATTAGAGCTAGCTCTCCTAGATATGAATTGCCAAAGGTATCAGAAGGTTATGTTATGAATGAGGAGACAACTAGAGATATTCTTGCTTGTAAGGATAGAGATGATCTAGAAAAATTATTATGCAAGTATAAAGAAAAATCTTTGAATGCTAGAATGAAATATGATCCTAAGTTTGCTACTTCACCTATCTTTATTGATGATAAGGATTATGAATTCTCTGTCGACCCAGAGTTAATTACTTTGGTTGAATCTGATCCTTTCCATGGTTATGAAACTGAAATTGTTGTGGCACATCTTACTAAGTTGAATGACATAGCCACCCTTTTACTCAATGGCGAGAAGACTCGCTATTACTTTATTCTCAAATTATTTCCATTCTCATTAAAGGGTGATGCTAAAGCTTGGTACAATACTCTTGCTCCTGGTTGTGTGCGTAGTCCCCGTGATATGATTTATTACTTCTCTGAAAAACATTTCCCTACTCGAAAGAAACAAGCTGCTTTACAGGTGTCGGGGGTTGGGTGCGACATATGCCAAAGGATGGCTTATCATGGTGGGAGCGAGAATGTCGCCGGTTGCACAGGCGGGATGACGCCAGCGTGAACCTAACGCCGGCGCACTTTACCCAGGTTCGGGACTCTCCTAGGAGATAACACCCCTAGTCCTGCTCTGCGGGGTCTCCGCATGATCACTAAAGCACTAGTGAGTACAATGGTGCTCCTCGAGCTGTATGCTAGAGGTGGAAGAAGGCACGACTTGCCCTCTCATCTCTCTATGTGTGAGTCTAGGTCTAACAGGTTGGGAACCCTTTGCATGGGTGCCCTGGGGGGTTTATATAGGCCTTCCCCCAGGGGTATAATGGTAATCTGGCCGGATGTAGGACCCGGCTGTCAGTGTCTCTGGTCGCCGGCCTCTCCGCCGGCTGCTGGGGCCCGCCACCTAGTGGGCCCCGCTGACTGGTCTGGTACGGAGCCAACAGGCCACTCGCGCCGTTCGCGGGTCTTGCCGGCTGCTAATTACTGTAGCCGCAATGCTAATGACGCATGCTTGGTCAGGGGAGCGTGGCTACAGTCCCGCCGCCTGGTGGGAGATCACTGTAGCCACACCGTGTCTCTCTGGTTAATGGTGCACGGACCCCGAGGGAGGAGTGGGCCATCTGCTTGAGGCCGGCCTCCCTCGGGTCCGACTGGTCGGGCTTCCGCCGCCTTCCGGGCTCTCGCTGCCTGGTAGGGCCACCGCCTGCAGGCCGTACCGACAGGCCGTCATGGGAACATGGCTCCGTCTGACAGGAGTGACATCAAGGGTGGAGTGGCAATAGTGCCGCGTCGTGCGGAGATCTCCGCCTGTACGGGGCACTGTGGCCGCGCCTACCACAGATATGGGGAGACGGCAGACTCTGTTGTAGCCACATCATCTTGTCTTCTTAATGCGGGCGCAGACTTTGAGGGCGCAGTGGGCCGACTGCTAGGAGCCGGCCTCTCTAGAGGCCGCCTGCTAGGAGTCGGCCCGTCTTGGTGCCGCCTTCCGGAGCTCGGCCGTCTTCTGGCAGCCGACCGCTTGGGCTAGCCGGGCACCAGAAGGCGGTGCTTTATCTTGATGTCTTGAGGGGAGCAGCCGCCCCCGATGTCTTGGAAGGTTTAGGGACTCAGGTTAGGCTACCTGTGGCCTATTACTCCGACAGTAGTCCCCGAAGCTGGTGAGGCGTCGCGGCTGATGAGCCGAGAAGCCTCAGCAGTTTCCTTCTTTGAGTGCTCCGGACGGAAGCTTCATCCGACTCCTGGCGTGCCGCCTGGAGGGAGTCGGCCACGACCAGATGGACTTGCCTGAAAACTTCAAACGCAACGGCGGGAACCAGGTGGTGTGCTAGCCAAGCCTCCAGGCCCGCCACCCGTCATGGACACGCCACGTGGCGTCAGCCAGCCGGGCCAGCCTGCTAGCCCACGCGCGCGATGGGACGCGACAGCAGGCTAGGCCCGCCACTAGCGGGCCTCGGCACGCGAGAGGATCCGTTGTGGCTGAGGCAGCCGGTTGAGCTTCTTTGTGGAGTTACTGCGCGCAGTAACTCGCGCGACAAACGAGGGGACGTGGGGTCGTGGGCACAGTTAATCCCGCGATCCCACGCCTCGCCCCCTCGGCTTCATAGCCCACCAGCTATAAGGAGGGGGAGCGGCGGAGCACGCGCGCCCTCCTGCCCCATCCTTGTCTCCTTCCTCCTCTTGTCGCAGCGCCTCCGAGCTACGCCGGAGTGCTGCCGCTGCTCGTCTCCGTCGAGCTCTTCCACCCCGAGCCCTCTTGGCCCTGCACCAATCCTCGGCTCCCCCGCCGCGCCATTTATCTCGTCGAGCTCTTGATGGAGCGCGAGCGGGGAGGAGATTGGGAAGGGTCGAACGTCAACGAGGACCACATCGCCTTTCTCCACGACACGCGGCGCCTTCCTGGCGCGGGCTACGTGAAGGCGTGAGTGCCTCCTGTGGGGGAGATTTCGCCGGCGTCGGGCGAGGGCGAGCGGGTCGTCTTCCGCTCGCACTTCATCCGTGGCCTCGGCCTGCCGGCGAGCGGCTTTCTCCGCTAGTTCCTTGAGTTCTATCATCTCCAACCGCATCACATCACGCCCAACACCGTGATGTTGCTATCCGCCTTCGTCACGATGTGCGAAGGTTACCTCGGCATCCTCCCCACCATCGAGTTGTGGGGAGCGTTCTTTTACACCAAACTGGGCACCTCCGCCAAGGAGAAGGCGGCCCAGTGTGGTGCCTTCATTGCGGTGCGCCGGCCGTCGCCGAAGAATGTCTTCCCCGCCATCAAGCTGCCACAGTCGGTCAAGATGTGGCAGCAATCTTACTTCTACGTGGAGAATGTTGACCCGACCATCGACTTCATCAACCTGCCGACCTATGAAGCCGGCCCACCGGCTGAGCCTCGGGCCAACTGGGGCTACAAGCCGAAGCCCGTGTCAGCAGACGCCGCCGCCGCCATCAACCGACTCCGGGTGCTGACCGACGCCGAAGGCCTCAAGGCATCCGACTTGCTGGCCGCCTTCGTCGTGCGTCGGGTTCTCCCGCTCCAAGGCCGGCCTCACTTGATCAGCCGGACGAGCGGGCATCATGACCCGTGCCGGCTGAGCACCAAGAAGATGCCGACTGCTGAGGTGGCAAACTTGGTGAACGAGATCTCCGACCTCAAGCTGGAGGGGTCCTGGCGGTTCGGCAAGCAGCCATACTCCCGTGCGGACCCGCCGCTTGTCGTAAGCTCTTCAATCTTTTCCCTCTTCAGCACTTCATCTTGATTACGTCTTGTTGTATCGAACAGTCAGCCTCTTACTTTTTGAAACATATCTACATGTCTGAGGCGACGAACGCCATCGTGGGGGCAGGTGGTGACTACCAACCGGACCGGGATGTGAGCGACGTGGACGACCCCGACTTGGGGGCAGCCGCCTTGGAAGATGACGCCACAGGCGGCGTCTACGGAGCAGGCGGCTCCGAAGAAGGGAGCGGCATCGAGACTTGGCCCGATGATGACGATGAGGAAGACGAGCCGCGCCCAGCGTGAGGCGCCGGCAAGGCGGACGCGGGCCCCTCCGCCGAGCCGACTGCTCGAGGCGGCACGCGTAAGCGTAAACAGGGCGTCGTCTTGTTTGGCAGCGCGCCGAAGAAGGCCAAGAACCCGACCACTGCGACCAGGCGGAAGGAGGCCGCTGCGAAGGCGGCCAAGTTTCATAAGCTCCCGAAGGCGCCTCCCATGGTGTTGGCGTAAGTATCTTTTTCTTGTTCTTTCCTTGTTTGTTGATTCTATCTGAGCTTCCTCTCTTCGTCTCCTTGACTTAGGGCCCCGCTCTCACTTGAGAAGTCGGCCGCCGCCTTCGTCATCGGGTCGGCGGAGACCTCCTCCGCCACCCGGCGGATCGACTCTGCAGCCGACCTCCGGGAGGCGCAAGAACGAAACGCGCGGGAGGTGCGCGAGGAGCAGGAAGCCGCCCGCCTGGAGAAGGCGGAGGTAGACAAGGCGGAGGCCGCCGCGCTGAAGAAGCTGGCGGAGGCCGAGGCTGATGCCGCAACGAAGAAGCGGCTTGAAGAAGCCGCGCGCCGCCAGGATCCGCTATTCGTCGTTCCCCTGAACTCCGCGCCGCCTCCACCAGAGTTCACGGCACCGACAGGGGAGCCGGTGACGAGCACCCGAACATGGAGCGGGAGAGCGGCGATGTCGTCATGCCGAACGTGGCCGTGCCTCCGCCACCGCCATCAGGAGGGGCGCAAGACAAGCAGCCAGCTGCCCCGCCGGCGCCACCAGCTGGAAACGAGGTGGTGATGGGCCCGACTCCTGAGGCCCTCACACCAACGCGTCGTCGTCTGGCTAAGGCGGCCTCAGCGCCACGACCACTGGAAGCCGGCGCTGCGAGCTCATCAGCCCTAGATGCCGAAGCGACCAGCGCCGCGCCCGCTGACTGGGTGTGGGGAGGCGGGACGGGAGCCTTAAACAAGGCGGTCCTAGACGTCCAGGCCAAGCTCCGAGCTGAGGCCGACGCTCTCAAGCAGTGCAACAAGGCTTTCTTGGATTCATGAAGGCTATTTGGGTATGTTTCTTACTTCTTCGTCTTTGATTCTTGTACTTCTACGTAGGCGCGTCAACAGACCTAATCGGGTGTAGCCCCCAGTTTCGGGCCGATTGTCGAGCGTGCTCAGAACTTTAATTGGCAAGCTCCGAGTGCTAACGCTGTCTGATGTCTTCACTGTAGGATTGTCATAACCTTCGCGCGTCCACCTTCAACTCCAACGCCCGAGAGCTGGACCAGCGGACCGCCGACTTGTCCGAAAGCCGAAGTAAGTCTTCGTTTTCTTTCTCTGCAGGGCGCATCATGGCGCACCAAGTCAGAAGTCCCCGAGATCCTGGCTGATCACCGAGCGCTCGGGCCTGATCTCTCCTAAGAATCGTGATTTCTTCTTTGCTGATCGTTGATAACTTCTTTCTCTGCAGGGGCGCGCTGGCGCACCCGCGGGCTGTAGTCCCCGAGATTCGGGCCGACTGCTGAGCAATCGGGCCGGATCTCCCCGGCAACTGCACTTCTTTCTTGTTGATTGTTGACGTCTTTTTCTTCCTCTACTCTTGCAGAGGCCAACACCGTCCTGCAGCAGCAGCTGGGTGAAGCCAACACCGCATTGCGTGCCAAGGATGTAGAGTGCAGCAAGCTGGCCCAGGAGCGTGACCGGCTGGCCACGCAACTGGCGGAGCAGGCGGAGCTTCTCCAGAAGTCCCAGAAATAGGCGGAGGTGAAAGAGTCCAATCTCCTCACTGAGTTCGAGACCGAACGCTCTGCCTGGGCCGACAAGAGAGGCGTTGCTGACTGCCGGCTTCGGCAGGATTGAAGATATGGTTGACGGTAAGCTTTCTTCTTTTTTCTTTCTTTGAGCTGCCGGCTTCTGATCGGGCCGGCTTCTAGCTTCTGACTTCTGGCTTCTTTGCTTTCTGCCTGAGCAGACTTCTTCCCTGGCCACTCTGGCGCCGCCAACCAAGCCATCGAGACTTATCATCAGGAGCGGAGGGCGGAAGGTGCGCAGATCGCCGCCAACGCTCCCCGGTCCCTTAGTGAACAACTCCTCAGCATCCAGGCCCGCCTTCGGCCGGCTCATCGGATGTTGCGTCGTCTTCAGCGTGTCGGGGCCCAGGCGATCTTCGCCCTTTGGCCAGACATGCTGGCTCCGCGCACTCCCAATCGGACTGCCAATTGGCTGGAGGTGGCGGCCAGCCGTCTGGAGGCTTGGAAGGGTTCCTCGGCCCGGGCCGGAGCGCGCCGGGCCTTGGAGTTCGTCAAGGCGTGGTACCCTGGGCTAAATTTAGCTCAGTTGACCATGTTTCGGCAGGAAGCCCAGGAGGAGCTGGTGGCGGTGGAGGGTGACCTTGTCAAACCAACACCAGCGTCTTCATCCCTGAACTGGCTGAGAATGGTGCCGAGGCGCCATCGGAGTGGTTCAGGCTGAACCCGGAGGTCAGCGAGGACTCGTCGGAGGTGATCGACTCCAGCGACGAGGGAGAAGGCAAGGAGGACGAGGAAAGCGGAGAAGATGCGCCAGAGGTCGGAGCGGATGGCCAGCCTCAGCTTGACCGCACCTCAAACAACGAGCCGCGCTTGAGCGCGACGACTGCTGCCGGAGGCGACCAAGCGGAGACTTACCGGTCGTCCACTCCACCAACCGGCACCATCGACTCCGCCACCCAGCCGGACCCCTCTGCTGCTCCCTAGGCCGTCAATTTTTATTTTTCCTGCTTATCAGTCTCGACAAACTTTGTTAAATTTGCACAATTCCACGCGCGGGGTGTATTTCAAACTCTGTTGAATGCTGGCCAACGGGCCTTTTGACATGTAAATATTTTTGCCGAGTTCTGTCTTTTCTTGCTTGCTACTCCTTGGCTTTTTTCCTTTGCCGCCCTCCCTTGGTTGCCGTCTTGCCAGCCAAACGACCGCTCTGCGGACTAAGGCTGGGTCAAGTACTTAGCCAATTTCGAGAAGGCAAGTACTTAGCCGACTGGAGTGCTAGCGAGTTAAGTAGAAGCCGGTCGGCCGGCTGCTGAGCAGCCGGTCGGTGAGGCGGGAAGCCGGCTTGAGCTATGTACGTGCTTTTGGGTCCTTAGCCATTTTTCATGTGGACACCCTTTCTGCCTTTGACTCACCTTGCCGGACGATTTCTGCAAGCTCTGCGGCTTGGCGGGGAGAAGGTTTAGGTGCCAGCACACTACTTGTCCGATTGCTGGAAACACCACATAGCACAAGGCGGCGAGCCCCCGGGTCGACTGGTCGAACCCGGTGCCAGGCGGAATAATGAAATAACACATTCATAGGCATAATACTTATCATATAGATAAAATAGGGTAGTCCCCGAGTTCTTCTCGGGGGACCCGGGGTCTTTATACTTAATACAAAAGGTAGCGTGGTACATACTGCATCAACTGTAAAATCTTCGAAGGAGATTTGCATTCCATGGCCGCTCTGTCTCCTTGCCGGAGTCATCTCTTTTGCGTGCTCTAGGCTTCTGAGCATCGATCAGGTAGTAGGAGTCGTTTCCCAGAACTTTGCTAATGATGAAGGGGCCTTCCCAAGGTGCCGAGAGCTTGTGTTGGCCGGCTGTTCGCTGGATCAGCCGGAGCACAAGGTCTCCCTCTTGGAAGGATCTTGGCTTGACCTTCCGATTGTAGTATCGTCGTAGACTCTGCTGGTAGATGGTGGACCGGCTGAGTGCCAACAGCCGGCCCTCTTCCAGCAGATCGACACCGTCTTCTCGTGCTTCTTTTGCCTCTTCTTCGGTGTACATGGTGACTCGAGGGGAGTCGAATTCTATGTCCATCGGGATGACGGCTTTGACACGGTAGACGAGGAAGAAAGGCGTGAAGCCGGTTGACTTGTTCGGAGTTGTGCGCAGGCTCGAGGAGGGCCCTTGGCGATCATCGAGCCAACAAATGGCGAACGCTCTAGAGGCTCGACCAGTCGGGGCTTGATGCCGGACAAAATGAGGCTGTTTGCTCGCTCCACTTGGTTGTTTGACTGCGGATGGACAACGGACGCTAAGTCCAGTCGGATGCCCTGCGTCGCACAGAAACAGGCCAAGGTTGTGTGGTATGCCATACCGAATGGTGATGTCAGTGATGAAAGTCACATCAGTCAGACCATTCAACTTCTTAATTGGCTTTGCTTCTATCCACTTGGTGAATTTTTCCATGGCGACAAGCAAATGAGTCATGCCGCCGCGTGCTCTCTTGAATGGTCCCACCATGTCCAGCCCCCAGACGGCAAAGGGCCTAGCAATGGGGATAGTCTTGAGTGCAGAAGCCGGCAAGTGTGGCTTGGAGCGGAACTTCTGGCACCCTTTACACTTCTAGACCAAGTCTTTGGCATCTTCTAGAGCAGTTGGCCAGAAAAAACCATGGCGGAAAGCTTTGGCAACAAGTGATCTTGAAGCCGCGTGGTGACCACATTCGCCCTGGTGAATATCTTTGAGGATTGCTTGGCCTTTCTTCGGCTCCACGCAGCGCTGGTACACACCAGTGACACTGCGCCTCACAAGTTCTCCGTTGACAATGGTGTATGCTGCTGCCCGACATTGCACTTGTCGGGCCGAGATCTCATCAGTCGGTAGCTCTTTGTTCACCAGAAATTTGAGGATGGGTTGCGCCCATGAAGGTGCTGCTATTTCTTTGACTGCCAGAACGGCAATTTGCACAAGGGCGGTTGGGCTGGGAGGCGGCGGGTTGGAGTCAGCTGCCGCTTGCTGAGTTGATGAAGTCTCGGCCGACCGCCAGGTCCCCGGCCGGGTTCAAGTCCCCGGGCTGGTGCGATCACTGCAGTCCCGAGCCGTCTGAAGTCCCAGCGCCGGGCCGGGGACCTCAAGTCAGATCCGACTGCTTCAGGAGGAGCTGGCACGAAGATGGAGTCTGATTCTGGCGACGGCTTGACAGACAGCTTGAGGAGGCGTTGCAGGGCGACGCCGGCTGGTATTGCTTGCCGACTAGAGCCGATCCGCGCCAGAGCATCAGCTTGCTCATTGTCATTTCTTGGCACATGGAGGAACTCGCACCCTTCAAAGTATCCACTGAGTTGCTGGACGAGGAAGCAGTAGCTTGCCATATTTGCATCTTTGGCGTCCCAGTCGCCTGACGACTGCTGGACCACCAAGTCGGAGTCTCCATAGCACAGGATATGGCAAATACCGAGTTCCTTGGCAAGCCGGAGTCCGTGTATGAGTGCTTCGTATTCAGCTACGTTGTTGGAGGCGGCAAAGTGGATTTGCAACACATATCTGAGCTTGTCGCCTTTGGGAGAGGTGAGGACGATGCCGGCTCCCAAACCGGTGCGCATCTTGGAACCATCAAAGTGCATCCGCCAATGGGTGGAATCCGACGCTGGCGGCAGGTATTGGGTCTCGGCCCAGTCGACGAGGAAGTCGGCCAGTGCTTGTGACTTGATGGCGGTGCGAGGCTGGTAGTAGATGGTGTAGGGGGCCAAATCTATGGCCCATTTGGCCACTCGGCCCGAAGCATCTCGGCTTCCAATGATCTCGGCGAGTGGAGCAGTGCAGACCACAGTGATTGGGTGCTCTTGAAAGTATGGCTTCAGCTTCTTGGTGGCAAAATGCACACCGTAGCACATCTTCTGATAGTGGGGGTAGTTCTGCTTGGAGGCAGACAACACTTCACTCAGGTAATACACCGGCCTCTGGACTGGTAATTCTTTGCCTTCTTCCTTCCGCTCCACAACTATGACCGTGCTGACCACCCGGCTGGTGGCGGCGATGTAGAGGAGCATGGGCTCCTTCGCAGTCGGAGCCGCTAGGACAGGCGGAGTGGTCAACATCTTCTTGAGCTGGAGAAAAGCTTCATCCGCCTTGTCATTCCACTCGGAAAAGTGGTCTTCTTCATAAGCTGGTACAGGGGAAGAGCCTTCTCGCCCAACCGACTGATGAAACGGCTGATGGATGCCAAGCAGCCGGTGAATTTTTGCACATCCAGCAGTCGGGTGGGTTTCTACATCCTCTCGATGGCCTTGATCTTCACAGGGTTGCACTGTATGCCGCGCTCTGAGACCAGGAAGCCAAGAAGCTGGCCGGCTGGTACTCCAAAGACACATTTCTCCGGGCTGAGCTTGATTTGAAATCCGCGCAAGTTTTCAAAGGTTTCCTTGAGGTCTTCTAGCAGCGTGCCACACTTCTCCATCTTCACCACAACGTCATCCACATAGACATGGGCGTTTCTGCCGAGTTGCTTGAGGAGACACTTCTGCATGCAACGCTGAAACGTGGCGCCGACATTCCTCAAGCCGAACGTCATGGTCGCAATGTATAGGCTCGAATGGTGTGATGAAGGCGGTCTTCAGCCTGTCGGCCGGGTTCAGCTTGATCTGGTGATATCCTGAGTATGCACCCAGAAAACTCAACAGCTCGCATCCGGCTGTGGAGTCTATCACTTGGTCAATTCTTGGCAGAGCAAAGGTATCTTTGGGGCAAGCTTTGTTGAGGCTGTTGTAATCGATACACATGTGCCACTGCTTATTCTTCTTCAGTACAAGGGCTGGGTTGGCTAACCATTCTGGAAAGAACACTTCCATGATGAAGCCGGCTGCTAGAAGCCGGGCTATCTCTTCTCCAATGACTCTTCTCTTCTCTTCTGACAGGCGGCGCAAGGGCTGCCTGACCGGCTTGGCATCAGGTCGGACATGTAGCTTGTGCTCGGCGAAATCCATCGGAACACCCGGCATGTCCTTGGGAGACCATGCAAACATGTCCCGATTCTCACGGAGGAAATCGATGAGCTCGCTTTCCTATTTGCTGTCAAGGTTTGCACCTATGACAGCATGCCTCTCCGGGTGCTCCGGGTTCAAGGGTATTTTCTTTGTTTCTTTTGCCGGCTTGAACGAGCCCTCAGCTTCTGACTCCTTGGGGTTGGGTGACATTTCCAGCTGCTTGCCTGCCATTGCCACAACCCGGTCAAGGAGCCGCTTCTCTGCTGCGATTACGAGGGACTCGGCTAGCCGGCTGCTGTCTGCTGCACAGGCGGATGACTTCTTGTAGTCTCCGGTTGTGGTCAGGATCCCCTTGGTGCTCGGCATCTTCATCTTGAGGTAAGCATAGTGGGGGACCGCCATGAACTTGGCCAGAGCAGGGCGGCCAAGTAGCGCATGGTAGGGGCTCTCAAGGTCCACCACCTCAAACCAGACTGGCTCTCGACGGAAATGATCTTTGTCCCCAAAGAGGACGTCTATCTGTGTCTTGCCAATTGGTGAGTAGGAAAGGCGAGGAACTATGCCATGGAATACAGTCCGACTGGGCTGAAGCTGCCTCTGTGTGATTCCTAACTTCTCCATAGTGTCTCGGTACAGGATGTTGATGCCGCTGCCGCCATCGCTCAGAACCCGGGAGAAGCGAGCAGCCCGCCTCTCTGTGGCGAAAGTGGCATCCAAAACCAGGGCATAAGAACCGGGAGAGGGCATCACCTCCGGGTGGTCAGCTCTCCTCCAACTGATAGGCTTCTCAGACCAATGCATGAACTCGGGGGGTCTCTGATGCTACTGTATGTACTTCTTGTTGCCGTTGCCGTCTTCTGTGCTTATCGTCGGCCACACTGGTGAACAGGGCATAAGCTCCATGCTCTTCAGGGTACTCATCTTGTATGGCACCGACTGGCCGAACCGCCGGCTGCTGGGGAAGAGGAGGAGGCGGCGGCCCAGCAGGCGAAGGAGGCAGGAGTCCGTCACCCTTGGCGATCCTGGTGAGCCTGTTGTGGAAATATCACGCAAGATGTCCTAGCAGAAGGACTTAGTCGTGGAGCCATTGCAACGAGGTTAGCCTGAAGGGGTTAAACCGGACAAGGGAAACGAGAGTTTATACTAGTTCGGCCCCTTCGGTGAAGGTAAAAGCCTACGTCTAGTTGTGATGGGATTATTGGGATTTTGATGACCAGGGAGCAAATACGCTTGCCTAGGTCTCGAGTTGTTGTCTGTCTATCCCTGAACCGCCGCCGGGTCGTCCCTTTATATACACAGGTTGACACCCGGCCGGTTTACAGAGTCCCGAGGCCGACTCATACAAGTGTTCGGCTCGGTCTCTCCCTTTCCCTTACTTACAATACAATTAAACAATTATGACGGTTTACCACTACGGGCCCTAATCCGCCTCTGGGCTTTGGGCCTATAAACTTTATCCGTAAAGCGCCATCTTCTTGTCTTCATGGGTTCAGTATAGCTGAGCGTGAACTGGCCCCTCCTGGGCAGTTTACGCTCAGTGGTTATATCCTCAACATTAGGCCCCAGATTGATTTGAACCTGTTCATGTCAATCTTCAACCCTTAGGAAAATTCCATGAACATCTTGTAATGATTCTCCGTAAACCGCTATGTTGTCTTCTCCCTGTAAACTTTGGTGAACCGCCATGACGTCACCTTCTGTCACTGCAGTAAATCGTGATGATGTCATCTCTGCATAAAAAGATTCCCTTCATTAATTACTCCCAAAGATCGAGGCGACAACTGCATCCTCTTTTGCCGCCTCAGGCCCCTCGATTTTCGCGCCGGTCGTTTTATCCTCTTGCCTTTATAAATAGGGCCGGGGGTCTTTCCATTTTCCCCCTTTCCTCTCGTCTTCCTCCTCGCGACCCGAAGAGCTCGAGCGCCACCGCCGCCGTCGATCCTCGAATCTGCACCGACCAGGCCGCTGCATCACCCTATTCGTACTAGAGCTCTCTGCGATACTCCTCTGCTGCGGCGTGGCCCTGGTAAGCTTCCTTCCCTTAACCCTAGATCTCCATTAGTGTTTCATGTTCTTCCCTGTTCATCGGCGTTAAATTCAATACCGTCCCCTTTTCCTTGGCATCTCTCGCATCTTAGCTAGGCCCGATTGTTTTCTTTTGCGGCTAGATCCATAACCTTAGTCTACCGCACCACAGCATCTTCTTTGTTCCTTGAAAAACTCTATCTGGACCTTCTCCGTTCTTCTTAGTGCCATTATAGGGTTCAGAAAGTTTTTCTTTACTGATCCATGGTAGATCCAAAATTATACTGCCATATTGTGAAACCTGTTTCTGCAAACACTTAGTAAATTTCAGCTCTGCCTCTTCTGTTTAAGGGTGGTTTAACCTTTAGCAGTTGATAATCCGCCATATGCCATTAGCCCTCACTTAAACCGCCATCTTGATTTGAGTACTAATTTCCGGTTTAACTCACATATATGCCTTGATCAAATGCCCCGGTTTAACTCCGATTAGTGCACATCAACCTGCAATCGTAAACTGGCCTTAACTTTTCTTTTACAGTTTGTTGTCCAAAATGACCAAGCAATTCGCCGCTTGCAACTGGGTTCCTTCCCGGGAAACGGAAATGCAAATCAATGGATATGTTCTGACTGGTGCTTTAGCCTCGAAAAACGTCCTCCATTGGCGAGTCCCTGGTCCCGAGTGCCCTCCTGAACCTCAAGATGGAGAAGTGATCGTGTTCATGCAACATCTAACCCAGGGATTCAGCCCTCCCGGATCAAAGTTTTTCCGGGATGTACTTGCCAGCTTCCAACTCCATCCTCAGGACATTGGACCGAATTCTGTGTCCAACATATGCAACTTCCAAGTGTTCTGTGAAGTTTACCTTCAAGAAGAACCAACTGTTGATCTCTTCCGGGATTTCTTCCACTTAAACCACCGAACTGAGTTCTCTGACGGCCACAATACTAAACTTGGTGGTTTGTTGATTCAAAAAAGGAAAGAAGTTGATTTTCCTCATGCCAAACTTCACAAACATCCTAAAGACTGGAACCAAACATGGTTTTATTGTCAGAACACCGCTTCGCCGAGAAAATCCTTTGCCGGGCTACTGCTCACCGGCTTAGCAATGGCCACCCGTTACCTCAACGATTAACTGCCAAAGAGCGACAAACTTATGCACCTCAACTCGCCAAGCTCCGGGCTCTCCTCGCCAATGGTTTGACAGGTGTTGATCTCGTCCGCTGTTGGGTTTCATGGCGTGTCCTACCTTTAAGCCGCCGCTCCAGATTGATGTATGAATATACCAGCGACGCCAAGGATCCTCAACGGTTTAACGAAATAGAGATGACTGATGATGAAGTCACTGAAAGTGTGAAGAAGATGCTTGACGAACCGATCGCCGCATGCAGCCAAATTGGGCTGCGCCCTTTTTATGCCTCCAACAAACCGCCAACAGTAAAAACTTTAACCTTGTACTTTTTTTTGATCCGTCTCCGCTTTAACACTGATAACCCTTTGTTTAATTTTGCAGGCCAATAGCTCCTTCTGGAAAAGGAAAACTCAAGATAAAACGGCCAGGGTTCCTCGTGCCAAGAGCAAAGTCATAAAGCGACCGGCCAAGAAGAAAACCGGTGAGTCTGCTGATCCGCTCCAAGATATTGAAGACTCAGACCAAGAGGTAGCACTTGACTCCCTTGGCTTATTTTTCATACACCTTATTGACAATGACTATTACAAGGATGACGCGGAAGCTAGTCGCGCTGATCATGTTGAGGTAATCTCCCTTTCCTCCGGTTCAGATCATGTGCCGGTTCAAAAATTTCGTCGTGCAGTTCAGAAAGTAAAATGCTCTCACCCTCTTGCTTATTTGGGTCCAAAATTTGCTTTGAATACATAGCAAGATGAAGGCCGTCGCACAACCCGGCATAGTGGCCAACAGGTCACTTCCTCCGGTTTACCGGCCACTCCACTCCGGAAACGTCGTCCAGAGGTCTCTTTCTCTCTTAATAAGCCTTATCCCTTGGCGGGTTGCTTCCGATACCCACTTAATCCATCCGATTCAAATTATCAGGTAACTTCTAATTCATCTGGCGACTCATCAACCACGCAATTGCCTTTCAACTTTTTTCTTCATGCGTTGGTTTACCATACTAATACTTGCTTTGATATTGTAGCGCCAAGGCCCGTCTGAGCAAAAAAACCAAGATAAGTGGCACCACTGATGAAGTTGAACCGGAGAAGACTGCAGAAGGTGCCGGTAGAGACACTGATGTTGTCATGGATGACTCTGCCCCACAGGATCCAGCAACTGATGCTAATCCGCCGGGAGCTGACCCGGCTACGCATGTTGATCCATCAAGTCCGCATGCTATGCCTCCAAGCCAAGCTACTAACCCGCCGAGTCCAGCTGCTAATCTGCCAAGCCCAGCTGCTAATCTGCCAAGCCCAGCTGTTAATCCGCTGAGCCCAGCCAGGGATATTGTCAATACGCCGAGCCCGTCAAAAGGTAGCGATGATGATGTTGTTATCACCGGTACTGGTCATACTGCCCAAGGCAATCCAGTTGCCTTATCGAAGCATTCTGCCAAGGAGGAATTTGCCGCAATGGGAAAGGGGAAATGGAAGACAGATTTGTCGAGCTATGCTAATCTTTCTGCCCAGGAGCTTCATTCCGGATTCCTTAACCGCCTGTACACAAACCGAGATTATGAAGCCGGTTTGGTTAATATGATGAAAGAGCACTATGAGGTAATCTTCCAAACACTTTCGTCCTTGTTCTATATATTCACTGCATTCTAGCCCCCAAGGGCCGGTTTGTCTCTTGAAGACAAACCGGGACTTCTATGTTCCATACTGCAGTTTATTAATTCCCTTTCCTGTGTACTTTCTGCTCAAACACACATTAGCCCCCAAGTGCCAAGATTTAAAACTTGTATTAAACCTTGGGACTTCAAACAATTAGTAGTAAAGAAGTCCACATTAGCCCCCAAGTGCCAAGTGTATAACTGGTTATATGCTTGGGACTTTTTGATAAAAATATTAACATGCTCCTTCTCTGGCTGTGGTAGGCTGATATAAATCACCAAGGTTCTCAAATTGCTGATCTTCAAGAGAATATCAAGTCCCAACAAGCAGAAACTTACAAAGCTAAAGAAGAGCTGAAAAGCGCTTTAACAGCTATGGAACAACTGAAGGACAGCTTCAAGACTGAGCGTGCCAACTGGGAAACTGAAAAGACTGCATTGCTGAAGCGGGCTGAAGACGCGGAGTCAGCTCTTAAACCGGTGGCGGAAGAGCTAACTGGGTTGAAGCGCCAAGTAAACGCCATGACCTCTGCAAGTTTTGGTAAATACTCTTGCCAAGACTGCTTAAATAATCATTTTTGAAATTACCGGTTTAACATCAAAATCTTAAACCGTTATAGATAGTCGTGTTGCTCATCTGGGCTCTGACATGTGGATGAAGCTGAAGGCAGCATATACGTTGATAGAGCAGCTGTATACCGGTGCCCAACGGGTTATTGATGACCCACAGGTATAGGGGATCTATCGTAGTCCTTTCGATAAGTAAGAGTGTCGAAACCAACGAGGAGCAGAAGGAAATGATAAGCGGTTTTCAGTAAGGTTTTCTCTGCAAGCACTGAAATAGTAGGTGACAAATAGTTTTGTGAAAAGATAAATAGTAACGAGCAAAAAGTAAATAAAATAAATAGCATGCAGCAAGGTGGCCCAATCCTTTTTGTAGCAAAGGACAAGCCTAGACAAATTCTTATAATAGGAAAACGCTCCCGAGGACACATGGGAATATCATCAAGCTAGTTTTCATCACGCTCATATGATTCGCGTTAGGTACTTTGGTAATTTGATATGTGGGTGGACCGGTGCTTGGGTGCTGTTCTTACTTGAACAAACATCCCACTTATGATTAACCTCTATTGCAAGCATCCGCAACTACAACAAAAGTATTATGGTAAACCTAACCATAACATGAAACATATGGATCCAAATCAGCCCTTACGAAGCAACGCATAAACTAAGCTTCATCACTCTAGCAACCCATCATCTACTTATTACTTCCCAATGCCTTCCTCTAGGCCCAAATAATGGTGAAGTGTTATGTAGTCGGCGTTCACATAACACCACTAGAGGCTAGACAACATACATCTCATCAAAATATCGAATCTAATACCAAATTCACATGACTACTAATAGCAAGACTTCTCCCTTGTCCTCGTGAACAAACGTAACTACTCACAAAGCATATTCATGTTCATAATCAGAGGGGTAATAATATGCATAAAGGATCTGAACATATGATCTTCCACCAAATAAACCAACTAGCATCAACTACAAGGAGTAATCAACACTACTAGCACCAATCCCGGACTTGGAGACAAGAATTGGATACCAGAGATGAACTAGGGTTTGGAGATGAGATGGTGCTGGTGAAGATGTTGATGGAGATTGCCCTCTCCCTACGAGAGGAGCGTTGCTGATGATGATGACGATGATTTCCCCCTCCCGGAGGGAAGTGTCCCCGGCAGAACAGCTCCGCCAGAGCCCTAGATTGATTCCGCCAAGGTTCCGCCTCATGGCGGTGGAGTTTCATCCCATAAGCTTGCCCACGATTTTTTCCAGTGTAAAAGTGATGATATAGCAGAAGATGGTCGCCGGTGGCCCACCAGGGCCCCAGGAGATAGAGGCGGCGCCAGCAGAGCGCCTGTCTCTCGGATGATGTGGGCCCCGGCCTATTTCTTTTGCTCATAATTTCTTATAAATTCCAAAAAGTTGTTTCATGGAGTTTCAGGACTTTTGGAGATGTGCGTAATAGGTTTCCAACGTTTGCTCCTTTTTCACCTGTAATTCCAAATTGCCGACATCCCCCTCTTCATGGTAAACCTTGTAAAATAAGGAAGAATAGCCATAAGTATTGAGACATAATGTGTAATAACAGCCCATAATGCAATAAATATTGATATAAAAGCATGATGCAAAATGGACGTATCAACTCCCCCAAGCTTAGACCTCGCTTGTCCTCAAGCGGAAGCCGAAATCGAAAAATATCTCCACATGTTTAGAGATAGAGGTGTCGATAAAAATAAAATACGAACATGAGGGCATCATGATCATTCTAATAACAGCAACATATATGGATTTTGTCATATGATTTCCTATGCTCATGTAATAAGCAATTCACAATATCAAGTATGATTCAAAAACTTCATTGGGAACTAACAAACTATAATCTCAATCATTGAAGCAATTGCAATTTGTCGTAATATCGGAAAGAGTCAATAATAGAGCTTTTCAGCAAGCTCACATACTCAACTATCTCGTAGTCCCCTATGATTATTAACACTCACGCAATACTTGTGGTTATAGAGTTTCAATAGGACACCGAGAAAGATAGGGGCTTATTGTGTTGCTCGCCAACGTATTCACCTTTAGGGATGTCAACAATAATAGCCCATGCCAACTTACATCCAATTGGATATATGTATCATGATCTTTCAAACACGAGGAGCTTGCCAAAGGATAAAAATAAAAAGGGAAAGGTGAGCATCACCTTGACTCAGGCATAAAGTAAAACATAAAGTAAAAGATAGGCGCTTCGCAGAGGGAAGCGAGAGGTTGTCATGCTTGGCGTTTAGGGTTGATGCATAAAATCTTAGTGCAAAAGAACGTCACTTTATATTGCCCCTTGTATGTGGACCTTTATTAAGCGATGTCGCTTTTATTACTTCCACAACAAGTTCGTACAAAGCTTATTTTCTCTGCACTAATAAGTCATACATATTTAGAGAGCAATTTTTATTGCTTGCACCGATGACAACTTACTTGAAGGATCTTATTCAATCCATAGGTAGGTATGGTGGACTCTCATGGCAAAACTGGGTTTAGGGATATGTGGAAGCACAAGTAGTATCTCTACTTAGTGCAAGGAATTTGGCTAGCATGAGGGGGAAAAGCAAGCTCAACATGTTTGGAAGGTCAATGACAATATATTTTAACTCAGATGTCGGAAAACATAAACCATTACGTTGTCTTCCTTGTCCAACATCGACTCTTTTAGCATGTCATACTTAATGAGTGCTTCACAATCATAAAAGATGTCCAAGATAATATATTTATATGTGAACCCCTCTTTCCTTGTCACTTCCTATTAATTGCAACGATGACCAAGGCTACGTTCATCAACTCTCAACAATTTTTATGCCTCATACTTTCTATATGTGAAGTTATCACTATCCATAAGATCAATATGAACTCTTTTATTCTTTCTACTTTCTCAAGATCATAGCATCATAGTAAAGCCCTTAACTCAACACTAATCTTTATTATAGATAGCACACGGACTCGCTTACATAAAGAGATCGCAAAGCAAAGCTCAAAACTACTTGATATCAAAACTTCAATCTACTAGATCAAGATACTACTAAAAGGATTGAACTAAATAAAGCGGTAAAGATAGGAGTGTGATGGTGATACGATACCGGGGCACCTCTCCCAAGCTTGGCTGTTGCCAAGGGGAGTGCCCATACCCATGTGATTATGTCTCCTTCTTCGGAGGTGGTGCAGTAGGAGTTTTTGATGATGTAAGCTTGTCGTCCGTCTTCCAGGGCATCGGCTCTCCATCATAAAAGGATGATCGAGTCTTCGGGGTCCTTAAATCTGCAGCCAAACTCATTTGCTTGAATCTATATTCATACTCACAGTTCTGGTTTTGCAGGTCATAGATCTGGGCTTGGAGGTGCTCGATTTTCTCTTGAAGTTTTAAGATGGTTTCCCCGATGACTTTGGCATCCAGCTTGTGGTTGTTGGCGAACTCCATGATCATCATCGTTGGCGTTGAGTCCACGCCTCCACCATCGCTTGACACTTGAAAACTTCTTGCTCCACGGCTTCGAGCTTTGTCTCCATGCTCCCGATACGTTTCGGTCCCTCCACATCGCGGATGTGCAGCACCCCATCACGCACCTCAATGGTTTGAGGATGACGCAGCACCTCCGTGAGATAGGGGTTGATAACTCTCTCGAAAAACTTGTCCTTGGGGACATTTGGAGATGACATGATGCTCTAGATCTAAAACAGAAACAGCTCGAAAAGAAAACAGAGGATATTTGCGTGATACGGTGGTCAAAACCTTCGGGAGTATATATAATGAATTTTTACCAACCAAAATATGTAACATACAAGAAAACAGAGTCCGGGAGGCACACGAGGTGCCCACAAGACAGGGGCGCGCCCTACAGGGGGGGCCTCCTCTCTCGTGGGAGCCTCGTGTCCCTTTCGGACTACTTCTTTCTTCCTAAAATTCTTAAGTAATCCAAAACTGATAAAAATTGCCATTAGAGTTGTTTTGGAGTCGGTTTACTTACCGCATCATTGCACTCTATGCCTTTTCGGAGTCCGGAAAGTTCTGAAAGTGTCTCTTATGTATTCTTCAGGGGTTATGGTCTCAATAATATTAGTTTCCACATTAATAGGATTACCTAAAATATAATGTTTAATTCTTTGACCGTTTACCACCCTCAGATTTGTGCCTTCGAAGTTATTGATTTTTATAGCGCCAGAACGATAGACCTCTTCGATAACGTAGGGACCTTCCCATTTTGAGAGAAGTTTTCCTGCAAAAAATCTTAACCGAGAGTTGAATAATAACACATAATCTCCTACGTTAAACTCACGCTTTTGTATCCTCTTATCATGCCAGCGTTCAACTTTTTCTTTGAAAAGCTTGGCATTCTCATATGCTTGGGTTCTCCATTCATCAAGAGAGCTAATATCACACAACCTCTTCTCACCGGCAAGTTTGAAATCATAGTTGAGCTCTTTAATAGCCCAGTATGCCTTATGTTCAAGTTCGAGAGGTAAATGACATGCTTTTCCATAAACCATTTTATATGGAGACATACCCATAGGATTTTTGTGTATGCAGTTCTATAGGCCCATAATGCATCATCAAGTTTCTTGGACCAATTCTTTCTAGACCTATTGACAGTCTTTTGCAAAATTAATTTGAGCTCTCTATTGCTCAACTCTACTTGACCACTAGACTGTGGGTGATAAGGAGATGCAATTCTATGATTGACATCATACTTAGCAAGCATCTTACGGAAAGCACCATGAATAAAGTGTGAACCACCATCAGTCATAAGATATCTAGGGACTCCAAACCTCGGAAAAATAACTTCCTTAAGCATTCTAATAGAAGTATTATGATCAACACTAATAGTTGGAATAGCTTCTACCCACTTAGTAACGTAATCAACAGCAACTAAAATATGTGTATAACCATTGGAGGTAGGAAAATGTCCCATATAATCAAAGCCCCAAACATCAAATGGTTCAATAACAAGGGAATAATTCATAGGCATTTCTTGGCGTCTACTAATGTTACCTATTCTTTGACATTCATCACAAGATAAGACAAACTTACGAGCATCTTTGAAAAGAGTAGGCCAATAAAAACCCGATTGAAGTACCTTGTGTGCAGTTCTATCTCCAGCGTGGTGTCCTCCATAGGATTCAGAGTGACACTTGCGTAGGATTTCCTGACTAGCTCGCTTGGCTTGACCATTAAATTGGGGATGATCCACGGACGCTACATCAAGCCGGATGTGCTCTCGTTGACAAAAATCCTCCATCTCGCCCTTAGAGAGGTTCGTGCCATTATCCGTGATAATGCTATGTGGAAAACCAAAACGGAAGATCACCTTTTTGATGAACTGAACCGCCGTGGCTGCGTCACACTTGCTTACTGGCTCCGCTTCAACCCATTTAGTGAACTTGTCAACCGCCACCAACAGGTGGGTCTTCTTATCTTTTGATCGCTTGAAAGGACCCACCATGTCAAGCCCCCAAGTAGCAAACGACCAAGTTATCGGAACATGAGCTCAGCATGAAAACTTCTGACAAGCATCACACCGCATTACTAGGTCCTCCGCATCAGCATGAGCCGTCAACCAGTAAAAACCATGACGAAAAGCTTTAGCCACCAAGGATTTTGAACCGGCGTGATGACCACAGTCTCCTTCGTGGATCTCGCGTAAAATCTCACATCCTTCTTCAGGAGAGACGCAACACTGAAACGCCCCTGAAACACTGCAATGATGCAACTCGCCGTTGACGATTGTCATGGACTTGGATCGCTGGACTATCTGCGCCGTAACTTCATCATCGTGTAACTCGCCCCAGTTCATATATGCCAAGTATGGAACCGTCCAATCCGAATAATATGTAAAGCGGCCACTAAGCGTGCCTCCGGATCAGGAATGGCGAGGTCCTCCTCTCAGAGGCAATCGAACCGACGGGTTATGCAAGACATCTAGGAAGGTGTTAGGTGGGACCGGTTTACGCTGAGATCCCAGCCGGCTTAAAGCATCAGCCGCCTCATTTTTGCGCCGATCAATGTGCTCCACTTGATATCCCTTAAAGTGACCAGCAAAAATATCCACCTCTCGCCGGTAAGCCGCCATGAGTGGATCCTTGGAATCCCAAGTACCTGAAACCTGCTGGGCTACCAGGTCTGATTCTCCAAAGCATCGTACGCGGCTTAAGTTCATCTCCTTGGCCACTCGAAGTCCATGGAGTAAGGATTCATACTCAGCTGCATTGTTAGTACAAGGGAACATTAAGCGAAGAACATAACGAATTTTATCACCTCGAGGGGAAGTAAGGACAACTCCAGCCCCCGGGCCTTCCAATTGCCTGGACCCATCAAAGTGGATAGTCCAGTATGTGCTGTCCGGTTTGTCTTCTGGTGCCTGCAACTCGGTCCAGTCGTTGATGAAATCCATAAGAGCCTGGGACTTGATAGCTGTGCGAGGCATATACTTCAAATCATGTGGTCCAAGCTCAATAGCCCACTTAGCAACCCGCCGATTGCTTCCCTGCTCGGATTATATCCCCCAAAGGAGCAGAACTGACCACTGTGATGGGATGACCTTGGAAGTACTGTTTAAGCTTCCGGCTTGCCATAAACACCCAATACACCAGCTTCTGCCAATGCAGATATCTTTGCTTTGGCTCGATGAGCACTTAGCTAATATAGTAGACCGGCCTTTGAACCGGGTACTCCTTCCCAGCCTCCTTGCGCTCCACCACAATGGCAACACTGACAGCCCGGGCATTAGCAGCCACATACAACAGTAGTGGCTCCTTATCAACAGAGCAAGAAGAATCGCAGTTCAACCAACTGCCGCTTCAAGTCCTCAAACGCCGCATTAGCTGCATCGTTCCAGACAAAATTGTCTGTTTTCTTGAACATTTGATACAGAGGAATTGCCTTCTCTCCCAGACGGCTGATAAACCGGCTCAAAGCCGCAATACGACCCGCCAGTCACTGGACATCATTGATGGACGCTGGTTTAGCCAAGGATGTAATCGCTCTGATCTTTTCCGGATTAGCCTCAATACCTCTGTTAGACACCAGAAAGCCTAAGAGCTTGCCTGCCGGAACACCAAAAACACACTTAGCCGGATTGAGCATCATTTTATAAACCCTCGATTGTCAAAGGTTTCGCAAATCAGATATGAGTGTCTCTGCTTTCCTGGACTTGACCACAATATCGCCCACATAGGCATGAACATTGCGCCTAATCTGAGTATGAAGACAATTACGCATAGCGTTGATAAGTTGCCTGGCACGCTTGAGCCCAAAGGGCATAGATACATAGCGTAAGGCTCCAAAGGGAGTGATGAAAGTTGTCTTCTCCTGGTCCTTGACTGCCATCTTGATCTGATGATAACCAGAATAAGCATCCAAAAAACTCAAACGCTCACAACCTGCCGTAGCATCAATGATTTGATCAATACGAGGGAGGGCGAAGGGATCAGCTGGGCAAGCTTTGTTCAAATTTGTGTAATCCACACACATACGCCAAGTGCCGTTTTTCTTAAGTACCAGCACCGGATTAGCCAACCACTCTGGGTGAAACACTTCGACGATAAACCCTGCTGTCAGTAGCCGGGCTACCTCTTCTCCAATGGCCCTTCGCCGTTCCTCATTAAAGCGGCGAAGAAACTGTTTGATCGGTTTGAACCTCGGATAAATATTAAGAGTGTGATCAGCGAGTCCCCTCGGTACACCTGGCATGTCAGAAGGTTTCCATGCAAAGATGTCCCGGTTCTCTCGGATGAACTTGATGAGCGCGCTTTCCTATTTGGGATCCAAGTTGACGCTGTTGCTGAACTGCTTGGATGAATCGTCAGGAACAAAATCAACCAATTTGGTTTCATCAGCCGATTTAAACTTCAAAGCCGGATCATGCTCTGTGGTGGGTTTCTTCAGAGAAGTCATGTCTGCTGGATCAACATTGTCCTTATAAAACTTCAACTCCTCCATTGCACAAACTGATTCAGCATATGCCGCATCACCTTCCTCACACTCTAGAGCAATCTTACGGCCATCGTGGAAGCGTAATGGTCCCTTTGTGACCCGGCATCTTGAGCTGCAGATAAACATAACACGGCCTTGCCATGAATTTAGCGTAAACCGGCCGTCCAAACAAAGCATGGTACAGACTTCTATCTTAACCACTTCAAAGGTTATTGTCTCGGATCTTGAATCATGATCATCTCCAAAAACCACTTCCAGAGCTATCTTTCCAACTGGGTAAGCCGATTTACCACGCACCACTCCGTGAAAAACGGTGTTTGACGGTCTAAGATTCTTATCTGTCAACCCCATATGCTGGAAGGTTTCATAGTACAAGATATTGATACTGCTCCCTCCGTCCATGAGTACTTTGGTAAACTTATAACCTCCCACCTGCGGCACAACCACCAAGGCTAGGTGACCCGGATTGTCAACCTGGGGCGGATGATCCTCCTCGCTCCGCATAATAGGCTGCTTTCGAGACCAGAGATAATGTGGCACCGCCGTTCAACAGAGTTCACGCCCTTTTATGGAGCTTCTGCTCGGCGCTTGCACAAGCTAGTAGTGAACACATGATATCGCTTCGCCATTCAACTGCTTTGGGTGACTCTGATAACCCGACTGCTGTTGATTCCCTTGATTATTCTGCTGGTTATTACCACCTTGGTGTTTCTGATTGCCCTGATTATTCTGAAACCCTGAGCTTGAACCGCCACCACCGTAACCCGGCCCATGGAATCCTGGACCGGAACCACCAGATGGACCCTAATCATACCGAAAAAGATCAGAGTTTTTGAATTCCCTCATGATGTGTCAATCCTTCCAAAGATGTGTGGCCAGAGCCTCCTTTGTCCCGTGCTTTGGGCAGGGCTGGTTTAACAGGCGCTCCAGATTCATTCCTCCGCCGCGCTGGGGCGTCTTACCCCTACGGCGCTGCATATTACCCTACACATTGGTGTTAGCCACAAAATCAGAATTGTCCGCCTTACGCTTACCATTGTTTCCGTGGCCCGCCTGGTTATGATGTCCCTTTGAACCGGCATTCTTCTTTCCCTTCTCCTGTTTCCCTTCATCAGAATTAGGGTCCTTGGTATTATCAGAATCAACATACTTAACCAGAGCCGCCATAAGTGTTCCCATATCATTGCAATTACGCTTGAGCCATCCCAACTTCATTTTTAGGGATTTGAACCGGCAATTGCCCTCCAACGTCACAATTGCTGTATCCGGATTGATGCAGTCGGATGAATGCAAGATTTCTGAAACCCGGCGTATCCAATGGGTTGTTGACTCGTTCTCTCCTTGGACACAAGCCTCCAGATCTACAATGGACATAGGTTGCTTGCATGTATCTTTGAAGTTTCCTATGAACTTGGCCTTCAACTCATCCCATGAATTAATCGAGTTAGCCGGAAGGCTATTCAGCCAGGTGCGAGCCGTTCCTTCTAGCATCATGGTGAAGTATTTTACACACGCCGCTTCATCCACATCTAGCATCTGCATTGCCATCTCATAACTCTCTACCCACGCCTTGGGGGGCTGATCAGCGGTATAGTTAGGCACCTTGCGCGGACCTTTGAAATCTTTGGGCAACCGCACATTTCGAAGAGCCGGGATGAGACATGGTACTCCCCAGGAGCTGAAGGCAAGCCCGGTCCCTCGTTCTACTGACGCCACTGGTTGAGCCGTGGCGGGTTGATGATGACCCACGTGCTGTGCCTCCAATGCGCCTCCCTTCGCGCTCTGCCATTATCCACCACATCTTGAGCATTCAAACCGCCGTTCGCCGGATTAGGCCCTCGAGGGGCATCACGATGCCGCGCACTGCTTGACACGGCCGATTCATCCATGTGCCTGCTATAACTCTTGCTCGGACGAGGGGTTGAATGTATTCTGTCTCGGCTGTAGGAATAAGCCTGTTGCTGAACAACGGTGGTTTGAAGAAGATCCCTGGCTCGTCGAGTCTCAATTGCTGCTAATGAATCACCCTCCATCGGAATAGCCGCCAACCGTGATGCTGCCGCAATCATGTTATCCAAGGGGCTGGAAAAGTGACCCGGCGGTGTTGCTACATACTGCGGCGGGTTGTCCGTCTGTCGAAGCGGATCCATCGCCCGTGGTTGATCCGGCGCGGCCCCAGGTGCTTCAGTCCGGTTTACTCCCACCGGATTGCTAGGCCTAGTTCCTGGTGTGTCGAAGAGATTCAGACCCTCGTAAATTTGCGGTAGTCTAGACCGGTGCTTCCTTCTCATAACTTCATTTAAGGCGTTCTTATCCAATGTAAGCCACTAATTCTGCGCCTGGATTTCCTCTGATCGGGCATCTAAAGCGGCCCATTCTTCATCCATCCTGGCCTCCTCAGCTGCCAAGTCTGCCTTGGCCTGAGCTATCTGATCCTTTAGCTTCGTGACATACGCATTATGCAGAATTTGAGTCTCCAGAGTCACCGCTGTAGTTAACAATGCCGTCAAAGCGTCTAGTAAACCGGCAAGAACTTGAGCCGGCCGGCGCTTCGGCCTCTGCCGCTGACTACCGATCCGGAAACCATTGCTGTAGATGAAGATTGCACGAGGCTGCATACCGCCATGAAGATCGCAACCCGGTTTGGTGGTTCAAGGGGACCCGAATCATCACCATCGGAATACCCCTCAATCCGGCCATCTTGCAGTCGGTATAGCGACTCGGTTTCGCTAGTGGACGATTCACCGTTTGAGTAGACGACGGTCTCACCGTCGGACACCGGTTCAGATTCCGCATCATGGATGAATCCTACGAACGCACGCTTCATGGCGGGCTGAATCCGGGCAGGACTTGCACGCTGAGCCGTCTCGACGAGGTCGGTGGATATGTCCGGCTTAGAGCCCGGTTCACCGATCTTGGCGATGAAAACGTGAATTCCGCCAAAGGGGGCCCGGTACCCGTACTCGATTGAGCCGGCATCGGGGCCCCAGCCTGCATCGTCGATGTAAAGCTTGCCGCGACGACTCTTGGTCATCCGGCCAACCACGTACCCCTTGAGTCCTTCAAAGTTGCCCTTGAGGAGCTCGAAACCATCGTGCGATAGCCCCACGGTGGGCGCCAACTGTCAGGAAATATCACGTCGGATGTCCCAGCGAAGGACCTAGTCGTGGAGCCATCGCAACAAGGTTAGCCTGAAGGGGTTAAACCGGACAAGGGACACGAGAGTTTATACTAGTTCGGCCCTTCGGTGAAGGTAAAAGCCTACGTCTAGTTGTGATGGGATTATTGGGATTTCGATGACCAGGGAGCAAATATGCTTGCCTGGGTCTCGAGTTGTTGTCTGTCTGTCCCTGATCCGCCGTCGGGTCGTCCCTTTATATACACAGGTTGACGCCCGGCCGGTTTACAGAGTCCCAAGGCCGACTAATACAAGTGTTCAGCTCGGTCTCTCCCTTTCCCTTACTTAGAATACAAGTAAACAATTATGGCGGTTTACCACTACGGGCCCTAATCCGCCTCCGGGCTCTGGGCCTTTAAACTTTATCCGTAAAGTGCCATCTTGTTGTCTTCATGGGCTTCAGTATAACTGAGCGTGAATCGGCCCCTCCTGGGCGGTTTACACTCAGTGGTGATATCCTCAATAGAGCCAGTGGCATTTCCGAGTGGTGTGGTTGGACGGCTTCGCGCCGCTGTGAAACTTGCAGGGTGCATCAAGAGTCTACTCGTGTGAGAAGGCGGGTAGCCAGTTGGGCTTGCCGCCCTTCTGATGCTTGGGTAGAGGCTGCCCTTCCGACTGCTGATCTTTGACTATCGCACCTGCCGGCTTGTGGAAGCCGGCTACGTGGCCTTGCGCTTGTTGTCATTCGGTTGCTGATGTCGACTGGTGTCACCAGCCAGAGTCCGAGGAGCTTGAGGAGCCACCTTGCCAGATGTGTCAACTTGGATCTCCGCCTTCATGGAGGAGTCGGCCATGGCGTACTTGTCTGCTATGATCAGCAGTTCGTCGAGGGTCGCTGGCTCGTCGCAGAGAAGCTTGTGTTTGAGGAGAGTGCCTTCTCGGCACCCGGCAGTGAAGTACTCTATGGCCTGCACCTCGTGCACACCTTCGCAAGAGTTGCGCAGCTCGGCCCATCGTGTGAGGTAGTCGTGAGTCGACTCGTTGGGGCCTTGGACGCACAAGGAGAGCTGGCGAGGCTTGGGCGGTCGCTTGTACGTGCTAGTGAAGTTGCGGATGAAGGCTTCGATGAAATCAACCTAGCTGTTGATGTTGCGGGGCTTCAGGCTGTTCAGCCATGTCCAGGTTGTGCCCTGGAGCATGAGCGGAACGTACTTCACGGCAACACGTTTGTTGCCGTTTGCGATGCTGACGGCCGTGGAGTAATCGACCAGCCAGTCCTCCGGCTTCACGGAGCTGGTATACTTGGGCGTATCTGTCAGGAGCATGAACCCTTTGGGGAAGGGCTCATCTTGGATTTGGGGCCCAAAACAAGGCGGACCCAGCTCGTCTTCTTCTTCTAGTACCAGGGATCGGTTGAGGCGGTCGATCCGGTGGCGGGCGTCGTTCTCTCCGACTCCTTCCCGGCGGCCAAGGCGGTCGCCGAGTGTCGGGTGATCAGCAGGCGGAGGGGAAGTGCGCCTCTCCCTGCAGGGAGGAGGGTGAGGCGGACAGTCGCCCCATCGTTCTATTGCTCTTAGGCGGCCGTCTTGGTCGCGCTCAATGGTGATGTGAGTCCGGCTGCGGCTGGCAGCCAGCTCCTTGTCTATTCTATCACGGACGCCACCAGTCGGCGTCCGGGATGTCGCGCCTTGATCTCGGCGAGGAGGCAGATCATTGTTTTGCCGGTTGGGCGCTTCAGTGTGGCAGCCGGCCTCTTGCTGCTCAGCAGCCGCGTCAAGGAGCTGTTGGACGCGCTCTGTCATGTGGCGACGCTCGTCGTCCTCGAGCTTGTCTAGCTTGTTTGATGCCGCCTGGGCAGCTCGTATGTTCTCCGCGGGCGTGGCGTAGACGGGACGATCTATCTCGAACATGCTGGCAATGGCCGTGTGGCGCTGCCGGAGCATGCCGATGCGGCTAGGCCCACCAAGAGTCGGCATACCGCCAACGGCATGGTCCATCTCACGCTGGTAGGCCTCCGAAAGGCGTCTCATGCTTGCCGGCCTGTTGGCGCTTTCGACGAGCTGGAAGCGGCGCACCTCCAGCGTCTCGGTGTCGGCGTCTTCTGGAATGGGCGCAGTCAGGTCTTGCAGCGCCGCCTGCAGCGGATCCTGGCCACCTCCGCCAGAGTGCTCGCCGTGGCTGATGACGAGCACCTCCGTGATAGTGGTGTCGCCGCTGTCCGCGCGAGGAAGCGGTTCATCATAGACCACCACGTTGGTGGGGAAGGCGTCGAGCGACGCCGTGTCGGAGTCGACAAGCATCGGGTCGGTGGAGCCAAATGACTCCAAGTCCGCAGCAGGCTCGCTGGCGATGTGGAGCTGATCGAGGAGGTTGACGAGGCGGCTCTCGGGGCCATCTGTGCCCGTGTCAAATACGTGCTCGTCGAAAAAGCAAATCTCGCCAACAAGATCGGCGAGGCAGCTCGCCGCGCAGACGACCTCTATGCTGTGTAGTGCATCGGCGTAGACACCGTCTGGCGTGTCGGGCTGGCTGCACTTGCCAGTAAGGAACAAGGTTCCCGTCCAGAGCAGGTCTCCGGGAGACGGTGCAGCGCATCCAGTATCTTTAAATAGGTGTTCTGCCTTGCGTGGACGAGGTGTTATTCGCAAAAATACCCTGACTCTCCGCATTCGCTCGACACGTGGAAGACGAAGTTATTGGCGCACAGAAGCCGAGGGGAGCGATATGGGATCAATGGCTGAATATATAACTTGGAGAGGGAACTGAAAGTGCAACTATCCCTAGGTGGTTTTGGAAATTCATAACAACATATAGCTCATTGAGCTAATGCTATTCCAAGATGAACATTTCAGGAAAGCTCAATGAATGGCATGGCATGGATGATGAAAGTGGATCCCTCAAAATGCTAATGACAAAGGATTGTCTCAAGCTCAAAAGATCAAGACTCTTCATTTTATATTTTAGTGATTCAAGATCACATTGAGTCTATAGGAAAAGCCAATACTATCAAGGAGGGATGAGGTGTTGCTTAATGAGCCTCTTGCTTCATGTGCTTAGTGATATGCTCCAAAACCCTCAGCTACTTTCTCACATCCACATATGACCTAAACCTAAAGCCAAAATCGGTCTCACCGATTCTTCCGATACCGCGCCACCCATTCCATAATTAAAAGCCACTGACACAAACCCAACGCAAAACGGTTCTACCCATAGGGATATCGGTCTCACCGAGATGGGATTGTAATCTCTCTGTTTCTTTTCAGAACTTTTCGGTCTCACCGAAGAGCGGATCGGTCCCACCGAGATTGCAATGTAAACTCTCTGCTTCCGTTTTGTAACATTTCGGTCTCACCAAAAGAGCAATCGGTCCCACCGAAGTTTACTCCGACCAACTCTGTGGTTAGCTAATTACCAAAATCGGTCTCACCGAGTTTGTGTAATCGGTCACACCGAGATTACGTTATGCCCTAACCCTAACCATATCGGTCCTACCGAGATGCAAGTCAGTCCCACCGAAAACCCTAACGGTCACTAGGTTTACTAAAATCCGTCTGACCGAGTTTGTTGATTCGGTCCCACCGAGATTGGTAAATTGTGTGTAACGGTTAGATTTTGTGTGGAGGCTATATATACCCCTCCACCTCCTCTTCATTCGTGAAGAGAGCCATCGTAACAAACCTACACTTCCAACTTACCAGTTCTGAGAGAGAACCACCTACTCATGTGTTGAGGCCAAGATATTCCATTCCTACCATATCAATCTTGATCTCTAGCCTTCCCCAAGTTGCTTTCCACTCAAATCCTCTTTCCACCAGATCCAAATCCTATGAGAGAGAGTTGAGTGTTGGGGAGACTATCATTTGAAGCACAAGAGCAAGGAGTTCATCAACAACACACCGTTTGTTACTTCTTGGAGCGTGGTGTCTACTAGATTGGCCAGGTGTCACTTGGGAGCCTCCGACAAGATTGTGGAGTTGAACCAAGGAGTTTGTAAGGGCAAGGAGATCGCCTACTTCGTGAAGATCTACCGCTAGTGAGGCAAGTCCTTCGTGGCTGGCGACCATGGTGGGATAGACAAGGTTGCTACTTCATTGGACCCTTTGTGGGTGGAGCCCTCCGTGGACTCAAGAATCCGTTACCCCTTTGTGGGTTGAAGTCTCCATCAACGTGGAGGTACGATAGCACCACCTATCGGAACCACGCCAAAAACATCCGTGTCTCCAATTGCGTTTGAATCCTCCAAACCCTTCCCTTTACTTTCTTGCAAGTTGCATGCTTTAATTTCCGCTGTTATATACTCTTAGCATGCTTGCTTGAATTGTGTGATGATTGCTTGACTTGTCCTAAGATAGCTAAAATCTGCCAAACTCTAAAACGGGGAAACGGCTAAGTTTTTAATTGGTCAAGTAGTCTAATCACCCCCTCTAGACATACTTCAAGGTCCTACAAGTGGTATCAGAGCTTTGGTCTCCATTTGCTTTTATTTCCATAGCTTTGGTTGGTCATAGCCTTGGTTTCACAACCTAGGAGAGTATGGCGTCTAGCGAGGGAAATTATCACCGTAGAGGTCCTTACTTTGATGGTACTAATTTTGCTAGTTGGAAGCATCGGATGAAAATGCATATTCTCGGACATAACCCCGCCCGTTTGGGCAATTATTTGTATTGGCTTGCAAGGTGAATTCTTTGATGGGAGAGAGCCGAACCGTGAAGCTAATGCGGAAGAATTGAAGATGTTGCAATACAACGCTCAAGCTTGTGATACCATCTTCAACGGATTGTGCCCCAAAGAATTCAAAAAAATCAGCCGTCTTGAGAATGCAAAGGAAATCTGAGATACTTTGATTGATATGCATGAAGGTACCGAATCCGTCAAGGAATCCAAGTTGGATGTGCTCCAAAGTCAGCTTGACAAGTTCAAAATGAAGGATGGTGAAGGTGTCACTGAAATGTACTCTAGGCTTGCACTTATCACAAATGAAATTGCCTGCTTAGGGAGTGAAGAGATGACCCATGATTCATCATCAAGAAGATCCTAAGAGCATTGGATGGAAAGTATGATACCGTGTGCACATTGATTCAAATGATGCCAAACTACAAAGATCTCAAGCCAACGGAAGTCATTGGAAGAATTGTTGCTCATGAGATGTCACTCAAGGATAAGGAGGAACTTCACAACAAGTCAAGTGGTGCTTACAAAGCCTCAAGTGAAGCCCCACATCATCGAGTGAGAAACAAACCTTCAATGAAGAATTGAGCTTAATGGTGAAGAACTTCAACAAATTCTACAAGAGTAGAAGCAAAGAAAGAAGCTCCAAGTCTAGGTCTTACAATGACAAAAGATCTTCTAGTCGAGAGCGAAATTGCTACAATTGTGGGAGACCCGGACACTATTCTAACGAGTGTACGGCACCCTACAAAAGAAGAGAAGACTCTCCAAAAAGAAGAAGTAGAAGAGAAGAATCACCACCAAGAGAGAGGAGGAGTAGAGATGATCGTTATGAACGAAGACCCTCACGGAGAAGCAATGATTCGGAAAGGAAAGACAAGTCATCAAAGAGCTACACAAAATGAAGACATCAAGCTCATGTTGGTGAATGGGTATCCGGCTCCGACTCCGACCTTCACTCCGAGAGAAGCTATCACTCCGACTCCGAATATACTCAAGATGAAGGTGTTTCCGGTCTAGCACTTGTGTCAACCAACTCCTACGACATATTTGAATCACCAAATGAAGGAATTGGTAGATGCTTCATGTTCAAAGGTCCTAAGGTAACACACCCCGAGTATATTGATTTTGATGTTGATGAAGATGACTTGCTAGGTGATGATGATTTACTTGTTGACAACTCTAGTGATGAATACTATGATGAAACGTCAATTAATCATGCTAATCAAGGTGAAACGAATGACAATGATAAGGAGAAAATTGAGCGTCTAACTAAAGAACTAAACACTCTTAAGTTAGCTCATGAAACTATCTTTGAAGATCATCGAGAACTTTTCAGGGCTCATGAGAAGTTACGCTTTGAAAAGCTCAATCTTGAGCAAGAGCATGAGTTCTTAAAAGCTATCAATGATGGTCTCCATAAGAAAAGTTCTTCTTACATTGCCAAGCGTTTACTCTTATCTACTTACATGCCTCAAGTCAAGTCTAGTAACAAGAACAAGAAAGATTCTTCTTCTAGTAGTAACAATAACAATGCTAAATCCAATATTGTTGCTTCTAGTAGTTCTCTTGATTCCACTAATGATTCTCTTAGCCAAGTTACACGTGAGCAAGAAAATAGCTTATTGAAGGGAATTATAGAGAAAGTTGTATACAAGAGCCTTGCCGGGAGTAAGCAATTCGAGGAAATTGTACGCAAGCAAGGAAGGCACCGGAAGAATCAAGGTGTTGGTTTTGAACGAAAGTTCAATGCCAATGGAGTTGAGTGGGAAGAAGATCAATACCCCAAGACGAAGTTTGTTCCTCAACAAGAGAAGTATGATCCTACTTCCTTCAAGGGAACACAAGCACAATATGATCTTCCACCACAAGACCACAAGGGCAAGGACAAGCTTCAAGAAGAGATTGATGCATTTGAAGAAGCACCTAAGGTCTCGGTCAAGTGGATTCCCAAGACTACGTCAAGTTCTATCTCATCAAGTACAACTACAACTCCAAGGATTCCCATCAAGATGATGTGGATCCAGAAGAAGAACTAGAGAGTTCTTGAGGGTGACTCGCCAACATATTTCACTCATATCATTATGGCAAGGACAAGTGCAATCAACTTCCATATTTTGCACTAGTTCAAGGAGTCACAAATCCTCATGTTGGTAAGGCAAGGGACAAGGTAACCTAATGATTTCATGACATTATTTTATGTGTGCATCACTCTATGTCTATGGATATACTTGTTTGTTCCTTGTGGGACTAACCCATGTAGGTATTGAAAGTGCAACTCACTCCAAAGGATTGCTCCAAAAAGATCTACATCAACATTGAGCATCCACATCTTCAACACCTACATGAAGTCATCATCGACAAAACCCAAGGTTAGTTCATCCCTCTTAGGGGATCTCACATCTAGGGGAGCTTAACTCTATGAATTGAGTCAAAGCAACTCTAATGATGTGAGCACATAAATGCTTTATGTAAAAGTGGTAACCCCACTTGAGCTTAAACGATGAGTATGACCTATGATCAAATGTCTATCATTTGACTCCTAAGTCAATATACTCATATATAGATGACCTAGTCATAGCCAATTGCTTGATAGATGCTAGAATTGGTTGAGCATGCTTTGCCACATATTTCATTTGCCATCTTATTGTGTGAGCATGTTGGTTGCATAGTTTACTCATTCGAGGACATCCACTTGTTGTTTTGATTGATCGACTTCTTTTTCTTTGGCCAAGTGGATGGACAAGAATGCCTAAGAACCTTCTCTAGCTATCTATGCTTTTCTCGTCTCAAACTCTATTCATGCTACATCACAAAATTTGATCAAGTCAGATTCGAACCACTCTGTGTGAGGAGCACTCGGAGTCCTCGATTCGTCATAGACTTAAACTTCCAAAACTTCTTTGTGATTCTCGGTCTTACCGATTCCTCCATTTCGGTCTTACCGAGATCACTTAGTCGATCTAGGTTTTCACTCTCGGTGCAACCGATTTGAACTCTTCAGTCACACCGAGTTGCAATAACTATGCACAGTTTTGCATCTCGGTGCCACCGAGTTGTTCCACTCGGTCATACCGACAGGGTCGGGCTATATATAGTCACGGGCAAAAATTTGGAAATTTCTCCGAACCTCTTCGCCCGCGCAATAGCTCGCTCTGCCTCCGTGGTCTCCGGATCGTCTCCTTGTCGCCAGCCGCCCCCTGTCGCTGGTATTCGCCGCCGTCAATGGAATTCAACCCAGTCGTTGCCGCCGTAGCGAGTCTCCGCCGAACTAGGGTATGGACTCGATCATTGTGCTTTCCTCGTCCGATTCTCAGCACATTGTGTTCTTATCGATTCTTGCCATGATTGAAACACTCCTATCCAGTCAATGCAATCCTTATAATAGTTTTGATTTGAAAATTTAGGGTTAGGTTTCCGCCGGAACCATCTTGGACCCACCGAGTTGAAAAACTCGGTCCCACCGATTTGGCTTATGCCATTGCACTAGTGAGACTCGGTCTGACCAAGAATTACTAATCGGTGAGACCGATTTTAGGACTTTGTGAAACCCTAGCAGTCTCGTTGCCACCGAACTATGACTCGGTCCAACCGAGTTCATCAGTTTAGGTTCCAAAACTGCTTCGGTATCACCGAGTTTGAAAATCGGTTGATCCGAAATGTTTTATGTGGAAAACTAAAAAACTGAATTTTTGAGTCATTCTTTTGCAAAAATCTCTGCATTTTGTGATGCTCATCCACTCTACCTCATCTATAACTCTTCACAGGGTCAAGATCAAGATGTCGCATCAGAGTGACAAATGTAATGTCGAGGAGCAGGTGAACATGAGGAGGGCACTAGTCCCTCCAGCTCTTCAGTTGAAGGCAGCTGGAGCACCCCAAGCAATCTTCCTAAAGCTGCCACCAGGCAAAGGAAGAAGAAAACCTCATATTCGGAAGATGAGGATTATAGGGCGAAGAGGATGAAGCAACCTCCAAGAAGGCTGTGCTAAAAAAGGAGTATGGCTCAGCACATAGCTCAAAGCCTGGACTCAATAAGAAGGTTCCTGCCAAGAGGACACCTATGCCAAAAGTCAGAGCATCAACTCAAATTCCTGATAAGCCTGATCCCAAAGAGCCAACTTTCTTGAAGGGAAGAAAAGGAAAGAGAGGGTCAAGAAGACCACGATCGGAGTTATTGGGAAGCCTTCCATGATGGAAGAGGAAGAAGAGATAGCTGCACCGACACCAAAGGCACCAAAGCTAATGGGTGATGCAATAAGATCGAGGCTGCCACATCTAAGCCCAAGGAAGCACCCAAAGCTGCCCCCAAGGCCAAGTCTGCACCAAAGAGGAATACTAGGAGTATTCCGACCATCGAGAAGAACAAGGCCCCAATGCACGAGGTTCTTTGAAGAAGAAGATGAAGAAGGACAAGTTCTGAGGAAGCTCAAGCCCAAGATACCAGACCACAATGATGCCCATCCTATGGCTGAGAATATGAAGATCAGAAGAGACAATGGGTTGAGGCTATGGAGGATGGCAGATCCATATGCCTCAAGGAGAAGAACTGCTGTGGACTACAGATTCCACACCAAGGAACAGCAGGACTTTTATGAGACTGTTCTGCTGGATAAGAAGCCCACAATGAGGTGGGAAAATGTAGAGCACTATCCTGGAGTGCAAGACAGTTTTGTTGCTGTTGGAGTTGTAGACTTTGTTGGGCAAAAGCTCACCAACTGGAACGATGAACTTATCATGCAGTTCTACTCCACGGCACACTTTTATTCGGATGGCGAGGATAGTGTGTATGTGCGAAGGTACAAGGTACCGATCAAGCTGTTGAGGAGTGGGCAAAGCTGATAAATGCCCAAAGGAGAATGAAGATGACCTTGATGTATATGCCAAGAAGAAAATGGACCACAATTCCATGGCACACATGTACAAGGAGATCCCAGAACCACGACCATTGAGACACATAAGTTTGGATCAGTCCACTTCCTTCTGTCAGGGCTGCCAACAATTAACTACATCTTAAGGCATACCCTACTGCCAAAGTCTGGTGACCACAACATGATCAGAGGTCATGCAATCAACATGTTGCATTTGTTTGATGTGCCACAGAAATTCAAAGTCATGAGCCTTATGGTTGAAACCATTAAGAGGACTGCGGTGATCGAGAAAAGAAGTTGTGGATATGCCCCTCGGATCCGTGGAGTTGATTAACTCAAAGATGGGCACATGCAAATATCTATTGGATAAAGAGCACTTTCCAATTTATCCGGACTTTGAGGACAATGAGGTTGTCATGAATGAGAATGATCCATCGTCGGTTCAAGCACAAGAGAAGAAGGAGAAGGCAAGGAAGGAGAAGGCTGCCGGGATGCCAACTCAAGAGGAGGCATCTGATTATTTCTTGAAGAACAAGCAGGAGCAGCTCGGATACTTAATAGCATCAACCCTGAGGATTGAGAAGGGATTGGCCACCCTCACTCAAAATCAGGAGAGCTTGGAGAGAATCATAGAACAAAAGTTCTTTGACTTAGATGTGAAAATGGCGAGATTCAGTCTGCGATTGGAGCAACTACAAGATGACATGCAGGAGAGGAAGGGCAAAACAACAAGCGATGCATTTGCCAGAGTGCCTAGAGCCTAGAGGTCATCTGCTGTGCCGATTCGACACAAGAGCAACTTCATCTGCACCAGCTACTGACCTCGGTGCCACCAGCTCCATCACCTACATCAGCTCGAGCTCCATCTACTTCAAGCTGAAGCTTTTCGTCCTCGGCGCTATCCGGACTCCACCACCAAGATCAAGCACGAGAGTCGATCTAGCACTATGCATTTTCTATGAACTTTTTGGTAACTTGTTGCCAAGCGGGAGAAAAAATGTATAGATCATAGGCTTCGAGAGAGAGAGTGTTGCTTTTGTTCTCTCTTGATTTGGTGGTTTTTCAAACTTGTTTGCTTTTGGTTGCTTGATATACTATGTTTGTGAGACATTGATGATAATGTGTTTCATCATAAGCTACACTTATGCATGTTTGATGAGATTATCTTATCTATCCTATGTGATCATTCCCTATGCTTGGTGATGAGTGCATGTATTCATTTCGTATCATTTTGAGCGCTCCACCAAGATGTATGTGACATGGAAGAGTAACCCATGAGCCTAATTCCTTGTGCATTTGCAGTCCAAAGCAAATCATAATCTATGCACAAATTTATGGGGATCTCTTGCTTATCACATACTTCTCAAAGCGACGATGCTTTTTTAATCTTATTATCATTTGTCGAAGCTTTGATCTATATGTTGTCATCAATTACCAAAAAGGGGGAGATTGAAAGTGCAACTATCCCTAGGTGGTTTTGGTAATTCATAACAACATATAGCTCATTGAGCTAATGCTATTCCAAGATGAACATTTCAGGAAAGCTCAATGAATGGCATGGCATGGATGATGAAAGTGGATCCCTCAAAATGCTAATGACAAAGGATTGGCTCAAGCTCAAAAGCTCAAGACTCTTCATTTTATATTTTAGTGATTCAAGATCACATTGAGTCTATAGGAAAAGCCAATACTATCAAGGAGGGATGAGGTGTTGCTTAATGAGCCTCTTGCTTCATGTGCTTAGTGATATGCTCCAAAACCCTCGACTACTTTCTCACATCCACATATGACCTAAACCTAAAGCCAAAATCGGTCTCACCGATTCTTCCTATCCGGCGCCACTGATTCCATATGTCATAGCCACTGCCACAAACCCTAGGCAAATCGGTTCTACCGATAGGGATCTCGGACTCACCGAGATGGGATTGTAATCTCTCTGTTTCCTTTTCGTAACTTTTCGGTTCACCGAAGGAGCGGATTGGTCCCACCGAGATTGCAATGTAAACTCTCTGTTTTCCTTTTGTAACATTTCGGTCTCACCGAAAAGAGAAAATTGGTCCCACCGAGTTTACCTGACCAACTCTCTGGTTAGCTAATTACCAAAATCAGTCTCACCGAAGTTTGTATGTCGGTCTCACCGAGATTACGTTATGACCTAATCCTAACCATATCGGTCCTACCGAGATGCAAGTCGATCCATCGAAAACCCTAACGGTCACTAGGTTTACTAAAATTGGTCTGACCGAGTTTGTTGATTCGGTCCCACCGAGATTGGTAAATTGTGTGTAACGGTTAGATTTTGTGTGGAGGCTATATATACCCCTCCACCTCCTCTTCATTCGTGGAGAGAGCCATCAGAACAAACCTACACTTCCAACTTACCAGTTACGAGAGAACCACCTACTCATGTGTTGAGGCCAAGATATTCCATTCCTACCATATGAATCTTGATCTCTAGCCTTCCCCAAGTTGCTTTCCACTCAAATCCTCTTTCCACCAGATCCAAATCCTATGAGAGAGAGTTGAGTGTTGGGGAGACTATCATTTGAAGCACAAGAGCAAGGAGTTCATCATCAACACACCGTTTGTTACTTTTTGGAGAGTGGTGTCTCCTAGATTGGCTAGGTGTCACTTGGGAGCCTCTGACAAGATAGTGGAGTTGAACCAAGGAGTTTGTAAGGGCAAGGAGATCGCCTACTTCGTGAAGATCTACCGCTAATGAGGCAAGTCCTTTGTGGGCGACGGCCATGGTGGGATAGACAAGGTTGCTACTTCGTGGACCCTTTGTGGGTGGAGCCCTCCGTGGACTCACGCAACTGTTACCCTTCGTGGGTTGAAGTCTCCATCAATGTAGAGGTACGATAGCACCACCTATCGGAACCACGCCAAAAACATCCATGTCTCCAATTGCGTTTGAATCCTCCAAACCCTTCCCTTTACTTTCTTGCAAGTTGCATGCTTTAATTTCCGCTGCCAATATACTCTTAGCATGCTTGATTGAATTGTGTGATGATTGCTTGACTTGTCCTAAGATAGCTAAAATCTGCCAAACTCTAATACTAGGAAAAGGCTAAGTTTTTAATTGGTCAAGTAGTCTAATCACCCCCCTCTAGACATACTTCAAGGTCCTACAGGAACCCTCCTTGCAACGCCGAAGACAATGTGCGTGCCGAACATCTCGTTGTTGAAGCCTGGTTCGGGGGCTACTGAGGGATTCCTGGACTAAGGGGTCCTCGGGCGTCCGGCCTATTATCCGTGGGCCGGACTGATGGGCTGTGAAGACATGAAGGCCGAAGACTGCACCGTGTCTGGATTGGACTCTACTTGGCGTGGAGGGCAAGCTTGGCGACCAACTATGAATATTCCTTCTTATGTAACCGACTCCATGTAAACCCTAGATTCCCCCGGTGTCTATATAAACCGGAGGGGTTAGTCCGGAAAGATATATACTCATTACCATATTCACATAGGCTAGACTTCTAGGGTTTAGCCATTACGATCTCGTGGTAGATCAACTCTTGTAATACTCATATTCATCAAGATCAATCAAGCAGGAAGTAGGGTATTACCTCCATAGAGAGGGCCCGAACCTGGGTAAACATCGTGTCCCCCGTCTCCTGTTACCATCAATCCTAGACGCACAGTTTGGGACCCCCTACCCGAGATCCGCCGGTTTTGGCACCGACATTGGTGCTTTCATTGAGAGTTCCACCGTGCCGTCGCCAAGAGGATTGATGGCTTGCCTTGTTCTCAAGGATAATATCACCTCCGGAGGAACTTTGGCTCCAGGCCAAACCCTCCGGCTGGGTGGCTTCATCATGACCGCAGGGTCGGTCCTTAAGCCGATGATGACCTCTCAAGTCATCAAAAATCGCCTCCGCGTCGACCCCGAATATTCTGCCCAGATGGACCCAACGGTGTTATTATCGTTGAACGAACTCCTGGATCGCGTGGTCACCTTGGGGTCGCTACAGACTACGATCGGGTTGGGTTTAAACCCGACCAGAGAGAAATTAAAACTCCGCCGATCACCCACCAGATAGCAGTAATCGAGGAGCGGAGCAGCTCTTCTACTATATTGAAGACGAACTATGTTCGGATCTCCGATCTGGAAGGGTCGGATATTCTCCGGCAGAAAGGCATGTTCCATCCCCCGATCACGAAGTTGGACGATGAGCCTAAAAAATCAGTCGATATCTCGGAGCCTGAACTGCCAGGGCCGGTAGGTCTTCAAACTCCGGATCCAAAACGGGTCAGGGTTCAGATTTCGTTCCACCCACCCACCCGGACAAAGACGCTCTCATGAGCATCAAACAACAGCCTCAGGAAACGGTCCACCACTTCTGGGCCAGATTCCTCCTTGTCAAAGATATGGTAAAAGATTGCTGTGACGAAGACGCGATAGCGACGATTACGCAACAAGCTGCAGCATGGACGAAGGCATCCTAAATGCCATCAATCACCGCCGCATACTAAAGTTTGCTGACTTGGCAACTATCGTACAAAAGTACAACGCGACAGAAAGCGCCTGGAAAATTTAGGCAGCTCGCTGGGAACCGTCGGCGCCAACCCAACTCATCCCATAGGCGAAAAGGACGCACCCCCGCGGTACGCCCAGCCGAACAATCAAAAAACATAAACCCATCACGCTGCATGGCACCGTTCTGGAGGAATGGCTTAATGGCCCGTGCAAAATACACACGACACCGGATACCGCGGCAATCCACAGGCTTAGAGCATGTTGGATACTTCGGCAGGTAGCGAAGAGCGGCGAGGACATCCTTATCAAGGACACCCCAGAACAGCACCCTCCAGCAAACGACGGCACTAGAGTATTGACAGTCTTCGCGACAATCGCTTCAAACAATAAGCGTAAAAGGGCACTGCGCAATCTCGCCGAAGTTTGCCAGGTCACCACAATCGACCTCTAGAACGACACAGCCATAACCTTTAACACAAGTGACGAACCCAAATACAGAACAGTCTGAGCGCCAGCTGCATTAGTCCTCAGTCCCATCATGGACGGTTTTCGACTTACAAAGGTCCTCATGGACGGCGGCAGCGGACTAAACCTCATCTATGAGGACACGCTCCACAAGATGGAAATAGACAGGAGCCGCATCGAGAAAAGCAGCACGACCTTTCGAGGTATCATTCCCAGTCGGGAAGCGCGGTGTACGGGAAAAATTACACTCGACGTGGTATTCGGCACGCCAAAGAATTATCGATCCGAAGAAATAACTTTCCAGGTGGCCCCTTTCAATATTGGATACCACGCCCTGTTAGGGCGAGAGGCCTTCATGCGCTTTCAAGCCATACCCCATTATGGGTATATGAAGCTAAAAATGCCCGGGCCTAATGGAATAATCACCCTCGTCAGCGATCCGGATATAGCACTCCGCGCCGAGAACAAAACTGCATCCTTGGCCCTCGAGGCATTATCTGAGGCCCTTGCGGCTGAAGAACTAACCGCACTACGCTCCACTACGGACAGAGACGATGTTATCCTGGACAAACGACCCAAATCTACCTCCTTCAAGCCAGCAGAAGAAACAGTCAAATTTCAGGTCCATCCAACCGACCCGAAGAAGACATCCTCTATCGGAGCGCAACTCAGCCCCTCAATCGACGCAGCACTGCGAGACTTCTGTGAAATCGATATATTCGCCTGGCACCCATCAGATATGCCAGGAATCCCATGCGAGTTGGCCGAACACAGCCTCAACATACTAAAGGGATATAAGCCGGTCAAACAAACCATGCGACGCTTTTCCGAACCCAAACGACAAGCTATGGGTGAGGAGCTAGCCAAACTGATCGAGGCCGGATTCATCAAAGATATTAAACATCCGGACTGGCTGGAAAACTTGGTAATGGTACCGAAGAAGGATAAATCCTGGCGCCTATGCGTTGATTTCAAAGACCTTAACAAGGCTTGCCCTAAAGATCCCTTCCCCCTTCCTCGCATTGATCAAATCATTGATGCTACCGCAGGACACAACTCGCTACGCTTCCTCGATGCATATTCCGGATACCATCAAATCAAAATGAAGGAGTTCGATCAAGCTACAACATCATTCATTACACCATACGGGCCGTTTTGCTTCAATACCATGCCTTTTGGGCTCAAGAACGCCGGCGCCACCAACCAGCGCATGATCCAAACATGCCTCGAGAAACAGATCAGCAAGACAGTGGAGGCCTACGTGGACGACATCGTCATCAAAACTAGACACGCCGAAACACTAATAGATGTTGGGTTCTACGGTAGGGTGCGTCGACTGCAAATTAAAAATTCCTACGCGCAGAACATCCAGGAACATGCTACGGGAGATGGATCACAGTTCGTTACCACTAGACGCCAGCGATGCCGTGCAATGAAGAAGAGTTGGGGCAGCGCGTCTGCGTGGATCGTCTCCTCCTTGTTCGATCTCCCTCGAGCGGCCGGTCGTCCGATCCATCGTCACGAAGTTCGCGGAGCGGCGCAAGTGCACCGCCTCTAACGGTATCCGCGTGCGGGGAGGAACGTCGCGGCGGACTGCTAGGTCCGATCACCACGATCGGCGGCGAGTGGAGGTGGCTATTCGCAACACATGCAAACCCTAGTCGCAGCGCCAAAGCGATCAACTGCATGAGTGTGCTGCACCTCCACTTTATATAGGCGTTCGTCGCGGGCTCAACACTTGGGCCTCGCACGGACCCTAAAGCCCAAAGTCTACTCGGTCACGTTCCTAGCCCAGTTCGGATCACATCCGACCAAAGGTCTCTCTGAACTGACCTCATAGGTTCCTTCCCTTAAGCGCGACCCCTTAGGTTTAAGTCGACTTGGTCACGATTCGGATCACCTCCGACCATGCGGTTGGTAGCGGCCTCTAGCAAGGCGTCTTGACCACCAAGCGAGCGATGAAGCTGGTTAGGCGAACACAGCATAACGTGTCACACTTCTGTTCCCTTTGCCGCACGATATATGTTGTCGGGCTCAAGGCGAGACTGTCATCCTTGTGCTAACCCGACCTCTTTCTCGTTCCAGTGATCCCGACCACAATCCGGATTATCTCATAATCCTTGTCGCATGGCCATGATATTCCTGGTCAGATCACACGAGGGGCCCAGAGTATATCTCTCCTGATCGGAGGGGCAAATCCCATCTTGCTCGACCGTGTCTCGCGGATGGGATCGACAAACCCGAAACCTACCTTTGTAACTACCCGATCCGCGGAGTAGCGTTTGGTCGGCCCAAAGCAAGTCTGTCACCATCCGTAGTACATGTGTCACCATTTCGGTCTTAGGACATAGAGCATTATGTTGTACTAGAGACTCACAGATGACATATCGCTGCGTCTCATAGTTGGGTCTGTCAGGCTTCAGACCTTATCTCGACTCGGATCCGACTATGTCGAATCCGAACAGACCTTTCCAAGTCCATATTATCCGGTTAGCATCCAATGCTCCATGGCTAGTGAGACTAAGCCATCGACCGTGTCATATGCCAGTCTAGTCGGCTTTGGCGTCCACACAGCCCTTTTGACTAGGGACCTTTTAGGACAGTCATCATACAATGCATAGTCCCACAAACAAGTCACATACTTGCTGATACACATCATTGATAATATCCAAGGACTATCTTTATTCATAAACACATAGGAAATATCATCATACATGATTGCCTCTAGGGCATATCTCCAACAATAGACGACTTGCGTCTAACATTCGGCAACCTCCGCGCATACTACATCAAGCTTAACTCGGAAAAATGCGTCTTCGGCGTCCCCGCCGGTAAACTACTGGGCTTCATCATTTCCAATAGAGGAATTGAGGCAAATCCAGCCAAAATCCGAGCTTTGTCACAATTGGCCACACCAACCAAACTCAAACATGTCCAAAAACTTGCCGGGTGCGTGGCAGCCTTAAGCCGCTTTATCTCCAGGTTGGGGGAAAAGGTGCTGCCCCTTTATCGCCTTCTACGGCGCACCGATAACTTCGAGTGGATGGATGCGGCGACAGCCGGACTGGAAGAAATAAAAGCCCGTTTGGCAAGCAACCCAATCCTGGCCGCACCAAACATCGGCGAACCAATGCTCCTATATATATCGGCAACACACCAGGTGGTGAGCGCCGTACTAGTCATTGAGCGAGAACAGGACGGACACAAATTTCTGCTCCAAAAGCCGGTATACTACATATCCACCGTCCTCACACCATGCAAATCCCGGTACCCTCACTATGAAAAGATAGCATATGCAGTCTTCATGGCATCTCGAAAATTGCAACACTACTTTCAGGAGTGCTCGATCACGGTGGCTTCCAAAGTGCCCCTTAGTGATATAATCAACAACCGGGATGCAACGGGCCGGATTGCCAAATGGGCCATTGAGCTCCTGCCATTTGACATCACGTACAAACCACGTCGAGCCATCAAATCCCAGGTACTGGCTGACTTCGTCGCCGGATGGACAGAGGCCGAACTCTCTAAAGAGTACGGCACGTATTCCAACTGGGTTATGCACTTTGACGGCTCCAAAATGTTGGCAGGACTAGGGGCGGGCGTCGTATTAACGTCCCCCACAGGAGATATCATTCAGTACGTACTCCAAATATTATACACAGACTACAACAACGCAGCCGAATACGAGGCCTTGCTACATGGCCTTCGGATGGCCGTATCAATGGGCATACAACGCCTGGAGGTGCGCGGGGACTCAAACCTCGCAATATCCCAAATTAATGGAGAATTTGATTCCAAAGATCCAAAGATGGCAGCTTATCGCAATGCCGTCTTGAAGATGTCAGCTCGGTTCGAGGGGCTTGAATTTCATCACGTCGCCCGTGAAAGTAATCAGGCGGCAGGCGTCCTTGCTCGCATCAGCGCTAAGCGCGACCCCGTCCCACCTAACATCTTCCTTGAAAGGCTCTTCAAGCCTTCCGTGGTGTGGCAAGGGGGAGATAGCAACGACAGTCCCGTTCCGAACACAAACATAGATAGCAAACACACCGATATCATCGGGAGCTCAGCCACCGAAGTAACACCCTCGGCCCACCTCATCATGGCAGTAATTGCCCCCTGGACCGAACCATTCTTGGCCTACCTTCATAGCAAGGAGCTCCCAGAAGATCAGAACAAGGCTTGCCGCATTGTCTGGCGTTCGAAGTCCTACAAAGTTCACGAAGGAGAGCTCTACAAGAAAAGCACTACCGGAGTCCTTCAAAGGTGCATCTCCGAGGAGGAAGGGCGGCAACTCTTGGCAGAAATTCACGCCGGTCCCGGTGGGCACCACGCGCAGCCCGCACTTTCGTCAGCAAGGCCTTCGGACATGATTTTATTGGCCTCTGGCTCGGCAGGCCGACAGACCTCGTCGGTAGCTGTGTTGGATGCCAACTCTTCGCCAACCAAAGCCATATGCCCCCAACAGCCCTACAAACAATCCCCATTACATGGCCCTTTGTGGTCTGGGGCTTGGACATGGTCGGACCCCTTGAAGGGGGAAGCCATAAGAAAAAATATCAGCTGGTCATGGTGGACAAATTCACCAAGTGGATAGAGGCTAAACCCGGTCAAAGCAATGAAGTCCGGACCGGTGATTGCATTTATATCCGATGTGGTGCACCGTTATGGTGTCCCGCACAGCATCATCACTGATAACGGTTCCAATTTCACATCCGATGAGGTGAAAACCTCGTGTGCTAATCTTGGCATTAAGCTCGATTACGCCTCTGTCTACCACCCGCAAACAAACGGTCAAGTCGAGCAATCCAATGGTCTTATTATGGGCGGCATCAAACCCAGGCTAGTGCGGTCTTTGAAAGAATCAGACAAGCACTGGGTCGAGGAGCTCGACTCCATACTCTGGGGGCTGCGGACCACGCCCATCCATACTACCGGATACACACCTTTATTCATGGTATACGGTGCAGAGGCCGTATTGCCCTGCGATATTATAGATGACTCACCTCAAGTGCGTATGTACGAAGAGAAAGAGTCCGAGTTGGATCGACAGGACAGCCTAGATGCCCTGGAGGAGGAGCGCGACATCGCCAAAGCCCGTTCAACATTTTATCAACAGCAGGCTCGAAGATATCAAAGCAGAGAAGTACGGGCCAAGACTTACAACATTGGCAAACTTGTTCTACACTTGCCGGAGAAGAAAAAGGACAAACTCAAGCCCAAATGGGAGGGTCCCTTCATAATCGACGAAGTCCTTACTGGCGGAGTGTACCGTCTTCGTGATGCATCAGGCAATTGCTAGAGCCGAACCCCTGGAACGCGGCCAGACTCGAAGGTTTTATGCCTAGCGCCGAATTCTTTGTTCGTCCCCTTCTCCCCTGTAGTTTACATTACTTTTTCTCTCTTTTCCACCTTTATCTTTTCGCTTTAAAGCTCTCATAAGGCTCGACTGAATACCGCTGACGTATAGAACTTTACATATGTACGTCCACTATACCTGGGGGCTTCTTGAACAGAAGCTAGTTGACATTATTTGACGAGCGTCAAGCTCATCATACATACGCGTTTTCCCGTGTGTCTTTTCTTCACCATTATATGCATCGATATGACTTAAGTTTTGGCCAAGCTGGGTAGCCTGGCTCCTGTGCTTACCCCTACGTTCCTGATTGTTCGGCTAGGTGGTAAAGGGAGCACCTCTGCGATTGTTACTGCCGGGTCATCCGGATGTGTACCTCAGACTGGGTGAAGACGAAAGCTAGCGTTCTTACGGGAATATTCGGTCGGTGGATGAAAAATACTTTTTGCACTCACTCTATTGTGAACCCCCAGAAGCTATACACACTATGATTTTCACATCACAATTAGGACATGTCTACTAATGCATGCACACCCAGGGAAAGGAACCCTTGACGGAACTATTCTCCCTGGAAGATGTTTCTTACAATCTCAATGTAATATAACATAACTACCCGGATACAACTTGTCTGTTCAAGCAATTATGACCCCTACGCTTAGTTTTCCACGTATACCCCGGCCTATTCGGTTGTGATGGTATTCGGAAACACTCCGCACCTTCAGGTACGGAGGTTGAAGCGAAAAGGTCTGCCATGACAAATGATATACAATTCAGCTATAATTCCACATGGTGAGGAAAGTACATAGTCACTTGGACTCAAACACTTCTGCCTCTATACCATCTAACAGGCAGTCTAACTTACAATCCTGTTGGGAATATTTGGCGGCCACCTCTACATGGTCAAATACTAAACTAACGGGAATTTCTTCCCCATTTGGCCCCAACGGTCCAACCCGGGACATGTGATTAGGATCCAGCTTGGTATATCGCGTCTTCACCATGGCCCAGGCTTCTCGCGCACCCTCTCGGCAGGCCGATATCTTCCATAATCGGATACGCCGCCGCGCTCCCTTGAATAGCTCTACAAGCTCCTCCATACTTCCCGGAGGGGAGGCGGATGGCCATAAGGCCTTGGCAACACTCCGCATGGCCAGCCGAGCATGCTCGTGCACTTGCGACAGTCTTTGCAGCAGATCACTTGCTGATCCGGACACCTCCTCTTCAGGACGGCCCGTCAATATACCTGCAAGCATAGCTATATCAGTTCCATTTATCTCCGAACTACTAAAAAACAACAAGTTCGGAAACATACTGAACATGCTGCCCCGTAGCTTCTTGTTCTCCTTTATGGAGTCGGTTAGCTGGGCCCGCACATCTTTCAACTCTTCACCCAACTTAGTGTTGGAATCCTGTAGCTTGTTTTTCTCGTCCCTGACGCGGGTCAGCACACGCTCGCCTGCGGCGTATTGCCTCTTCGCCTCTTTTTCTCCCTCTTGGGCGATCTTCAACTTCTTCTCAAGTTGATCAGGCGACCCTATTATGCGATCAGTTGCAGTATTAGCACATTTTGTATACATTTACTGTTCCTCGATGGAGGGAAACGTTACCAGTGGACAACTTCTTTAAATTTTCTAGTTCGGCGGTAGCAGCATTTAGCTGCACCTGACACTGTTCCAGCTCTTGGGTTAGCAGGTTGTTCTTCTCTGTGAGAACCTGGTGATACAACGGTCCTTAAATTAGTTGTACCAACTGCTTTTAGTCCCGGGGGCTACTGGCATATGGATATCATATTCGGACAAAGAAAACTTACCCGCACGTCTGTTAAATGATGCTTTGTGGCTTTACTAAGCCCGTTTCGAGCAGCTCGGATGTACGCATCAGCCGAGCTGAAGGCATTGAATGCCTCTTCCAAGAACTCAGGGTCTCGTAAAATATCCCTACAGCGCTAATGATTCATGGCGCTCTCCACTTCCGAGTTGGTAACGGACATATTCTCCGAACCCTCGGCCAAAGGACAGTCCGGCACCGTCCCTATATTGGCTTCCGCCTCTACAACGGGGTCTAAAACCCGAGCGCTGGGAGTACGGCTGGCCGGACCCTCGGGCTTAGTCCGGTGAACCTTTTTCCTGGCACCAAACAGACGTGCAAGTTACAGTCGGATGTGACTACTAAAGTATACCTTCAAACCCTTACCTCTTTGACGAGGAACCGGTCATATTGTCACCGGCCTTCCTTTTGGAGGCCTTGCTCGGCACCGGAGCCACCCTCCTTGGAGCCGCCCCCGGAGTAGCGTGACGCGCCGAACGCCTCCCCTGTGGAGCACGAGACAGTGCGATGGGTGAGGCAGTGCGAGGAAGCTCTTGCGAGCGAGATTTTCTCTTGGTAACTTACGTGGGAAGCAGGAAGAAGACCCGGGTAATCGGCGATAATGGCCACTTCCGTGCCATCGTAGCTTGCCTGGTAAAACAGCCCTTCCGCGAGTACCACGAATATGTCCGGATCTTCTTCGAACCCAGGATCCAGCTCCCAGTTGTGGTTCTCGGGCTGTGGGGCGGGGCTTTGAAACCCCTCGGTAATTTTTCGCCAATGCTGTTATAAGCGGATTAGAAATTTATCAAAGGTGATCCAGGAAGCAGAATGAGTAGAGCAGAAGGATTGGGACTTACCCAACTAGGTGGATTATACATAGAATATCCATCTCTGTGATTGATGCGAAGAAACTCCTCTTCCTCCCCTTTGAACAGCTTGGCCAGTATCTTGGCTAGAGCCGCAGGGTGTCCAGACCTTTCTGACCACAGCGGGAGGCGTCATCCTCCCTGTTGTAGTGCCACATCGGGAGCCCTCTATATTGAAGCGGTTGAACCCCTCGCACTAGGGAGACCACCACTACCTCAACCATTGTTAATCCGGACTGGGCGAGCGTCTTTATCTTGCCCAGGAGCTGATGAACCTCCGCACTGTCATCCTCTTCAAAGTTCCGGGGACGCCAACTATGGCGTTTCCTTAGCAGGACACTTGCAAATTCAGGGAGACCCTTTCGAACTGGGTCGGGAAGTGCAACGTCCTCAATGTAGAACCATTCGGAAGGCCATTCCTTAGCTGCCCTCCTTGGTGTGCCGGACAGGTATCCGGTATCGGCGATGCGCCACACTTCGGCTCCGCCCACTTCAAATATTGACCCCTCGTGGTTGCGCGGGACAAGACAGAACAATTTTCTCCACAGTTTGAAATGGGCTTCGACACCCTGAAATAACTCGCATAGAGCGACGTAACCTGCGATGTGCAGGATAGAGGCGGGAGTGAAGTTATGCAGCTGAAGGCCATAATACTCCAGAAGCCAACGGAGGAACGGATGGACGGGAAATCCAACGCCTCTTAGCAAGTAGGGGACGAAACACACTCGCTCTCCCCCGGATGGATTAGGGAAGTCCTCCGCCTGAGTCACGCCATTGAAGAAGGCCGACCCTGCTCGGACAGGGACCAGATCCACGGGAGGAAGAAATCCCTACGTTTGCAACTTTGCTAGTTGACTATGAGTCACAGAACACTTCTCCCACTCGGTTCTCTTTGGGCTGGAGCGGGAGGAGGAGCTCGGAAAGCTAGCCATGGTGGAATGGTTTCTCCTGGCAGTTTTTTGGGGATTTTATCAGCATGGTATTGCCTGGATCTAAGATCCAGTATCTTTAAATAGGCGTTATGCCTAGCGTGGATGAGGTGTTATTCGCAAAAATACCCTAACTCTCTGCATTCGCTCGACACGTGGAAGACGAACTTATTGGCGCACAAAAGCCGAGGGGAGCGATATGGGATCAATGGCCGAATATATAACTTGGAGAGGGAACCCGCCTTGCAACACCGAAGACAATGTACGTGTCGAAGACCTCGTTGTTGAAGCCCGGTTCAGGGGCTACTAAGGGAGTCCTGGACTAAGGGGTCCTCGGGCGTCCGACCTGTTATCCGTGGGCCGGACTGATGTGTTGTGAAGACATGAAGGGCGAAGACTGCACCGTGTCCAGATTGGACTCTACTTGGCGTGGAGGGCAAGCTTGGCGACCAACTATGAAGATTCCTTCTTATGTAACCGACTCCATATAAACCCTAGATCCCCCCGGTGTCTATATAAACCGGAGGGGTTAGTCCGGAAAGATATATACTCATTACCATATTCACATAGGCTAGACTTCTAGGGTTTAGCCATTACGATCTCGTGGTCGATCAACTCTTGGAATACTCATATTCATCAAGATCAATCAAGCAGGAAGTAGGGTATTACCTCCATAGAGAGGGCCCGAACCTGGGTAAACATCGTGTCCCCCGTCTCCTGTTACCATCGATCCTAGACGCACAGTTCGGGACCCCCTACCCGAGATCCGCCGGTTTTGACACCGACACTACCCCAGGGGTACAATGGTAATATGGCCGGTTGTAGGACCCGACTGTCAGTGTCTCTGGTCGCCGGCCTCTCCGCCGGCTGCTAGGGCCCGCCGCCTGGTGAGCCCTGCCGACTGGTCTAGTACGGAGCTAACAGGCTGCTCCCGCTGCTCGTGGGTCTTGCCGGCTACTGATTACTATAGCCGCAATGCTAATGATGCATGCTTGGTCAGGGGAGCGTGGCTACAGTCCCGCCGCCTGGTGGGAGATCACTGTAGCCACACCGTGTCTTCTCTGGTTAATGGTGCACGGACCCCGAGGGAGGAGTGGGTCGCCTGCTTGAGGCCGGCCTCCCTCGGGTCCGACTGGTCGGGCTTCCGCCGCCTTCTAGGCTCTCGCTGCCTGGTAGGGCCTGCTGTCTGCAGGCCGTACCGACAAGCCGTCGTGGGAACAGGGATCCGCCTGACAGGAGTGACGTCAAGGGTGGAGTGGTAATAGTGCCACGTTGAGCGGAGATCTCCGCCTGTACGGGGCACTGTGGCCGCGCCTTACCCTGGATACGGGGGAGACGGGCTACACTGTAGCCACATCCTTTCTTGTCTTCTTAATGGGGGCGCAGACTTTGAGGGCGTCATGGGCCGACTGCTAGGTGCCGGCCTCTCTGGAGGCCGCCTGCTAGGAGTCGGCTCGTCTTGGTGCCGCATTCCGGAGCTTGGCCGTCTTCTGGCAGTCGGCCGCTTGGGCCAGCCGGCCACCAGAAGGCGGCGCTTTATCTTGATGTCTTGAGGGGCGCAGCCGGCCCCGATGTCTTGAAAGGTTCAGGGACTCGGGTTAGGCTACCCGTGGCCTATTACTCCGACAACAAGAAATATTTAACTTTGTGCAAACCAAAAGAGAGTCTCCCACAAGGTCGGGGGAGGCTTTGCCAGCTACTTCATGCTTTGCCTGATCATCCTCTTAAGAAAAATGAAATACTTTATATTTTCTATAATGGACTAACCGATGCTTCTAGGGACTTCCTAGATAGCTGTGCTAGTTGTGTTTTCAAGGAACGAACTATTGGACAAGCCGAAGAATTATTGAATAACATATTGAAAAATTATGATGATTGGACTCTTCCCGAACCACCGCCTAAACCCACTCCAAAGAAGAGGGGTATATTATATCTCAGTCCTGAAGATATGCAAGAGGCAAAGAAATCTATGAAGGAAAAGGGTATTAAAGCTGAGGACGTTGAAAATTTACCTCACATTGAAGAAATACATGGGCTTAATACACCACCACTGCCTAAGTGGTAGAGGTAAATTCTCTAATGAAGTTCAATGATAATATCAATCCTCACAATATGAATCCTAGCCAATGCCTTTATGAGTTTGAAAACTATATTAGAAAACAAGATCACTTCAATGCAAATGTTATGAAACAATTGAAATATAATTCTAATATGAGATCTCGCTTGAGTGACTTGTTATTTAGACTCTCAAATGATGTTAGAGGTGTTGGAAAGCATGCTTCTATGGTTGAAACTCAGTTAGAACAAGTTGCTAAATCTCAAAGAGAGTTGCTTGATGAAATGAATAATAATATACATGACTTTGCTGTTAGAGTTGCAACTAGAGGAGGTAAAATGACTCAGGAACCACTTTATCCTGAGGGACACCCAAAAAGAATAGAACAAGATTCACAAAGAGTTAACACTGATGCACCTAGTCCTTCTAGAAAGAAAAAGAAGAAGAAAAATGATAGGACCTTGCATGCTTCTAGTGAACCTGAAATAGAAAAACCTCCTGATAATGAAAATAGTGTTTCTATTTCCGATGCTGAAACTCAGTCTGGTAATGAACACTCACCTTCTAGTAATGAAAAAGATAATGATGAGGTTCATGAAGATGTCAACCAAACAATATAAAGAACCAGATAATGATGTTGAGATAGAACCACCTGTTGATCTTGATAACCCACAACCTAAGAATAAAAGGTATGATAAAAGAGACTTTGTGGCTAGAAAACACGGTAAATAAAGAGAACCATGGGTTCAAAAACCTATGATTTTTCCATCCAAGTCAACTAAAAAGAAAGATGATGAAGAATTTGAACGCTTTGCTGAAATGCTGAGGCCAGTCTTTTTGCGTACCCGCTTGACTTATATCTTGAAAATGCCTCCTTATGCAAAGTATATGAAAGACATCATCACAAATAAGAGGAAATACCGGAAGCTGAAATCTCCACTATGCTTGCTAATTATACTTTCAAAGATGGATAAAAAACTTAGAGATCCGGGGAATACCAACTATACCTTGCTCTATCAAAAATAATTATGTGAAAACTGCTTTGTGTGATTTAGGAGCTGGTGTTAGTGTTATGCCTTTCTCTTTATATAAAATACTTGACTTGAATAAACTCACACCTACTGAAATAACTTTGCAAATGGCTGAAAAATCAACTGCCATACCTATCGGTATCTGTGAGGATGTGCCCATTGTCGTTGCTAATGTTACTATCTTGATTGACTTTGTTATACTTGAGATGCCTGAGAACGACAACATGTCGATTATCCTTGGTAGACCCTTCTTCAATACTACAGGGGCTGTTATTGATTGCAATAAAAGCAATGTCACTTTTCATATTAATGGCAATGAGCATACGGTGCACTTTCTGAAGAAACAATTCCAAGTGAATGGTATTAATGTTATTGAAAAATCTCCGACAATCACTATTGGAAGTTTTCAAATACCTCTACCTCTTATCAAAAAGAAATATGAAATACTTATTGTTGGGGAAATGCATATCCCCATTGAGGTAACTTAGTGATTTACGGAAGTTCTTCGGTTTCATGCTAATCAAAAGTGGTTGTTAATAAGACCTGATCAACCTTATTAATGGATCATTTTTTAACGGTGTGAAGTTGATGAATTTAGTAAGCACTACCTTCTGTGCTTACTTTTTGTTCTCTGTTTTTATTAGTTAAATAAAATAATATGCCATATTTTGTTAGTTTTCTGAATTTCCAGTGCAATAAAAAAATGACCCAAAAATAAAAGTTCTCATAATGCCCTGATAATTTTATATGATTTTTTCCTGAATATTTAAGAATTTTTGGTGCAAAAATTACCAGAGGGAGGTGCACCAGGTGGGCACAACCCACCTGGGCGCGCCAGAGCCCCCAGGCGCACCCTGGTGGGTTGTGGTCCCCACGTGGGCCCCCTCACTTATCTCTTCATCCCACATTGTCACCTACCTCCAGAAAAAATCAATCTTGCTCTCTCTCCCGTGTTCTTGAGCTCAAACCCGCGGATTTCGATCTCTTTGCTCGAAGCTACGATTCCGAAACTGTTTCGGGGGATTGTTGCTTGGTATGTGACTCCATCATTTGTCCAGTTAGTTTTTGTTTTAGTGGTTTATACTTTCAATAAATAGCTACTCTTGGTGCTGCTGTAGATGTGCTTGCATGCTCAATTCTTAGTGTTCTAGGTAGTTTGAATGCTTGCTATGGCCTCTATGTATCTCTATGAGTAGTTGCTATTAGTTATGTAAAGTTTTGTTGAAAAAATTTTGTCACCTCAAAAATTTTATTTTCAGAAAATTGTACATAAACATGAACCAATTTGGAAGGTGTTCCTTGAGGAGACGATCCTCGGGGGCATCTTCTAGTGGCAGTTCTGCTCGTCGGTCCTATGTTGAACCAAGTGAAAGTTCCACGCGAGATGCCGCCACCAAAACATGCTTATGACCTTGCGATGAATATATGGTGCAGGTGGGCATCAAGGAGGAATTTGAGCAATATGTTCACAATGCCGATCTCGGTTCCTATCTCTCAGATAAGTGTGAACAGCGCCATCTTCTCACTGAATCATTTGTCAAAGGATTTAAGTATTTTCCACGTGAGTCTAGGGTGTCTTTTATGCTTTATGATGAACCATTTACTATCTCCCTAGAGAATTTTGCTTACCACTGCAAACTTCCATTTTGGGGTTCGCTTGATGAGCCAGCAAAGGCTGAGTATGAGACCTTTTTGACTAGCCTTTGTTACAGTTGAGGGAGTCCTGGATTAGCGGGTATCCGGACAGCCGGACTATATACATCGTCCGGACTACTGAAGCGTGAAGATACAAGACTCAAGACTTTGACCCGTGTTCGGATGGAACTCTACTTGGCGTGGAGGGAAAGCTTAGCGATCCGGATATTGTATTTCCTTTCTTGTAATCGACTCCATGTAAACCCTAGCCCTCTCCGGTGTCTATATAAACTGGAGAGGTTGGTCCTTAGAAGGCCGATCACAATTACAATCATACCATCATAGGCTAGCTTCTAGGGTTTAGCCTCTACGATCTCGTGGTAGATCTACTCTTGTACTACCCATATCTTCAATATTAATCAAGCAGGAAGTAGGGTTTTACCTCCATCGAGAGGGCCCGAACCTGGGTAAACATTGTGTCCCTTGCTTCCTGTTACCAGCAGCCTAAGACGCACAGATCGGGACCACCTACCCGAGATCCGCCGGTTTTGACACCGACATTGGTGCTTTCATTGAGAGTTCCTCTATGTCGTCGCTGCAAGGCTCGATGGCTCGTCTCGTTGTCAGGGACAACGTTACCTCTAGGGGAGCTCTGGCTGTAGGCCAAACTCTCCGACTAGGCGGCTGATACGTCTCCAACGTATCTATAATTTTTGATTGCTCCATGCTACTTTATCTATTATTTTGGACTATGATGGGCTTTATTTTCCACTTTTATATTACTTATGGGACTAACCTATTAACCGGAGGCCCAGCCTATAATTGTTGTTTTTTGCCATTTTCAATATTTCGAAGAAACAGAATATCAAACGGAGTCCAAATGGAATGAAACCTTCGTAAACGTGATTTTCTCACCGAACGTGATCCAGGAGACTTGGACCCTACGCCAAGGAACCAGAGAGGCGGTCACGAGGGTGGGGGCGCGCCCCCCTGCCTCGTGGGCCCCTCGAAGCTCCACCGACATACTCCTTCCTCCTATATATACCCTACGCATTGCCCCAAACGCTTGAGCAGGAGCCAAAACCTAATTCCACCGGCCAGAACTTCCTCAGATCCACGAGATCCCATCTTGGGGCCTGTTAGGAGTTCACGGAGGGGGCATCCACCACGGAGGGCTTCTACACCAACACCATAGCCTCTCCGATGAAGTGTGAGTAGTTTACTTTAGACCTTCGGGTCCATAGCTAGTAGCTAGATGGCTTCTTCTCTCTTTTTGGATCTCAATACAATGTTCTCCCCTCTTTCGTGGAGATCTATTCGATGTAATCTTCTTTTTGCAGTGTGTTTGTTGAGACCGATGAATTGTGGGTTTATGATCCAGCTTATCTATGAATAATATTTGAATCTTCTCTGAATTCTTTTATGTATGATTGAGTTATCTTTGCAAGTCCCTTCAAATTATCCGTTTGGTTTGGCCAACTAGATTGGTAGTTCTTGCAATGGGAGAAGTGCATGGCTTTGGGTTCAATCTTGCGGTGTCCTTACCCAAAGGATGTAAAGGGTTGCAAGGCATGTATTGTATTGTTGCCATCGAGGATAACAAGATGGGGTATTTATCATATTGCATGAATTTATTCCTCTACATCATGTCATCTTGCTTACAAGCGTTACTCTGTTTTTAACTTAATACTCTAGATGCATGCTTTGGATAGCGGTCGATGAGTGGAGTAATAGTAGTAGATGCGTAATTGTTTCATCCACTTGTCTCGGACGTGATGCCTATATACATGATCATACCTAGATAACCTCATAACTAAGCTCAATTCTGTCAATTTCTCAACAGTAATTTGTTCACCCACCATAGAATACTTATGCTCTTGAGAGAAGCCACTAGTGAAACCTATGGCCCCCGGGTCTATTCTCATCATATCAATCTCCATCACTTTTATACTTGCTTTGTTTTTACTTTGCCTTTACTTTTTGCTTTGCATCTTTATACCAAAAATACCAAAAATATTATCTCTATCAGATCTCACTCTCGTAAGTGACCGTGAAGGGATTGACAACCCCTAATCGCGTTGGTTGCGAGTAGCTATCATTTTGTGCAGGTACGAGGGACTTGTGCGTGGCCTCCTACTGGATTGATACCTTGGTTCTCAAAAACTGAGGGAAATACTTATGCTACTGTGCTGCATCATCCTCTCCTCTTCGGGGAAAACCAACGGAAGCTCAAGATGTAGCAAGAAGGATTTCGGGCACTGTTGCCGGGGAGTCTACGCAGAAGTCAACATGCCAAGTACCCATCACAATCCCTATCTCTCGCATTACATTATTTGCCATTCGCCTCTCGTTTTCCTCTCCCCCACTTCACCCATGCTATTTTATTTGCCCTCTTTTTCCCAATGTTCTCCTCTTTTTGCCTTTGCTTTTTTCCTCGTCCACTTGTTTGCTCGTGTGTTAGTTTGCTTGTTTGTCGCGATGGCCTTACCTAAATTTGGTGATCTTCACCTTAAAGGGCTAGAGGAGATCGAAAACAATGTCAGGAAGTTTATGGTTTTGCAATTTGAGCATAATAATTTCTTTAGAAAGCGAGCTTAAGGAACAAAAGAGTTTTATGAGTTATATGAATAAAGAGCTCGATGATATGTCCAAAGAATTTGATGGTATAAGAGCCCAAATTGCTCGTCTTGAAAAGATGACCGCTGAAATTTCGGATATGCAAGCTACCTTAGTCAATAAGATGGCCGCTAAACCGAATCCCTATGAAAATCAAGATGAAGATCTAAAAGTTATTGATGTGTCCCCTATCAAATCTTTTTTTTGCAATATGAATCTTGATGAAACTGAATATGATCTTCCTTTACCTAGAAGGCGTTCTAAGAATTCGGAGTTTTTAGATCTTGATGATGAAATTGATAAAAGTGGGATTGAAAGAAATAAAAATCTAGATATTGCTAAACCCACTATATTGGATCTCAAGGAATTTAATTATGAAAATTGCTCTTTAATTGATTGTATTTCCTTGTTGCAAACCGTGCTAAATTCTCCTCATGCTTATAGTAAAAATAAGGCCTTTACCGAACACATTGTTGATGCCTTGATGCAATCTTATGAAGAAAAACTTGAGTTGAAAGTTACTATCCCTAGGAAACTCTATGATGAGTGGGATCCTATTATCAAAATTAAAATTAAAGATTATGAGTTTCATGCTTTGTGTGATTTGGGTGCTAGTGTCTCTACTATTCCCAAAACTTTGTGTGATTTGCTAGATTTCCGTGACTCTGATGATTGCTCTCTAAACTTGCATCTTGCGGATTCCACTATTAAAAAGCCTATGGGAAGAATTAATGATGTTCTTATTGTTTCAAATAGGAATTATGTGCCCGTAGATTTTATCGTTCTTGATATAGATTGCAATCCTTCATGTCCTATTATTCTTGGTAGACCTTTCCTTAGAACGATTGGTGCAATTATTGATATGAAAGAAGGGAATATTAGATTCCAATTTCCATTAAAGAAAGGCATGGAACACTTTCCTAGAAAGAAAATAAAATTACCATATGAATCTATCATGAGAGCCACTTATGGATTGCCTACCAAAGATGGCAATACCTAGATCTATCCTCGCTTTTATGCCTAGCTAGGGGCGTTAAACGATAGCGCTTGTTGGGAGGCAATCCAATTTTATTTTTAGTTTTTAGTTTTTGCTTCTGTTTAGGAATAAATAAACCATCTAGCCTCTGTTTAGATGTGGTTTTATCTTTTAATTAGTGTTTGTGCCAAGTTAAACCTATTGGATCTTCTTGGATGATAGTTATTTGATCTTGCTGTAATTTCCAGAAACTTCGCGCTCAGTTCCCGAATTGTTAAAAATCACCAGAACGTGATAAAATACTGAGTCCAATTACTTCTGATCGATAAACAAATTTTCCAGGTCGTCTAATTTTGGTAGAATTGTTTGAGTTCCAGAAGTTTGTGTTAGTTACAGATTACTACAGACTGTTCTGTTTTTGACAGATTCTGTTTTGCGTGTGTTGTTTGCTTATTTTGATGAATCTATGGCTGGTAAAATAGTTTATGATCCATAGAGAAGTTGGAATACAATAGGTTTAACACCAATATAAATAAAGAATGAGTTCATTACAGTACCTTAAAGTAGTCTTTTGTTTTCTTTCTCTAACGGAGCTCACGAGATTTCTATTGAGTTTTGTGTTGTGAAGTTTTCAAGTTTTGGGTGAATTCTTTTGATGGATTATGGAACAAGGAGTGGCAAGAGCCTAAGCTTGGGGATGCCCATGGCACCCCCAAGATAATCCAAGGACACCAAAAGTCAAAGCTTGGGGATGCCCGGAAGGCATCCCTCTTTAAATCCACTTCCATCGGTAATTTACTTGGAGCTATATTTTTATTCACCACATGATCTGTGTTTTGCTTGGAGCGTCGTGTATTATTTGCGTCTTTGCTTGTTAGTTTACCACAATCATCCTTGCTGTACACACCTTTTGAGAGAGCCATACATGAATTGGAATTTTATAGAATACTCTATGTGCTTCACTTATATCTTTTGAGCTTGATAGTTTTGCTCATAGTGCTTCACTTATATCTTTTGAGCGTGATAATTTTTGCTGTAGTGCTTCACTTAGATCTTTTAGAGCACGGTGGTGGATTTTTTTTAAAGAAACTTGATCTCTCATGCTTCGCTTAGATTATTTTGGGAGTCGTTAATAGCATGGTAATTTTCTTAATGTTAATATACTTTGTATTAAAGATATGTGAAACTTTCTTTTTAGTGCGTTGAATACTAAGATAATTTTTATTCTTTATAAATTTTTTTATATATGGAGGTGATAATATAAAAGTCGTAAGCTAGTTGAGTAGTTGTGAATTTGAGAAATGCTTGTGTTTAAGTTAGCAAATCCCGTAGCATGCACGTATGGTTAAAGTTGTGTAACAAATTTGAAACATGAAGTGTACCTGGCTTGTGCATCCTTATGAGTGGCGGTCGGGGACGAGCGATGGTCTTTTCCTACGAATCTATCCCCCTAGGAGCATGCGCGTAGTACTTGATTTTTCATGACTTCTAATTTTTTTGCAATAAGTATATGAGTTCTTTTGACTAATGTTGAGTCCATGGATTATACACACTTTTACCTTTCCGCCTTTGCTAGCCTCTTCGGTACCGTGCATTTCCCTTTCTCACCTTGAGAGTTGGTGCAAACTTCGCCGGTGTATCCAAACCCCGTGATATGATACGCTCTATCACACATAAACCTCCTTTTATCTTCCTCAAAACAACAACCATACCTACCTATTATGGCATTTCCATAGCCATTCCGAGATATATTGCCATGCAACTTTCTACCGTTCTGTTCATCATCATCGTGACATACTTTACTTTTGTCATATTGCCATTGCATGATCATGTAGTTGACATCGTATTTGTGGCAAAGCCACCATGCATTATTTTTCATACATGTCACTCTTTATTCATTGCACCATCCCGGTACACAACCGGAGGCATTCATATAGAGTCATATCTTGTTCTAGTTTCGAGTTGTAATCCTTATGTTGTAATCAATAGAAGTGTGATGATCATCATTATTAGAGCATTGCCCAAAAAAGGGCCAAAACAAAAAAAGAAAGGCCCAAAAAAAAGAAAATAGATAAAAAGGGCAATGCTACTATCTCTTTTTCCACACTTGTGCTTCAAAGTAGCACCTTGTTCTTCGTGTAGTGAGTCTCATATATTGTGCTTCAAAGTAGCACCATGTTTTTCATATAGTGAGTCTCATAAGTTGTCTTTTTATACTAGTGGGAATTTTTCGTTATAGAACTTGGCTTGTATATTCCTCGATGGGCTTCCTCAAAATGCCCTAGGTCTTCATGAGCAAGCAAGTTGGATGCACACCCACTAGTTTTCTTTTGTTGAGCATTCATAGCTCTAGTGCATCCGTTGCATGGCAATCCCTACTCCTCATGTTGATATCAATTGATGGGCATCTCCATAGCCCGTTGATTATCCTCGTCAATGTGGGACTTTCTTTTTGTGTCTTCTCCACACAATCCCCATCATCATATTCTATTCCACCCATAGTGCTATATCCATGGCTCACGCTCATGTATTGCGTGAAGGTTGAAAAAGTTTGAGATTATTTAAGTATGAAAGAATTGCTTGGCTTGTCATCGGGGGTACAGAAGTTGGGAACATCTTTGTGTGACGAAAATGAAACATAGCCTAACTATATGATTTTGTAGGGATGAACTTTCTTTTGCCATGCTATTTTGAGAAGACATGATTACTTTGATTAGTATGCTTGAAGTATTATTATTTTTATGTCAATATGAACTTTTGTCTTGAACCTTTCGGATCTGAGTATTCATACCATGATTAAGAAGATTTACATTGAAATTATGCCAAAGTATCACTCCGCATCAAAAATTCTCTTTTTATCATTTACCTACTCGAGGACGAGAAGGAATTAAGCTTGGGGATGCCTGATACTTCTCCAACATATCTATAATTTTTTATTGATGCATTCTACTTTATCTACTGTTTTGGACTATGATGGGCTTTATTTTCTATTTTTATATTACTTTTGGGACTAACCTATTAACCGGAGGCCCAGCCCAGAATTGCTGTTTTTTGCCTTTTTTAGTATTTTGAAGAAACAGAATATGAAACGGAGTCCAAACGGAATGAAACCTTCGGAAACGTGATTTTCTCACCGAACGTGATCCACGAGACTTGGACCCTACGCTAAGGAACCAGAGAGGCGGTCACGAGGTGAGGCGCGCCCCTAGGGCGCGCCCGCCTCGTGGGCCCCTCGAGCTCCACCGACGCATCCTTCCTCCTATATATACCTACGCACTTCCCCAAACGCTCGTAACAGGAGCCAAAACCTAATTCCACCGCCAGTAACTTCCTCAGTATCCACGAGATCCCATCTTGGGGCTCGTTCCGAGCTTCACGGAGGGGGCATCCACCACGGAGGGCTTCTACATCAACACCATAGCCTCTCCGATGAAGTGTGAGTAGTTTACTTCAGACCTTCGGGTCCATAGCTAGTAGCTAGATGGCTTCTTCTCTCTTTTGGATCTCAATACAATGTTCTCCCCTCTCTCGTGGAGATCTATTCGATGTAATCTTCTTTTTGCGGTGTGTTTGTTGAGACCGATGAATTGTGGGTTTATGATCCAGCTTATCTATGAATAATATTTGAATCTTCTCTGAATTCTTTTATGTATGATTGAGTTATCTTTGCAAGTCCCTTCGAATTATCCGTTTGGTTTGGCCAACTAGATTGGTAGTTCTTGCAATGGGAGAAGTGCATGGCTTTGGGTTCAATCTTGCGGTGTCCTTACCCAAAGGATGTAAAGGGTTGCAAGGCATGTATTGTATTGTTGCCATCGAGGATAACAAGATGGGGTATTTATCATATTGCATGAATTTATTCCTCTACATCATGTCATCTTGCTTAAGGCGTTACTCTTGTTTTAACTTAATACTCTAGATGCATGCTGGATAGCGGTCGATGAGTGGAGTAATAGTAGTAGATGCAGAATTGTTTCAGTCTACTTGTCTCGGACGTGATGCCTATATACATGATCATACCTAGATAACCTCATAACTAAGCTCAATTCTGTCAATTTCTCAACAGTAATTTGTTCACCCACCATAGAATACTTATGCTCTTGAGAGAAGCCACTAGTGAAACCTATGGCCCCCGGGTCTATTCTCATCATATCAATCTCCATCACTTTTATACTTGCTTTGTTTTTACTTTGCCTTTACTTTTTGCTTTGCATCTTTATACCAAAAATACCAATAATATTATCTCTATCAGATCTCACTCTCGTAAGTGACCATGAAGGGATTGACAACCCCTAATCGGGTTGGTTGCGAGTAGCTATCGTTTTGTGTAGGTACGAGGGACTTGTGCGTGGCCTCCTACTGGATTGATACCTTGGTTCTCAAAAACTGAGGGAAATACTTACGCTACTGTGCTGCATCATCCTCTCCTCTTCGGGGAAAACCAACGCAAGCTCAAGACGTAGCAGCGGCTTCGTCATGGCCGCCCCATCGGTTGTCGCGCCAACGATGGCCTCTCGGGTCATCACGCATAAACTTCGCATCAATTCGGAACTCACCGAACAGATGGATCCGACAGACCTCTCTTCTCTTAATGAGCTCTTGGATCGCATCGCTGCTTTGGGAGTCGCAACTGACTATGACCGGATCGGGCTTAAACCCGACCAAAGGGACATTAAATCCCCGCCGGCCACCCATGAGATAGCGGTAGCGGAGGAACCACACCGGGAGTAGCCCTCGCTTGTGAGGACGAATTATGTCCGAATCGCCGAGCTCCCGGAGCCGGACACCCGCTCAGGGGAGGATATGACCCGGGTCCCGGACTTAGAACCGCGCAGGGGGCCGGAAAAATTGGGCAGCGTCCCGGATCCCGAGCTGTCGAACTCGGAAACTCCCATGCCCCTGGGTGCTAGATCGGATCAGAATCCGGATTCAGCTATAACCACCCACACGTACTTAAATCGTCTCTCCCATATCAGGCAAGAGGCTCAGGAGACAGTGCATCATTACTGGGCCAGATTCCTCCTTGCGCTAAGCAAGGTCGAGGGCTGCCGCGAGGAGGACGTAGTCTCACTCTTCTGCAAAAACTGCACGGACAAAGGAATCCTTATTGCTATAAGTCGCCGTGACATAGTACGCTTTGCGGACTTAGCAACCATAGTACAGAAGTACTGTGCGATGGAAAGCATCTGGAAAACCCAAGCTGAATTTTGGGATAGTCCGGCTCTCACCAAAAGCTTTGACCGAACTAAACGGGCGAACTCTCATAAGTCGGCCGATCCAATCCCCAAGAAACCAAAGCCCACCCCGGGGCGGGGAACCGTATTGGAAAAATGGCTCGATGGGCCATGTAAAATCCACAGCACCCCGGACACAACAGCAACTCATAGCCTTAGGGCATGTTGGATACTCCGGCAGGTTGCAAAAAGTGGCGAGGATCTTCTTGCAGAACAACACCCCGCCAACGAGCACAATACGGTACTAACAGTCTTCGAGACTTTTGCCTCAAACAGTAGGTGCAAGCGAGCTCATCGAGGCTCCGCGGAAATTTGCCATATGGCCAAGATAAACCCCTGGAAAGACATTGCTATAACTTTCAATGCCAGTGACGAACCTCGATTTCAGACTGTTCAGGCACCAGCCGCTCTGGTCCTTAGCCCAATCGTGGACGGCTTTTGGCTCACTAAAGTACTCATGGATGGCGGAAGCGGATTAAACCTGATCTATGAAGAGACACTCAACAAGATGGAAATTGATAAAGGCCGCATTGAACAAAGCGGCGCAACCTTCAGGGGAATTATCCCTAGTCGGGAAGCGCAGTGTGCGGGAAAAATCACGTTCGACGTGGTATTCGGCACCCCGGAGAATTATAGGTCCGAAGAAATCACATTCCAAATGGCTCCTTTTAGCAGCGGATACCACGCCCTTCTAGGGCGGGAGACATTTACAAGCTTTCAAGCTATACCCCACTACGGGTACATGAAGCTTAAAATGCCCGGACCCAATGGAATCATCACTCTAGACAGTGATCCGGACGTAGCACTTCGCGCCGAAAACAAAACCGCAGCACTAGCCTTGGAGGCATTATCCGAGGCCCTAGCAGCCGAAGAATTAACAACACTGCAGGCCACCGTGGACAGGGACGACGTGATACTCGACAAGCGACCCAAGTCCACCTCATTTAAACCTGCAGACAAGATAGTCAAATTCCAAGTCCATCCAACGGACCCCGAGAAGACAGCTTCCGTCGGGACACAGTTGAGCCCCGCGATGGACGCCGCACTGCGAGACTTCTTACGCGAGAATTGGGACATCTTCGCCTGGCACCTATCGGACATGCCGGGCATCCCACGCAGATTGGCCGAACACAGCCTCAATATACTAAAAGGATACAAACCGATCAAGCAGACTCTAAGACGGTTTTCAGAGCCCAAACGGCAGGCTATGGGGGAAGAGCTAGCCAAACTACTCGAGGCCGGATTCATCAGAGATATCAAGCATCCGGATTGGCTGGCAAACCTGGTAATGGTACCAAAGAAGGACTAATCCTGGCGCCTATGTGTCGACTTTAAAGACCTCAACAAGGCTTGCCCCAAGGATCCCTTTCCTCCCTCGCATCGATCAAATTATCGATGCCACAGCAGGACACGACTTCATTGTGTTTCCTCGACGATACTCTGGATACCATCAAATAAAGATGGCAGAGTCGACCAAGCTGCAACAGCTTTCATAACACCATATGGCCCTTCGCTTCAACACTATGCCTTTCGGGCTCAAGAACGCCGCAAGAACCTACCAACGCATGATTCAAACATGCCCGGAAAAACAAATCGGCAAACAAAGGAGGCATATGTGGATGACGTGGTCACAAAAACAAGACACGCCGAAACCCTAATAGATGACTTGAGGCTTACATTCGACAATCTCCGGACATACGACATCAAGCTGAACCCGAAAAATGCGTTTTACGTCCCCTCGGGAAACTACCGGCTTCATCGTTTCCAATAGAGGAATTGAAGCGAATCCGCAAAAATTGATCTACATCACGATTGGCTATACCAACAGACCTCAAGCACATCCAGAAACTAGCCGGATGCATGGCTGCTCTAAGCCGCTTTATCTCCAGGTTAGGAGAAAAGGCGTTACCTCTTTACCGCCTTCTTCGGTGCATCGAACACTTCGTGTGGACAGATGCAGCCGCGGCTGGACTGGATGAAATAAAGACCTTATTGGCCAGTAATCCAGTACTAACAGCGCCAAATATTGACGAACCTATGCTGCTGTACATAGCTGCAACGCATCAAGTTGTAAGGGCAGTGCTCGTCGTTGAACGAGAGGCTGACGGATACAAATTCCCGCTCTAGAAGCCGGTTTATTATGTATCCACGGTCCTAACCCCATGCAAATCCCGATACCCACACTATAAAAAAATAGCGTACACGGTGTTCATGGCATCCCGGAAGCTACGACACTACTTTCAAGAGTGTTCGATTACGGTGGCCTCCGAAGTACCACTCAATGACATAATAAATAACCGCGACGCTACGGGCCGGATTGCCAAATGGGCCATTGAGCTCCTTCCGTTCGACATAACATACAAACCACGACGGGCCATCAAGTCGCAAGTATTGGCTAACTTCGTCGCCAAATGGACAGAAGCCAAACTCCCTAAAGAGTACGGTGCATACTCAAACTGGATCATGCACTTCGACGGCTCTAAAATGCTGGCCGGATTGGGAGCAGGTGTAGTCCTGCCGTCTCCCACTGGAGACACAGTCCAATACGTCCTCCAAATATTATACACAGACTCCAACAATGCAGCCGAATATGAGGCTCTGTTGCACGGTCTTTGGATGGCAGTCTCTATGGGCATTCAACGCCTAGAAATGCGTGGAGATTCAAACCTCGCAATATCACAAATAAACGGAGATTTTGATGCCAAGGACCCAAAAATGGCGGCCTACCGTAATGCCGTCCTCAAGATGTCAGCTCGGTTCGAGGGGCTCGAATTCCACCATGTGGCTCGAGAAAACAATCAAGCGGCGGACGTCCTCGCTCACATCGGCGCCAAACGCGACCGTGTCCCACCTAACATATTCTTGGGACGGTTGTTCAAGTCATCCGTATATGGGAAGGGGAGTCCGACAATACTAGCACGGATCCGAATACACCCCCATATTCCGAACTATCAGACATAATCGGAGGTTCTACCACCGAAATAACGTCCTCGGCCCACGAAATCATGGTTGTAATCGCCCCGTGGACTGAGCCTTTCTTGGCCTACCTAAATAGGCGTGAGCTCCCTCAAGACCAAAATGAAGCACACTGCATCGTCCGGCGCTCTAAAGCTTACAAAGTCTACGAAGGGGAACTCTACAAGAAAAGTGCTACCGGAGTGCTCCAAAGATGCATCTCCGAAGAGGAAGGGCGGCATCTCTTGGCTGAAATCCATGTCGGACTAGGCGGGCACCACGCCGTGGCTCGAGCATTAGTCAGCAAGGCCTTCCGTACAGGTTTCTATTGGCTGACGACCCGAGCAGACGCACATGACCTTGTCCAACATTGCGTTGGCTGCCAGCTCTTTGGCAATCAGAGTCATATGCCCCCTACCGCTCTCCAAACAATCCCCATAACTTGGCCCTTTGCGGTCTGGGACTGGATATGGTCGGACCTCTTAAAGGGGGAAGCCATAAGAAAAATACTTATTGGTCATGGTGGACAAATTCACCAAATGGATAGAAGCCAAACCAGTCAAAACGGCCGAATCCGGACCAGTAATAGACTTCATATCCGGGGTCGTACACCGATACGGTGTCCCCCACGGCATCGTCACTGATAATGGCTCAAATTTCACAACCGACGAAGTGAAAACTTGCGCGCAAAATGGGCATTAAGCTTGATTACGCTTCCGTCTACCATCCTCAAACAAACGGCCAGGTAGAGTGGGCAAATGGTCTCATCATGAGCGGCATCAAACCCAGACTAGTGCGATCCTTGACTGAGTCGGATACGCACTGGGTCGAGGAGCTCGACTCCGTACTCTAGGGGCTGCGGACCATGCCGAATCGCACCATCGGATATACACCATTTTTTATGGTGTACGGCGCAGAAGCAGTATTACCCTGTGACATAATACATGATTCGCCACGCGTACGCATGTAAGAAGAGAAGGAAGCCGAGTTAGATCGGCAGGATAACTTGGATGCCCTGGAGGAGGAGCGCGACGTGACAAAAGCCCGCTCCGCATTCTATCAGCAGCAGGCTCGACAATATCAAAGCAGAGAAGTGCGGGCCAAAGCTTACAATATTGGCGAGCTCATTCTACGCCTACCGGAGAAGAAGAAGGACAAGCTCAAACCCAAGTGGGAGGGTCCCTTCGTCATTGACAAAGTTCTCACCGGAGGAGCGTACCGCTTACGTAATGCATCCGATAACAGACTCGAGCCGAACCCATGGAACGCGGCCAGACTCCGGAGATTCTACGCCTAATGCCGAACTCAGTGTTCGTCTCCTAACCCCTCCTTTTTAATTACGCTCCATCCCTTTTCCTTTCTCGACCTTTTTCCTCTTCACACAAAGTATTCAATATAGTGCGGACTCCCAGATCACTCGGCCGCACTAGGTGTGTAAGCAATACCTGGGGGCTTCCTATACGGAAGCTAAAAATAATTACTCACATGGCTTTTCGCCCATCACATATGCATTCTTTTTCCATATGTGCCTTTTCTTCACCATTATATGCATCGATATGACTTAAGATGTGGCCAAGCTGGGTTGCCTGGCTCTTGTGTTTATGCCCTACGTTCCCGTTAATTCGGCTTGGGAATAAGGGGAGCACCTCTGCGATTGTTACTGCCAGTTCAGCCGGATGTGTACCTCAGACTGGTGAAGCCGAAAGCTAGCTTCCTTAAGAGAATATTCGGTCGGTGAACAAAAGATGTATTCATTTATTACAACGCAAATCCCCAGAAGTTTTGTATCCTGCGCAATCGTTCATAGTCCGGACATGTGCATTGTCGCATCGCTGCATTCAGGAAAGGAACCCCTAATGGAACTATTCTCCCTGGAAGATGTTTCTTACTATCCATGTAATATAACATAACTAGTTGGGTACTTGTCTGTTCAAGCACTTATGACCCCTACGCCTGGTTTCCACGCATACCCCGGTTTTGTATAACCGAGTGGGTAGTCGGACACACCCCGGACTGTAGGATCCGGGGGCTGAAGCGAAAAGGTCCGCCATGACAAATGATTTTAATTCGGCTAGGGACTAATTATGTCCATTGAATTACACAGTCACTTGGACTGACTATATTCCTCCTCTATACCATCCAACAGGCTATCTAGCTTACAATCCTGTCGAGAATATTTGCGGCTAACGCTACCTGGTCATATTCCAGACTCACGGGAATTTCTTGCCCATCTGGCCCCGCCGGTCTGACTTCGGCCATATGGTTCGGGTCCAGCTTGGTGCAGCGCATCTTCACCATAGCCCAGGCTTCTCTTGCACCTTGCCATCAGGCTGATATCTTCCACAGTCGGAAGCGCCGTCGTGCTCTTTGAAGCATATCCACAAGCTCCCCCATGCCATTCGGCAGGAAGCTTGATGGACACAAAGCATGAGCAACACCCTGCATCACCTGCCGAGCTCGCTCGTGCAGTTGTGAGAGGTCTTGTAGTAAATCGCCTGCAGATGAGGGCATCTCCTCCTCAGAGCGACTTGTTAACATTCCTACAAGAAAAATCCTTTCAATATACTTCTACGCCGAACTATACTACAGTTCTTCTAGGCACTTACCATAAATGCCGCGTCGAAGCCTTTTGTTCTCCTTTAGGGAGTCCGCCAGCTAAGCGTGGACATCTTTTAACTCCAAGTCCAGCTGGACTTTGGCATCTTGAAGATTGTTCTTATCCTGCCTAACTTGCGTAAGAATGCGCTCGCCAGCCTTCGGCTGCCTTTTAAGATGTGATTCGTCATCTCTTACGCCCTCCGGATTTACCCCGGGATTGTCCGCAGAATTTCCTGTTAGACTTGTCATATCAGCCACTTACTAACTGGTGCATATTCGCACAATTGAGACAAATGTTACCAGATGAGGGTTTTTGGGATTCCTCTAACTTCGCAACTGTGGCCTTTAGCTCGGCCTTGCACTCCTCCAGCTCCCGAGACAGTTGCTCATTCTTATCTACAAGGACACAGAATATATTGATCCTTAAAACAGGTGTTCCAACCATTTAAAGTCTTAGGGGCTACTGCTATACATGCTTATCAAAATTTCTTACCCGTATATCTTTGGTATACTGGTCCGTCGCTCGGGCAAGCCCGCATTGAGTAGCTCGGATGTATGCGTCTCCCGAATTGAAGGCATTAAATGCCTCTTCGGAATAGATGTTGTTCCGAAGCACGGCCCATCGGCGCCGGTGATTCCTGGCGCTCTCTACTTCGGAGTTCGTGGCCGAAAGCATATCCGCGTCCTCTGTCGGAGAACTATGCGGCATCGGCCCCGCATCTGCCTCCGCTCTCGAGGCCGGTTCTGGAATCCGGATGGTGGAGGTGTGATTGGCAGGGTCCTCGGATATAGTCCGGCGATTCCTCTTCCTGCCAGGACGCAAAGGGCGCCGTTATACTTCAGATACCATAATCACAGGACAGGTTTTTTCCTTACCTCTGCAGCGGCGTGTCGACCCTTACCGCCTTCCACTTGAGCCTGCCCAATCCGGACGCCCTTGGCCGATGAGTCCCTAGGGGCTCGGCCCCGCGCTCCGACCGTCGTCTCTGCAAAAAACACGACACTTCAAGGGTAAGGCATGACATTTGAAGGGAGTCCTCTTCGGAGGATAGGGTTTTTCGATTTGGCTTACACGCGACGTAGGTAGCAGTCCAGGATAATCGGCAATAATGGCCACTAAGGCGCCATCACAGCTCGCTTGATAAAATATCCCGTTGAGAAGCTCCACGGTAATATCTGGATCCTCTTCGACCCGAATCTAGAGCCCTTCCGGGGTCCTCTGGCTGCGGGGAGGGGCTGGACATTCCTTCTATGGCTCTCCTCAGTTCCTGCTCGGAAATGTCAAAGCAGATGATCTTAGCGAAGAACGCCGCGATGAGTGAAGCAGGGAAAGGAAAAACGACTTACCCAGTTTGGGGGGTTGTACATGGAGAATCCATCCCGCAGTTTAATGTGAAGAAATTCTTCCTCTTCTCCTTTGTATAATTCGAACAATATCCTTGCCAGAGTAGTGGTGGAGTCCGGACCCTTACGTCCAAAGCGGGTGGCGTCGTCTTCTCCGTTGAAGTGCCACATGGGCTTCCCCCGGTATTGAAGCGGTTGCACCCCCCGTATTATGCATATTGCCATGACCTCTACTATCGTCAGTCCGGACTTGGCCAGCAACTTTATCCTGCTCATCAGGAAGTGTACTTCCCTGGTATCCTCCTCTTGGGGGCTCCGGGGGAGCCAGCTTAGACGTGCCCTCGGTGGGGCGTCACTGAATTTGGGGAGACCTGTCCGTACTGGATTCGGAAGGGGAACATCATCTATATAAAACCATTCCGAAGGCTAGTTGTCGGTGTCAAAACCGGCGGATCTCGGGTAGGGGTTCCCGAACTGTGCGTCTAGGCGGATGGTAACAGGAGACAAGGGACACGATGTTTTACCCAGGTTCGGGCCCTCTTGATGGAGGTAAAACCCTACGTCCTGCTAGATTAATATTGATGATGTGTGTTACAAGAGTGGATCTACCACGAGATCAAAGAGGCTAAACCCTAGAAGCTAGCCTATGGTATGATTGTTGTTCGTCCTATGGACTAAAACCCTCCGGTTTATATAGACACCGGATAGGGTTAGGGTTACATGAAGTCGGTTACAATGGTAGGAGATCTACATATCCGTATCGCCAAGCTTGCCTTCCACGCCAAGGAAAGTCCCATCCCGGACACGGGGCCGAAGTCTTCAATCTTCTATCTTCATAGTCTTGGAGTCCGCCGATGATGATAGTTCGCTATCCCGGACACCCCTAGTCCGGAACTCCCTCAAGAGTCTCGAACCGGGCTTCAGCTGACAGCGAGTCCGCGCCAGATATTGTCTTCGGCGTTGCAAGGCGGGTTCTCCTTCAATCTTCATGTTCCCGTCGAATAGTGTCCGACTTCTTTATAAATGTTGCGCTCCTTGGCTTCTACGCCCAATAATGGCCTTCTTCCACGTGTCGCATTTAATGCGAAAGGCTGGGATATTTTTACATTTTACCCCTAGCCGTCTTGAGCGAGCCGCCTATAAGAGAGGCGAGGATCTAGATCCAGCTCACACCATCCTCCATCCGCAAGTTCTCATTGAAGCGCCTCTGACAAAAATCCATTCTATCATGGATAGCCGACGCGGCTGCTCCTCTCGCGCTCCCAGCCCTAAGCCAGGAAATTTGGGGAGATGCTCAGTTCCACACAGTGAGCTAGTGGTACTTCAAACCGAGGGATATCTTCCCCCAGCTTTCATGGTTCCGGTTCGAGCCGGACTAGCCACCTACAAGGGTGGAAAGCGGTGAGAGCGTCCCCAACCCTTCCAAAGGGGAGCGGGTATGCTTTGTCCCCTATCTAATAAGGGGACTCGGATTTCCCATACATCCGCTTTCTCCGGGGCTCCTAGAGTTCTCTGAGACTCCAACTTCACCACCTCACGCCCGCCTCCATTTTGCACATCGCGGGCTTCATAGCTTTTTATGAAGCTGTTCTTGGGCATCGAGCCCCATTTTGCGCTGTGGAAGAGATTGTTTTGTCTCGCACCCGTTCTCATGAGGGGTCGATATATCAAGTGGGCGGAGCGAAATATGGCGCATCGCCGGGACGGATATCTATCCGGCACCGAAGAAGGCGTCCAAGACCGACCTTCGGAATGGTTCTACATGGAGGACGCCTCACGCCGGATCCAGTTCGGATCGGCCTCCCGGAGTTCAACAATGCTCCCTTGCGTAAACGCTGAGTTGGCGCCAGCGGAGCCCTCAACGGAAGATGATAGGAGCGCCCATTATCCGATGGGCCGGATTAGGTTATCGCCCACTCCGGATTGACCATGATTGGAGTTATGGCCACGCAGCATTATGCGAGGAGTGCAACCACTCCAATATAGGGGCCACCCTATGTGGGATTTCAACGGGAAGACGACGCCACCCGTCATGGCTGCAAAGGTCCAGGCTCTGTAGCCGATCTGGAAAAGATCCTGTCCGGCTTGTACAAGGGAGAGGAGGAGGACTTCCTCCGCAATAATCCTTTGAATGGATTTTCTATGAATAACCCTCGGAGCTGGGTAAGTGGATGTTTGTCTACCCGATCCATACTTTTAAAGTCAAGTATCTTACTCTGTGATTTCGACGCAGGAGCTGCGCCGGGACGTGGAGGGCATACGAAGCCTAACTCCACAGCCCGAGGATCCGGAAAGATCCCTTGATCCGACCTCCGAAGAGGATCCGGACATAAAGGTGGAGCTGATTGACGGGGTGTTCCACCAACGTAGCATAGACAATGCCCTAGTCGACATTACGGCTGACTACCCCGGTTTGTTTCGCCTCCTGTGTGACTATGACCAAGGTCTTGACACCATCATTTGATCCAAGGCTCAACCTGACCATCCCATACCGATGGTGCATCGCAGGAGGTGCCTTTAAGGTGGGAAGCGAACCAGCGGCCGGCCAACAAGGGTGAGTCCGGCCCAAAGCGGAAGAGGAGCACGACGCGAACCGAAGCGTTGCCAAGAACGGGCACGGAGCACCGCTATTTTTAAGGGAAGGATCCCTAGGAGGTATATTAATGCTCATATCTTTTCCAGAAGAGCGCCACGAGCAGGTGTCCGGAGAGGTTGCCAATCAAGCCTCCGCCGCCATGCTCCAACACATGGTCCGGAGGGGAGGCGAATACAAGGCGTGAGCCGGACGCTCCTCGACGGAGGATGCCGACAGGCTGTCCGCCACCCGTCTGAGGTGGAGAGCGCCATGAATCACAAAGGCGTCGCCGGACAGTTCTTCGTGGACGTGTTTCTCCCCGGAGGCGTTAAATGCCTTTGAAGCGGTAACGCGCACCTCCGTGCCGCTCAAGATGGGTTAACCAGCCACGGAGCAAAGATGTGAAAGACATACGGGTAAGTAATTTTAATAGTTATATATGCCAAGTAGCCCCGAGACTTAAAATAGTTGAAATAACTGATTTAAGGATCAATTATGATGCAGGATCTTACGGAGAAGAATACCCATCTGTCCCAGGAGCTCCAAGAGTGCAAGGCCCAACTTGAGGCCGCACTGGCCGCCACAGGGGGAGCCACAGAGACCCCTACTGGTAAGACGTACTTTGAAAAGATAATTATTTAACAAAGTGCGGCGTGGATCTCGACAATAGTATTGAAGAGGGCGCCGGACTAGATCCGGGACAAGCAACAACTCATCGTCGCCTAAAGGCCGGCGAGAGGGTGCTTATGAAGGTGCAGCAAGAGAGAAACAAGCTCCAAGATGCCCACACCCAGCGAGGAGAAGAGCTGAAAGGTGTTCGGGCCCAGCTGTCTGGCTCCGTGAAGGAGAATCAGCGGCTTCGTCGCGGCATTTATAGTAAGTGCTTGAACAAATTCCTTTGAAAAGAGGAATTCGGCGAGGAAGTCGATTGACAGAAATATGTCTTTAGGTGTGCTCACAGGTCGCCCTGCGGAGGAAATGCCTGAGTCAACGGGTGACCAACTTCCCGAGCTAGTGCAATTGCTCGAACGTGTTCGACAGGCGATGAGTGGCGTCGTTCATGCTTTATGGCCATCCGTCTCCCTACCCGAGGGCCTTGGTGAGCTTGCTGAGAAGCTTCAGGGAGCACGGCGACGCCTCCGTTTGTGGAAGATATCGGCCTTCCGTCAGGGCGCCAGGGAGGCCTGGGCCATGGTGAAGACACGTTACTCGAAGGCTAACCCAAACCACATGGCCGAGGTCGGACCTGCGGGGCCTGATGGGAAGGAGATCCCTGTGAGCTTGATGTACGGCCAAGTAGAACTGGCCGCGAAATATTCCCAACAGGACTGTAAATTAGACAGCTTGTTAGATGGGATTGAGGAGGAGTACAATCAATCGGTTTGACGATGTAATTTGAAATGGCATGTAAAATGCCTTCTAGCCGGATTGTAGATCGTTTGTCTTTGCGGACCGTTTCGCTTCAACCTCGGGACCCAATAGTCCGGAGTGTGTCCGAATACCCTTACGGTTATAAAAGAACCGGGGCATGCATGGAGACAAGGCGTCTGGGTCATAATTGCTTTATCGCATAAGTGCCCAACTAGTTATGTTATATTACATGGTTAGTAAGAAACATCTTCCAGGAGAATAGTTCCGTTAAGGGTTCCTTTTCTGGGAGGCATGCCCTAAAGTGCAATGCCGAATGCGAAAATAGCGTAAAAAGCATCCGGGGCAGATAAATAAGTAAGTAATAAATCATCTTTCAAGTCACCGATCAATATTCTCTTAAGAACGCTTAGCTTTCGGCTTCACCTACCGAGGTACAGATCCGGCCGACCCGGCAAAGAATAATCGCAGAGGTGCTCCCTTTACCTCCTAGCCGAACAATCGGGAACGTAGGGGTAAGCACAGGAGCCAGGCAACCCATCTTGGCCAAAACTTAAGTCATATCGATGCATATAATGGTGAATAAAAGGTACATGCGGAAGTATGACACATGTATTGGGCATGAAGCCCGTATGAATAAGCTTATGTTAAAGAAGCCCCCAGGTATAATGAGTGCCAGGAGCACATCAAGTGTGTGCGAACAAAGCGCAAATCAGCCCATAAAAGGTATTGAAAAAAAGTGGGAAGAAGGAGGAGGACGAGAGACAACAAAAAAAAGGGGTGGACGGGGGAGTGAGACGAACCCGGAGTCCGGCGTTAGGCGTAGAATCTTTGGAGACGGGCTGCGTTCCATGGGTTCGGCTCGAGTCGGTTGTCAGATGCGTTACGTAAACGGTATGCTCTGCCGGTCAGGACTTGGTCGATGATGAAGGGACCTTCCCACTTGGGCTTAAGTTTGTCCTTTTTCTTGTCCGACAAAGCGCGTAGAACAAGTTCGCCAACATTGTAAGTTTTGGCCCGCATTTCTCTCGCTTTGATATCTTCGAGCCTGCTATCGATAAAATGCGGAACGAGCCTTTGCCACGCCCCGCTCCTCCTCTAAGGCGTCCAAACTGTCCTGCCGATCTAACTCGGCTTCTCTTTCTTCGCATATGCGCATTACCCAGGTGAGTCATCAATTATATCGCAGATGTAATCGCCTCTGCGTCGTATACCATGAAAAATGGTGTGAATCCAATAGTTCGGTTTGGCGTGGTCTGCAGCCCCCAGAGTACGGAGTCGAGCTCCTCTACCCAGTGCGTGTTAGATTCCTTGAGGGACCTCACTAGTCTAGGTTTGATGCCGCTCATGATTAGACCATTTGCTCGCTCGACTTGACCGTTAGTTTGGGGGTGATAGACTGAAGCGTAATCGAGCTTAATGCCCATGTTTTTGCACCAGAGTTTAACCTCGTTGGCCGTGAAGTTCGTGTCGTTATCAGTGATGATGCTGTGGGGGACGCCAAAACGGTGTACTACCCCGGATATGAAGTCTATCACCGGTCCGGATTCTGCCGTTTTAACCGGCTTGGCCTCAATCCATTTGGTGAATTTGTCCACCATGACCAATAAGTATTTGTGCTTGTGGGTTCCCTTTAAGGGGTCCAACCATGTCAAGCCCCTGCATCATGAACGCCGTGTAATGGGTATAGTTTTGAGGCGGTGGGTGGCATGTGGCTCTGATTAGCAAAGAGCTGGCAACCGACGCATCGTTGGACTAAGTCCTGAGCATCTGCCCGGGCTGTCGGCCAATAAAATCCTGTACGGAAGGCCTTGCCTACAAGGGCCCGGGCTGCAGCGTCGTGCCTGCCGAGTCCAGCGTGAATTTCAGCCAGGAGATTTCGCCCTTCCTCTTCGGAGATACACCTTTGAAGGACTCCGGTTGTGCTTTTCTTATAAAGTTCTCCCTCATGGACCTTGTAGGCTTTAGATCGCCGAACTATGCAGCGGGCCTCATTTTGGTCTTGGAAAGTTCCTGCCGCATTAAGTAGGCTAGGAATGGTTCTGTCCACGGGGCAATTACTGCCATTATTTCGTGAGCTGAAGGTGTTATTTAATTGGCTGAGCACCGATTGTGTCGTAATGGTCTGAGTTAGGTGATGCAATGGCTCCGGGTTGTTATTTCCGGACTCCTCTTCCCATAGTACGGATGGCTTAAAGAGCCGCTCCAGGAAGATGTTTGGAGGGACGGCATCGCGTTTTGCGCCGATGCGTTCCAACACGTCGGCTGCTTGGTTATTATCCCGGGCTACGTGGTTGAATTCGAGTCCTTGAACCGAAAGCGACATTTTTAGGACGGCGTTGCGGTAAGCAGCCATTTTTGGATCTTTGGCGTCAAAGTCTCCATTTACTTGGGATATTGCGAGGCTTGAATCCCCACGCACCTCTAGGCGTTGAATGCCCATGGAGATTGCCATCCGGAGGCCATGTAGAAGGGCCTCAGATTCGCCGCGTTGTTGGAGTCCATGTACATTATTTTAAGTACGTATTGGATTGTGTCTCCAGTTGGGGACGTCAGGACGACGCCAGCCCCCAAGCCAGCCAACATTTTGGATCCGTCGAAATGCATGATCCAGTTGGAATACGCGCCATACTCTTTAGGGAGTTCGGCTTCGGTCCATTCAGCGATGAAGTCAGCCAGAACCTGCGACTTTATAGCTCGCCGTGGTTTGTAGGTTATGTCAAATGGTAAGAGCTCGATAGCCCATTTTGCAATCCTGCCCGTTATGTCGCGATTGTTTATAATATAGTTGAGAGGTACTTGAGGCCACCGTTATTGAACACTCTTGAAAGTAGTGTCGCAGCTTCCGGATGCCATGAACACCGCATACGCTATCTTTTGATAATGTGGGTACCGGATTTGCATGGAGTTAGAACAAAGTGGATATGTAGTACACTGGTTTTGAAGAGGGAATTTGTGCCCTTCGCTTTCGTTCAACGACGAAAGTACCAAGGCTACCGACAACTTGATGTGTTGCTGCGATATATAATAACATAGGTTCGCCCAGGTTGGGCGCGGTCGAACCGGATTTGTTGCCAGTATGGCCTTTATTTCTTCGAAGTCCGTCATGGCGGCATCCGTCCATTCGAAATGTTCGTGCGCCGAGGAGGCGGTAGAGGGGCAGAGCCTTTTCTCCCAAACGGGAGATGAAGCGACTTAAGGCCACTACGCATCCGGTTAGTTTTTGTATCTGCTTGAGGTCTTTTGGAATATCCAATTGTGACAGAGCTCGGATTTTGGCCGGGTTTGCTTCAATTCCTCTACCGGATACGATGAAGCCCAAGAGCTTTTCCTACCGGGTACGCCAAGACGCATTTTTACGGATTGAGCTTAATGTCATATGCTCGGAGGTTGTCGAATGTCACCCTCAAGTCTTCTACTAGAGTTCGACGTGTTTGGTCTTGACGACCACATCGCTCACGTATGCCTCAACTGTTTTGCCTATCTGGGTAGCCAGACATGTTTGAATCATGCGCCGATATGTTGCGCCGGCGTTTTTGAGTCCGAAGGGCATTGTGTTGAAGCAGAATGGCCCATATGGAGTAATGAATGCCGTTGCGGCCTGATCTTTCTCCGCCATCTTGATTTAATGGTATCCGGAGTATGCGTCGAGGAAGCACAATGAATCGTGCCCTGCGGTAGCATCGATGATTTGGTCGATGCGAGGGTTTGATCAAGGAAAGATCCCGGTCCAATTTAGGACTCAAGGGTCGAGAAGTTTCCGAACTTGGAAGTTTGGAATTTTGAGTGTTATCCAATGAGTCCAACCCGCCGCCTGACTTTAAGTTCAGGGCCTGATCGACATCCGTCCCTCTGCGGGAATCCGGCATGGAGGGATCGGGAATCCGGACGTAACTAGTCCTTAAGATACAAGAAGAATCGCCGCATTGCTGCTCTATAACAGCAACATGATGGGTAGCCTGGGGAGAGTTGATCTCTCTTAGATCAGTTTTAGGCCCGATCCGGTCGTAGTCTGTGGCGACTCCTGTATGCGGCGATGCGATCCAAGAGCTCGTTTATGGAGGAGAGCTCGATCGGATCTAACTGCTCGACAAGTTCCGAACTAACTCGAGATTGGTTTCGATGACTCGAGAGGTCATCGTCGGGCGCGATGGCCGGGCTGGCGGTCATAAGAAAACCACCTAGTCAAGAGTTTGGCCAGCGGCCAAGGCTCCTTTGGTGATAGTATCGCCTTTAAAGATCGGCAGATGAGGCATCCTACCCGATGGCGGCGACGGAAGGAACTCTCAATGAAAGCACCAATGTCGGTGTCAAAACCGGCGGATCTCGGTAGGGGGTCCCGAATCTGTGCGTCTAGGCGGATGGTAACGGAGACAAGGGACACGATGTTTTACCTGTGTTCGGGCCCTCTTGATGGAGGTAAAACCCTACGTCCTGCTAGATTAATATTGATGATGTGTGTTACAAGAGTGGATCTACCACGAGATCAAAGAGGCTAAACCCTAGAAGCTAGCCTATGGTATGATTGTTGTTCGTTCTACGGACTAAAACCCTTCGGTTTATATAGACACCGGATAGGGTTAGGGTTACACAGAGTCGGTTACAATGGTAGGAGATCTACATATCCGTATCGCCAAGCTTGCCTTCCACGCCAAGGAAAGTCCCATCCGGACACGGGACGAAGTCTTCAATCTTCTATCTTCATAGTCTTGGAGTCCGGCCGATGATGATAGTTCGGCTATCCGGACACCCCCTAGTCCGGAACACCCTCACCAGTTCTCTGGTGCCTTCTTGGGAGTGCTGGATAGGTATCCGGTTTCGGCAATGCGCCATACTTCGGCTCCGCCCACTTGACATGGGGATTCTCCCTGGTTCCGGGGGACAAGGCAGAGCAGCTTCTTCCATAACCCGAAGTCAGGCTCACAACCTAAAAATAGCTCGCAAAGGGCAACGTACCCTGCTATATGTAGTATAGAGGCAGGGGTAAAGTTGTGTAACTAGAGGCCGTAGAACTCCAGGAGCCCGCGAAGGAACGGGTGGATGGGAAACCCGACGCCCCTTAGCAGATGTGGGACGAGGCATATTCGCTCCTCTAGAGATGGATTGGGAGATCTCTCCGCTTGCTCCCTGCCATTATAAGTGGCTATTCCGGCTCGGACGGGGACCATGAATGCTGGCGGGAGAAACCCTTGGGTTTGTAACTCAATCAAACGGCTATGGGGAACTGAACACTCTTCCCACTCCCCCGCCTTGGAGCGAGGAGAGCGAGCAGGGGAGCTGCGGCGACTGGCCATGTTGGAATGGTTTTTTCTGGAGCGCTCTGTTGGATGCTTGCTCGAGGGGGAAGAGTGAGGTTTGGATATGAGAATCCCGGTCTCTTCAAATAGGCGGTCAGCCCAAAGGATTGAGGGTGGCAAATGCAAAAAATACCTCGGCTCCTTGCATTCGCTCGACACGTGGAGATAGTCATTATTGAGGCACTGAAGCCAAGGAATACAACATTGATGGAGTTCCGGACACTATTCATCGTAATAGTACTTTTGGAGTATTCGAGATGGAACCCGCCCTGCAATGTCAAGACAAGATCTGCTACCGGACCAATCGTCATTGAAGCCTGGTTCAGGGGCTACTGAGGGAGTCCTGGATTAGGGGGTATCCGGACAGCCGGACTATATACATCGTCCGGACTACTGAAGCGTGAAGATACAAGACTCAAGACTTCGACCCGTGTCCGGATGGAACTCTACTTGGCGTGGAGGGCAAGCTTGGCGATCCGGATATTGTATTTCCTTTCTTGTAACCGACTCCATGTAAACCCTAGCCCTCTCCGGTGTCTATATAAACCGGAGAGGTTGGTCCTTAGAAGGCCGATCACAATTACAATCATACCATCATAGGCTAGCTTCTAGGGTTTAGCCTCTACGATCTCGTGGTAGATCTACTCTTGTACTACCCATATCTTCAATATTAATCAAGCAGGAAGTAGGGTTTTACCTCCATCGAGAGGGCCCGAACCCGGGTAAACATTGTGTCCCTTGCTTCCTGTTACCATCGGCCTAAGACGCACAGATCGGGACCCCCTACCCGAGCTCCGCCGGTTTTGACCCCGACAACAGTGAAAATAGAGGAGTGAGAAAAGGAAGAATAAAAAGTGTTCACTTTCCCGCAATCCAGTATTTTGCATTATTTAATGGGAAATGCATAGTAGGCAAGCAAGACTGCAGCATACTTTGTTCGCTAGACTTGAGCCTCATTCACACCGCTCTCATTGGTGAAAGGAATTATAACCTTGGAGCAATTGTTGCACGTAGACTTCAGCATAACGCCAAAAGTGGCTGGTTCTATGGTGGAATTTATGCCACACGTTTAGCACAAGGATTGGGTGTTTCACCTTTGCCCTTTCACCCTATCTTACCCACTCTATATTTAGATTTTTGATGCCTTAAAAGATCATAAGATTCTCAAGGGAAGGGCTGATGACTTCACTTATAATTTGTTGTTTAACCACTCACATGTTGTGGACACATATTTGCATGCGCCTGCTCTCTTTGATTGTCACAACAAGGGGATATATTTTGTTCTTGAGAGCGAGGCCCGAGCTCACGACACAGCAGTGGTGGCAGCACGATAGGCCGAGGCATCCGCACTGAGAGCCTGCGTGAGCTACCATGCTGACTACTACCCTCTAGGCTACTAATCGATTACCAACTTAGGCCAAAAGCCTAAGCTTGGGGGAGTACGTGTTTCTGACTGACTTTATATTCATGTTCATATATCATTCTATTTGTCAGTGCTCACACTTTTTCATTGTATCATCCATGCTTAGATTTATTTTCTTGCTTTCTTCTTGTGTGTTTGAAAAACTTTAGAAAAAAAATAGTTGTAGTAATTTACTTCCTATGCATGCTTAGTAGTAGTATTAAAAAGAAAATCCGAAAAGATTTCCTTGTTCTTCTTTTGCTTGTTGGGAGATTTCCCGTGTAAATAGTTTCTCTCGTTTTTTCCTTTTATTTGCTTGTTCAAGAAAACCAAAAACTCCAAAAATATTTCAATGTGTTTCTCTGAAAGTCTTTTCTTTTTATTCGAGTTGTACCGAGGAGAAGACCACGATGAAAATGTTGAGTGGCTCTCATATGAATAACTGTTGAACTAATAAAGAGCACATTTACCTTGTCTTCTCCTGTTGAATAAAATGTTTGCAGATTCCAGCTTAGTCCACGGCACTCTTGCACTATTATTATTATTTTCATATAATCCGGTTGTGCAAGTGAAAGGCAATAATGACGACATTCAATGAACTGGCCGTGGCAGAGAGAAACTGGTATGAACTCGACTTGTTCTGTTTGTGTAAATATGTTTAACCTAGTGCCCATGATTCAGCCCATTATGATTAAACATGTTTGCAATGACAATTAGAGATTATAGTTTCTCATGCCATGCATAAGTAGCTGGGAGTTGATAATGATTTATCTGGGATATCAACATAGCGTTAAAATGATTGTGATGTACTATGATGATATGGTATCCTCCTCTGAATGTTCAAGTGGCTTAACTTGGTACATGTTCATGCATGTAGTTGAATCAAAACCAACATAGCCTCTATAATGTTTATGTTCATGGTGTTCATATCCTACTCATGCTAGTGTCCAATGTTACTTATGCATAATGTATTGTTATGATCGTTGTTGCTCTCTAGCTTGCCGCTTCTCAATCTTAATTGCTAGCCTTCGCCTGTACTAAGTGGGTATTCAGCTTGTACATAAAAAAACCTTGAAACCAAAGTTATTCCAGATGAGTCCACCATATCTACCTATATACAGTATTACCCTGCCGTCCCAAGTAAATTTGCATGTGCCACCTCTAAAAACTTCTAAAAATATCCTTTTTGTGTGACTGGATCGTTCATGGAACGACAGGAGGTGGTCGATATCTTCCGTGCTAAGCGGGTTATTCTCAGGTCGAGTGTTTATTCACTCGCCATCGCACGAGAAAATGGGTGGTAATAGGGATGCCCAGTCCCAAACTGCAAAATACAAAAAGAGTTCATCTCTTAAACAAGGTTGGAAAAAGCAGTAGGCGTAAGCGAGGCGGTTGGCCTTCTCCTAGTGCCTAGGCGGTGCCTAAGCACCCTAGGCACGGCCTAGGCGGTAATATAGTTTTTACTTGTAGTGTATTTGTGATTATTATATGGGTGTTGATATTAGTTTAGGGCATATAAATAAGTTAATTACCTTATACTACCATTCGAATATAACCCGTTTGGCATATACGTGTAGTATGTGGCATGATTTCTTGCTTGAGTAGGCAATTCCTTGCTTGCCCTGCCTAGAGCTCCATTTATACCCAAGGCGAGGCGTTTGGCCATTGCCTAGCGCCTAGGCGTGCCTAAGCGCCTCCTAGGCAATGCCTTTTCCAACAGAGCTCTTAAATAATCAAACAAAAACTCCCAATGGAGTCAAAACCTTTACTTTTACCGCTTGGGAACCGCCACTAGCATGCTTAGCATGGAAGATGTTGATAACTGATTGTCGTGAAGTGAATAAGAAGGGTGCATGTCTCAAAATATCATTTATCTCTGTTTTAAAAACTGAGCTCTAGCACCTCTGCAAATCACTGCTTCCCTCTGTGAAGGGACTTTCTATTTACTTTTATGTTGTGTCACCACCTTCTAAAAACAAGCGCCAGAAACTGAGTAGAGCACAGATGTCATGATTTATGCATTGTGTATAGCTAATGTTGGGTGCATCATGACTGGATCTTTTCTACCATGAATTACAATGTTTAGTTGCTGCTTGAACTTTGGAGGTGATCTGCATTTATGGTTTGCGGTCTCAGGTAGGGCTAGCGAGATACCACTATTGTCATATTATATCATGGTTGTTTTGACAACATGTTACCGTTTGAGATATTTTATTATTGCTCGCTAGCTGATTCTGTCATTGATATGAATCATTATAATCTTTAAGAGTGTTGACATGGTTAGTTATTATGTTGGCTGAAAACCTGGGTGATGTTTAAGCTTATTTATGCAAACAAGAGCAAAAGAGTTAAGTAAAGTTTTTCTTTCTCACTTTCAGTTTATCAATTGAATTGCTTGAGGACAAGCAAAGGTTTAAGCTTGGGGGAGTTGATACGTCTCCAACGTATCTATTTCTCACGCTTTTCCTCTTGTTTTGGACTCTAATTTGCATGATTTGAATGAAACTAACCCCGGACTGACGCTGTTTTCAGCAGAACTACCATGGTGTTGTTTTTGTGCAAAAATGAAAGTTCTCGGAATGGAACGAAACTTTGCGAGGATTTTTTATACCAAAAATAAGAATTTCTGGAGCCAAGACCCACCAAAGAGGGGCCCCTGGTTGGGCACAACCCACCAGGGCGCGCCCCCCTTTCTTGGCGCGCCCAGGTGGGTTGTACCCACCTGGTGGCCCCGCTGACGACCCCCCTAATACTACAAATTCACATTATTCCAAAAATATATCAGGGAGAAAGAATTATCACGATCCACAAGACAGAGCCGCCGCCAAGCCCTGTTCTTCCTCGGGAGGGAAGATCTGGAGTCCGTTTGGGGCTCCGGAGAGGGGGATCTTCGTTATTCGTCATCACCAACCCATCTCCATCGCCAATTCCATGATGCTCCCCACTGGGAGTGAGTAATTCCTTTTTAGGCTCGCTGGTCGGTGAGGATTTCGATGAGATTCATCATGTAATCGAGTTAGTTTTGTTAGGGCTTGATCCCTAGTATCCACTATGTTCCTAGATTGATGTTGCTATGACTTTGCTATGCTTAGTGCTTGTCACTTTGGGCCCGGGTGCCATGAACTAAACCCGGGCATGGGCAGCCCGGCCCGACGACCCGGCCCGAGCCCGGCCCGAAAAAACCCGGGCGGGCTGACAACACTCATGCTGGCTCGGGCTTTGTTTTGCAGCCCGAAAGGTAGTTCGGGCCGGGATCGGGCTTCTCTTTTTCTATTTTTTGGGCCGGGCTTTCGGGCTTCGGGCTGGGCTTGCACGTACACGTACTAAAAAACAGCATTCGGGCCGGGCTTTCAGGCTTCGGGCTTGAGTTCGGGCCGGGCTCGGGCTTCAAATCAGGGAGTATTTCGGGCTTCGGGTCGAGCTCGGGCTTGAGAAATGAAGGTCGGGCTTTTACAAGCCCGGCCCAAAACCTGGCCCGGCCTGACGTTTGCCTAGGTTTACCATGAACTCAGATTTGAACCGTTTATGAATTCATCATTATATCCATGTTTTAGATCCGATCTTGCAAGTTATAGTCACCTACTACGGTTATGATCCGACAATCCCGGAGTGACAACAACTGGGCCCACTCTCGGTGATGATCGTAGTTTGAGGAGTTCATGTATTCACTATGTGTTAATGCTTTGTTCCGGTTCTCTATTAAAAGGAGGCCTTAATATCCCTTAGTTTCCAATATGGACCCGCTGCCACGGGGGAGTAGGACAAAAGATGTCATGCAAGTTCTTTTAATAAAGCACGTATGACTATTTACAGAATACATGCCTACATTATATCGATGAACTGGAGCTAGTGCCGTATCGACCTAGGTTATAACTGTCACATGATGAATATCATCCAACAAGTCACCGATCCAATGCCTACGAATTTTTTATATTGATCTTGCTGCGTTACTACTGCTATCATCACTATTACACTTGCTACAAAATTACTGCTATCACTGTTACTGTTACTATTGCTGTTGTCACTACTATCAAAACTATCAAAGTACTGTGCTACTGCTCACTTTGCTGCAGATAATTAATCTCCAGATGTGGTTGAATTGACAACTCAGCTGCTAATACCTTCAAATATTATTTGGCTCCCCTTGTGTCGGGGAGGCTGATCGTACCCACGAACACCTATGGGGCCGGCGGACCAGGCCCCTTTGTGGTTCGGAGGGGGGCGGAGATCGCACGAAGAGCGGATCGAGGCGAGGCACACGAGCAGTTTACCCAGCTTCGGAGCTCTCCTGAGAGATAAAACTCCTCATCGCTGCTTGCTTGATGTATTGTGTTCTTGCTAGGGAGCGATGCGAGCTACAAAACCTAAGCGTGGCGTATCTGGTCTCTAGTGAGTCGAATGAACCGAACCTCCCACCCCCTCTACGCTATGCATGGGCCTCCTTTTATATGCTCAAGGGTCTCCGGCGGTGGCAACACACGCGAGGGTACAAATGTAAAAACAGGAGTTGGTACACCTACTCGAGCGATGTATGCGGTCTGAAATACCTAACTCGGCGACAAGGGACAAAAGCAATAAATGCCCGTCGATTGTCGCCCAAAGCGATTACTGTGAGAGACCGTCAGTGCGCCACCGCTTCGCCACGATGGCAAGCTTGTCGGCGCCCGCTTATCGCTGCTCTCCGCTGGCTGCACAGCCTCTCGACCTGTAGCGCATGGAATGGTCCCATGGCGACCGCGTTCTTTGGATGAGCTGGAGTGGAGATGGAGAGAGGTTGCTTGCCGCGGCAAGCGCCTTGCAGCGTCCGAATCCTTGTCGGCGTCCGGGAGGCTTGTCGGCTCTCGAGCCTTCCCGACAAGCTCCTCTTGCCGGGCCTTGTCTTCTGCATGCCTTGAGTGGCCTTCCGGCAAGCTCCTCTTGCCGGGCCTTGTCTTCTTAATCAAATACTTTGTTCTTGAATGGCTCCAAAGGAGCCACAGAGGATCTTAGCGGTGACGAGGCAAACCCTGCCAGCGGGTGCTTTGCAACCAGCCGATTGCAGTGCACGGGATACTAGGGTACCCCTACTCTAGTACCCCGGACAGAGCCCCGGCCTGGGCAGTGCAGTGCGCGGCTGTCGGGCTAGGCCCAAAAGCAGTGCTGCGGTCACACGCGGCCTCGACCACGTCGCAACTTGCCCCGGACCCACCACGACCCCCACTAACGGCACGCACCGAACATGGCGTCGTGCGAGAGATCGTGGGCGTGGTCGTGGGGGTTTCTTTATTTGGAAAAACGGAACGTCCGCCCCCTCCCCCTCTTTATAAGCGGAGGAAAACAGGGGCAGGCCGTCCACTCCGCCATTGCTGTCTTGTCAAGAAAACCACCGCCGCTCCCCCTTCTTCTCAAGTGCGAAGAGAGCGCCCGCCCCTTCGCCACAAGCGCGCTCACCGCCGTCGGCCTCCTCCGCCGCCCTCGCCATGGCTCAAAGCCGACAAGGAGAAGGGCGTCAAGTCGGCCGAGGCGCAGCTGTCATGTGCGCTGTGCAAGGAGCGGGCCATCTTCCCAGCTCAGCGCAAGGGAGCTGCGGGATGTCTTCTATCTCTTTTGGTCGACGGAGGCGTGTCGCATCCAGCGCATCGAAGGTACTCCCGCCTCCGCTTCTGATTTGGCCCCAACTGGGTACCCTTTCTTTGCCCTTTTCTTCTATTGCGGGCTTTGCCCGCCCTTTTCCGAGTTCTTCTGCGATATCATGAACACATATGGCCTCCGCCTCCTTGATTTCACTCCCAACGCCGTCTTGACCATGGCAGTTTTCGCGCACCTTTGCGAAAACTTTGTCGGAGTCCAGCCAAATGTGGCACTCTTCCGCCACTTCTTCGCGTGCCCAGCCGAGAGAGGAGAGCCGCTGTCGGAGGGATAGCTTGGGTCTCCGGGATCGGCAAGAAAGAAGCCTATCTGGAAGGAGAGTTCCGCAACAAGTGGGAGGAGTGGAGAGCCAATTGGTGTTGGGTCGTGAGAGGAGAACCCGCAGCCCTTCATCGCTGCGTCGCCAAACCCCAATAGTGCGCGGCGAGAGATTGGAAGTAACTAGGCGCCCGGAGGATGCTAGGTTGAAGATAAACATGACCCGGATTTTGCGCCTCGGGCTTGCCGGACTAACCGTAGGGCGCAATTGGCGCGAGACTTCCTTCGCCGCCGCATGACGCTTCCCTTGCAGGAGAGGAGGAGGCCTGCTTGGGAGTTCCAAAATGCGGCAGACATTATGAGGCTGCGCCGGGCCTGAACCGGAATTTCACCGCCTTGGAGTTGGATGCGCGATGCTGGAGCTGTTCAAGAACGACCCGACCACCCTGAGTGGTTTAGGTTGCCGAGGGGTCGCCCCATTGTGCAACAACTTCGGCGCTCGACCGCATCCGCGCCATGATGTCGTTGTCAGCGATTCCCATGGGATCGTTCCAACTGGCGAGAGCCCCGACGAGGTCGTGGCAGCGGTTCTTCGACAACTTGGAAGAAGTGCCGATCCGCTCGACGGCGAAAAAGGCTCACTCGCGACACCACCGACAAGGAGATGGCGGCGTGTGCCACCAGGGTGGAGGAGGCGGCAGCTGCCGCCCCGGAGCCTTCGGGTATACCGTGGAGGAGGCGGACGCTTGAAGGCGGCAAGCCTTGCCGAGCGAAGGGAGATCGCCGGCGAGGACGAGCTTGTCGAGCCCGAGGCTGGGTCGAGTGGACCCGCCGAGGCGCTTCTTCTCAACCACCCAGCGACTTGCCGCCATGAGCCCGGTTCCGCCTGAAGAGGCGTCTCCGCAAGGCCGGAGACGAAGTCGGGCGGCAGATCGCCCACAAGAAGCGCCAAGATGACGCTCTACCATGCAAGCGATGTTGCCGCGGGAGCGCCTCGCACTGCTGCGACAACTGGGGCGGGGTCTTCTCAGGCCACCGCCGACGCCTCCGCCAAGCGGTCAAGAGAGCCCACTCCCCCGCCTCATCGCATCGGAGGCGAGCCGGAGTTTGACTTCTCCGCGCTCAGCTCCGAGGAGGAAGGCGAAGAGTAAGCTCTTGAGGTTGTGCTTGTATTTCTTCAATTTTATTGCTTCATCTTGAATCTGATTTGCTTCGTTCGACTCTTTCCTTTTCGTGATGCTGGCCCGTAGAGCGTCGAAGAGGGCCAAGATCCCGGCAGTCGTTGTTGAGGACGACTCTCCGTGGCAACAGGGGACGCGTCGAGACCCCCTTGCGGACCGGCAACCCTTCCTCGAGCAGCCCCTCAAAGACAGCCCCCAAAGTAAGTGCGCGGTTTTCTCCTTACTATTAGGTGTGCAGGGGTGCTCCTTCTTCGTTGATACCTGATCGTTTGCTTGTGTAGGAGCAGAGCAGCCTCATCAGGAGGGCTCGGAAGCCGCCCTCGAAATCCTGCGTGCTGCCACTACGCCGCCAAGGGAGGATTCTCCGGCAAGGGAGCGCCCTCCGACAAGGGAGGCCACTCCGGCAAGGGAGGCTACCCCGGCAAGGGACAGCGCCAGTGACCCTCCAAAGGTCGAGGCCATGGCTGCGGATCCTGCTATGGGTAATTTCTTTACACGAAAATTTCCCTCGGGCTTGCCTTCTTTTGTTTCTCTTTTTGAACATTTGCTTGACCGCTCTTTCTTCGTCTGACGCAGAGCCGATGGAGGTCGAGGCTGCCGGCAAGGAGGAAGCGCGCGGCAACACCGACGAGGCCGCCGTCGTGGAAGAAGAGGTCGTTGCTGTGGAAGAAGAGGCCGTCGCCGACGAGCCTGTTGGCGAGAAGGCCACCGAGGCTACCGACGCAGAAGCCGGGCGAGGGTCGGGCGATCGTGACCGACGGCCCCGAGGTCAGCAGGAGCGCCAGCGCCACACCGACAACCGACTTCGCCACGCCGGCAAGGCCAGCTCCGAGGAGCCCCAGCCTGGCGCCTACCTGAAGGTCGGCGAGGGTGTCTTCATCAAACTCCCCTGGGAACCGAGCTCCAGGGCGCCGGTCGAGGGAGAGACCTTCGACGGCGAGCTACTCGCCTCTCATTGGCTGACGCTGGTGGACGCCGCCAAGCAGCGGCAAAGTGGCGAAGTTCGAGGAGGAGCAATGCTGAAGAAGCATTGTCGCTTCTACCGCACCCGCAAGCCAAGTTGGAGTCCCGGAAGCACTTGTTGCGAGGGCAGAGCGGACATGGAGAAGCGTGCGAAGAGCCGGAGCGCCAATCAAGAAACTCTCCGCGACGAAAGCGAAGCGCTGGGCAACTTGCGTGAAGAGCGCACGGCCTTCATCCCCGAGAAGGCCGCGGCTGAGGAGGAGCAGCGGCTGGCTGCCGAGAAGCTCTCCGCGCAGGAAAGCGAGCTGGCGCAGCGGAAGGTCAACCTGGACAGCCATGAAGAAGACCTTGCCGCGCGCGAGGAGTCACTTGGCGGGGCGCTTAAGGAAGCGAAGGATGCTGCCGCAGCCGCCGAGGCCGCTAAGGAAGAGTTGAAGGCGAAGGTGGCACAGCTGGAGGCCAGCCTCAAGAAGAGCGGCGAAGAGCTTGTCGCGCTTAAGCATGAGCGCGAGAAGGACGCCTACACTCTTGGCGAGCTGCAGAGTCGTCTCGCTAATAGGGGCAAGCAGCTCGACGCCGCCAAGGATTCCAAGGCGGATCTTGAGCTGAAGCTGACCACTCTGACGCAAACGTTGGACGGCGCCAGAGAGCGGGAGGTGGGCTTGTTGGAGACGATCAAGGCCAAGGAAGAGCTGCTAGTGAATGCTGCCTCAACCCAGAGCACCTTGAGGGAGAGCGTGGAGCACTGGACTGAAGGTCTTGTGGACACCGCCGCCGACATCCACAACGAAGCTGATGGAGCTGGGGATGGCGGACCTTGCATACTCCTCCGACGAGCATCTCCAACCCAGCGCCAAACTCAGTTTATTCTTCAAAGGCGTGGTGACGGGTCTCCAGCGACTCCGGGAAGAGGTCCCAAAGCAGCTGGCCTAGGAATCACGCCAGATCTGTGCAGGAGCCCTCGAGAAGGTGTTGATAAAGGTGGCCTTCTGCAACCCGGGCCTCAACCTTAACGGCGTCCTCAGATCCTTGCCGCCGGATGCCAACGTGGAGGAGCTCAAAGCCCTTGTCGCACCCATTGTGGACAAGGTGAACAAAATCAAGCGGATTGATGGCGACCGCGTAGACTAGGCCGCCAATTTTATCTTTCCCTTGTCGCCGCCGATCATGTTTAGAACACTTTGTTAGATCAGCGACAAGTTATTTTGTAATATACTCTATCTTAGGCGATCAATGCAACGTTATTTCCTCTACTTGATTCCTTCCTTTATAATGCTTCGCCTTTACGCATTTGGGGGACTTGCGGTCTGCGGGCACCTTTTGCAGCGAAGTGCGGAACGTCGGCCGCCTTCTTGGCAATGCCGCCTCCGACAAGCAACCTTGTCGCGACTAGCCGCAGCTCACTTAAGTTGTTGAGCGGACTCGAAACAAAGTAAGGGCGCGACTAGTCAAGCGAGTTGGTTCCTCTGCAAGACAGGTTTTCCATACGTACTATCGTTCGAGGAAGATAACTTAAAAATTTAAAAATTGATTGCTCAAACTTTGGCAACTTAGCTTTTCTGCTCTTGCTTCCGATGAGGCTAAACTTCCTTGAGCGGTGCCTGGTCCATAGTATTATCTTCTCCTTCCCCGGTTAACTTGTGCACGAGGGAGCCTTCCTTTCTTTGAGAAAAGAGAAAGAAGAGGAAATAAAGTTATGGAGCCCAATGCTCGATTTTGCTTACCGGTGTGGTTGCTGCACAAAGTGTTAGCCAAAACATGCAATAAAATGATGAAAGCAGGAATTTGACAAGTTGTGCGCAATACATGAGCTTTTATCGATGCACGGGTCTGCGCTTGCGGCTTTGTACAAAGGATTACATGCAATAGCGGCAAGACTTGTACAAAAGGTGGTTGCCGAACGGAGTTCCGCAACCGCGCTTCTATGGGTAAACTTACGAAGATGCTCAATGTTCCAGGAGTTGCTCACCGACGCCATCTTCGGTCTCAAAGGCGGACAGCGCCGAGCCTAGTGACTCGTTTCACCCGATAAGGGCCTTCCCACTTCAAGGCCAACTTGTTTGAATTCTTGGCGGACTGAACGCTACCAAGAACAAGGTCGCCTTCCTCGAGACTTCCGCACTAACTTCAAGGGCTATGGTAGCGACGCAAAGCTTGTCAGAAGCGAGGAGCTTCGCGACGTGCCCTGAAGACGATCCTCCTCAAGGAGCAACAAGCGTCATCTTGTTGCAGCTGCTCTTGCTCAAGCTCATCATAAGCGAGCACTCGAGGCGATCCATATCACGAGTTCCGTGGGGAGAACTGCCTCTGCTCCATAGACTAGAGCAAAAGGTGTCCGCCGGTGGCTCGATTTGGCGTCGCCCCGATCGACCAAAGAACCACCGGCAGCTCCTCGATCCAGCTTTCTTCGCGACTTGTGCAGCACAGCCGAAAGTTCTGGTCTTGAGCCCGCCAAGCAGCACTTCAAAGATTTGCCCTCTTCGCTTGACCATTGCTTCGGGTGAGCAACGGAAGCAAAGCGCACCTTGGTGCCAAGATCTTGGACGTACTTCATGAAGGTGCGACTCAGAATTGTGTGCCGTTGTCGGTGATGATCCTGTTAGGGATTCCAAACGGCAAACAATCGATTCAAGAACTTGATCGCCGACCGTCGTCACCTTCCTCATCGCTTCCACATCCGGCCACTTTGTGAACTTGTCGATGGCGACGCATAAGTATTCAAAGCCCCGACAGCTCGAGGAAAGGGCCGAGGATGTCGAGCCCTGCACCGAAAATGGCCGTGATAAAGGGATCGTCTGAGAGCCCGAGCTGGTTGATGTATCTGCTTGGAATGGAACCGCACGCTTCACACTTGGTTACTTGTGCGCTTGCATCCCGGAGGGCTGTCGGGCCAAAAGAAACCTTGCCGAACGCTTTGCTTAAGCAAGTGCTCTCGCTACCAATGTGGTGACCACATATGCCTCCGTATCTCTCGCCAACAGCTTTTGTCCGTCTTCCACAGGAATACACTTCAATTTCACACCGTTGAGTCTTCTTCGCATAATATCTTGTCGACAAACTGGTACATACTTTCATTGCCGCTGGCTACTCTTTCCGCTTCTTCTCGCTCTTGGGAAGTTCTCTGTCTGAAGGAAATGGACAATCTGCTTTGCGCCCATCTTTGGAGCTTATGCGGCTCGACAACAAGGACCAAAGGCACATCTGCTGCCGCGGGAACATCAGCTTCTCTGGCAAGAACCCGTATTCTGCCGGAGCTTGATGCTCCCCGGCAAGCTTGCCAGAGCAAAACTTGTCGGAAGCGTCGCTTCAACGAAACAAACCACAGGGCTTGTCGGAGCAGCATCGCCTCAAAGATCTGTTGGCGTTGATCTTGGGGACCTTCATAGCGGCGGCCGGAAGCTCTGCCGGAAACTAGTCACCGTAGATCAACTTCCTCTTCTTGCTTTGTCCGAGTTGATGGTGTTACGGTTGCTGAGTCGGCTTGAGCACGAAAATCCCTGGTTCCATTGTGCAACTTAAGTGCAAATAAGACTTTGATAGGCCGTCAGCAATATCATTCTGAGCTCTTGGAACATGTTCCATTTGCAGGCCGTCAAAGTGCTCTTCTAGCTTCCTCACTTCATCAATGTAGGCTTCCATCAACGGACTCTAGTAATCTTTGTTCACTTGGCGGACGACAAGTTGCGAGTCACCCCTGACAATAAGCTTTTTGATCCCAAGGTCCACTGCAATCCTGAGACCGGCAAGCAAACCTTCATACTCTGCAGTATTGTTTGTTGCTTGCTCCTTGGGAAAATGCATCCGACTACGTGCTTGAGGTGCTCTCCGGTAGGTGCGATAAGCAAGACGCTGCACCCGCGCCTTTGCAGCGAGAAGGCACCATCAAAGTACATCGACCACTCTTTGCTTGCTTCCTTGGCCAGGAATGCTCGTCTCCGGAATCTCTTCATTTGGCGTTGGCGTCCATTACGCTATGAATTCTGCCAAAGCTACTGCTGGATAGTTGATGTGGTTTCAAACTTGAGACCAAAGCTTGATTCAATGCCCACTCGACAATCCTGCCCGTTGCTTCGGATTCTGCAGTATCCTCTTCAATGGGAAAGCAAGTGACAACTGTGATCTCATGTGCTTGGAAGTAATGGCACAACTTTCTCGAGGCCATGAGGAGGCCGAAAAGCAATTCTGCACACGCAGTACCTTGACCTAGCCCCCTCGCAGAGGGAATCGACAAAGTAGACCGGGCGCTGCACCATCCTTTTACGCATCTGGTCAAGCGTCTGCGGCGGATTCGTCATTGTCGGGACCAGAGCTTGTCGGGCGAAGCCCCCCGCTTGTCATTTGGATGTGCTTGCCGTGGTTGTCGGTTTCGTCATCCGCCTCCCTCTCTCCGCTACTAACGCAGCACTAACCACTTGATTGGTTGCTGCTATATATAGCAAAGAACTTCTCTTGTGGTTTAGGTGCGACAAGTGTTGGAGTGGAGGATGTGTATCTCTTTAAGTCCTGCAGTCGCAGCCTCCGCTTCAGAGTCCATTTCATTGGACCTGCCTTTTTCAAAATCTTGAAAAACGGCAGTAGCCGCCAACAGACTCCAGAAATAAACCTGCCGAGAGCAGCTACGCAACCGGCAAGTCTTCGTACATCCTTGCCGCGCTTTGGTGCTTCAATCAGCTCAATGGCCTTGATCTTGTCGGGATTAGCTTCAATCCCTCGTTGAGACACGAAGAACCCGAGAAGCTTGCTGGAAGGGACTCCAAACACGCACTTCTCGGGGTTGAGCTTGAGGTTGATCTTGCGCAGATTTGCAAAGGCCTCGTCCAAATCTTGAACCAGAGTTGCTTTGTCCTTGCTTTTGACCACTATGTCATCTATGTAGGCTTCTACATTTCTGTGCATTTGCGGCTCAAAAGCGTCATGTACTACCCTTGCAAATGTTGAACCAGCATTCTTCAAACCGAAAGGCATCCGTATGAAATAGTATGTGCCACATGGTGTAATGAATGCGGTCTTCTCCTCATCTTCTTCAAATGGCGAAGATCTGATGGTATCCTGAGTATGCATCAAGAAACGAAAGCAAATCACATCCAATGTGGAGTCAACAATCTGGTCAATGCGCTGCAAGGGAAAGCGGATCTTTGGGACAAGCTTTATTAACATCCGTGAAGTCAATACAAAGTCTCCATTTTCCATTTGCTTTGGCGCACGACTACAGATTGGCCAACCACGTAGGATGGAGCACTCCTCGACAAGGCCTGCCGCTTCCAGTTTCTTGATCTCTTCGCTATGAATTCTTGGCGTTCCACTGCTTTGCTTCCTCGACTTTTTTGCTTGACGGGCCGTGCATGAGGACAAACGGCCAGCGGTGCTCAATCACTTTCCTAGGAACACCGGGGATGTCGACGGTTGCCATGCAAACACGCCGACATTCGCCCTTGAAAGCAACAAGCGCCGCCTTCCTATTTAGGGTCGAGAGAGGCAATCAAGGTAAAGGTACCACCGATGCCATCCTCCTTGGCGGGCACCTTCTTGGTCTTTGGTGGAGCTACCATCTTCTTGCACTTGCGGTGGAGCTCGATGGTGCGTCCTCGACGGTAGCGCAGCACTCCGAAGAGGTGCGCTTGCGGAGTGAGCATCAGTAGCTCTTGCCGGACTTGGACTTTGTCTTCTTCCCCGGGAGCTTCAAATGGCAAGTGTTTGGCAATCTGCTGAGCTCTTTGCATCCTCCGGTAGATCTTGTCGGCACAGATAAGGGCATCCTTCTTGTCACCATGGACAGAGATGACGCTTATTGGGCCCTGGCATCTTGAGTAAGTTGTAGGCGTAGTGAGGCTGCCATGAACTTGGCGAGTGCTGGACGGCCAAGTATCCCATTGTAAGGCAATGGGAAATCGGCAACGTCGAATGTGACCCTCTCGATCCTAAAGTTCAGCTCACGCCAAATGTTACCGGCAACGTAATCTTCCCCTTCGCTTGCTCCTTCCCGGATTGATTCCTTGGAAGGTGCCATCTCTTCGAGCTCGATGTCGTGGATTTGAAGCTTCCGAGCACCGCGAGGAGATCAGATTCAAGCCGGCCCGCCGCCAACTAGCATCTTGGTGACCTTGAGGTTGCGGATGGTTGGTGAGACCAACATCGGCAAACACCCGACCGCAGTTATGCGATCGTGGTGGTCCTCAATATCAAAGACGATAGGGCGTCTTTGGGCCACTTCAGAGGCTTGCGTGACTCTGGATGGTTCCGCCTGCATTGACCTCCCCGTGATCCATTGCTTGAGTTGGCGGTGGGAGGTATGCGAGGAAGCACCTCCGTCAACGCAGAGGACCTCTGTGGCTTTCAAACTCCTGCTCATCGGGCGCTGCCGTCTTCCATATCTTCGCCGTCGTCATCATCTTCATCCTTATCGCGGCCGCGGAGGTCTGTCTCCTTCTTTGTTGCTTGGCCTTGCCGCCAAGCGCCCTCCCCGGCCGACGCTTTGCTTGCTCCCCAGCACCTTCCCTGGCCTTCTCCTTGTCGCGCCGCTCGTACTCAGCCCTCTGCTGTTCGACAAGCTGCTCGACCTTCTTGCAGCTCTGGAGGTCGTGGCCCTTGGTGCGGTGGATCTTGCAAGATCGCTTGCCGGAGCTGCCCCGCTTGTCGGGCGGCCGCCACCGACCGGGTGGTTGGCGTCGGCTGACAACCTCCTTGCCGGAGCCACTAGCCTTGGCGTTCTTGTCGCCACCTCCGTTCTGCCGGACTGCTCAACAGCTAGCACTTCTCTACCTTTCTTCTTCCTGTTTGCCGCTGTCGGCCCTTCTTTGCCGGGCGGCCTCCTCATCGCCGATCCACCTTCAAGATTCTCTCCCCGAGTCTCCTCCCTTCCTCGTGGCAACGGCACACTTGTCGCCAAGGCGCATAGCTCACCGACGTCCTTGACTTTGCACATCGCCATCTCCTCCTCATCCTGTGGTTCTGCACATTCGATGAAACGCTACCGATCACCATGCGGGGTGGACATCTGGGATGTTGTAGTGCACACGGTGAATCTCTGAATGAACTTGGCGCAGGGACTCTCCTTCCTTCCGGCGGCGGATGAAGGTCACTCTCTTGGCCATGAGGTTTGTGGCCACCGTGAAGGCGCCAACAAACCGATGGCAGATCCGCCCAAGAGGATATGGAGCTGTCCGGCAAGTGCATGAGCCAAGACCTGACGTTGGGCTTGAGCACGAGCGGAAGTAGTTGGCGAGATCTTGTCGTCCCGTCCCCGCAGCCTGCACCGCGATGGTGTAGATGCCGAGGAACTCCGACGGATGCGCCCTGCCATCATACTTCTTCGCACGTCTGGTTTGAAGTTTTTACGGCCGGGCCACTGGACTTGCCGCAGCTCACGAGTGAACGCAGGGCAACCTATCACAGACGGCAAGTCGCTGGCTCCTCCGGTAGCGCATGTCAACAAAAGGCCCAGCGGCTTTGTCGGATCGACGTCGCGCTTCTCTCCGGCGCCGTGCGAAGTTCGAAAGCATCCTCTTGTTGTCGTTCATGAAGAACTTGGCGCCGATCGCGCGAGCTCATGGATCCGGCGACGCGGTGGAGTCGCTGTCGAGGTGGATCCGGTGAGTCGGCGATCTTGGCCTTCGTGGCGGAGAGTGCATGGTGGTTGCACCTCCGACAGTCTGCCGCCACCGGCTCGTGCCTTGTCGTCTTGCCGTGGCAACGATGGCGTTAGTTGCCGCGGAGGCGTCGCCGTTAGCAAAGCCGATGAGGCTCGATAGTGGCCCTCCACTCGTCGACCTTGTTGGCCGCTGGAGGGTAGTCGAGGAGCAGCCGAGCTCTTGCCGAGCTTCACCTGGAGTAGTGGGTGGCATTGGCGAGCGGTGCGAGGAGCGGATATGCTCGGACTTCTAACTATGTTAGAAGGAGCAGCACCCGTCGGCGACCGTATCTCACTCGTGCAAGATGTTAGCGCGCATGCTGGTCTTGAGGGTCTCGATCCAACGAACTTATGGCATTGTGAACGCCATGACGTTGTTGGTCCCGCGTCTCCTGAGATGGGCGCGGGGGATGCGCGGACGCCGAGGTTTGCGGGGCCTTGTCCTTGGACTTGGCAACGTCACGAACACCTTCGTCGGCGCCTGTTCCTCCGCCGGGCGTCTGCCCCACCACCCGCTTGCTGCGGTGAGGGTGGGTAAGACGCGACGGCTCTGCTTGCCACGAAGACTTCTTCTTCGGTGGCATGTTGAGGAAGATGTTGAGGACGCTGCTCGTGTGGGCGTCGGATCAGATTCACACGGCCTCGACGCCCCTACCGCGCGCCAAAGATGTCGGGGAGGTTGATCGTACTCCATCGAACACCTATGGGGCCGGGCGACCAGGCCCCTTTGTGGTTCGAGGGGGCGGAGATCGCATCAAGAGCGGATCGAGGCGAGGCACATGAGCAGCTTACCCAGCTTGAGCTCTCCCGAGAGATAAAACTCCCATCGCTGCTTGCTTGATGTATTGTGTTCTTGCTAGGGAGCGATGCGAGCTACAAAACCTAGCGTGAGCGTATCTGGTCTCTAGTGAGTCGAATGAACCGAACCTCCCACCCCCTCTACGTTGCGCATGGGCCTCCTTTTATATGCTCAAGGGGTCTCCGACAGGTGGCAACACACGCGAGGGTACAAATGTAAAAACAGGAGTTGGTACACCTACTCGAGCGATTATACAGGTGCAAAATACCTAACTCGACGGGCAAGGGACAAAAGCAATAAATGCCGTCGATTGTCGCCCAAACAAAGGCAACAGAGACCGTCAGTGCGCCACCGCCGCCACGATGGCAAGCTTGTCGTGGCCTTATCGCTGCTCTCCAGCTGGCTACCTGACCTCGACACGCTGTGCATGGAATGGTCCCATGGCGACACGTTGCTGGATGAGCCGGAGCGGAGATGGAGAGAGGTTGCTTGCCGCGGCAAGCGCCTTGCCGCGTCAATCCTTGTCGCGTCCGAGGCTTGTCGCGCTCCGAGCCTTCCTGCAAGCTCCTCTTGCGGGGCCTTGTCTTCGTGCATGCCTTTGAGTGGCCTTCCGCAAGCTCCTCTTGCCGGGCCTTGTCTTCTTAATCAAATACTTTGTTCTTGAATGGATCCAAAGGAGCCACAAAGGATCTTGGCGGTGACGAGGCAAACCACTGCCGGGTGCTGGCAATCGTCGATTTGCAAAGTATCGGGATACTAGGGTACCCCTACTCTAGTACCCCGACACCTTATGTTGAATATATTAATTTGGGTTGAATACTCTACTCTCGAAAACTGTTGCGATCCCCTATACTTGTGGGTTATCAGTTAACCATCAACACTTGATGCTCTTTCTTGATTCTACCGCTGCTGATTTCAGCATCGCAAAGAGCTCAGGAATCGTCTTCTTCACCCCTTTCATATTATAGTTCATCACGAAGCCTTTGTAGCCTGGTGGCAGTGACTAAAGAACTCTATCAATAAAACTATCATATGGAAGATCAATTCCCAGCTGACTCAAGTGGTTGTGGTACCCACACATTCTGAGTATGTGTTCACTGACAGAACTGTTCTCCTCCATCTTACAGCTAAGAACATGTTGGAGACTTCATATCTCTCAACCGGGGCATTATCTTGAAGTATCAACTTCAGCTCTTGGAACATCTCATATGCTCTGTGGCATTCAAAACGCTTCAGAAGTCCCCGTTCCAAGCCATTAAACATGGCACACTGAACTATCGAGTAGTCATCAGATCGAGCTGGCCAGACGTTCATAATGTCTGCATTAGCTCCTGCAGCAGGTGAGCGAGTCACTGATGGGCCATGAAGATACAAGAGAAGACGACACTGCCGTGTCCGGATGGGACTCTCCTTTGCGTGGATGGCAAGCTAGGCGTTCGGATATGAAGATTCCTTCCTCTGTAAACCGACTCTGTACAACCCTAGGCCCCTCCGGTGTCTATATAAACCGGAGGGTTTAGTCCATAGAGGCAATTACAATCATACATGCTAGACATCTAGGGTTTAGCCATTACGATCTCGTGGTAGATCAACTCTTGTAATACTCATATTCATCAAGATCAATCAAGCAGGAAGTAGGGTATTACCTCCATCAAGAGGGCCCGAACCTGGGTAAACATTGTGTCCCCCGTCTCCTGTTACCATCGACCTTAGACGCACACTTCGGGACCCCCTACCCGAGATCCGCCGGTTTTGACACCGACATTGGTGCTTTCATTGAGAGTTTAGCTGTGACGTCGAAGACAGGATTGATGGCTCGCCTTGTTATCAAGGACAGTATCACCTCCGGAAGAGCCCTGGCCTCAGGCCAAACCCTCCCGCTGGGCGGCTTTACCATGACCGCCCGCTCGGCTGTCAAGCCGATGATGACTTCTCAGGTCATCGAAAATCGTCTCCGTGTTGACCCCGAATACTCCAAACGGATGGATCCGGCGGAGTTGTCGTTTTTAAACGAACTCCTGGATCGCATTGCCGCCATGGGGGTTGCTACAGACTATGATCAGATTGGGCTTAAACCCGATCAGAGAGAAATCAAATCTCCGCCGATCACCCATCAGATAGCGTTCGTAGAGGAGCAAAACAGCAACTCTTCCCCTATGTTGAAGACGAGTTATGTTCGGATTTCCGAGCTCGAAGAGCCGGATAGCTGTCTGTGGGACGACACTCCCGATCCTCCGAAACCTAGAATCGGGCGTCGAGCCTGGAAAATCATTTAACATCCCGGAGCCCGAACTAATAAGCTCGGAAGTTCTTCAAATCCGGACTCCAAATTGGGTCAGGGTTCAGATTTAAAGCCACCCACCCACCACAAGCAATATTCGCCAAGCAACTTCGGTCCTCCGGATATATGCGACCTCACGTACGTACTACAGCAGTCTCAGGAAATAGTGCGTCACTTTTGAGCCAGATTCCTCCTTGTCAAAGACAAGATGAAAGATTGCCGTGACGAAGACGTGATTGCAGTATTCTGCAATAATTGCACGGACAAAGGAATCCTCAACGCCATCAACTGCCATAGCGTATTACACTTCGCTGACTTGGCAACCATAGTACAGAAGTACTGCGCAATGGAAAGCGCCTGGAAAACTCAAACAGCTTGTTGGGAACCACCGGTCTCCACTCAACCCCTCTGGCAGGCAAAAAGGATGCACCCTCGCAGGGCACCCGACCCCATAGTGAAGAAAACTAAGCCCACTATGGGACACAAAACCGTTCTGGAGGGATGGCTCAATAGGCCATGCAAAATACACACGACACCGGATATCGTACCAACCCAGAGCCTTAGAGTATTTTGGATACTCCGGCAAGTGGCCAAGAGTGGCGAGGATATACTCACCGAAAACACCTCAGAGCAACGCCCACTGGAGGACGACAACCTCAGAGTTCGGGACCCCCTATCCGAGATCCGCCGGTTTTGACACCGACAGCAGGTATTCACCTGGCGGTGCATCAAGGACATAATTCTTCTGTGCAGCGATGAGGATAATCCTCAAGTTATGGACCGAGTTCATGTAGTTTCTACCATCATCTTTCAACTTAGCTTTCTCCAGGAACACATTAAAATTCAAGGGAACAATAGCACGTGCCATTGATCTACAACATAGATTTGCAAAAACTATTAGGACTAAGTTCATGATAAATTTTAGTTCAAATTACTAATTAATTAACTCCCACTTAAATCACCATCCCTCAACTTGTCTAAATGATTCATGATCCAAATCAACTAACCAATGTCCGACCATCACATGGATGGGGTAGTCTTCAATGGTGAACATCTCCATGTTGATCATATCTACTATATGACTCACGTTCGACCTTTCGGTCTCTAGTGTTCCGAGACCATGTTTTTACATGCCAAGCTCATCAAGTTTAACCCAAGTATTCTGCATGTGCAAAACTGGCTTACACCCGTTGTATGTGAACGTAGAGTCTATCACACCCGATCATCACGAGGTGCTTCTAAACAACGAACTTTACCAATGGTGCATACTCGGGGAGAACACTTTTTATCTTGAAATTAATTGAAGGGATCATCTTATAATGCTATCGTCGTTCTAAGAAAAATAAGATGCATAAAGGATAAACATCACATGCAAACAAAATATGTGACATGATATGGTCATCATCATTTTGTGCTTTTGATCTTCATCTCCAAAGCAACGGTATGATCTCCATCGTCACTGGTGCGACACCTTGATCTCCATCGCTGTGTCAGGGTCGTCTCGCCAACTATTCCTTCTGCAACTATTGCTAACGCATAGCAATAAAGTAAAGCAATTACATGGCGCTTAATGATTGACACGCAGGTCATAAAATATTTAAAGACAACCCTAAGGCTCCTGCCGGTTGTCGTACTCATCGACATGTAAGTCGTGAACTTATTACAAAACTTGATCATCTCATACACCAACATATATCATATCACGTCTTGACATATTCACATCACAACATGCCCTGTAAAAATAAGTTAGACGTCCTCTACTTTGTTGTTGCATGTTTTACGTGGCTGCTACGGGAAACTAGCAAGAACCGTTCTTATCTATGCAAAACCACAACGGTGATTATCAAGTTGCTATTTAACCTTCTGCAAGGACTGCCATAGTGAAATTAGATTCAACTAAAGTGGGAGAAACATACACCCCCAACCATCTTTATGCAAAACAAGTTGCATGTTAGTCGGTGGAACTGGTCTCATGTACGTGGACATGTAAGGTTCGTTCGAGCCGCTTCATCCCACAATACCGCCGAATAAAAATAAGACATAGGTGGTAAGAAATATGAACATCACTACCCACAACTCCTTTGTCTTCTATTCGTGCATATCATCTACGCATAGACCTCGCTCATGATGCCACTGTTGGGGAACGTTGCATGGAAAACAAAAAAATTCTATGCACACGCAAGATCTATCCATGGAGATGCATAGATATGGGAGGGGGAGAGCATCTACGTACGATTGTAGCTCGCTAAGTGGAAGCGATTATCAACGCGGTTGATGTACTCGTACACCTTCACGCTCCGTTCCGATCAATCACCCAACGTAAGGCACCTCCGCGTTCAGCACACGTTCAGCTCGATGACGTCCTCGCCTTCTTGATCTAGCAAGAGGGACGAAGTAGTAGATGAGTTCTGGTAGCACGACAGCGTGGTGATGGTCTTTGTGAAATTGTTTCCGCAGGGCTTCGCCAAGCACATCGGATTTAGAGCGGGGGAGGAACTAGAGGGAGAGGGGCGCCGGCACATGGCTTGGGGATTCGTGGTGTTGGTGCCTGTTGGTGTCAAAACCGGCGGATCTCGGGTAGGGGGTCCCGAACTGTGCGTCTAGGCGGATGGTAACAGGAGACAAGGGACACGATGTTTTACCCAGGTTCGGGCCCTCTTGATGGAGGTAGAACCCTACGTCCTGCTAGATTAATATTGATGATGTGTGTTACAAGAGTGGATCTACCACGAGATCAAAGAGGCTAAACCCTAGAAGCTAGCCTATGGTATGATTGTTGTCCGTCCTACGGACTAAAACCCTCCAGTTTATATAGACACCGGATAGGGTTAGGGTTACACGTAGTCGGTTACAATGGTAGGAGATCTACATATCCAGACGCCAAGCTTGCCTTCCACGCCAAGGAAAGTCCCATCCGGACACGGGACGAAGTCTTCAATCTTGTATCTTCATAGTCTTGGAGTCCGCCGATGATGATAGTTCGCTATCCAGACACTCCCTAGTCCTAACTCCCTCAAGAGCTCCTGAACCAGGCTTCAATGACGATGAGTCCGCGCGTTGATTGTCTTCGGCATTGCGAGGCGGGTTCCTCCTCGAATACTTCATAGAAGGTTTTGAACACAAAGATAGTGTCCGCTCGCAAAACAAGTTCCACATAACACCGTAGAGAGAATAATTTATGCACGATCTGCTGACGTATTCCGCGCGCGTGACATCACACCACGGCCAGGCCTTCATATGAATCGCTTTTTTATTGTTCCACCTCGGCGTGTTTAACGAGGCGGTTTCCTTGGCACGCCTTATCAAAGCGTAGATCGTGCCCCCTTATTCCGGGAATCTCATCAATACGGACGTAGTAACCCAACCGTGCCCGTTGGCACGCCTCCTCTATCAAAGGCGAGTCCTAGTCGACCACGGGTGGGCTCTTGGTATTCAACCTCTTTATAACGAGACCAAGGCCCTCTCCTTTTACACCCTCTATCGAAGTTCGCCTCGCCGAGTTCCAACACCCAAAGCTTCAGATTCAGCGCTTCGGACTTTCGACGATGTCCGGCTCCGACCAAGATGGCCGATGGATGTCTTCCTCCATCACGTAAGAAGACGTGCTAAAGCTGCGAGACGCCAGTATCTAACCGCGAGATCTCGCATAGGCTGCCTGCTCCATGGCAGGTCATTCCCACTCTGAGCCCGGTGAGAACGTGGTGTTCGTGGTCCCACTTCCTTCGGGTTTAGGCTTCCCGACGGATCACTTTGTGCGGGGCTCATGTTTTATTACGGGCTTCATTTCCATGACTTGAATCCGAGTCCATCCTTCATATCTCGTCATTCATTGTCAGATGTGAGGCCTTCCTCCATATTACCCCCCACTTTGGATTGTGGCTCAAGACCTTCAAGGTGGAGCCAAAGATGATCAAGGGGCAGCAAGCGGAGTGCGGAGGGCGGTCATAAGCAAGTGTCGATGCTCCATGGCCCGAGGGCTCTTTTCAAGAGGAGCTTGGTTTGTGGCAACGGAGTGGTTTTATATCACCGCCTCCTGTGGGCACCAAATGGGCGGCGCTCCCGCCTTCGCCAGTCCACCACAGGCCGGCATCATGGGTCAACAAGGGGCTCGACTGGGGCCGCCCAGGGCGTTCCCCTGCTGCGAGGCCGCATTCGAGATCTCCAGAAAGAGGATCAATCTGGTTGCGATGGCGCAGTTATGGTGATCCGGCGCCTTCAGCCTGCAAACATCGCCTCCGCCTATGGGAATTCAATCCGGAGGGACCACGAGCTCTCAAAATTTTATGGGCACGACGCCCGTGGAGATGTATAAACTGTTCTTCTGATCACAAGAGAAGTGTCCGGACTTGACCGAGGACGCAGGACTAAGTCGCAATCGCCTAGACATTTCAAGTAAGTAGTCCCAGAACCGGACAAGCTGTTCATTCATTTATTTCATATATATATGCCCTTTAAAGGAGCCATTTCTTGAACAGGAATGGATAGCCAAGGCAAAGTTAATAAGGTGTCCGGCTCCCCTCCCAGAGACCACGCCGGATCCCATGTTGAGCAAGATGTTGAAGGTCGCGCCTTTTGAAGAAGGCGAAGGGAGGAGCGGGGGAGCAACTGCCTCTGCGAAGGAGGATATCATGGAAGGAGGGATTAAGAGTCCCACCTTCCGAGGAGAGAAGAGGACCGCTTCAAGATCCGGAGGTCAAGGCCTCAAAGAAGGGAAGGGAATCTCCCGGAGAGTCCGCGCCGGGAAGTAACCCAGCCGCATTATTTCCGAGGATGAGCCCTCCAATGAGCCGTAAGTAAAAAAGAAGGGTCTTGTAAATGAGGAACATCCTGTATTTATTTATGAAGATAACCGAAATTGTACCTTGTAGTTCGGACCTCGGCCCTTCTCAAAGAAAGCTCGCCTTCAGGGATCTTCTTCCGAGATGATGGAGAGCGAACGCCTCCACCTGTCACACCCTCATGTGAAGCGTATCGACCCGGAGGTGTCGTCATGGAGGGTTCCCCAAGTCTAGCGGGGCGGAAGGTCCGCGCCAAGTGGTGTGCGGTCGGAGGAGTTGAAGGATTTGCTCGGGCGAAGCGGTTATCTCGTAAGATCACCGTGCTCGATGGGTACGGTGATTGAAAGAATTGCATCCGCAGAGAGCGGATTACCGCAAGCCGTCAGAAGCTTACTGACGGGGTTTGAGGTACGCAAAAAATAATGTACCTTCTGACAGTTATGCACATAAAATGCGCCATGTATAGATAGTAGCCCCTGAGAATCGGTATGTTGTCAAAATTGACGACGTGTCGAGGATCAAATTCTCGCTTAACATATCGCCGCTCCTAAACAGGTGGCGGGCGTCCGGAGGCCAGCCAATCGATGAATATGCCGAACTAAAGCGACAACTTGATGAGGCGGATGCGGACATCGCGCAGTCAATAAACGGTTTGACGAGTCACAAGGTATGCGACTTCTATGCGGACACCTGGTAAGGGAGCTTGACGCCCATGTCTTACTAATCATATGCTTAATGCAGATGGTGCCGTTGTGGAAGATCTGCGGCGTAACTTCGCCCGAGCGAAAGAGCAAGCCAGAATTAGTAATGCGGCCGCTTTAAATGCGGCCAAGAGCTAGAAGTTGAACGGGCTGCTCATCGCCAAGAAGAGGAGATGGCCGATATGGCCAAAAGTTGAGGAATACTACCGATCGCTGCGAGGTTCTTGAAAAAGAACGTCAAGTGGAACAAGAGGGCCTAAAAAGGCCGCCGAATCCACGAATGCCCACGGCTTTGAGAGCTGCCAAGGAGGAGCTGAGTCAGCTGGGGCAATTGCGGCCGAGAAACCGCTTTCACAAGGAGGAAATATACGGATACAAAGTATGCTCAGTTAGATAAGTTGTGGAGTTCGGAGGATGCTTATCTGGACTTGGCGGCGAGCGTTGCGGACGCGGTTAAGCAATTCTGGGGCCAGAAGGGGCACCAAAGGGAAGAGCTATATTGGTCGCAATTCCATAGTCCGGAGCATCCTCTGCCGCTGAGCAATCGGTTGGCCGAATGGGCCGAGCTGAATCGACTGTCCGGATTTGCCATGAAGCATGTCTTGACTCACTTGTGGCCGGGCGGACCCACCAAGAGCTATTTTGGTTTAGTGCAGTAGTTCCTTGGTGCGGTATCATGACGACGCAATCAAGCGATCGGCTTGTATTGAGGGGCGGATGGCTCGCCCGTGTCAAGACATACCGGGCAGAGATGAAGGCCACCGACGTTGCATCCCAAGATTCGCATGGAAGCCGAGTACCGCCGAGCACTACTTTGAAGAAGTCCTACCGGCGCTCGTTTAATAGAGACGCGATGCTCGAAGGATATTATGTTTAAATGACATGTATGATTTGTGAAAACAATGTTTCAATGTAATATAAGTGCTTTTTATACTTGTGCGTTCAAGTAGTAAACTACTCCTGTCGGCCGCTTATGTATATGTGTATATAACCTGAAGATGGCAGTCCTTGGCTTCAGCCCCACGCATAATAGTACGGGGTGTTTGCAAAAAGCGCTTTTTCACACTTAATCCAACGTCTTGGTCCTGTTAAGGAGGTGATAGCGTAGCAAACCAGGCAACCGGACTATAATGCTTTATCACTTTCACTTAGCCATACGAGTTCGAGGGGGGGCTACTATATAGCCCCTGGGGGCACCGCACTCTCCCGAATTCGGGGTGCGTATGTGCCTGACCGAAAACCGGTCCTTCGTTAATGCGGAGGAATCCTAAACATTCCAGTGAGTCATCGAGTGGTTGACCATCTCTCGCTATATCATGACAACCGTTTTCGGCTTTCATCGAGGTGCTCGCCCGGCGAACCAGGCACAATCGCAGAGTTCTCCTGGTGCCGCGTTAGCCGTGTAAAGGGAACGTAAGGCAGCAAATCACTTGAGCCGGGCAACCCAACATTTGACCAAAGACATGATTCGGAGCTGATGCATATAAGGCCTAACTCGAGACGCCGAATACTCCCTAAGGTATTCGGTCTTTTATAAAAATGGGAAAAATAATGCCCTAAGCCCCTTGTGTCCAGGTACGTGCAAAAATTCTGGTGCGGCCAATGCTAAAGCACCAGCCTCCTCCTCAGTTATATTAAGGAACTGGGGGAATGTAAATCAACAAGAGACAGTGAAAAAAGGTTTACGCAGGGTCTTAATCTGAAAAGAATCCTTGCAACGGGTCCTCACTGCACGCTCTGCTACCGTGTCTCCATTGTGCCGTATCCTGGACGGGTGTAGCACGTTGTTCATCTGTAAAAGAGAGGAACTTAGTTTTAAAGAAAAAGGATCGTGCGAAAGATGTACTTAATATTAAATGAACAGAGTACGGTTTGAAGAATAAAATTGAGCACCATTGTCTCTTGTTGTACATGCATGTAGCCCCTCGTATGGGGGTATGCCGCTAGTAGGCGCCGGACTCGTCTAGCCGTGTCCGGGGTTTGAATGACCAATTACAGGTTCTTTGCCTAGTGGAGCCGGATAGCTGTGGAGCTGTCGATGCAGTATCCCCTTCTTCCGTGCTCGAGTAACACTTAATACTTCCTTTCAACGAGATGATGCCGCGTGGACCGGGCATTCTAAGTGTTAGAGATGCATAATGCGGTATTGCGTTAAAGCGGGCGAAAGCTTCGCGTCCCAATAGTGCTTGATGGCTACTTTTAAACGGGGCGACATGGAAGACTAACTTTTTCATGATGGAAGTTGTCGGATGAACCGAACACAACTTCTAGCGATAGGGAGCCCTTACAAAGGGCATATGGGCCTGGCATTACCACTATTAACGAGGTGTTGCTATGGCGAATTTTGGTTGGGTCTATCCCCATCCTGCGGGTTGTGTCCTCGATATATCGTGTTGATGTCACCGCCGCCATCCATGAGGACTTGTGTAAATTGGAATCCGTCGATTATAGGATCCAATATCAAGGCAGTCCATCCTGCGTTCGGATATTTTCGAATAGTCCTCGATGGTTGAAGGTGATTGGTTTTGACAACCAATGTGCGGCGCGCCTTTTAGTGGGCGCCCATGCTTTTTCCCTTTGATCACGTGAAGTGAGTTTACTGTTTTAACCTCCGTGGGAAAGTTTTTTGTTTTCCGGGGTTACGCTTGTGGTGCTCGCCGTCATCTTTACTTGGTGTGTCGAGCCCCTTGTGTTCGACGCTCATGCGGACTGTTTGAAGACCCAACAATCTCTGTGGGTATGGTTTGCGTGCTTCCGGAGGTACCATGTATTTGACACGATCTATCCGTAATCTTGTTTAGGTTGGATAGCTCGTCACCGTTATCCTTTAGGGCAGTGTTTTGTCATTCGGCCGAGAGCTTTTGAATCCGGGCGTTGACCGCATTATTTGGGCCATTTTCTTTATTCCGCTGATCTTTTCTGCGTCGTGATTTCCCATTTCCATCCCTGGTTTCAGATGTACTGGTCATTGGTATCGCATCTAGCCAGCCAGCTGTCCTCTCCGCAAAAGCGGGTCATGAGGCTTGTTAATGCGGCCATTGTTCTTGGATTTTCTTGGCCGAGGTGTCTGGCGAGCCATTCGTCTCGGATGTTGTGTTTGAAAGCTGCTAAGGCTTCAGCGTCCGGACAGTCGACTATTTGGTTCTTTTTAGTAAGGAACCTGTTCTGCAATTTCGGGCTGACTCTCCGGCGGTTGAGTTATGTGAATTAGATCATCTCAGATCCTGAGGGCGGACATAAGTCCCTGAAAATTTGCCCGAATCGTCTCGAGCTCTCCCAGCTTCCAATGGTATTTTCGGGAGGCTTTTAAGCCAATGCCGAGCTGGCCCTTTGAGTTTAAGGGTAAGTATTTTATGGCGTGGAGATCGTCTCCTCTGGCCATGTGTATGTGGAGGATGTAATCCTCGATCCGCACTCGAGTGCATTGTTCCGTCGTATGCCTCTATGTTTACGGGTTTGAATCCGCACCGAAATTCATGATCCAAAGACCTCATCGGTGAAACATAGGGGTGTGCGGCTTCCCTATATTTGGGTGTGCCGTGATCTTCGGAATTTTGGCGTATTGCATTGCTTTGACGAGCTCGCTTTCTTGGCCCATAGATGGACCTAATCGGGCTATCCTCTTGTTGTGAATCCTTATGCGGATCGCATATTGGCTTGTGTCTTGGCGCCATTCGCCGCTCTCTTTTTGCCGTGAGGTCGCCCATCCGACCGGGTGGCCTTCTTACTTTTTAATTGTGGGGGCTCTAAGGCCTCCTCGTCGGTCAGGCAGTAGCTTTCTTTTCGGTAGCTCTTTGTTCGGCGATCGTCAGCCAGTTCTGTCTGTGGTGCTGAATACTTTGCTCCATCTTCCGCTGTTTTGAGCTTCCGCTTCTGCTTTTTCAGGCTACGCGCAGTGGCGACGAGCCTTTTCTGGAGGTTATTTTGCTCCAATGGTTTGCCCGGCGTGAGGTCGTCCGGACTGTTGTCTTCACCGGGGACAGATTGTTTATCCAAGTTGTCTTGTTCGGACGATTGCTCGATAGCTTGCTCGTTTCCGCCGGTTCGCCCTGCTCTATGGCTGGGTCTTTGTTGAGGCGGGACTTTGTTCGGCGTTTATGTTGCCGTTTTGACTGCTTTTCGAGGGATTTATCCTTTGTAGCGTCCCGTTGTTCCTCGTCTTCATTTCCTTTAGGTGTATCCACCATGTATACATCATGGGATGAGGTTGTCCAGCATCCTATAGGTGCTGGTTCATTGTTGTCTCTAAAAACATCGTCGTCCATACCGTCGATGTCTTCGGAGTCGAAATCGAGCACGTCGTGTAAGCTTTCGACAGTGGCTATGAAGTGGGTGGTGGGTGGGCTTTGAATTTCTTCGTCGTCCGCATCCTAACCGTCCTGACCGCAGTCCGGCCAGGGCTCTCCGGATAAAGAGAGACTTTAGTGAATTCAGGATGTCGCCAAAGGGCGAGTGCTGAAAGATGTCCACGGCCGTGAACTCCATAACGGGCGCCCAATCGGATTCGATTGGCAAGGGCGCGGAGGGTTCGGAGTCCGGGGAGGAGTCCGCACCACAGAGTCGAGGTCTTCGCAAAGGACAGGGATGGAGTTCGGCTCGATCGTCGTAGAGATTAAAGCCCCAGAGGCGGTGTCCAACCACTCGTCCTTGATCGAGGAATCCGGCTCCGGATTACGGGGCGGAGCGGATTCTGGTGCGGCCTCCAGGGCACTGTTCGGCTGCAGAGCTAGATCATGCCCATCGAGACAGTGCGGCGCGCTTGGCTGCGGCTCGAATCCGTCGAAGATCAAGTCTCCGCGAATATAGGCCGTATAGTTTAAACTTCCAAATCCGACCTGACGGCCAAGGGCGTAGCTTTCGATCTGCTCCAGATGGCCAAGCGAATTGGCCCGCAGTGTAAAGCCGCCGAACACGAAGATCTGTCCGGGGAGAAAAGTCTCACCCTGGACCGCGTCGTCGTTGATGATCAAAGGAGCCATCGAGCCTATCGGTGACGGCTACGTAGGAACTCTCAATGAAAGCACCAATGTCGGTGTCAAACCGGCAGATCTCGGTAGGAGGTCCCGAACTGCGTCTAGGCGGATGGTAACAGGACAAGGGACACGATGTTTTACCCAGGTTCGGGCCCTCTTGATGGAGGTAAAACCCTACGTCCTGCTAGATTAATATTGATGATGTGTGTTACAAGAGTGGATCTACCACGAGATCAAAGAGGCTAAACCCTAGAAGCTAGCCTATGGTATGATTGTTGTCCGTCCTACGGACTAAAACCCTCCGGTTTATGTAGGCACCGGATAGGGTTAGGGTTACACAGAGTCGGTTACAATGGTAGGAGATCTACATATCCGTATCGCCAAGCTTGCCTTCCACGCTAAGGAAAGTCCCATCCGGACACGGGACGAAGTCTTCAATCTTGTATCTTCATAGTTTTGGAGTCCGGCCGATGATGATAGTTCGTCTATCCGGACACCCCCTAGTCCGGAACTCCCTCAGTGCCCCTTCCCTCCTCTTATATATATAGGTGGAGGGGGAGGGAGGCAGTCCTAGGTGCACCACAAGGGGCCAGCGGATGCCCTAGGGCGCCTACCCTAGGCGCGCCCCCTTCCTTCTTTGTGCGTGGGAAGAAGGCAGGAGAGGCCAGCCCTCCTCCTTCCTCATTTGGCGCGTGGAGAGGAAAGGCGGGAGGGGTTTGAAGGAAATATGCCCTAGAGGCAATATTAAAGTTATTATTTATTTCCTTATTTCATGATACATGTTTATTATTCATGCTAGAATTGTATTAACCGGAAACTTAGTACATGTGTGAATACATAGACAAACAGAGTGTCACTAGTATGCCTCTACTTGACTAGCTCGTCGAATCAAAGATGGTTAAGTTTCCTAGCCATAGACATGAGTTGTCATTTGATTAACGGGATCACATCATTAGAGAATGATGTGATTGACTTGACCCATTCCGTTAGCTTAGCACTTGATCGTTTAGTATGTTGCTATTGCTTTCTTCATGACTTATACATGTTCCTATGACTATGAGATTATGCAACTCCCGAATACCGAGGAACACTTTGTGTGCTACCAAACGTCACAACGAATCGGGTGATTATAAAGATGCTCTATAGGTGTCTCCGATGGTACTTGTTGAGTTGGCATAGATCGAGATTAGGATTTGTCACTCCGATTGTCGGAGAGGTATCTCTGGGCCCTCTCGGTAATGCACATCACTATAGGCCTTGCAAGCAATGTGCCTAATAGGTTAGTTGCGGGATGATGCATTACAGAACGAGTAAAGAGACTTGCCGATAACGAGATTGAACTAGGTATTGAGATACCGACGATCAAATCTCGGGCAAGTAACATACCGATGACAAAGGGAACAACGTATGTTGTTATGCGGTTTGACCGATAAAGATCTGCATAGATTATGTAGGAGCCAATATGAGCATCCAGGTTCCGCTATTGGTTATTGACCGGAGACGTGTCTCGGTCATGTCTACATAGTTCTCAAACCTGAAGGGTCCGCACGCTTAACGTTTGGTGACGATCGGTATTTTGAGTATATGTGTTTTGATGTACCGAAAGTAGTTCGGAGTCCCGGATGAGATCAGGGACATGACGAGGAGTCTCGAAATGTTCGAGCCATAAAGATCGATATATTGGAAGGCTATATTCGGACATCGTAAAGGTTTTGAGTGATCCGGGTATTTTTCGGAGTACCGGGGGAGTAACGGGAATACGGGAGTACATATGGGCCTTAGTGGGCTTTAGGGGAAAAAGAGGAGAATCCACGAGGGCTGGCCGCGCGCCCCCCATGGGCCTAGTCCGAATTGGACTAGGGGAGGGGCTGCGTCCCCTCTTTCCGTATCCTCCCCCTCTCCTTCCTTCCCCCTCCTAGTAGGACTAGGAAAGGAGGAAATCTACTGCTACTAGGAGGAGGATTCCTCCCCCCCTTTGGCGCGCCTAGAGAGGCCGGCCGGCCTCCCCTCCCTCCTTTATATACGTGGGGAGGGGGGGCCCCCATGGATACACAAGGTTATCATTGATCTCTTAGCCGTGTGCGGTGCCCCCTCCACCATAATCCACCCTGGTCATATCGTCATAGTGCTTAGGCGAAGCCCTGTGCTGGTAGCTTCATCATCACCGTCATCATGCCGTCATGCTGATCAAGCTCTCCCTCGACACTTTGCTGGATCGTGAGTTCATGGGACGTCACCGAGCCGAACGTGTGCAGATCGCGGAGGTGTCGTATCTTTGGTGCTAGGATCGGTTGATTGTTAAGACGTACGACTACATCAACCGCACTGTCATAACGCTTCCGCTTACGGTCTACGAGGGTACGTGGACAACACTCTCCCCTCTTGTTGCTATGCATCACCATGATCCTGCGTGTGCGTATGATTTTTTTTGAAATTACTACGTTCCTCAACAGTGGCATCCGAGTCAGGTTTATGCGTAGATGTTATATGCACGAGTAGAACACAAATGAGTTGTGGGCGATACAAGTTATACTGCTTACCAGGATGTCATACTTTGATTCGGCGGTATTGTTGGATGAAGCGGTCCGGACGGACATTACGCGTACGCTTACGCGAGACTGGTTCTACCGACGTGCTTCGCACACAGGTGGCTGGTGGGTGTCAGTTGAATCAAGTGTGGCTATGCCCGACCCTTGTGAAGGTTAAAACAACACATACTTGACGAAAAATCGTTGTGGTTTTGATGCGTAGGAAAGAATGGTTCTTGATCAGCCCATAGCAGCCACGTAAAACTTGCAACAACAAAGTAGAGGACGTCTAACTTATTTTTGCAGGGCATGTTGTGGTGTGATATGGTCAAGACATGATGCTAAATTTTATTGTATGAGATGATCATGTTTTGTAACAGAGTTAGCGGCAACTGGCAGGAGCCAGATGGTTGTCGCTTTATTGTATGAAATGCACTCGCCCTGAACTTGCTATACGTTATCACTAAGCGGAAGCGCTAGTCGTAGAAGCACTAGGTGGCGAGACGACCCCGATGCTACGCTGGAGATCAAGGTGTCGCTAGGTGACGATGGTGATCATGATGGTGCTTTGGAGATGGAGATCAAAGGAACAAGATGATGATGGCCATATCATATCACTTATATTGATTGCATGTGATGTTTATCTTTTATGCATCTTATTTTGCTTAGATCGATGGTAGCATTATAAGATGATCTCTCACTAATTTCAAGGTATAAGTGTTCTCCCTGATTATGCACCATTGCGAAAGTTCGTCATGCCGAGACACCACGTGATGATCGGGTGTGATAAGCTCTACGTTCACATACAACGGGTGCAAGCCAGTTTTGTACACGCAGAATACTCGGGTTAAACTTGACGTGCCTAGCATATGCAGATATGGCCTCGAACACCGAGACCGAAGGTCGAGCGTGAATCATATAGTAGATATGATCAACATAGTGATGTTCACCATTGAAAACTACTCCATCTCACGTGATGATCGGACATGGTTTAGTTGATATGGATCACGTGATAACTTAGATAATTAGAGGGATGTCTATCTAAGTGGGAATTCTTAAGTAATTTGATTAATTGAACTTTAATTTATCATGAACTTAGTCCTAGTAGTATTAGCATATCTACATTGTAGATCAATAGCTCACATTTAGCTCCCCTGTTTTATTTTTGATATGTCCCTAGAGAAAACTAAGTGGAAAGATGTTAGTAGCTGATACGTCTCCGTCGTATCTACTTTTCCAAACACTTTTGCCCTTGTTTTGGACTCTAACATGTATGATTTGAATGGAACTAACCCGGACTGACGCTGTTTTCAGCAGAAAAGCCACGATGTTGTTTAATGTGCAGAAAACAAAAATACTCTGAATGACCTCAAAATCCACGGAATATCTTACAATAAATAATAAAATCCTCACCAAAGATGAAGACCAGGGGCCCACACTGTCCATTTAGGGGTGGGGCGCCTCAGGGCGTGCCCCCCTAGGGCGTGCCCCCCTACCTCGTGGCCCCCCTGGAGACCTTCCGACGGCAACTCCGACTCTATATATTTGCTTTCGCGGAGAAAAAAATAGAGGAGAAGAAATCATCGCGTTTTACGATACGGAGCCGCCGCCAAGCCCTAAAACCGCTCGGGAGGGCTGATCTGGAGTCCGTTCGGGGCTCCGGAGAGGGGGATTCGTCACCGTCGTCATCATCAACCATCCTCCATCACCAATTTCATGATGCTCACCGCTGTGCGTGAGTAATTCCATCGTAGGCTTGCTGTACCGTGATGGGTTGGATGAGATTTATCATGTAATCGAGCTAGTTTTGTTAGGGTTTGATCCCTAGTATCCACTATGTTCTGAGATTGATGTTGCTATGACTTTGCTATGCTTAATGCTAGTCACTAGGGCCCGAGTGCCATGATTTCAGATCTGAACCTATTATGTTTTCATGAATATATGTGAGTTCTTGATCCTATAATGAAAGTCTATAGTCACCTACTATGTGTTATGATCCGCAACCTCAAGTGACAATAATCGGGACCACTCCCGGTGATGACCATAATTTGAGGAGTTCATGTATTCACTATGTGCTAATGCTTTGTTCCAGTTCTCTATTAAAAGGAGGCCTTAATATCTCTTAGTTTCCATTAGGACCCCGCTGCCACGGGAGGGTAGGACAAAAGATGTCATGCAAATTCTTTTCTATAAGGACGTATGACTATATTCGGAATACATGCCTACATTACATTGATGAATTGGAGCTAGTTCTGTGTCACCCTATGTTATGAATGTTACATGATGAACCGTGATCCGCATAATTATCCATCATCGATCCGATGCTCACGAAGCTTTCCATATACTGGTTTACGCTTATTTACTTTCCCGTTGCTATTGTTACAATCACTACAAAATACCAAAAATATTACTTTGCTTTCATTACTCTTTTGTTACCGTTACCACCACTATCATATTACTTTGCTACTAAACACTTTGTTGTAGATACTAAGTTTCCAGGTGTGGTTGAATTGACAACTCAGCTGCTAATACTTGAGAATATTCTTTGGCTCCCCTTGTGTCGAATCAATAAATTTGGGTTGAATACTCTACCCTCGAAAGCTGTTGCGATCCCCTATAGTTGTGGGTTATCAAGACTAATTTATGGCGCCGTTGCCGGGAGCATAGCTCTATTCTTTGAGTCACTTGGGATTTATATCTGCTGATCACTATGAGGAACTTGAAAGACGAGAAAACAAAATTTATCCCTCAACTACGAGGGAGGTAAGGAACGCCATCTAGCTCCGCACTTGATTCACCTTCGTTATGAGTAAGCTTGCGACACCTAAACCTGCTTCTCGCTATTCGCTCGATATGTCGCATGTTATTGATGATGCCACTTCTGCTATGCATGATACTTATGATGAAACTACTTTATGCCCGATACTATCGTGCCCTTAGTGAATTTCTTGATGAAGAAATTGCTAGGGCTAGAGAGAAAGAAATTATTGAATCTGATTATAATGATGAAAGTGATGATGAAGATAGGCCTGTTATTCCTGAGGGTTATGTTTTTGATATGGAATCTTCTGCCGCTATTTTAGCTTGCAGAGATCGTCATGAACTTAAAAGGCTATTAATTAAATGGAACAAAGAATCTATTAAAGATAAAATGAGGCCTGACCCCGCTTTTGCTACTTCGCCTATCTGTGTTCCCGATAAGGATTATGAATTCTCTGTTGATCCTGATATAATTACTTTGGTTGAATCTGATCCTTTCCATGGTTATGAATCTGAAACTGTTGTGGCACATCTTACTTAATTAAATGATATATCCTCCCTGTTCACTAATGATGAGAGATCCCGCTACTTTTATATCCTTAAAATATTTTCGTTCTCATTAAAGGGTGATGCTAAGATATGGTTTAATTCTCTTGATCCTGGTTGTGTGCGTAGTCCACAGGATATGATTTATTACTTCTCTACTAAATATTTCCCTGCTCATAAGAAACAAGTTGCTTTAAAGGAAATATACAACTTTGTGCTAATTAAAGAAGAGAGTCTCCCAAAAGCTTGGGGGAGGCTTCTCAAGTTACTTAATGCTTTGCCTGATCATCCTCTTAAGAAAAATGAAATACTTGATATCTTTTATAATGGACTAACCGAAGCTTCCAGAGATTACCTGGATAGTTGTGTTGGTTCTCTTTTCAGGGAAAGAACACCGGATGAAGCTGAAATTCTATTGAATAATATGTTGACAAATGAAAATAATTGGGCACCTCCTGAGCCAGTTCCTGCTCCAATTAATGATCCTATTCCTAAACCAACTCCGAAGAAAAGAGGTGTTCTATTTCTCAGTCCTGAGGATATGCAAGAGGCAAAGAAATCTATGAAAGAAAAAGGTATTAAAGCTGAAGATGTTAAGAATTTACCTCCTATTGAAGAAATACATGGTCTTAATTTACCGCATGTTGAAGAAACATATGATCTTAATCCTTTATTTATTGAAGAACCTCCTGATCCCGATAACCCGAAACAGGTAGTAAAGGTAAATTCTCTCTATAGATATGATAAAGATGAAATCCCTCCTACTCAAATTGCTAGTCAGTGCTTGTATGAGTTTGATAACTTTATGTTTAAACAAGAAGACTTCAATGCTTATTTCGGTAGACAATTAAAACAAAATGCTTATATGATTAAACGCTTGGGTGATTATATGGCTAATATTAAAGGTGAACTTAAACTTGTTAGCAAACATGCTTCTATGGTTACCACTCAAGTAGAACAAGTACTTAAAGCTCAAATAGAATTGCTCGATGAAATGAATAGTAAGAAAAATGATTATGTCGTTAGAGTGGCTACTAGAACTGGTAGAATGACTCAGAACCTTTGTATCCGAAGGCCACCCTAAGAGAATTGAGCAAGATTCTCAGAGAAATAATATTGATGCACCTAGTTCTTCTAAAAAGAAGAAAAATAAAAATGATAGAACTTTGCAAACTTCTAGTGAACCTATAGCTGAAACACCTGATAATCCAAATGACATATCTATGTCTGATGCTGAAACACAATCTGGTAATGAACATGAACCTAGTGAAAATGTTAATGATGATGTTCATGATGATGCTCAACCTAGTAATGATAATGATGTAGAAGTTGAACCTACTGTTGATCTTGATAACCCACAATCAAAGAATCAATGTTACGATAAGAGAGACTTTGTTGCTAGGAAACATGGTAAAGAAAAAGAACCTTGGGTTCAGAAACCCATGCCTTTTCCTCCCAAACCATCCAAGAAAAAGGATGATGAGGATTTTGAGCGCTTTGCTGAAATTATTAGACCTATCTTTTTGCGTATGCGATTGACTGGTATGCTCAAAATGAATCCTTATGCTAAGTACATGAAATATATTGTTACAAATAAAAGAAAGATACCGGAAGCTGAAATTTCCACCATGCTTGCTAATTATACTTTTAAGGGTGGAATACCAAAGAAACTTGGAGATCCAGGAGTACCTACTATACCATGCTCCATTAAAAGAAACTATGTTAAAACTGCTTTATGTGATCTTGGAGCCGGTGTTAGTGTTATGCCTCTCCCTTTATATTGTAGACTTGACTTGAATAAGTTAACACCTACTGAAATATCTTTGCAAATGGTTGATAAATCAACTGCTATACCTGTCGGTATTTGTGTGGATGTGCCTGTTGTGGTTGAAAACGTTACTATTTTAACGGACTTTGTTATTCTTGATATTCCTTAGGATGATAGTATGACTATTATTCTTGGAAGATCTTCTCTTAATACTGCAGGGGCTGTTATTGATGGCAACAAAGTCAATGTCACTTTTCATGTTAATGGTAATGAGCATACGGTACACTTTCCGAGGAAACAACCTCAAGTCCAGAGTATCAACTCTATTGGAAAAATTCCATCGATTATATTTGGAGTTTTTGAATTTCCTCTTCCTACTGTCAAAAAGAAATATGATATACTTATTATTGGGGATGGACATATCCCCGTTAAGGTAACCTAGTGTTATTCTAAATTTCTCCGGTTTCATGTTAATCGGAATGAGTTTGTTAACAAGACTTGATCAACCTTGTTAGTGGATTCCTTTTGATGAGCATGAGATGGATGAAACTAGAAGCACAACCTTGTGTACCCTCTTTATACTTTCTGTTATTTAGTTGAAATAAAGTAAAAATAGTATTTTTCTATCTGTTTCCTGATTTATCCGTGCAATATAAAAATATCCCGAAAATAAAAGTCCTCAGAATGACATGCCAATTTAATATGATTTTTTGGGAATATTTGAGGATTTATGGTGCAAAAATCACCGCTGGGGGAGCTGCCACCTGGTCACGAGGGTGGAGGGCGCGCCCTACCCCCCTAGGCGCGACCCCCTGCCTCGTGGGCCCATGGTGGCCCTCCTCCACTTATCCCTGCACCCATCCTCTTCTTCTTCCTCCCACAAACACGAAAAACCAACTCAAGCATGAGTTCCAGCCCTCTTTGCTGTAATTTTCGATCTCCTTGCTCAAAGCACCTCTCGCAAAACTGCTTGGGGAGATTGTTCCTTGGTATGTGACTCCTCCATTGGTCCAATTATTTTTTGTTCTAGTGCTTTATTCTTTAGAAATTTGTGCTGCATAGGTGACCATGTTCTTGAGCTTGCATGTCAAATTTATATGGTTCCAAGTAGTTCTAATGCTTGATATAGGTTCTAGGCACTTGTAGGAGTAGTTGCTATCAGTTTTATTGAAGTTGGTTCACTTTTGTTTGAAGTTACTAAAATTTTTAGATTATTTCAGAAAATAATGAAGAGACTTTTGAGGGGCTCATCGAGCCGAAGCTCCAAGGAGAAACAAAATGAAGAAGCACAGAGGCCCAAATATAATTTGCCTCGTACCGCGGAGATCCGGCCGTGTGAATGGCCTTCTGATAATTTCTTGAGACAGGCCGGGATTTATGAGGATTTCTATTCATTGATTGAGAATGCCGGCCTCACCGACTTCGTCCGCGACCAACGTCCTCAATATCTCTTACTCACAAATACTTTTGTGCAAAACTTCTACTTTTTCCCTAAGGAATCACCTCCTTCAGTAGAGTTTCATTTATATGACGTTGTTAAGAAGATGCCATTGTCTGAATTTTGCGAAGTCTGCAACATACCCCCTGAGGGTACCTTAGAGGAACCACACCGTAAAGTGGTGGAAGCATTTATTAATACTATCTCTGTGGGAGAAACCAGGAAGGTTTCTGATGCAAGAATCACTAGCATAATTTTCCTGTATTACGCTATTTTGCCTTATTTGCTAGTCGTTGCTTGATTGGTCGCGGGAACTATGGGAACCTTAGTGTTCCTTATATTATTATTTTGTTCCATGGTTTATACCGCGATAACACTGTTAGTATGGGCGGAATTATTGCTAGACGGTTAAGTATGAACCGTACTAAGGGTCCCATCTTTGGAGGCATTTATGCTTCACGCCTCACGCACATTTTAACATAGCTATTAGGCTTCATGAGAAAGAAGAAAAATTGCTGCCTAGTGCTTATTTCGATTATAAGAGTATGCTAGCGCATGATTTTCTCGTTAAGGGCAGGGAAGGAGAGCTCAAATATAAATTATTCTTTCATAAACATCATCCTTAAACTATTACCTTGCTTGCTCCTTCTTTGTTTAATTTTGTAGGACCCTATCTCGTTACGAGCGCTGCCGTTCAAGCCTACCGGAATCCTGCACCAGCCCTGGAACCGGAACCACAAGATGAGCCTCCACGACAATCTGTTTATTCTTGGGATCCAGAGATGGCTGTCAGCCAGTGTTAGTCAGAGTCTTCTTCATCACAGTACGATCCCAACTATCCTTCGTCGCAGTACGACCCCAGCTACACCTATGGGTATCCGCCAGGCTATCCCTGGCAATAGACCAACTTAGGCCAGAAGCCTAAGCTTGGTGGAGTACGTATTTCTCACCGACATTACATTTATGTTCACACACACTCATTGCTAGATGTCGGTGCTCATACTCTTTCACTGTAATATCCATGCTAGTATATTTTCTTTTTCCTGCTTTCTTCTTGTGTGTTTGTTAAACCTTAAGAAAAACAAAAAATAGTAGTAGTTTAATTTTCCTACTGTAGTAGTAATAATTAAAAAGAAAACCCAAAAATATTTCCCGTTCTTCTTTTGCTTGTTGGGAGCTTTCCATGTAAATAGTTTTGATTTCTGTTCTTTTCTTTGGAGGGCGATAGGAGAAGACTATGTTGAGATTGTTGAAGTGGCTCTTATATGCATTATTGTTGATTTAACCCAGAGCCCATATTGCCTTGTCTTCTACTGTTTATTAAATGCTCGCAGATTCCAGCTTAGTCCAATGCGCGTGCACTCTTATTATTATTCACTTCGTTCGGTCGTGCAAGTGAAAGGAAATTATGATGATATATGATGGACTAACTGAGATGAGAAAAGCTGGTATGAACTCGACCTCTTTGTTTCTGTAAATATGATGAGTTCATCGTTCTTGATTCAGCTTATTATGAATAAACATGCTTGCAATGACAATTAGAGATCATAGTTGCTTGTGTCATGCTTGATTAGCTATGAGTTATAATGGTTTACCTTATGCGCCAACATGCTATTAAAATGGTTATGATGTGGTATAGTGGGTGGTATCCTCCTTTGAATGATTTAAGTGACTTGACTTGGCACATGTTCACGCATGTAGTTGAAACAAAATCAGCATAGCCTTCACGATATTTATGTTCATGGTGGATTATATCCTACTCATGCTTGCATCCAATGTTTATTAATTTTAATGCATGTACATGGTTGTTGTCGCTCTCTAGTTGGTCGCTTCCCGCCTTTTGCTAGCCTTCACTGCATTTCAAGCGGGAATACCGCTTGTGCATCCAATCCCTTAAACCCCAAAGTTATTCCAGATGAGTCCACCATACCTTCCTATATGCGGTATCTACCTGCCATTCCAAGTAAATTTGTATGTGCCAAACTCTAAACCTTCAAATAAACATTCTGTTTTGTATGCTCGAATAGCTCATGTATCAATCAAGGCTGCCCTTATCTTCCATGTTAGGCGGGTTATTCTCAAGAGGAGTGGACTCCACTCCTCACTCACGAGAAAATGGCTGGTCACGGGGATGCCCAGTCCCATGCTTTATGCAAACCAAATCAAAGTTAATTGCAAACAAAACTCCCCCGGGACCTGATGTATGTTGGAGACACTCGTTGTTTCGAGCAAGTCATGGATTGATGCTTGTTGGTGGAGGGGGAGTATAAACTTTACCATTCTGTTTGGGAACCGCCTATAATGTGTGTGACATGGAAGATATCGCCATCTCTTAGTTGCTATGTTGACAATGAAAGTATACCGCTCAAAATATTATTTATCTCTATTTCAAAACCGAGCTCGCAACTCTACAAATCCTGCTTCCCTCTGTGAAGGGCCTATCCATTTACTTTTATGTTGAGTCATCACCCTCTTATTAAAAAGCACTAGCTGGAGAGCACAGCTGTCATTTGCATTCATCACTATTAATTTATATTGGGTATGACTATGATTGGATCTCTTTTACCATGAATTGCAATGTCTAGTCAGTCCTTGATCTTTAAAGGTTCTCTGCATTAGTGTTTTGCGGTCTCAGAAAGGGCTAGCGAGATACCATCTTGTTATATCATATTATGATTGTTTTGAGGAAGTGTTGTCATCCGAGATTTATTATTATGGCTCGTTAGTTGGTTATGCTATTGATACGAGTAATTATGAGACCTGAGAATTATTGCAAATGTGGTTAGTTATAATCTTTGCTGAAAACTTGAATGCTGGCATGACATATTTACAACAACAAGAGCAAACAGAGTTTGTAAAAGTTTTTCTTTATTTCTTTCAGTTTGTCAACTGAATTGCTTGAGGACAAGAAAGGGTTTAAGCTTGGGGGAGTTGATACGTCTCCGTCGTATCTACTTTTCCAAACACTTTTGCCCTTGTTTTGGACTCTAACTTGTATGATTTGAATGGAACTAACCCTGATTGACGTTGTTTTCAGCAGAATTGCCATGATGTTGTTTTATGTGCAGAAAACAAAAGTTCTGGGAATGACCTGAAACTCCACGGAATATCTTACAATAAATAATAAAAAATCCTCGCCAAAGATGAAGACCAGGGGGCCCACACCCTGTCCATGAGGGTGGGGGCGCCCCCCCTAGGGTGCGCCCCCTACCTCTGGGCCCCCTGGAGACCTTCCGACGCCAACTCCGACTCTATATATTTGCTTTCGGGGAGAAAAAATAGAGGAGAAGAAATCATCGCGTTTTACGATACGGAGCCGCCGCCAAGCCCTAAAACCTCTCGGGAGGGCTGATCTGGAGTCCGCTTGGGGCTCCGGGAGAGGATTCGTCTCCTTCATCATCATCAACCATCCTCCATCACCAATTTCATGATGCTCACCGCCGTGCGTGAGTAATTCCATCGTAGGCTTGCTGGACGGTGATGGGTTGGATGAGATTTATCATGTAATCGAGTTAGTTTTGTTAGGGTTTGATCCCTAGTATCCACTATGTTCGAGATTGATGTTGCTATGACTTTGCTATGCTTAATGCTTGTCAATAGCGCTCGAAAGTGCCATGATTTCAGATCTGAACATATTATGTTTTTATGAATATATGTGAGTTCTTGATCCTATCTTGCAAGTCTATTGTCACCTACTATGTGTTATGATCCGGCAACCCCGAAGTGACAATAATTGGGACCACTCCCGGTGATGACCATAGTTTGAGGAGTTCATGTATTCACTATGTGCTAATGCTTTGTTCTGGTTCTCTATTAAAAGGAGGCCTTAATATCCCTTAGTTTCCATTAGGACCCCGCTGCCACGGGAGGGTAGGACAAAAGATGTCATGCAAGTTCTTTTCGATAAGCACGTATGACTATATTCGAAATACATGCCTACATTACATTGATGAATTGGAGCTAGTTCTGTGTCACCCTATGTTATGATCATGTTACATGATGAACCGCATCCGCATAATTATCCATCATTGATCCGATGCCTACGAGCTTTCCATATACTGGTTTACGCTTATTTACTTTCCCGTTGCTATTGTTACAATCACTACAAAATACCAAAACTATTACTTTGCTTTCATTACTCTTTTGTTACCGTTACCACCAGTATCATATTACTTTGCTACTAAACACTTTGTTGCAGATACTAAGTTTCCAGGTGTGGTTGAATTGACAACTCAGCTGCTAATACTTGAGAATATTCTTTGGCTCCCCTTGTGTCGAATCAATAAATTTGGGTTGAATACTCTACCCTCGAAAGCTGTTGCGATCCCCTATACTTGTGGGTTATCAGTAGCAATGATGCGGATTGGATCCGTGATCTGAGGATTATCCTCATTGCTGCACAGAAGAATCATGTCCTTGATGCACCGTTGGGTGACAGACCGATTGCAGGAGCAGACGCAGACGTTATGAACGTTTGGCAAGCTCGATATGATAACTACTCGATAGTTCACCATACTTTACGGCTTAGAAACGGGGCTTCAAAGACATTTTGAATGCCACGGAGCATATGAGATGTTCCAAGAGTTGAAATTAATATTTCAGACTCATGCCCATGTGGAAAGGTATGAGACCTTTGACAAGCACTTTGCCTACAAGATGGAGGAGAATTGCTCAGCTAGTGAGCATGTGCTCAGAATGTCTGAGTACTACAATCAATTGAATCAAGTTGGAGTTAATCTTCCAGATAAGATAGTGATTGAAAGAGTTCTCTAGCCACTATCACCAAGTTACTACAACTTCATGATAAACTATAATATGTAAGGGTTAACGGAAACGATTCCCAAGATCTTCATGATGCTGAAATCGACGAAGGTAGAAATCAAGAAAAGCATCAAGTGTTGATGGTTGACAAGACCGCTAGTTTCAAGAAAAGGGCAAAGGGAAGAAGGGGAACTTCAAGAAGAACGGCAAGCAAGTTGCTTCTCAAGTGAAGAAGCCCAAGTCTGGACCTAAGCCTGAGACTAAGTGCTTCTACTGCAAAGGGACTGGTCAATGGAAGCAGAACTGCCCCAAGTATTTGGCGGATAAGAAGGATGGCAAAGTGAACAAAGGTATATTTGATATACATGTTATTGATGTGTACTTTACTAGTGTTTATAGCAACCCCTAACTATTCGATACTAGTTCAGTTGCTAAGATTAGTAACTCGAAATGGGAGTTGTAGAATGAACAGAGACTAGTTAAGGGTGAAATGATGATGTGTGTTGGAAGTGGTTCCAAGATTGATATGATCATCATCGCACACTCCCTATACTTTCGGGATTAGTGTTGAACCTAAATAAATGTTATTTGGTGTTTACGTTAAGAATAAATATGATTTGATCATGTTTATTGCAATACGGTTATTCATTTAAAGTCAGAGAATAATTGATGTTCTGTTTACATGAATAAAACCTTCAATGGTCATACACCCGAGGTGAATGGTTTATTGAATCTCGATCGTAGTGATACACATATTCATAATATTGAAGCCAAAAGATGCATAGTTAATAATGATAGTGCAACCTATTTGTGGCACTGCCGCTTAGGTCATATTGGTGTAAAGCGCATGAAGAAACTCCACGCTGATGGGCTTTTGGAATCACTTGATGCTTGCACACCATGCCTCATGGTCAAGATGACTCAGACTCCGTTCTCCGGAACAATGGAGCGAGCAACTGACTTGTTGGAAACAATACATACTGATGTATGCGGTCCGATGAGTGTTAAGGCTTGCGGCGGGTATCGTTATTTTCTGACCTTCACAGATGATTTGAGCAGATATGGGTATATCTACTTGATGAAACATAAGTCCGAAAATTTTGAAAAAATTCATATAATTTCAGAGTGAAGTGGAAAATCATCGTAACAAGAAAATAAAGTTTCTATGATCTGATCATGGAGAAGAATATTTGAGTTACGAGTTTGGTCTTCATTTGAAACAATGTGGAATAGTTTCGCAACTCACGCCACCTGGAACACCACATCATAATGGTGTGTCCGAACATCGTAACCGTACTTTATTAGATATGTTGCAATCTATGATGTCTCTTACCGATTTACCACTATCGTTTTGGGGTTATGCATTAGAGACAGCTGCATTCACGTTAAATAGGGCACCATCTAAATCCGTTGAGACGACACCATATGAACTGTGGTTTGGCAAGAAACCAAAGTTGTCGTTTCTTAAACTTTGGGGTTGTGATGCTTATGTCAAAAAGTTTCATCCTGATAAGCTCAAACCCAAATCGGAGAAATGTGTCTTCATAGGATACCCAAAGGAGACAGTTGGGTACACCTTTTATCAAAGATCCGAAGGCAAGACATTTGTTGCTAAGAATGGATCCTTTCTAGAGAAGGAGTTTCTCTCGAAAGAAGTGAGTGGGAGTAAAGTAGAACTTGATGAGGTAATTGTACCTTCTCCCGAATTGGAAAGTAGTTCATCACATAAATCAGTTCCAGTGATTCCTACACCAATTAGTGAGAAAGCTAATGATGATGATCATGAAACTTCGGATCAAGTTACTACCGAACCTCGTAGGTCAACCAGAATAAGATCCACACCAGAGTGGTATGATAATCCTGTTCTGGAGGTCATTTTACTTGACCATGACAAACCTACGAACTATAAGGAAGCGATGATGAGCCCAGATTCCGCGAAATGGCTTGAGGCCATGAAATCTGAGATGGGATCCATGTATGAGAACAAAGTGTGGATTTTGATTGACTTGCTCGATGATCGGCAAGCCATAGAAAATAAATGGATCTTCAAGAGGAAGACGGACGCAGATAGTAGTGCTACTATCTACAAAGCTAGACTTGTCGAAAAAGGTTTTTGACAAAGTTCAAGGTGTTGACTACGATGAGATTTTCTCACTTGTAGTGATGCTTAAGTCTGTCTGAGTCATGTTACATTGCCACATTTTATGAAATCTGGCAAATGGATGTCAAAACTACATTCCTTAATGTATTTCTTAAAGAAGAGTTGTATATGATGCAACCAGAAGGTTTTGTCGATCCTAATGGTGCTAACAAAATGTGCAAGCTCCAAATGATCCATCTATGGACCTGCAAGCATCGCGGAGTTGGAATATACGCTTTGATGAGTTGATCAAAGCATATAGTTTTATACAGACTTGCGGTGAAGCCTGTATTTACAAGAAAGTGAGTGGGAGCACTACAACATTTCTGTAAGTATATGTGAATGACATATTGTTGATCGGAAATAATGTAAAATTTTCTGGAAAGCATAAAGGAGTATTTGAAAGGAGTTTTTCAAAGAAAGACCTCAGTGAAGCTGCTTACATATACTTAAGTTGCCACCATTAATTAACAATCTCACATCTGTCATGGATTCACTCACCCAAACCACGTCTACGAGCATAGCATAGCAATATAAGCAATACGTAGAAGTAACTCCCAAGGGTTTGATAGTAACAGGGCAATAGGTTCTACCTCATCAACTACTTCCCAATACTCACAAGTTAAATCACATCCTAATCATGCAGTGTTTGAGGATTGGAGCTAATGCATAAAAACTGGGTATGAAAAGAGTATGATCAATGTGTTACTTGCCTTGCTGACGATCCGCAAAACCTAGGGACTCGTAGTAGCACGCTTCGCACTCTGGGAATTCTATCACAAACAAACAATAGCATACATAAGCAATCAAGCAAAGAAGCACGAGTAAAACTCAAATAAGGAGATCTAACCAGAAAGTTCAACTTAAGAACTCCGGTTTGCAAAAATAATCAAATCAAACGGAGCAACGAAACTCAAACTGCGAAAGAAACAAGATCCGTTTACTAATCTGAACTAAAGTCAAATTTTACAGTACCAAAATCTTGTTCAAGTTGATTAAACAGAAAGAGGGTTTCGAACGAAGATCTAGGCACTTGAATCGCCTGATTCCGATAAACGAGCGAAAAGATAAACTGAAACGAAAAACGGATCAGAAATCACGATCGAAAATAATCGCGAAAAATCCGAGAAAAAGAAAAACTGGCGAACAGGCTAACGAACAAACGTTCGCTGTCTGCGGTTAAACGGTGAAAACCGTTCATTAAAAAGAACGTAAAAATAGGCGTTCGCTAACTAACTGAACCGAAAATAAACCGAACCGGATCTAAAAAACCGGATCTAGAGTTTCGAAAAAACCAAAACGGTTTCGTCACGAAAACCGAGGCGGCTACCTCGGGTCCGGCGAGGTCCGACGAGGTCCGGCGATCTGGCGGCGGCGGGCGGGCGGCAAATGCTGGGCGGCGGCGGCAAAGCTGGGCGACGGCGGGATTAGGGTTAGGGCGCGGGTGGCGGCTGGACTGGCTCGGGGCTCGGGGTCTCGGCTTTAAAGGCCGGCCCGAGGAGTCCTGGACGGTTACGGCCCGGAGTCGGTTCACTTTTTAAAAAAATAATTCCGACGAGCAGAAAAAGAAAGAAAAGAAATACTAAACGGACTCCAAAAATTCAGAAATAAATCTTCCCCGTCCTCTAAAAATAGGCCGGACAAGGTGAACATTTATTTCGGCCTGAAATGCAATTTTGAGAAACGCATATTTTTTTCCTAATTCAAATAAAATAGCGACAAAACTCCGAATAAAATCCAATATTTGATTTTAATATTTTCCTCCAATATTTCATTTATTTTGGAGAAGTCATATTATCTCCTCTCATATATTTAAATATGAAATATTTTCGGAGAGAAAAATAATTAAAACAAATAATCCTCATTTCAATATTTGATAAAATTCAAATATGAAAATAGGGAAATCCCCAATTCTCTCCGAGGGTCCTTGAGTTGCTTAGGATTTCGAGGATCGCGAAACGAAATGCAGCAAAATATGATATACATGAATGATCTATGTATAACATTCCAAATTGGAAATTTGGGATGTTACAAACCTACCCCCCTTAAGATGAACTCGCCCTCGAGATTCGGGTTGGCTAGAAAAGAGATGCGGGTGGTCTTTGCGAAGATCATCCTCTCGTTCCCAGGTGGCTTCATCCTCGGTATGGTGGCTCCACTGAACTTTGCAAAAACTTGATAACCTTGCTGCGGGTGACTCAGCTGGCAAATTCAAGAATCCTGAATGGTTTCTCTTCATAGGTCAGATCACTGTCCAACTGAATCGCCTCCAAGGGCACTGTGTCTCTTAGTGGTATATCGGCCATCTCTGCATGACACTTCTTCAAGTGTGAAAACATGAAACACATCATGAACTCCTGACAATCCCTCAAGTAACTCCAACTTGTAGGCAACTTCTCCCATACGTTCCAAAACACGATATGATCTTACAAATCTCGGGGCTAACTTTCCCTTAACTCCAAAACGTTTCACTCCTCGCAGAGGTGATACTCGCAGATATGCTCTGTCTCCAATTTCATAGGTTACCTCCTTGCGTTTGAATCTGCATAACTCTTCCGCTCGGATCGAGCTACCTTCAGTCTATCGCGAATCAACTTAACCTCCTCTTCAGACTCCTTGATCAAATCTGGTCCAAACAACTGTCGGTCTCCAACTTCATCCCACATAAACGGTGTTCTGCACCTTCGTCCATAATGGGCTTCGAATGGTGCCATCTTCAAACTGGCTTGGTAGCTATTGTTGTATGAGAACTCCGCGTAGGGCAAATTGTCATCCCAACTAGATCCATAATCTAGTGCACAAGCTCTCAACATATCCTCTAGAATTCTGGTTGACTCTCTCGGTCTGTCCGTCTGTCTGCAGGTGGAATGTTGTACTGAATTCCAGCCTTGTTCCCAAAGTCTGGTGCAGTTGATGCCAAAACTTTGAGGTAAACTGTGTTCCTCTATCTGATACGATGGTCCTCGGAACTCCATGCAGACATATGATCCTGGTCACGTATATCTTGGCCAACTTCGCACTTGTATAGGTTGTTTTCACTGGGATAAAGTGAGCCACTTTGGTCAAGCGATCAACTACTACCCATATAGAATAATATCCTGATTTGGTCCTGGGCAATCCGGTGATAAAATCCATGCCAAGTTTATCCCACTTCCATTCGGGTATCGGCATAGGCTGTAACAATCCTGCTGGCTTTTGATGTTCTGCCTTCACTCTCTGACATACATCACATACGGCTAAATACTAGGCAATATCCTTCTTCATACCGGTCCACCAGAAACGTTCCTTCAAATCCAAATTCATCTTGGTGTTTCCGGGGTGTATCGAGTATGGTGAGTCATGAGCCTCCTGGAGTATTAACTTCCTGATCTCTGTGTTATTGGGCACATAAACACGGTCCTCAAACCATAGGGTGTCGTGCTCATCCTCACGAAAACCTTTGGCCTTTCCTTTGCTCATCCTTTCTTTTATCTCAACAATCTCCTTGTCATCCTTCTGAGCTTCCTGAATCTTCCCTAACAATGTAGACTGAACCTCCATTGTTGCCACGAATCCTTTTGGAACAATCTCCAATCGAAGTTCCCTGAGATCCTCTGCTAACTCCTTTCGCAATCCCATGCTCACTAGGGTGTTAGCATAATTCTTCCGACTCAAGGCGTCTGCTACGACATTGGCCTTGCCTGGATGATAGTGCAGCTTCATGTCATAATCCTTTATAAGCTCCAACCATCTCCTCTGCCTCAGGTTCAGCTCCTTCTGTGTGAAAATGTACTTCAAACTCTTATGATCCGTGTATACATCACAATGGTTTCCAATAAGGTAATGTCTCCAAGTCTTGAGCGCATGCACTACTGCTGCTAACTCCAAATCATGTGTGGCATAATTCAATTCGTGCAGTTTTAGTTGTCGTGAGGCATACAAAACAACTCTTCCGTCCTGCATAAGCACACTTCCAAGTCCTAGGCGAGAGGCGTCGCAATAGACTTGGAAATCCTTGCGTATATCTGGCAGAATCAGCACTGGGGTTGTAGTCAAACATTTATTTAACTCCTGAAAACTTGCTTCACATTCTTCCGTCCATTTAAATTTGGTATCCTTCTTTGATAACTTCGTCATTGGCTTCGCAATCTTGGAAAAATTCTCAATGAATCTCCGATAGTATCCTGCGAGTCCAAGAAAACTGCAGATCTCGCTAACTGAATTGGGTGCCAACCATTCAAAGGATCGATCAACCTTGGTGGGATCTATCGCTATACCTTCTCCTGATATAACATGTCCAATGAATCCGACTTCCTTCAACCAAAACTCACATTTGCTGAACTTGGCATACAACTGCTGTTCCCTGAGTTTCTCGAGAACTAAACGCAAATGCTCCTTGTGTTCCTCCTCATTCTTTGAGTATACCATTATATCATCTATGAACACCACGACAAACTTATCCAAATATTCCCTGAACACCTTGTTCATCATGCACATGAAATAGGCAGGGGCGTTAGTCAGTCCAAACACTACAAAAAAATACACTTCCGCGATGATACGTGTTTGTCATAGTAGGTCGCGTTTTTTGTCATGCATGTACATCCATGACGATTTTATGACAGAATCAAGATAGTCATACATGTCTTTGTCGTAGAAGTGTTCCATGACATTACCAAAATTATCATCACGGAAGTGCCCACTTCCATGACGATAAATCGCGTCCGTAAGTGCTTTTCGTCAAGGGTGACCTACACGTGGCATCCACCGTAACGGAACGCCGTTAAGCTATCGGGTCGGGTTTTGGATCCGATAACCCGTTAACAGCCCCGACTAATGGGGATTTTCCACGTGTAAAATCATCATTGGCTGGAGGAAACACGTGTCGGCTCACCGTTGGGACAGATGTCATCCGCTCATTGGACCGAAGGCGCCTATGATACGGTGACACATGGCACGGCCCAACAGAGGCCCATTCCTGTGAAAAGGCCGGCCCGTTTGACTTGGTCAAAAGGTGGCGGGCCGGCCCACGGAAAGCCTGTTAATGGCTTGTTCGCATATAGCCCGTTTACAACCCGCTAACCCAGGGCCCGTTACGCCCTATCCGAATTAGGCCCTGTAGCGTCCAATATGATTCAGCCTGTTTTAACTTCCGGCCCATGTGTGGCCCATGACTTCTTCTGGCCCATATGAGGACCTTTGTAACTCTTGGCCCATTAACGGCCCGTGGTGAAACTGGACCGTAATGAACAGTATATCACTTTATACCCATTAACGGCCCGTTATTCCGTTGGGCCTTTTCCAGCACATGTTATCTTTCGGCCTTCTCAGAGCCCATTTATTCTTGGGCTCATTTCCAGCATTTGTTTACTTACGGCCCGTTACTGTCATTTTCTACTTGTGGGCCAAATTCAGCCCATGGTTACAGTCGGCCCGTTTCTGGTCCATTAATACGTTGGGCCGTTTTCATAGCGTCATCAAATACGGCCTATTAACGATGGCCCATTATGGTCGGCCCATGAACGGATGATTCCAACTCTAGCCCGTTTATGGCCATAATGCGGTCTGTTTGGCCCATGTTCGCTAATCGATCATACGCCCGTATAAGGCCCATTGATGATACGGCCCAGAAGCTCATTGTTTCTCTGGCCCGTAGAAGGCCCATTGTTTCTACGTCCGTAGAAGGCCCATCTTATTTCTACTGACGTTAGGAGGCCCAGCGTCACTACAGTAAATATTAGCCCATGATTATTGTGGCCTAGTTTTAAAAAACAGGTTATTGCAGCCACTAGCAAACCGCGGAAAAAAACTGCAATGACTACAAGCAAACAAATAAACAAGACAACAAGGAAATAAATAAGCAAGCAACTAACGCTAGGCTATCACGGCTATTACACATATTACATCCACTGGGCATCAATGTTCGCCACCAGTGCAAATATAGGGAACAAAGCGACATATCATATACACCGTTGTCAAAGTTGGCGACCAGCGCAAATAAACGCCGCAAAGAAAACAAATCCAGAACTGAAACCACTTCGTAAGATCTCAAGAAACAATATCCGGGGACCCATAATGTCGGCAAGATGCTTAGCAAGCTTATTAACTTTCTCTTGTTTGGCGCTTAAATCCTCCAGTAGCTTCTTTGTTGCACCGTAAAATATGCATCTGAATTCTGCTGGTACTTCCTCAGTCCTTCAGCTTCCTATCGTAGCACATCTAATCGATGTCTTTCAACTTGAAGTTGAGTCTCAAGAAGACGAACTGATTCAGCAAAGGAGTTCGAAGAGCTTGTGCCAGCAGTAGTGGCCAGTAACTTGAACACTACATCAAGACAGGACTTTTGGGTTCCCTCACTGTCGTCAAAATAGTTTTTATCAGCTTTCTTGGAGACCAACAGGGATGTCTCACTATCTTGAACCTTATCTGCATTACTTCCTTTCCCATTGGATAACGTGGTACTGTTCTCCAATATTTTGTCCGCATTCTAAAAGAGAAACAAGCAGACACATCACATGTTTACCATGTTGTATATGAAACTCATTTTGGTAAATGAGTTCAGAGTAAAGTGGACAGGATAACAGATGAAACAAACATATATCTATGTACCATGGTCACTTTATGGTCTATATCATTCTAGTTTTTGTTGCCAAATCAAGATAGAGACACAGTTCAAATAATATTTGTTCAAGAGAAAGCAGAATAGACAGAATATAAGTGCGGGTAACTATAGAGCAATAACAACACTGTAATGTGCATGACATGAGAACATAACTGTTTATTCAATTGAAACCGAAATCAATATAGAGCAGGTTACAACAAAGAAACCAGCTTAAAGAAACAGGTTTAAAACATACTGTTGCACCATTGGAGTTTCAATTCCATCCTTCAAATTTGAAAATAGTTGGTATGAGTAAATACAGAATGCAACAAAGAAAGGAGTATGAACCATAGCTATAGAACCTGACACGAGAACAAATCTTCTTCTCCTTTAAGCGTTGAGTTGGGATTCGGAGTGGTGGTCCTCGTGCTTTGGGCACTGCAGTTCCCTTTACTAACCGCCGTGTTTGGGTGCTCTGTGGTGGAGACGGTCTTTGTGTCAACTGGGCCGGGTTACTATCTGCCGGGTTGGGGTTAGAAGGGGTGTAGCTGGTTCTCTGTCCAACTGGTGGGGTACAATCTGCGAGTCTGGTTATGTGTGGTGGATCTGGTCCTTGGGCAAGTACAACCGTGGTTCTATCTGCATCAACTGGTAGCACTATCTTTTACGAAGACCGTGTTGTTACTCCCTTAGATATCGCCATCACGCTTTCCAATTCAAATGGCCGATAAACAACAAAAGTAATTGAAAGTATAGACATTGTATGATGAGCGGGTGCAATGGATAGTGGGGAATAAAAGAGGGCATGAAATAATTCATATTTATGTTGTCTAACCAAACAGGATAGCATGACACAATTTCACATATATGATGGCTAACTAAACAGATAGCATGACACAATTTCACATTATGATGGCTAACTAAAAAAGATGGAAAGATATAGTTCAAAATATGAGACTATGTAAACAGGATGACATTACATAACTATATAATGTGTTTATTAAATAGGTTGGCATGCCATAATTCACATACATTTACGGATAGAATGCCATAATTCAAAATATGATGACTGTAAACACTAAACAAGATGAGATGATATAACTATATGATGTCTTTATTAAATGGGTTGCCATGCCATAATTCAGATAGATGATGTGTATGTACTATGTAAACATGATGGCATGATATAATTCAAATGTATGATTTATATTTTAAGCAAGTAAGCAGATGGCAATCCATATATGATGTAAAACCTAAGAAATGCAAGACAACATGCATGACATGGGTAATATAACCCTGCCAAGTTTGAGAATAGACCTCGGGGGGAAATAGGACTGGTCCTCAGTCTCTGAATCCTCCTCTGAGGAGCTCTCTATAACCAGCAAGATGTCTGCTTCAAAGCAGTAGCATTGTCTCGCTCAATACCTTGTTTTCACTCCAGATACTTCCATCACCGCTTTAAATGGCTGATGCACAGGAAGAGTAGTTGAATATACAAACATTGTCGACAAATGGAACACGTAATAAAAAATGATAGCATGATATAATTCACATACATGATGATTGGCTATACAGCATGGCATTGCATAATTCACATATATAATGCCTTTGCAACAAGATAGCATTGCATAATTCACATATATAATGTCTTGCAACAAGATGGCAATGCATAATTCACATATATGGTAATTAGACACTGAACAGGTGGCATTCACACAAAGCATGTCTAAACTAATCAAATGACATAGCAATGCGAGACACCATACGCATGATATGAGCAACATAACCCTGCCAAGTTAGATTATACACCTCGGGGGGGGGATAGGACTGGTCATCTGTCTCTGAATCCTCCTCTGAGGAGCTATCCGTAACCAGCGAGATATGCGCTTCGTCAGATAGCATAGTCTGCTCAAGACCTTGTTTTCACTCCTGCATTTGCCATCACCGTGTCAAGTGGCTGATGCACACGAAGAGCGATTGAATGTACTAACATTGTTGACAAATGTAATACGTAATGCAAAAAAAGGATGGCCTGATATAATTTACATATAAGATGAGAGCTAAGGTGATGGCATTGCAAAATTCACATATATGATGCCCGGCTAAACAAGATAGCGTTGCATAATTCACATAAACGATGAATAAACTAAACATATGGCATTCACACAAAGGATGTCTAAACTAAGCGAGATGACATATTTGATGTATAAAGTAAGCAATGCAAGACACCATATGCATGATATAACCAACATCAAGATGCCAAGTTAGAGCGAAGACCTCGGGGGTAAATAGGAGTTGTCTTCTCATACGAATCCCCTCGTAATGTATATCGTCCTCTCGATTACAATCCGAAATGCGTGGAGGGGGGCTGCCTTTTCGCCTACCATGGAGCGGCGTCTGCATGAAATTTTATTGCCACGCAAGGCTTGTCTCTTTTGCTCTACATGTTCAGTTCCATTGTTTACAATAACTGTCTTGCATAGGAATAAAACATAGTGAGATTATGTAAGGAGTGCATGCAGAAATCCAGAGTGATGGTTGCAACCTTTGGATAGACCCAAAACCAATAATAGCAGCGGATAATGGCTTGATTAAAAATATAGATAATGGCTTCTTTACTGTTTGTTTCCCACCCAACATGAAACTCATAGTAGACACCGTAGATTAACCAGATAGTAGATAGATACTATTGATAGAGGCCCCGATATATGCGGCACAACCATTTAAAACTCAAGTTTGACCATTAGTTTGGAGCTGACTCGAGTCTAATCGGTGAAACGGGACGATAAAGTAGCATGTAATATTAAGCGATGCATAACGTAGCGGACATGAAAGAGTGCGACCTCTCTTGCGGACCCGTAGTCCTCGAGGTCATCTGCTCGGTTGATGATGGTAATGCAGTTTTCATGGCTGCCCGGTGGGGAAGAAGATCCGAGGCGGCGAAAAGACACTGAGGCCGGATCCTCGTGCTCGAATTCTTCCGTCCTTGGAGCAGCCGAAATTGGGGTGGACAACGGTGCAGCAGAGCGGGACAAACCACGCAAGGTTTTCTTTGACAACTAGTCAGTAAGAGAAGTAATTCTGTAAGTGCTCGTTTGAATTGGAGGATTCCAACAATGCGGGGATAGGAAATAGACAGGAATAGGATAGGAATGCACGTGCAAAACAGTAGAATTTAAAAACACAGGATTTACGCTTAACTGGGTGTTTGATTCACAACAATTGGAAGACCACAGATGCAAAGAAGCATGGTGAGATTAAGTCAAACCACAAGAAAATGTACGGTTATAATGCTATTATGCTACTATCTCTTAGTCTTTTGCTTCATGAATAGGAATTTGAAAAGGAGGACACGTGAAAATTAAAATTCCTACGTTTTTTCTTTCAAGGAGACACTAAAGGAACAAATCCATGTGCTCACTGGACAATATATATAACATGTAGAGTAAAAAAGAGATGCAACAAGTGTACAGCCTCTTTGGCGGAGCCATGTCGATCTCAGCGTGATTGGGTTGGCCGGTGAGGATGCTCCGGCTGACTTTGCTGTCGGAGGAGGGGAAGAAGATCTTAGGCATCTAGAGATGGAGCCCGAGGTACTGCTCCGTTGTGATGGAGGGTTTCGTCGTTGGAGCAGCTCGGGTGAGTTGTACGACGCCGAGGCTGAAGCGGGACAAGAGAGACAATGAACAACATTAACCTGAGTGGAATTCTAATAGCATCTCCAATACATGACGTAAAATACATAACCACAAAGTGCTAGATGTAAAATACATCAGCCGCTCATCTCTGAACTTAACTGTCGAAACTGAACTTAACTGTCGAAACGGAACTTAATTGTCAAAACTGAACTTAACTGTCGAAACTGAACTTAACTGTCGAAACTGAACTTAACTGTCGAAACTGAACGCACTAGCGAGGTGAGGCTACACGTCGGTCGACTGACTTTTTCATCTTTGGTCAGTCGATTTTGAAGCCGTTGGATACGAAATCAAGGGCTTGCGGTTCATCTTCAACCTCCACCTCGAGCCGCCAGCCACCACCGCCAAATAGCAGCCCCGCCGCCATGACGGCGATCGCCGCCTGACCATCCCTCTAGGCCCCACGTGTCGAGCTTTTTCTCCGTGATCCCCACGCCACCGCTTCGCCACCGGCGACCACCGCCCCATCCCTGAACCCTAAGATAGATAGTGGGGTACCTCTCAATGAGCCCCCCTCGCTCTGGCTGGTTCTTCCTTCACCTCGGGCGAGCCACCCCCACCCCGAAAATCGATCGACCCAAAAGTCGATTCACCGATCAAGTGTAGCTAAATCGAGCAGCATCGCAAGCAAGAGCAAGAGCAAGAGAGAGAGCAGCACGAGCAAGAGCAATAGCAAGAGACCAGGCAGGGACCGAGAGCAAGAGCAGAGCAAGAGCGCGGCGAGAGCTAAAGCTGCAGCAGCTCCTACTGATGTGGACGTCGCTACGAGGGAGCGACGCCGTGGAGGAAGTGGCCGGCGACGCCGTGGATGGAGAGCCGTGCCGGCTCGGGACCGAGCGCCGGCAGCACCGTGAGATCGAATCAAGAAGAAAATGCGGCGATTAGTGTAAAACCTCTTTGGTGGCGCCGATTAGGCCGCAGCTTCATCCGAGGAAACGGTGATGATGATGCTCTTCCGGTGTTGCAGGTGAAGACGGCGGTGTGGGAATGGAGGTGGCGCAAAAGACGAGGCGAACGTCGGGGCAGCTCCTTGGAGGTGGAGGACGGGGTGGCTGAACCGGCGGGATGATGAGATTGACAGCGGATCCTCATCCGGTACGGTGGATGAGGGACGTCGAGGTGTTGCTGTGGACGACGTCGTCAGGGAAGAGGCTCCGGCTGGGTGGCGGACGGAGCAGGGTGTGGGGTTTCGTCGCGGGTTTTCGCGGCCTCGGTGTATGAATGGGTGGGTGGACGGGATGGCAGTGGGGAACCATGGCTTAGAGACGTGCTTGTCCGAAATGTGGGGTAAGTTACGAAAGTACCCCCCACCGATTTGAGGCGGTTCTTTGGTTCAGGTACCACGGGCATTTCACGTGCCGGGATTTCACAGACGTGGGAGTTTTAAATGCGTGTTGTAATTTCGAATAGCAAGGCGCGGGTTGAGATGGAGGGAGTTGTCGGAGCACAACGAGACAAAGATATATCTTAAATATTTCCTAACAAGGTGCGGGTTGAAATTTCTGGACAAGCCTAACATGTCTTGTACCAAAACAATGCGACTACAAATGTCATTCAAAACTTTGAATTCATGTTATGTTCAATTAAAATATTCCGCTTCGTGTATAATGCATGCAACCTACTACTCAAATGAACTTTTTAGTTCATACCAAACGTATATACTACCGCTTCAATATGAACTAAATTTGAATTCGTTTCTCTATTTGAATAAGATCTACAGTAATGATTGTTGTGAAGTAAAAGCATTTGAATTCATTTCTCTGTTTTAATAAGATCTACAATCATCATTATTGTCAAGTTAAACCATCGTTTGTGTATTACCTTCACATCACACCACATGATTAGTCTCGAGTTACATATGAACTATGTGTACTATATGAACTCGAACTAGATTTTTTGAATCCACTTTATTTTGATTTCAAATCACATTACATTTCTAGCTCTAGCTAGATCTTCATAATCTAAACCATGTCTCATATGTATAATGTGTTTATCACATTATGTATGGTGCCCCGCCCTCGCCTACAAGTATTTAGATGTGAGTTGCAAACACCACACATTACCACAAATTCAAATAAAATGTGAGAATGTTCGATATATAGTATTGTTTAGATTGTTTGATATTTAGTTGTAAGCTGCAAACGCCACACATTATCACAAATTCAAATAAAATGTGAGATTGTTTGATGTATAGTATGGTTTAGATTGTTCGGCATTTAGTTGTGAGTTGCAAACGCCATGCATTATCACATTATGGTATAACATGTGCACAAAGACGTGTATCACCGCTATATTCATGCATGCAATGTTTAAAACACTATGATCTCCTGTTCAAATATATGAATCCGCTTTCATATCAAATTATGATCTTTATTAGTCTCTTACACCCACACGATCCTCTAACCTTTGTAGCTACCACTAACTTTCTCTCGTGCATGCACACACCCTCCTCGCCCTCCCCCTCCCTCGGCATTCTATCCACCGGGCACATTCATTTTTTTCTTTAGGTCGTTCTCCCAGAGTCTCCACAACTCATGTCCGACACACACCGATCGATAAACCTCTCCAGCGATGCCTGCCTACAACATACACACACACCTTCAATCTCCTCCTTTATGTGTCCTTGCCTCGTGTCTCTCATACGGTTAGACACACGTGTAAACTCTCGCCCCTCTTTTCATCGATCTCACAACTGCACACTCCTCCCCCTATCTAGCTAGTAGTTGGGCCTCTCGCACCACCTCCTAGCTCCACTCTCTCTGTCTATCCGTCTCGCTGGACCTTATTTGCCTCTAACAAATGGACGTACACCGACCGGTCTCTCTCTATACATATAGCTAGCTAGGTCCTTATAACTCGTTTTTACACACACGTCGATCGATCTACCTCATTAGTTGTGTCTCTCCCTTCCTCCGACAAACAACAATTGATCTACCGATCTAGTTAGGTTTGCTTACTGAGGGAGTCCCGGATTAGGGGGTGTCCGTATAGCCGAACTGTCACCGTTGGCCGCACTCCTGGACTATGAAGATACAAGATTGAAGACTTCGTCCCGTGTCCGGATGGGACTTTCCTTGGCGTGGAAGGCAAGCTTGGTGATACGGATATGTAGATCTCCTACCATTGTAACCGACTCTGTAACCCTAACCTATCCGGTGTCTATATAAACCGGAGGGTTTTAGTCCGTGGGGACGAACAACAATCATACCATAGGCTAGCTTCTAGGGTTTAGCCTCCTTGATCTCGTGGTAGACCTACTCTTGTACTACCCATATCATCAATATTAATCAAGCGGAGTAGGGTATTACCTCCATCGAGAGGGCCCGAACCTGGGTAAAAACATCGTGTCCCTTGTCTCCTGTTACCATCCGCCTAGACGCACAGTTCGGGACCCCCTGCCCAAGATCCGCCGGTTTTGACACCGACATTGGTGCTTTCATTGAGAGTTCCTCTATGCCATCGCCGTCAGGTAGGATGCCTCATCCCATCTTTAAAGACGATACTATCGCCAAAGGAGCCTTGGCTGCTGGTCAGACTCTTCGGCTATGTGGTTTCCTTATGACCGCCAGTCCGGCCACCGCGCCGACGATGACCTCTCGAGTCATCGAAACCAATCTCCATGTTGATTCGGAACTTGCCGAACAGTTAGATCCGATCGAGCTTTCCTCCGTAAACGAGCTCTTGGATTGCATCGCCGCCCTGGGAGTCGCCACAGACTATGACCGGATCGGGCCTAAAACCGATCTGAGAGAGATCAACTCTCCCCAGGCTACCCATCATGTTGCTGTGATAGAGGAGCAATGCGGCGATTCTTCTTCTATCTTAAGGACTAGCTACGTCCGGATTCCCGATCCTCCATGTCGGATTCCCGCAGAGGGACGGATGTCGATCAAGCCCTGAACTTAAAATCGGCGCGGGTTGGACTCATTGGATAACACTCAAAATCCAAACTTCCGAAGTTCGGAAACTTCTCGGCCCTCGAGTGCTAAATTGGACGGGTTCCGGATCTAGTTCCACCGCCCACCCAAACATTAGCGATCTCTCTCGAATTCGCAAGAGCCCGCTGAAGCGAGACATCATTCTTGGGCGATTCCTCCTGGTTATGAACAGGATAAAGGACTGCCGAGAGGAGGACGCAATACCAATTTTTTGCAATAATTGCACGGACAAGGGAATCCTAAACGCCATAAGTCGTCGCGAAATTACACGCTTTGCTGACTTGGTGACCATAGTACAAAAGTAACATGCGATGGAGAGCGCCTGGAAAACCGAAAGTAAATTTTGGGATAATCCGGCCCCGAATATGTCCCTAGTCCGAAATAAAAGGGTGCATCATTATCAAGCACCTGGGTTAAATACCAAAAAACCAAAACCCCCTAAAGGGTACGGAACCGTACTGGAGGGTTGGCTAAACGGACCCTGCAAAATTCATAGCATAGAGGGCGCCACTCCAACTCATAACCTTCGAGCACGTTGGATACTACGGCAGGTGGCCAAAAGTGGCGAGGAGCTTCTAGCTTCAGAATCCCAGCCCGGCAACACCAAGACGGTGTTAATAGTCTTCGAGACTTTCGCATCAAATAACATGCGAAAACAAACACTCCGCAACCTTGCGAAGTCTACCAAGTAGCAACAATAAGTCCATGGAGGACACGGTACATTACTTTTAATTCCAAAGGATTTAACCTAAATTTGAACAGCCCGAGCACCACCGCATTGGTCCTCAGTCCGATAGTGGACGGCTTTCGCCTTACTAAGGTACTCATGGATGGCGGCAGCAGACTAAACCTCATCTATGAGGAAACCCTCCGAAAAATGGAAATAGACTGGAACCGCATTGAGCGAAGTAGCACAACCTTTAGAGGAATAATCCCTAGCCGGGAAGCATGCTGCATAGGAAAAATCACACCGGGCGTAGTGTTCGCTCATGGGACAATTACAGGTCCGAGTAGGTCACATTTCAAGTGGCCCCGTTCAACAAATGGATATCATGCTTTGTTAGGACAAGAGGCATTCACAATTTTTCAAGCTATACCCCATTATGGGTACATGAAGCTTAAAATGCCCGGACCTAACGGAATCATCACTCTTGCTAGTGATCCGAACATAGCACTTCTTGCCGAAAACAAGACAGCCGCACTAGCCCTCAAGGCACTATCCGAAGCCCTAGCGGCCGAGGAACTCACCGCGATGCGCTCCACGGTGAACAGGGACGATGTGATACTTGATAAAAGATCCAAGTCCACCTCTTTTAAACCAGCGGATGAAATAGTCAAATTCCAAGTCCACCCAACAGACCCCGTAAAGACGGCCTCCATTGGGGCACAACTAAAGCCTGATGTAGACGCCAAGACCTACGAGAATTTCTACGAGAAAATCGGGACATCTTTGCAGCACCCTTCGGACATGCCAGAATCCCACGTCGGTGGTGAGCACAACCTAAATATCCTAAAAGGATTCAAGCCGATCAAACAGGCTCTTGGCGCTTTTCCAAACCCAAGAGACAGGCCATGGGAGAGGAGCTAGCCAAACTTTTGGAAGCCGGATTCATCGAGATATAAAAATTCGGATGGCTAGCAAACCTGGTGATGGTACCAAAGAAGGATAAATCTGGCGCCTAGGTGTTGATTTTAAAGACCTTAATAAGGCTTGCCCAAAGGATCCTTCCCTCCCTCGAATTGATCAAATTATTGACGCCTTCTGACGAGGACCACGACTCATTGTGCTTCCTCGACGCATACTCCGGCTACCACCAAATCAAGATGGCGGAGCTGCACCAAGCTGCAACAGCATTCATCACTCCATACGGCCCGCTCGCTTCAACACAATGCCCTTTGGGCTCAAAAATGCCGCACAACATATCAAGCATGATTCGGACATGTCCGCAAACCAGATCGGCAAAACAGTGGAAGCATATGTAGATGACGTGGTCGTCAAAATCAAGGACGTCGAAACTCTAGTAGACGACTTGAGGCTCACATTCGACAATCTTCGAAAATATGACATCAAGCTCAATCCGGAAAAATGCATCTTGGCGTTCCAGGAAAGCTCTGGGCTTCATTGTGTCCGTAGAGGAATTGAAGCAAACCCAGCCAAGATCCGAGCTGTGTCACAATTGGACATTCCAAAAGACCTCGAACAAATACAAAAATTGGCCGGATGCGTGGCGGCTCTAAGCCGCTTTATTTCCCGTTGGGAGAAAAGGCGTTACCCTTTACCGCCTCCTCCGCCCGCACCGAACACTTCGAGTGGGCCGGATGCCGCCACGGCCGGACTTGAAGCAATAAAGGCCATTTTGGCAACAAATCCGGTCTGGCGCCCAACGTGGGCGAACCAATGCTATTATATATCGCCGCAACACATCAAGTTGTCAGCGCGGTGCTCGCTGTCGAACGAGAAACGGAGGACACCGGTTCCCTCTTCAAAAACCGGTTTACTATGTGTCCATCGTCCTAACTCCATGCAAGTCCCGGTACCCACACTATCAAAAGATAGCATACGCGGTGTTCTTGGCATCCCGGAAGCTGCGACACTACTTTCAAGAGTGCTCGATAACGGTCGCCTCCGAAGTACCTCTTAACGACATTATAAAAAACCGCGACGCGACGGGCCGGATTGCTAAATGGGCCATAGAGCTCCTTCCATTCGACATAACTTATAAGCCGCGACGAGCTATTAAGTCGCAGTTTTGGCCGACCATTGGCGAATGGATGGCCGAACTCCCTAAAGAGTACGGGCGCATACTCCAATTGGATCATGCACTTTGACGGCTCCAAAATGTTGGCGGCCTGGGGCTGGCGTCGTCTGGCGTCCCCAACCGGGACACGATCAATACATCCTTGAGATAATGTATACGGACTCCACCAACGCAGCGAATCTGAGGCCCTTCGCACGGCCTCCGGATGGCGATCTCCATGGGCATTCAACGCCTAGAGGTGCGCGATTCAACCTCGTGATATCTCAAATAAACGGGGACTTTGATGCGAGAGATCCGAAAATGGCAGCATACCGCAATGCGGTCCTAAAAATGTCAAGACGCAGTTCAAGGGCTCGAATTTCATCATATAGCCGGGATAACAACCAGCGGCGGATATATTAGCGCATCGGTGGAAAAACGATGCCATCCCACCCAATATCTTTTCGAACGGCTGTTCAAGCCATCCGTACTATGGGAAGGGGAGTCCGGCAATAACAATCCGGACCCAACCGCACTGCATGACGCCGAACACTCTGACACAACCGGAGGCTCTTCCCCCGAGATAACACCCTATGCTCACGAAATAATGGCGGTTATCGCCCCATAGATGGAGCCATTCCTAGCCTACCTAACTAGGCAGGAACTCCCCGAAGACCAAAATGAGGCTCGCTGCATAGTACGGCGATCTAAAGCCTACAAAGTCCATGAGGGAGAGCTTTATAAAAAAAAGCACTACCGGAGTCCTTCAAAGGTGTATCTCCGAAGAGGAAGGGCGAAACCTCCTGGCTGAAATTCATGCCGCACTGGGTGGGCACACGCCGCAGCCCGGGCCCTTGTAGGCAAGGCCTTCCGTACAGGATTTTATTGGCCCGGCCGGCCCGGGCAGATCTTGCAGGACTTAGTCCAACGGTGCGTCGGTTGCCAGCTTTTTGCTAACCAAAGCCACATGCCACCCACCGCCCTTAAAACTATACCCATCACCTGGCCGTTTGCGGTATGTGGGCTTGACATGGTTGGACCCCTTAAGGGGGGAACCCACAAGCAAAAATACCTATTGGTCATGGTGGATAAATTCACCAAATGGACAGAGGCCAAGCTCGTTAAAGCGGCGAATCCGGACGCCGATAGACTTCATATCGGGGTAGTGCACCATTACGGTGTCCCCACGGTATCATCACCGATAACGGCACCAACTTCATGGCCGATGAGGTCAAACTATGGTGCAAAAACATGGGCATCAAGCTCGATTACGCCTCGATCTATCACCCTCAAACCAACGGCCAAGTCGAGCGAGCAAAGCGGTCTAATCATGAGCGGCATTACACCCGGACTAGTGCGGTCCCTCAAGGAATCTAACACGCCTTTGGGTTGAGGAGCTCGACTACGTACTCTGGGGGCTGCGGATCACGCCGAATCGTACTACGGATTCACACCATTCTTTATGGTGTATGCGGCGCAGAGGCAGTCCCGCCTGCGACATAATACATGACTCACCTCGCGTGCGCATGTATGAAGAAAGAGAAGCCGAGCTCGATTGGCGGGGACAGTTTGGACGCATTGGAGGAGGAGCGCGCGATGTGGCAAAAGCTCGTTCCGCATTCTATCAACAAAGCAGCTCGAAGATATCAAAGCGAGGAAATGCGGGCCAAGGCTTATAACGTCGGTGAACTAGTTCTACGCCTGCCGGACAAGAAAAAGGACAAACTCAAGCCCAAATGGGAAGGTCCCTTCATCATCGACCAGGTCCTGACCGGCGGAGCATACCGTATGTGAAACGCATCGGATAACCGACTCGAGCCGAACCCATGGAACGCAGCCCGTCTACGAAGATTCTACGCCTAAGCGCCGGACTCCAAGTTCGTCTCCTTCCTCCGTCTACATTTGCTATTTTTGTTGTCTTTTATTTCTCTGCTTCCTCCTCCTTCTTCTTGAAGCCTCTAGAGGCTCATTTGCGCTTTTTCAAGACATACTTGACGCTGTCCGCACTCATTATACACAGGGGCTTCTTTAATGAAGCTTATCTATCTGAGCTTCATGCCCAACCCATGCGTTAAACTTCCGCATGTACCTTTTATTCACCATTATATGCATCGATATGACTTAAGTTTTGGCCAAGCTGGGTTGTCTGGCTCTTGTGCTTACCCCTACATTCCTGATTGTTCGGCTAGGTGGTAAAGGGAGCACCTCTGCGATTGTTACTGCCGGGTCAGCCGGATGTGTACCTCAGACTGGGTGAAGCCGAAAGCTAGCGTTCTTAAGGGAATATTCGGTCGGTGAACTAAAAGATGATTTTAATTATTTACCCATCTGCCCCGGATGATTTTACGCTTTCATAGCAGCTTTGACATGCACTTTAGGGCATGCATCCCAAATGAAAGGAACCCTTAACGGAACTATTCTCCTGGAAGATGTTTCTTACTACCCATGTAATATAACATAACTAGTTGGGCACTTGTCTGACATAAAGCAATAATGACCCCTACGCCTTTGTGTCCATGCATACCCCGGTTTTTATATAACCACGCAGGTATTCGGACACACTCCGGACTATTGGGTCCTGAGGTCGAAGCGAAAAGGTCCGCTATGACAAACGATCTACAATCCAGCTAGAAGACATTTTTTTTCATGTCATGTTTTTACATAGTCAACTCGACTCATTGTATTCCTCCTCAATGCCATCTAATAGGCTATCTAATTTACAATCTTGCTGGGAATACTTGGCGGCCAATTCTACTTGGCCGTACACTAAGCTTACAGGGATCTCCATCCCGTCAGGCCCCACAGGTCCGACCTCGGCCATGTGGTTTGGGTCAGCCTTCATGTACCGCGTCTTTACCATGGCCCAGGCCTCCCTGGCACCATGACGGCAGGCCGATATCTTCCATAGCCGGAAGCGCCGCCGTGCTCCTTGAAGCAGCTCTGCCAGCTCCCCAATGCCTTCGGGCAGGGAGATAGATGGCCACAAGGCCTGGCCGATGCCTTTCATCACCTGTCAAACTCGTTCGTGCAGCTGACGCAATTCGGGAAGAAGATTACCCGAAGAACTGGGCATCTCCTCCTTAGGACGACCTGTGAGCAAACCTACATACATGTTTATGTTAGTCGCCTTCCTCGCCGAACTCTTTGAAAGTTCGCTCAAGCACTTACTGAAAATGCCGCGACGAAGCCGCCAATTCTCCTTTACGGAGTCAGACAACTGGGCACGAACATCCTTTAGTTCCTCACCCAGCTTGGTGTTGGCATCTTGGAGGCTAGTTTTCTCCTGCCGCACCCTTGTCAGCACGCTCTCGTCGGCCTTTAGCTGGCGCAGGAGCTGTTGCTTGTCCGGATCTAGTCCGGCGCCATCTGCAATGTTTTTGTCAGATTTACACACCCGCCGCACTTCATAAACTATTTATTTTTTGAAGCGTATATTACCAGAGGGGGTCTCTGTGGCTTCCCCTGTAGCGGCTAGTGCGGCCTCAAGTTGGGCCTGGCACTCTTCAAGCTCCTGGGACAGTCGGGTATTCTTTTTTGTAAGATCTTGCGCATCTCCCGAATTGAAGGCATTCAAGGCCTCTTGGGAGAAACATGCATCACGAAGAACTGTCCGGCGGCGCCTGTGGTTCAAGGTGCTCTCCACCTCGGAGTTGGTGGCGTACAATCTGTCGGCATCCTCTGTCGGAGGAGCATCCGACGTACACCTCATGTTTGCCTCCGCTTCTGGACCCGGCTTTGGAGCCTAGCCGGCGGAGGTTCGATTGGCAACCTCTCCAGACTGAGTCCGGCGAGCGCTCTTTTTCCTGAAAAGAGCGTCAGCGTTAGTACGCCTTCTAGGAATCAATCCTAGGAACATGGTGACACGCCATACCGTTGCGACGGAGTTTCGATCCGGACCGCACTCCTTTTTCAACTGAGGCGTCAGACGCCTTGTTGGCGGCCGCGGGCTCGGCTTCCTGCCTCGAAGGTCCCCCCTGCGAACCACCATTGTTATATGGTGATCAAGAAATAAGCACGGATGGGTCATTATCCGAATATTGGGACCTTGGTCTCAGTTACCTGTGAGGCTGGAAGTATTCCGGGGTAATCGTCCGTGATGGCAACCAAAGCATTGTCGATGCTAAGTTGGTGGAATACCCCGTCGATCAACTCCACCTTTATATCTGGATCCTCTTCGGAGGTCGGATCAAGGGACCGTTCGGATCCTCGGGTTGTGGGGCGGGCTGTGTATCTTCTCCACAGTCCGGCGTAGTTCTATGAAACCACAAAATGAGATATTTAACCATGGGAACATGGATCGGACAGGTCACAAAGATGTTTGCTTACCCAGCTTCGAGGATTATTCGAAGAAAACTCCTTCAGCGGATTGACGCGGAGGAAGTCCTCCTCCTCCCCTTTATACATGGCAGACAAGATCTTCACCAGTTCGGTGACCGATCCCGGCCCTTTGCGGCCATGGCGGGTGGCATCGTCCTCCCCGTTGAAATCCCACATGGGGTGGCCCCTATATTGGAGCGGCTGCACTCCCCTCATAATACAGATTGCCATGACTCCAATCATGGTCAATCCGGCATGAGCCAGTAACCTTATTCGGCTCATCAGATAGAGGACATCCCGGTCATTTTCCCTCCGGGGGCTCCGAGGGCGCCAGCTTAGGCGCTTCTTCGATTGGAGCATTGCTGAACTCCGGAAGGCCGATCCGAACGAGGATCCGGCAATGGACGTCCTCCATGTAAAACCATTCAAGGCCAGTCTTCGGACGCCTTCTTCTGGGTTCCGGATAGGTATCCGGTCCCGGCGATGCGCCATAGCTTGGCTCCGCCCACTTGATATATTAACCCCTCATGAGAACGGGGTACTAGGCAGAATAATCTCTTCCACAGCCCGAAATGAGCCTCGACGCCCAAGAACAGTTCACAAAGGGCCACGAAGCCCGCGATGTGCAAGATAGAGGCGAGAGTAAGGTGGAGCAATGAGGCCGTAGAACTCCAAGAGCCCCGGAGAAACGGATGGATTGGAAAACCGAGTCCTCTTACTAGATAAGAGATGAAGCATACCCGCTCTCCTTTAGAGGGATCGGGGACACTCTCCGCTTGCTTTCCGCCCTTGTAGGTGGCAAGTCCGGCTCGAACCGGGACCGTGAAGGCCGGAGGAAGAAATCCCTTGGCTTGGAGTATAACTAGCTCGCTATGCGGGACTGAGCATCTCTCCCAATTTCTGTGTGAGGGCCGAGAGCGCGAGAGGAGGAGCCGCGTCGACTGTCCATGATGGAATGGGCTTTGGTCAGAGGCGCTCCGATGAAAACTCGCGAAGGGGGGTTGGTGTGACTCAGATCTAGATCCTCGTCCCTTTTATAGGCGGCTCATTTGCGCAGCTAGGGGGGTAAGTGTAAAAATACCCTGGCTCTTTGCATTCATTCAAACACGTGGAAGATGGCCATTATTGGGCATAGAAGCCAAGGAGCGCAGCATTTATCAGAAGCCGGACACTATTCGACAAGTATATGGAATTTGGAGAAGAACCCGCCTCGCAATGCCGAAGACAATCAACGCTACGGACTCATCGTCATTGAAGCCTGGTTCGGGGCTCTTGAGGAGTCCGGATTAGGGGGTGTCCGGATAGTCGAACTATCACCGTTGGCGGACTCTGGACTATGAAGATACAAGATTGAAGACTTCGCATCGTGTCCGGATGGGACTTTCCTTGGCGTGGAAGGCAAGCTTGGCGATCTGGATATGTAGATCTCCTACCATTGTAACCGACTACTGTGTAACCCTAACCTATTCGGTGTCTATATAAACCGGAGGGTTTTAGTCCGTAGGACGAACAACAATCATACCATAGGCTAGCTTCTAGGGTTTAGCCTCCTTGATCTCGTGGTAGACCTACTCTTGTACTACCCATATCATAAATATTAATCAAGCCGGAGTAGGGTATTACCTTCATCGAGAGGGCCCGAACCTCACAGAAAACATCGTGTCCCTTGTATCCTGTTACCATCCGCCTAGACGCACAGTTCGGGACCCCCTACCCGAGATCCGCCGGTTTTGACACCGACACTTACCAAACACATGGTTCCCCTTCATCATCCATGGATGCGTCCCGACAGATCTATCACACACAGGCACACACAGAAACACATCCCCACTCTTATTGATAACATTGCAGTTCCACCCTCAGTTTGTCTAGTAGGCCTCTCCCACCATCTCCGAGAAGCAACTCCATCACCCATCCAGCACTCTACCCCTCTCCCTCCCTCTCTCTCTCCTCTCTCTCTCTGTCCCATCATATTTCCCGTCCTTCAGTTATGTATGGATGTCGACCGATCTCCCTCAAGACATAGTTTGGTCTCTCCTTCTCAACACATATACGAGTCATTCTACCTCTATAGTTAGGCCTCTCCCTACCCCTCCCCCCACCCCCTCCCCCCCCCCCACACACACACACCGATACATCGAGCGCTCTAGTCATGTCTCCCTGCCACACACAAACTTGACATGTGCCCTCTAATGTTCCGGTAGGCCAGTCGCCCTATATCTTTGACTTGCACACACACACAATTTCGATGGCTTTCTTCATCGATCTCTCACCCACCCACTTGATCCTCTCTTCGACTCTATCGATAGCTATGACCCCTCCCTCTCTTCTCGTGGATTGCACGACCCTCTATGTATGATATGGATAGGCCTCCATTTCACACACATTGCATGCAAAATTTTGTTTGAGATGTCATCGACACATATTCCCACAAATAATTCACGAAATCAACCCCCACCCCCACCCCAAAACAAAAAACACTCACGAACGCGGTTTGTATCTCTCACACACACCCATGTAGGTGGGGGACGTGCATGAAGAGAAGAGGTGCATGCATCGCACGTACTCCGTCTCTTTCCCAACCACACCAGCGGGTACACGGTGGAGCTCAATTCTGTATGAAAAAGGCAGCCCATGTGGTAATTTGGCACGTGTATTGGTTGTCCACTTGGTGGAGGGAGGATCGTCTACCACGGGTGAACAAACAAATTGCGACTTGACATGTTATGTTAAAAAAAAAGAGGCAAACCATGTGGGGCCTACCTTAGAGGCAAGACTTTTGATGTTTCCTGTCAACTCGCAGAACGAGGAGAATCTTGCTTAGTACGCCATCTCCCCCGCCCACGGGCGTGGTGGCTCGCAGGATGAGGTGAAGCTTGCTCCGCCTTACGCCCGCTCCCTCGCCCATGCGCTGCGGTGGCTCATGAGACGAGGAGAAAAATCTACTACTCCCTCCGTTTACTCCTCGTCCCTACTACCTTGGTTATAGAGATTATATCATATTGTTTGGAATATATATGTCCTTTTGTAGATTTCAATATGAACTACTACTACATACTCCAAACACTAATGTATATAGACGGATTTTAGAGTGTAGATTCACACATTTTGCTCCATATGTAGCACTCTCCCTCGCCCGCGTGGTGGACGTGCAGCAATTCATTCGGTCTCATATAGCCAGAACGATATATACTGCACTACCATTATTGCTCGACTTCCCGAAGAGGCGAAGAGCCAATCGCAAGGTTAATATTTTGGAGGTGCCAAGCGCAAGATTTATAGGAGAACGAGTAGTAGGTGCCGCGTAATTTATAAATAAAGTTGTTTTTCTTCAGTGGCACGTACGCAATATAAATAGGTTCATATGGAGAGAAAAGGAAACCGCTCCACTATATACATAGGCAGGACGAGCCTACACGGTTGCTTGCTGGGGTTGCTCTCTTCACACTCTCTCGCACAAAATGACTGTGGCCACATCTCTAACATCCCGGCGGATCACGTCCGCCGGGAAAAATGGATGCTTAGTGTAGATGCGGCCGCTGTCAGCCGACGGGCGAACACCCACCGCTTGTCGGACGTCCGATCAGGGGTCCCCGCCGTTCTCTCTCACAAAGCGGTGAGGTTGCCTTCGTCCCTTGCTCACTTGCCGCGACATGGGCGATTGCCGCCTCACGCCGCCCTCGTCTAGGTTGAGCTACGTCCGACATCCCTCATGTACAACCCCTTTACAAAGGCTTGCACCATCGCCTCCAGCTGCCCACATCACTCCCTGTGGATATTTGTCTACTTCTTTGCCCCGCACATACCTCTACTGGCTTCTACGTACTGTATTTGTGATAAGTTTATGTCTCATTAACTAGTCCCAGTAATCTTATTCTAATCACGCTTCTTCAATTTCTTTGCCACAGGGATGCTCATCTCGATTTTGGTGAAACCGCACAAAATGATCCGATGGTAAAAAGGTTGCAAACTTCATTTATTAGGAAGCTCGAACGTTGCCAGCAAATTGAAGGCTGGTCATGGTTCACGGTTCAAGGGCTAGGGAATTTGCATGGATCGTTTTTTCTTTAGTTGCCTCTGTTCCAAAATAAGTGTCAACTTTAGTAGTAGTACAACTTTGTACTAAAGTTTGCACAAAGTTGAGACACTTATTTTGGAGCGGAGGAGTACATATTTGCTATGATCTGTCAATCATTAAGATGCAATAGCATGCATGTTAGTCTCCTTTGTATTTGATGAAATGTTGCAACGGGCAACCTTGGGCCATAAGATACATGTAACGTAAGCTGGAAGCTTCATAGCATCGTACAAATTTATCTCGCTGATAAATTACAGTACGTACTATACTAGTACTTCCTCCGTTCCTAAATATAAGTCTTTGTAGGGATTTCACCATGAACCACATGCGGATGTATATAGATGCATTTTAAGTGTAGATTCATTCATTTTGTTCCATATGTAGTTCACGTAGTGGAATCTCTACAAAGACTTATCTACTAGTAATAGCTAGCCCCCACTACTAGGAATTCTCTATCCTCTCCTTGAGCCACATCATCAAAATTGATGTAGCCATTAGATGAAGTAAATCAGTCTATAATAGCCGTCTGATCTAGACATTGAGAGGCTCTGCACTAAGCCACATGCAAGCATGCAGAAATACCGTGGCACATGCATGTGAGTGGGTTTTAAATCACATCAATATGTTCGCATGCAAGCATGCACCGTAGCATGCATGTAAGTGAGCTTTTAAGTCCAATTAACATGTCAAAAGAAAAATATAATCCCATTATGTAGTAGGAGTTGGCTGATCTTTTTTTCCTTACGTGGGATGATCTAAATGATGATGGGAGTTTATTTAGTTTGTCTACCACATTTGTCATGCGGTTATAGAGTTTTTTAGTTCTATGAAATCGATAATTTTATGCAGAGATATATCGTTGTTCATGACAACGCGGACTCATCTAGTAATATTTAGGAACGGAGGGAGTACTATGTAAAGAGTTAGGTGTCGCACGGTGATAGTGTGAGGTGGGCCATGTAATCACTGAGCCTGCGTGTTTTCACTGCTCTTGCACTCCTCCAGTGTAAGAATGAAGAAAATTGTAATCTAGTACGCCGAAAGCGTGGGACATACAACAGTCCTACCACCTCAGTAATAAAGACCAATGAGTCATCAAATTACATAGACCCAGCAGTAAGTTGGACGGACGAAGCAACCATCACTCTTGCGCTAGTGAGAGGTCGCGTCCGCTCTGCCCGGGCATGAATGCGGCACCGATTCTTTGGAGCGGCGCTGACCGTTCAGAGGGAAGGAAGGCCTTGAGCGATGGAGGGGCTTTGGGTGGGCCAGGCTGGTCAGGAGCGGGTGTGGCAGTTGTCCGCATGTCCCTACCGGACACACCCGGAAACGAGAGGATGCACCGACTCTCGCGGCTAAAATCGTACACTACACACCATCTCTCTCAGAGGGAGTAGGTCAATCTATCGCACTCTCTAACACACACATGTTGTTAAACACACACACGCACACGCACGCACCTTGGTCCCGTTGCACCTTCTAACGTGACTTATTACACCTAGACGGAGGGAGTAGTAAGTATACGAGATACGGTGGCACACTAACTTAAGTCGAATACAAGTGCCCAAAATTTGTGTGCATGTTATAACAAGGATTCACTTAAAATAGTACGTGAGCGAACAGAGGGATCAATTGGACAGTGTTCCCGAGCAGTAGCGAGATGTGTGAGGTAAGATACACATGGGCGCTTTTAATTTTTCTTATTAATTTGTTTGTTTCACCCTCGTGATGGGACCCAACATTACTACGTGGAGAGAGGTAAGGTGACTAAAGGCTGCATTATTTCTGCACCACTTGTGGATAGTCTTACCACCAAAGCCACATGACACGATTATGATTGAAATCCCAATGACTCCCACACACACAAAAAAAAACCGTCATGCTTGTCACACGAATGTAGGAATGTATAAAAGGTTATTTTCCTCTCGTTGAACATAACGGAGGGTTGTGTAGCTGGTTAGCCTGTTCGCTCATCAAACTTGAGGTCTCGGGTTCGATAACTACAGCTTGAGTATAATTTTGCCAGAGGATTCTTTGATGGTCAAAATGTTTTCTAGGGTTTGCACGCTTCACACTCTCTCTCCAGTATATACTAGCAAGATGCCCGTGCGTTGCACGTAACATCAAGATGCATTTGTATGACTTGTTTATCTTGTGAGAGAAAAGGATGAACAAGGGAAGGCCTTATTTGCAAATGTGGAGAGGTGTGGGGGTACCTTTTTGCAAAAGTGCCATAGTTTCTTTCCTATCCGTCAGTATAAATCGGACGGCCTATATTTCAGGATGGCAGGCACACCATCATCACCAACTCGTATTTTTATATCCAGTATATATATATATATACACGTTGGAGCCTCAGCGCTTGTAGTTGCTCTCTTCACGCTCTCTAGCCCTCTCCCGCTGGAGCCTCAGCGCCTGTAGTTGCTCTCTTCACACTCTCTCGCCCTTCCCGCTGGAGCCTCAGCGCTTGTAGTTGCTCTCTTCACACTCTCTCACCCTCACCAGATCTAAACAAGACTTCGTTGGCCTCTCTCTCTCCCGTCACTACTTCTCAAAGAGCCGGCAGGATCCGTCCGCCCGGAAGGGAAGGAGGCTTAACGTTGTCGCCGTCGGCGAGGGAGGGAATCCACTACCGGCACAACTATTCACTTTCCACCCAGCGGCGGCACGGGAGGGCCTCCGACCCCCTTCTTCTTCGCTGCCGTCCCGTTGCCCACCGAACCACGCCCCAAGAACCTTAAGGTATAATTTACTTACTCCACATGCATTGCTCTAGCTGCATGTATACCATGAATCTAGGACGTGGTTCAAAGAGGAAAGGAGTGGGGGAAAGTAGTGGGAAAAGTTGTACTCCCTCCGTTCCTAAATATAAGTTTTTGTACAGATTTTACTAGGACTACATACGGAGCAAAATGAATGAATCTACACTCTAAAGTGCATCTATATACATCCGTATGTGGTTCATAGTGGAAATCTTTACAAAGACTTATATTTAGGAACGGAGGAAGTATATAGCATGAATCTAGGATGTGGTTCAAAGAGGAAATGAAAGGGGAAAGTTGTATAGCATGAATCTAGGACGTGGTTCAAAGAGGAAAGGAATGTGGGAAAGTAGTGGGGAAAGTTGTATCGCATAAATATAGGACGTGGTTCAAAGAGGAAAGGAAGGGGCGAAAGTACTAGTTCAAAAGGAAAGGAAGGGACAAGGTTGTAGAGTTTGAGCAGACTAGATTTGCTGCGCTCACATAGGGAAAGGTGTCTAAAGATAACAAAACTGGGACCAACACAAATATGCTCCTTGGTTGTTTGTTCTTTGTTGCAACAGACTGTGCATGACCACAAGACATCGGTAGATGCACATGGTGTCAAAAGGCCCATGTCCCGTGCAACTCATTAGCTGTTGTTAATCTAAGGCCCTGTTTGGTTAAAAACTCCCTAGTCCCTACCGCTTGGTTCGAGGACTAAACATGGACTAGAGGTTATTAAATGACATGCTAAAAGACCATGTTACCCCTAGTAATGAACTAATAGAAACAAGGTGCGATGCGTGGCGAGGGCAACTGTTGGAAAAAGTCCCAAAAGACTCCCTCCGGGTCTTCTTTCTTTAGTCCCAAATGCCCACTTTTAGTCCCTAAAAGTCCCTCCTGTTTGGTTTAGATGGGATGACACGGAGTTTTTAGTCCCTACACCAAAATGTCCTGTAAACAAACACCCTCTAATAATGCATTTGGAAAATTGATGCAATGCCACAGTTAAAAAGCAAATTACATGTTTAACGGATTTTATTGTTAATATAATCTCTATGTTAATATTAATCAATGCCCCGCTTGAGAAATGCTACCGCCTTGCTTTCTTTCCCATTTAGATAAGGTAGATGCTTCTTTTTGTTGGCTTCTGTGTCATCCACCGTTATTGACCACTGATTGTTTCCTTTGCACCTCTGTGTAAACATGGTTATCTACTTCACCTCGTTGCCATTGTGACCTTTTGTTGCACTGCACAAGACACTTTTGTTTTAAGAGTGTTTTGTGCAGTTCAACCAAAATGGCACACCGACAACATTGCTTGATTGCTTGATCTTAGTGGAACTGCACAAGAGGAGATCTTACTTCCTATCCGTTAAGGAGAATTTGGTTCAGATCTTCTTCTTGTGAGTTGTTTGAATTCCGCATCATGAGAGGTCAGTACTAGCCTTCTTTCACATGATTCTGCAGTGTGCTTTCATATGTTGTGCTACTTGTACGATAATGTTGCTTGATTTTAGTGAACTGCACAAATGGAGACAAGACTTCCAATCAGATGTGCAATCCGTAATATCCCATTGAGGTAAGATAAGGATATTTCACAACTGCTGGCCTGTATTTTGCCACTTTCATCAGAAAATTAAGTTTAGTACTATACTTGTGACAGCCTGATTTTTCGCCCTTTCTTTTTCTTTTGTTTTTCCGAGGTTTTTGCCCAAGTTTTCTTTTTCCGTGGCTTTGTGGGTTGGAAACTGAAGAAGATGCCCTCTTCTTTGTTTCCAGAGTGGCTTGTCATTCCCAAATATTTCCCTAGACCCTGTCATTTCCATCCTACCCAAATCCCAATATTCTTTTTATTGGGAATATTCCTTTTCTATTAAAGGAATAACTCAAATTGCCCTAGGTTGAGAAGCAGCCTATATTTCCCCCACTCCTAAAATTCCCAAATAATTCTCATAAATTGTTTGGGTCATATCATGATCAAATATGGCAAAACTTTTCGTTGCCATGATCAAAAGTAATTCCCCAATAATTCATTTCCTATTCTGCCCTGAATGGCACTTTGTGAATGAAGTGTCATTTATATTTCTCCTATTGACTCCCAACCTTTTTGGGCATGTTTATATGTCCAAATGATTGCCCCGTGCACAAGTTCAAATTTATTTGCCTAGTCAATCTTCCTCAGTGATTTTTCTAAGTTTCTGTCAAACAGGAGGCTTTGTGAAGGAAGTACTATCTAGGAGTACTCAAATGAGTTCAAATTTTACACACTCCATAATGTGCTCATATTAAACCTCTCTACCCATTTGCAGCCCCATCCAATCATCTATGTGAGCACAGGAGCAAATCTTTGTTTCTGGCAATATTTTCAGGTTGTGAAGCAAGTATATTTTATATTGCTTCAAAAATCCTGATAAATTACCAAATCATTCTTCACCCATAAAACATCTCTCCACCCAATTTGGCATCATTTCAATGATCCATTTGATCACCATAATTATTTCAAGTTTCTGGACAGAAATGACGTTTGTGAAGCAAGTGATATTTTGGCTTGTCCATTTAGCATGATCTTTTTACAGCATCTTTATATGTCCATATCATGAGGATTTGCCAAGTTTCATCCCATTCCACCACTCCAGGTGAGTGCATCTTGATGATCTTCATTTCTGGACCAAGTATGTAGTTGTGAAGCAACTGCAGTAAATCTTGATCCTTTTCCCCTCCCAACCTCCAGGATCATAGTCCTTCCTAGCCTAAACACCCCAGACAACTTCTTTGGCTTCAAGTAATTCCCAGTTGATCTCCTTGAGCTGGTAAAGTTTACTGCAGTAAACTTCAGAGCTCACTAACTTTTTAACCAGAGCCTCTTTCACCTAGTTACCACCTCAGTTAATATCTACCCAGGAAGGACTTACCACTAGACAACGTTTTGGGTACTGAAGATCATTTAATGTGCCATGTCTCGTGGTGACCATGCAGCTGGCATGCCTGTTGGCGCGCTCTGCGTGCAGTGGCCGTGTCCAGAGCCCTGTTTGTGCTGGACCCTCTCCTCCTCTCGTCGTCTTAGAGCCCGTGATCATGTCCAGTGTGTTCCCCTCGTCGTCGCCGTCCTCCTGGACCCCTCTCCCCCTCCGGAAGCTAGCTCACCGACGCTTGTCGACGAGCGCCCACGAGAGCACAGTGCTCTGACATGCTTTAATGGCGTTCGGCCGTTTCTCCTCTGCGTCCCTCGACCCCTTCTACCCCGTGAGCTCCTCCCTGTGTGTCGCCGTCGCCTTCCCCCGAGTCCATGCACGAGCACACGCATCCGCGGCGCCGGACACGCGTCGCCGGCGATGCCAGCTCGGCCTCCCTCTCGCCCGACTATATATAGCCATCCCTGGCCTCGTCCGAGCTCACCTCGAGCCTTGCCTCGCCCTTCTAGCCCTCCCCAACCACTCGCTCAAGCTCCAGAGCCCCCACCTGCCCGCCATCGTCACCATGGCCGCCGCGGTGCCCTGGCTAGATTAGCCCGAGCTCCTCCCCTCCTTCTTCCACCTCTAGAAGCCCCCTGGACCACCCTAGAAGCCTCCCCGCCACGACTCTCCTCCTCTGTTGGCCCCTGGCCACCATCCCCATCTGTGCCCGACGCCGCCGTCCGCCATGCTCGAGGCAGCCGCCGTTCTGGTCGTCCTCGGCGTGCGCAAAGCCCCTGGTTGGATGCGCCGTTGAGCGCTGAATCCATCCATAGCCGGAGCGTCGCCGGAGGTCCTCTGTGGCGCCGGCAATCGCCGCCCGACGCCGGCGGCCTCCCTCTGCCTCGCGGGCGAGCGAGAAGAAGAAGACGACGACCCAGCTGGCCGCGGGCCCCGCCAGTCAGTGGCTGGGCGTTGACCCCGCGGGCCAGCGTGGATAAGTGACGGGCCCCACCCATGGGACCCGCACGCGTCAGCCCCGCCACTGTTCCTTTGGATAAGGTGAAAACGTATTTCCCCGAATGCGCTTTCACTTTTTCTGTTCAGGCCCCTGGTTGAATATATTTTCATTACAGATGGGTCCCTGGCAGAAAATCATCCGTATCTTTTTAACCGTAATTCCAAATGAGGTGATTCCAGCGTCCACTTCTTCGTTTCATCGAGCCCGTTCTGTTGGTCACACTTTCACTATGGTTTGATACTGTGAAAATGACCTTTATGCCCTTGCCCTTATTCAGCCCTTTCGAGAGAGAACGTTTTTGGGCGAATCTTTCCGCGGCTTCACCGCACTTCTCCCCGGTGTTTTCTTCATCCCCAGGCAAGCCACAATACCCACTTGCATGATAGTCATGCAGTAGCCATGGTTTTCAACTTGAATCTTTATTAAATGTTTGCTTGTTAAAAATATGGTTATCGTTGTTTCGGTGATGTTCAGATTTGCATGTTCACTTTTGTGCTATGTTGTCTTATACTCTGTGATCATGTTATACCTGCTAGTATTACCTTTCGTATGATTATGCTGGTTAGTAGTACATGTTGGTGTTGGAGATAATCATGCTAGTCGGTATGCGATGTTCAGTGGATATGAGTGTTGATATGGTGGAAAGTTATGTGATACTCTCATGGTGATGTTGACAGCATGTTCATGCATTGTAATTGGTATCATGTTATTTTTATCATGGATCAGCATAATTGCATTCAATTTAACCGGATTAAATTGAACTTGAACAACTGTTGGCTGAGTCATGGTGCCGCTGAATCGATGTTGACCAGTGCAACCACGCTTACCGATATGGGACGGTCCTAACTGGGTCTATTGTTGTGCCTCTCGCCGGTGCCTCCAACGAGGGAAGGTTATGGGCGCGTGCTACCCTGATCAGGTAGGCGGAGCATAGCCTTGTGAGCCCGTTGTTAAGTTAATTTTGGTAAATCCCAGTGTGGATCATGGCCACGACGGTGGTCGAGGTGTCTGGTGGTAGAACCACGGGCCACCTGTGACTAGGCCCTGGGGTCACGAGTCGGAAGGGCCGGGAGAGTGTCATGGCAGTAGATCAGTTTTGTTGGAACGCTATTGGTCCACCCGAATGGGAGGGTGAGGTCATGGGTTCCGTAGTGTGGGTACAGTGTACTAACCTCTGCAGAGTGTATATTAAATGTATCGATAGCCGCGCCCACGGATAAGGGCCCAGGTCGAGAGAAGGTCACACCATGAGTCAACAGTAATAAGAATAATGTGTTTAATAACAACAAGACGGGCCATGTGTTGGTCGGGTGGTGATCGCCGTAAGGATCACGGGCCATGTAGTGGTCGGGTTGTGATCGCCGTAAGGATCACGGGCCAAGTGTTGGTCGGGTGGTGATCGCCGTAAGGATCACAATGGTATCGAGGATACCGAGTTGTTGTATATTCGTGATGTTGTGCGAGAGTCGTGGGTAAAGATCAAGCTCCTTGTGGTCTCTTACTAATTACTACAGTATTGTTTATACCAAGCTTGATTTGATCCTGAGATGATCGTGTGATGTGCGAGGTTGGTAAGTGATGCATGTGTTGGTTACAAAGTAACCCGAGCAGAATAAGTGGTGCATATAATGTCATCATGTTGCATGCCGATTGTCGATTAATATGTTCATGTTGAGTTAGTCAGATCATGTTTATGTTGGTCATGCCATGTTGTTACGATGATCTCATGTTAATTCTGTTTAACTCAGTAATTGCCATGTTGTTGTCTGCATTGAGGGAGTCCTGGATTAGGGGTGTCCGGATAGCCGAACTATCACCGTTGGCGGACTCTGGACTATGAAGATACAAGATTGAAGACTTCGTCCCCGTGTCCGGATGGGACTTTCCTTGGCATGGAAGGCAAGCTTGGCGATACGGATATGTAGATCTCCTACCATTGTAACCGACTCAGGTAACCCTAACCCTATCCGGTGTCTATATAAACCGGAGGGTTTTAGTCCGTGGGATTTAACAACAATCATACCATAGGCTAGCTTCTAGGGTTTAGCCTCTCCGATATCGTGGTAGATCCACTCTTGTACTACCCATATCATCAATATTAATCAAGCGAGTAGGGTTTTACCTCCATCGAGAGGGCCCGAACACAGGTAAAAACATCGTGTCCCTTGTCTCCTGTTACCATCCGCCTAGACGCACAATTCGGGACCCCCTACTCGAGATCCGCCGGTTTGACACCGACATTGGTGCTTTCATTGAGAGTTCCTCGTATGTCGTCATCCTTAGGCCCAATGGCTCCTTCGATCATCAACAACAACGCGGTCCAGGTTGAGACTTTTCTCCTGGACAGATCTTCTTCAGATTCGGGCGGCTTTGCATGCGGGCCAATTCACTTGGCCATCCGGAAGCAGATCGAAGCTTCGCCCGCCATCGGGTCGATTTGGGAGTTTGAACTACCCTACCGACATCCGCGGAGACTTGATCTTCGACGGATTCGAGCCACAAGCTGCCACAGACTTGTCTCGATGGGCACGATCCAGCTCTGCCGCCACAAATAAAGGCCCTAGAGGTCAAGATTCGTCCGCTCCCAACCCTTAGCTTCGGAGTCGACTCACGATCGAGGGACGAGTGGTTGGACACCGCCGGGGGCTCACGATCTCTACAATGATTGAGCCAAACTCCATCCACATCGCTTTGAAGACCGTGACTCCAAGGTGCCGACTCCTCTCCGGACTTGAACCTCCGTGCCCGCCAATCGAATCCAATTGGGCGCGGTTATGGAGTTCAACATCGCGGACATCTTTCAAAGACTCGCCCTTTGGCGACATCCTCGAATTCACTAAACTCTCTCTCTTTATCGGAGAGCCCTGGCGGACTACGGTCGGGAAGGTTGGGATGCGACGACGAAGAAATTCGACGCCCACCCACCACCCACTTTGTAGCCACCGTCGATGATTTAACCGACATGCTCAACTTCGACTCAAGACATCGGACGGTATGGGACGGCGATCTTTGGAGACGACCAAGAACCAGCGCCTACAGTGGCAATCGGAAGGCCACCTCATCATACGACATATACATGGTGGACATCCCAAAAGATGGGAACGGCGAGGGAAGAGCGGAGGATGACCCCTCCAAGAACAGCCCAAGCGCCAAGGCTGGCGCCGCTCTAACTCCCGCCACAAAGAAAACGGTGATTCCAAAGACGGGAGATAATAACACCCCGGACAAGGTCAAGACAACCCCTCCAGCAGGATTCAAAGACAGAGGAGGGAGAAGCCAGCCCTCATCATAGAGCGGCAGACAGGGAGGTGGAGGACGATAATTATATGCCTCCCTCCGAAGATGAGGCAAGCCTCGACGACGACGAATTTGTCATGCCTGAGGATCCCACCGAATAGGAGCGTTTCAAATGCAGACTTATGGCCACGGCAAGCAGCCTCAAGAAAAAGCAGCAGTAGCTTAGAGTGACCAAGACTTGCTAGGTGACGGATGGATCAAGTCCTTGCGCCAAGAGTACGAACTCGAACGCCTCCAAGAGATACCCAAAACGCAGGCTGCTACCCCAATTAGAGGAAGCAGCACCCAAACCTACATCACCAACAAGATGATGCGGCCGACCGGCCACCGCGTGGTCACGACAGAGAGGCATCTAGACCCTCCATTCAAGCCGCACCCCGGCGTCGCTCGAAAAGTACCAAGGCACGGGGAAACGTGCCAGACCTACGAGACATATTGGTGGACAAGGCAAGGCAAACAAGATCGATCTACGGATCGCGTGGGCGCCCCACGACACGCGACGATAACCGTCACGCCGGATACGGCAATTCCGGCCGGGCTGAACACAGTAGACAAAGCTCATTTGAGCTGCGTCGTGATATAGCTCAATACAAAGGCGTCGCACACCCACTATGCTTCACAGACGAAGTGATGGATCATCAAATCCCCGAGGATTTCAAACCCGTAAACATCGAATCATACGATGGCACAACAGATCCTGCGGTTTGGATCGAGGACTACCTCCTCGATATCCACATGGCCCGCGGTGATGATCTACATGCCATCAAATACCTCCCACTCAAGCCTAAAGGACCAGCTCGGCATTGGCTTAACAGCTTGCCAGCGGAATCAATTGGTTGTTGGGAGGACCTGGAAGCTGCATTCCTTGATAACTTCTAGGGCACATATGTGCGACCACCATACGTCGATGACCTCAGCCACATAATTCAGCAGCCAGAAGAATCGGCCAGACAATTCTTGACACGGTTCCTAACCAAGAAAAATCAAATCGTTGACTGTCCGGATGCAGAGGCCCTTGCAGCCTTCAAACATAACATCCGCGACGAGTGGCTTGCCGGCACCTAGGACAGAGAAGCGAAATCCATGGCAGCCCTCACAACGCTCATGACCCGCTTTTATGGGAGAGGACAGTGGCTAGCTCAGAGTAACAACTTGACCAAAAACCACGGTAGTTCGGATACCAAGGACAAGAATGGCGGTCGCGTCGCAACAAGCACAAGCGCCGCGTGCGGCGATAATGCTGAAGATACGGCAGTCAATGCCGGATTCAGAGCCTCTAAACCCGGTCAGCGGAAAAAGACGTTCAAAAGAAATACTCAGGGCCCGTCCAATCTGGACCGAATACTCGATCGCTCGTGCCAAATACATGGAACCCCCGAAAAACTAGCCAACCACATAAACAGGGATTGTTGGGTCTTCAAACAGGCAGGCAGGTTAAATGCCGAACTCAATGATAAGGGGCTGCATAGCGATGACAAGGAGGAGCCCCGGCCTCCGAACAATAGAGGACAGAAGGGCTTCCCCCCACAAGTGCGGACGGTGAACATGATATACGCAACCCACATACCCAAAAGGGAGTGGAAGCATGCACTAAGGGACGTATATATATGTTCATACATGACACGTTGCACCCGTACACTTTGGTACGGCCAATACACCAGGGGCTTAAGTACCCCAAAAATATGGTGTGATAAGTCTGAACACTTTCACAAGTGCGGCACCCCGAACTTATAGCATTATATGCATCGGCTCAGATCATGTCTTGGGTCAATAGTTGGGTTTGCGGCTCCCATGTTTTGGTACCTTATGTTCCGTTATATCGGCTAAGGTAGCGGGAGAACCACTGCGATTGTGCCTCGGTTGAGCTGGGTTGAGCACCTCGATGGAGAAAGCTAAACTGACAACATGATAGGCGAGAGCCGTCGCTGTTCGAGAGGTTTTTCGGGTCCCTAAAGATTTATGCCGCTTAGAGCGAGGAGTCGGCATTGTATGCCAAGGCGTGGATAGCGCCCGAACTTCGGTCTTCCGAATACTAGGGGCTTCACGAAATTTAAAATTATAGAATTCTATGGCTAAGTGAGAGTGTTCAAGCACTATAGTCCGGTTGTCTTGTTCGTTGCGTTGAGCGCCTCCCTCAAAGGACCCAAGAATGGGAACAAGAGCGCTCAAGTTTATCCCGAACACCCCAAAGACTCGTGGCATGGGGCGAAGCCAACGACTTGCCATCTCTCAAATTTGATAAACGGCCGCCTGAAGGTAATATATTAAATTCACAAGCGTTGCTTAGCGCATATGAACAAGTTTTCAGCGTACATGATAACAAATGCGAGTCTATTCAAAAATTACATCTTTGGAGCATTCACCCGCTATAAGACGGGCACCCTTCGCCCTCATAGTACATTTCGGGCTTGCGATGCTCCTTGCCCTTCGGTGGCCCGTCCGTCACAAGCTTTCAAAGATCCAGCTTGCCCCAAAGGCACTTTAGCATCGGCAAGGGCCCGACGGGCACCTTCAATGCACGAGCGCTTGATGACTTCAATCCATGGACATGCGTCCACCACCACCAGACTAGCCCAAGTAGCTCCCGATCATGGCTTCCAATCGCCATACCAATTATGAGGCCCTTCATGGCCTGTTCGGTGACCTTGTGGAGCTCGACCAGCTGCTTCACCGGTCGCTCGAGGCACCGGATGTCCGCCTCGAGATCTTGAGACCAAAACACCTTTTCCGTCGAGCTCCCCTCCTTGGCGTGGTAGAACGCGGCAGCATCAGACACACTATAGGGCAGATCTGTGAATGGTCCTGGAGAGCTCCGGATTCGGGTAAGTAATAGATAATCCACTTTCACATGCTTGCTTTGCATAAAGAATGCCTTACCCGCTGCTATCTTCTTTAATGATTCAATTTCCTGGAGGGCTTTTTGGGCTTCGGCCTTAGCGGCTTTAGCACTCTCAAGAGCCGAGGCGAGCTCGGACTCTTGAGTCTTCGAGTCACGCTCCAAACTCTCGTGTTTTTCCACGAGAGCCCGGAGCTCTTGATGCACCTCCACCACCCGCGCCTCCTGCTTCTCTCGCTCGGTGCGCTCATGGCCGCTTTGCTTTCGGCCCGTGGACACCGCTTCCTTTAGGGTCGCCACCTCGTTCGTGGCCCCTACAATACCCACGTTAGTCCTGTCATTTTTGCAACCAAATCCTTTCTATAAGGTATTACTTTAAGAAGGTATTACTTACCTTCCTTGTCCTCGAGCTGCTTCTTGGCAAGGCCGAGCTCGTTCTCGGACCGCTCGAGGCTCTGCTTCAATGCATTGACCTCCACAGTTAGCGCGGCAGAGGTCAGCAGCGCAGCCTGAATTCCCATATTGACATACTTATGTTAGTCTCCTGCGTGTATCTTTTTAGATCCTCAGTCCGATTTTTCTTTCCGAACACCGAACTAAGCATCGTGGGATACCGCCTATGCGGTAATATTTTTACATATTCTAAACTTACCTCAAAGCACATTAGAAGGCTGGTACACGCCATCGGCCCGCTCTTGGTGGATCGAACTTTCCGGATCACCACACTCATAACAGGCGGTGCTCCTCGTCGATGGAGGCGCCATTAAGCGCCTCAAAGAAGCTATCCGGTGCCTCCGGAGGGACGGAGGTCACCGGCGTCGCAGTCTTGCCCTTCTTACGAAGGGGCCGCTTGCCGGACTTCGAACCACTGAAGGTCCCAGTACGGAGTCCCAAGACAGGCCGGACTTAGAGCCTCCGGGTCTCGCCTTTGCTCCCAGAGTCTGGGAGGTCGCCTTCTTGGCGCCTCCAGACCACCTCCTCCTGGCTAGGCCTTTTGGGACTCCACCGCGGTGTCGTCTGCGTCCACGAGGAGAGGAGGCGGTCGGAAGTGAAGTGCTATTCACATCCGACGAATCCGAGGAGCCGCCGACGAAGCGGAGAGCTCGTCCCTGGGCGGGCTACATGGTTATATTCGGCGTTAGAAGACACTATGCGACAAATAAAAAGTGATGAGCTATTCGAGTCCGGACACTTACGATCTCGCCAGGCTTGGCCTTGGTGGGCACTCCTCCTCGTCGTTGTCGGCGTTGGTGGAGAAGTCCGGAGGAAGGAACTTCCTTTCTTGGACCCTCCGCCTCCCCGATCGGGCGGCCTTCCTTTCTTCTCTCCTTCACCGGGAGAGGCTTTTTTCCTCCTACCCGTCCCCACGGAGGATTCCGCCAGAGTCGCTTGACGATGAGTCCGACAACACTGGCGCCGGGCGCTCCTTCGAGTCCCCGTGGCCTTCTTCTTGGCCTTCTTCTGCGGCACCACGTGAGGTGCCGAGCTGCAGCCCGTCAGCGGGCCCACTGGGTCTTCGGCAAGGAGCCGACAGTTAACCTGCCCGGACGTGTTACGCCAGTCCTGTCAAAGGTAAGGGAGTTTAGATCCCACATAGAGTCAAACTATGAAAAACAAGAGTTCCGTAAAGGGAAAAATAGCTTACCTCGGTAGCGGATGTGGGAGCCTCGGCGCCCTTGAACAGCACCTTCCAGGCATCTTCGTACGTAGTGTCTAAGAGCCTTTTCAGAGTTTGGTGTTGTGCCGGATCCAACTCCCACAATTTGAAGGCCCGTTGTTGGCATGGGAGGATCCGGCGGATGAGCATAACCTGGACTACATTGACAAGCCTGAGATTCTTGTCCACCAGGGTTCGGACGCAGGTTTGGAGTCCGGACAGCTCTTCCGAATCACCCCACGTCAGGCCCGTCTCTTTCCATGATGTGAGCCGTGTGGGGAAGTCGGATCGGAATTCGGGGGCCGCCCATTGAGAGTCATGGCTCGGTGATGTAGAACCACCCGATTGCCACCCCTTTATGGTCTCCACAAAGGAGCCCTCGAGCCATAGGACTTTGGCCATCTTGCCAACCATGGCACCTCCAAGACTTTGGCGGCCGCCACTACCTTCTCGCTTGACATTGAAGGTCTTCACCATAAGCGAAGTGGGGCTGGATGCAGAGGAAGGCCTCGCACATGACGATGAACACCGAGATGTTGAGGATGAAATTCGGGGCCAGATCGTGGAAGTCCAGGCCGTAGTAGAACATGAGCCCCCGGACAAATGGGTGAAGTGGAAAACCTAGTCCGCGGAGGAAGTGGGTGAGGAACACCACCCTCTCATGGGGCACTGGGGTGGGAATGAGCTGCCCCTCGTCGGGGAGCCGGTGCGCGATGTCGCTGGACAAGTATCCGACCTTTCGCAGCTTTTTGACTTGTCCCTCCGTGATGGAGGAGACCATCCACTTGCCTCCCACTCCGGAAATGGCTGGAGGAGGTTGAGGAGGGATGTGCGGACTTGGGCGCTGGAGCTCGAGTGCACGGAAATGGATGGGCAAAGGAGGAAGAAGGCGAGGTGAAAAGGTGGATCCTTATCCCTTATATGGACGGATGAAGCTATGCGTCCCCCGCCACTGGTAAAACTCGCTTATCTCCCAAGCGCCGTAATCAATGGCGCGGTTGGGTTACCCACGTCCGTATTGATGAGAATCCCGGAATAAGGGGCACAATCTCCTCTCCGATAAGACGTGCCAAGGAAACCGCCTCGCTAAACGCGCTAAGGTGGAGCGGTAAAAACGATTCATATAAAGGCCTGGCCGTGGTGTGATGTCACGCCACGGAATACGCCGCCAGATCTATGCAAAGGTTATTCTCTACGGTGGTATGTGGAACTTGTTTTGCGAGCCGGACACTATCCTTGTGTTCAAAATCTTCTATGAAGTATTCGAGGAGGAACCCGCCTTGCAATGCCGAAGACAATGTGCGCGCGCCGGATTAAATGCGTCATTGAAGCCTGGTTCAGGGCTCTTGAGGAGTCCTAGATTAGGGGTGTCCTGATAGCTGAACTATCACCGTTGGCGGACTCTGGACTATGAAGATACAAGATTGAAGACTTCGTCCCGTGTCCGGATGGGACTTTCCTTGGCGTGGAAGGCAAGCTTGGCGATACGGATATGTAGATCTCCTACCATTGTAACCGACTACGTAACCCTAACCCTATCTCGGTGTCTATATAAACTGGAGGGTTTTAGTCCGTGGGACGAACAACAATCATACCATAGGCTAGCTTCTAGGGTTTAGCCTCTCCGATCTCGTGGTAGATCCACTCTTGTACTACCCATATCATCAATATTAATCAAGCAGGAGTAGAGTTTTACCTCCATCGAGAGGGCCGAACCTGGGTAAAAACATCGTGTCCCTTGTCTCCTGTTACCATCCGCCTAGACGCACAGTTCGGGACCCCCTACCCGAGATCCGCCGGTTTTGACATCGACATCTGTCTTGAATGCTTCTGGTTATTGTGAGCTTGCAAGTACATTCAATGTACTGACCTGGCGTGTCATGCCAGTTTGCAGGTCATTCCGGATTTGATTGCTTGTTTGCCGTGGAGTCCTTGTTTGCGAGCTAGGATAAGCGTTCCAGCCAGAGTCCCTGCGGAGTGGAGTTCACCACCGTCTTCGTTGTTCCGCTGCTAGAGTTATTCCGCTGCATCATGTTGTTCTGCTGCTTGCGTAGAGCAACTGAGGATGGCGTAGTGTCGCCGTACCGATGTTATTCATTGTAATATCGGAGACCTTGTATTCATACTTGTGTAATAATAAAGAGCTGGTTTGTTCTATGCTAAGCAGTGCCGTATTCCAGAAGACTTCATCTCGATCTCTGGCTGGAATACGGGGCGTTCCGGTTTTCTCTAAGCCGGGGTGCCACAATACTTGTGCTCCCGAATTGACATGCCAAATCTTACATTGAAGGTGAAGCTTGTCTGTTATTGAACCAAGTGATGAAGGGGAAGAACAAGCGGAAGGAAAACAAAAATCAACTCCCGGTGCTGTAATGAAGCACTAGAAGTGTGATGACACAAGTAACGATATAGTTTTGCATCATAATTTATTGCTATGGCTGGAACGAGCAATTCTTTTGCCACTGATTTGATGCCATACGTAATTATCTCTACTTGTGCAAACAGGGATCTTCTTTGAAGATACCATATATTTTAGTGGAACTGCACAAGAAGATGTTGGAAACATTTAACTAATCGAGGAGTATATAGTAAGCATGGCCACCCCGTAGATAGCAAATGTATGGTTCCGGAGAAGTGCTTCATCTGTATGCTCTACACAATCAGCCTCGACAAAGGTTGGTACTACCACCGATTTCATCCATATGATTGAGCTTTGTCATCTCTATTGGTGTTGTGCTACTGTTTAGATCTTGTCATGAAAAAGTGGTATTGTCCTTGAGAAGTGCTTCATCTGTCTTTGTTTTAAATATTTCCTTTCCTTTTTCGAGCAAACGTGGATGCTAGCATTTAGTAGTCCTCTTGTCTTTGCACAACAGGATCATCTTCCTCTCAAGAAGAATATGGAGTACGTGAAGTGACTAGTTCCGATTATGCCAGGATGAAGAAGCCTTGTCTATCTTCTCATCAGAAGGAGCAGTTGAAGGATGGTTACATTACTCCCCACAAGACCAAACTAACTTCAGCTCAGAAGGACTGACAAATCTCCATTTTTTGTTGTGATGCGCGAGTACAATGTTGTTCTAGGATTCTTTCTGGTGAGTTCCATTTTTCTGAAAGTGTGCTCTACATGGACCATGTATGTGCCTGTTGAAACTGTCAAATCATAGTACAGTTTGCTTTATACTAATCACTTTTTTGTATTTGTGCAAACAGGGGTGCTCAGCTTGATTTCAATGGGAACTGCACAAAATGTTCATGAATACATCCAATCATTCATTTCCACCACAAGAAAGGAGGTGCCGATAAGTTCAAGGCGTTGCAACATATAAGGGCGAAATCATACAAGCTACGCGCGAATTTGGTTGATTTTGGTGGACCTGCACAAAAAGAACAGCTAGTTTATTTAGCACGAGGTGCCATGACAATGTCCGAACTGATGGCAAACCCTGCCCATTCCACAATCGTAGGCATTTGATATTTTGGAATGGGACAACCTTGTCAAATTTTGCTCATTGATTTTAGCAAGACATGTGTTTGATATTTTCGAATGGGACGCCTTTCTTTGTCGCCAAGGCCGATCAATTTTTTCTTTATTCTTTAGTTGTGAAGTAAATATTGCCTCTGACATGTGAGTCACTGAGATGCATAATCATCGATTGTTTTGAATGTTTTCTATGAATTGCCAGGCCTGTATGTTTGATTGCAATGTACAGAAACGCTAAAAAGCTGCTCAAACTCTTTGTACTCCTTCTGTTCCTTTTTACTTCGTACATTGTGAAAGTGCATACTTTTTTGTATAAGATTGGTCAAAGTGGAGATACTTTGACTGCAGACAAAACTTGTATGTAGACTAGAAAGGACCGGAGGGAGTACATGTGAAACTGCTGCAAACGAGGTGATCACCACAGGAATAATGCTAGTACGTATTGTTTTGCATGTTCATCCAATGCCAGTGATACAGGAATTCGAACTAATCAAAATAAATTCATTAATACACGGTCGGATTTCATATAGACATGCCGGATTTCATTACATTTCATACATTCTTCAACTAAAAAGGGGTGCGTTGGAGGTATAATTAATTAACCGAAGCTACCCACATGTGTCCTGCTGAGCGAGAAAGCTTGATGACTTAACGGCAGTGTAGTTGCATAAGCGACATGTGGCCTGTTGGTCCCACGTGTCGGTCGACCCAACCGCACCAAGAAGCTAAGTAGAAGCAGCGTTCTTCTCCAGCGCAGCTCTCTGACTCCACGTCGCCGCCAAGAAGCTAACCTGCCGTCAATGGTTAACTCACCTAGCTTGGCTTCAACCGGAGGATAGCAGCGATGGCCTTACTTGGACCCGAGCGGCGGCGACCTACCGTGTTCTACTCTTCCTCGTTTTCTATGTGGCGCAGCCTCGTTGGCAGCGGGGAGGGGCCTCGGCGGAGCCGGCGATGTCCTCTGTCTCGTTGCTGGCGGGCGGCACCTCAGCGGAGCGGTGGAAATCCTCCCCCACGTTTCCGGCAGGGTGGGGCCTCGGCTGAGCTGGCGATGTCCTCTGCCTCGTCGACGCCAGCGGAGCGGGGACTCGTCGGAGCCGGGAATTTCCTCTGCCTCGTCCTCGGTCTAGCCAAACAGCGCCTCGCCCGCTTCATCGCCCTCTTTGATAGCCTCTTTGTAGGCAGCCGCAGCCTCCGCCACCCGCATGTGGTACCGCCAGCGCTCGAGGCGGCCCTTGCGGGTGGAGCGGTATGAGTCGAGCAGCGCCTCCTGCTCTGCCCGCTCCGCGGCGATATGCTCCTCCGCCTGCAGGTGCTCCTGGAGGAGATGGTTGTTGTAGGCGGTGTCGGCCTGCGCCTCCTGGAACCGCTCCTCACGCATCTGCCTCACCCTATCCATATATTGGGCACGGGCCTTGCCGATGGTCATGGTGCAATGCACTACCATGTTCTCCATTGGGACGTCGTCGTCCTCCGGCTGCCTGCCGGCCAGCCGGTTGGCAGCAATGGTTGCCATCTCCTTATGGTCCGTCGTCCGCCCGTCCCAAAGAGCGCTGGAGCGCGAGGAAGCCATGGTGGGCAGTAGTGGTGTGGACGGGAGAAAGGGAACGGATGCGGATGACTGCGGCTATGGTCGGCGCAGCAGTTTATATAGCAATGGTGGGCGGGTGGAGAGACGGATGTGTGGCGCCGGAGTAGCTGCCTCGGCAAACGCGTATAGTGGGCGGTAGATGGACGAACGGACGGCACTTGTGTCGTTTGAAGGCGGAGCAATCGCCTGCACTGGGAAGCGGGGCGGGCGCCGCTAACTGTTTCGGGGGGAAAGCGCGCGCGGGCGAGGATATGACTTTACTTGGAGAGGATGACAATGGGGACCCACCAGGTCCATAGCCTCACGTACGCAAGTGCCTCCTTATTTTATATATATATATATATATATATAACTATAATTTATTTTGCTTCCTCCTGGTTTCCTGACATCACGGTCCCACACCATTGTCAACCTCCTGGAGTAGTCAATAAACGAGAGAATTGCACAAGAAGCGGCCGACAACCGGGACCAAGCAGCTCGGCGATTTGTGTAGAGTTTTTCGATGTTTAGCCCAGATATTAATTTTTCTCCTCCGAACAACAACGAGAACATCGCTGCAAGTATTAACTTGGTGGGTCAGGTCTGCCTAGCCAGTGCCGTATATCCAGCCCAGATATTAATTTTTTCAAGTTGAAAATGGCTAGCCCAACTATACCTTTTTTGAGGAATACCTGTGCAAGGTCAAGTTGTTATTCTCCTGCCAGGCTGCAAATCTTTCCTAGGAGGGATGCATTAGGCTTAACAAGAAAATGGGCTTTAAGAAATAATAAGTGGGTTGTAATTGTAAAATCAAGCAAGAACTATAAAAAATGCACCAAACACGTGATTACTTTATAAATTATTATTTTGGATTTTGAAAATTTTAATTTCATTAATTGTTGCGAGCGCAATATTTCGTTGGATTTTTACGTAATATAAATTTATATTGAAATTGTATTTAATCTGACTAGAAATTTCGGGATAAAAATATTTTGGATCCCATCAAAATGTGGGAACTTTTATTGAATTCTGTTTTGAACGGTTGGTTGAAATGGGTTGTACTTTTAACAAACTGTAAATGGGCTGTAGTAAATTCCATTAGAATTCAAAAATGGGCTACACATTCTTACAAATCTCAAATGGGCTATAAGTTCTCGCCACACACTTGGCCTTACTAAGTTGACGCGTCCCTAAAAAAAACAGAGTTGACCCGTATGCAAGGCTTTGTCAACTTATAGTCAACACACGGTTCTAGCAAAGAATGTCGTTGGATGTCCATCCAATGGATGCCGTGCTTCTTCTGCAATCTCGGATATTCTAGCTTCACCCGCCCAAAAAATGATTCCTCCCCCTAACATCTGGGGCGCACCATTTCGGAAGCTGACCCGTGAGCCTAAGTTGACATACCAAGGGATTTGTCAACTTAGTCAATATAAACGATTCTAGCTGCAGTGACCGTACGATGTCCATCCAACGGCCGTCGTGCTTCCTCAACCTCTGGTCTTCTTGCTCCAGCCGCCCAAAGCAGCGGCGTCGGTCGTGCCGCTCCCGCCTCCCATGACCGGGGTCTGTCTTGCGGAGGCTTCACCGCCCATACTACTCCCACCGCTGGCCGTGCCATCCCTCCACTCACCCACACCCCTGTTATTCTGCTGCGACGGCAGCCGCCAATTAACCAAGGAACCCTCGTGATTCCTCTCCGTGTGCATCCACCGCTGCGTCTTCCCCGGCCTGCCGTCCCCTTCCTAGGCCTCGCCACGCCCACCGCCGTGGTGCTCTCGGGGCGTGGTCAACGTGGTCAAGGAACGACTTCCATCGAAGTGGATCAGAGGAGGAGAGGCCGATACCGGGTCCACGGCAGCCGCAAGGAAGTGCCTCCTTATTACGCCGCAAAATAATTATTCCTCCACCGACAATGGGACCCACCGGACGGGCCATCGATTTTGTGAAAAAATGATTACCGACCGCCGGGACCCACGAGCTACATCTTCGCACGCAAGGAAGTGCGTCCGGAAAAAATGATTCACTTCTCGATCGCTGGGACCCACTGAGCTACATCTTCGCACGCAAGGAAGTGCGTCTCAAGAAAAAACGATTCGCCCGATCATTGGGACCCACTGCTACACCATCGCACGCAAGGAAGTGCGTCCGCAAAAAACGATTCGCCCCGATCATTGGGACCCAAGCCACACCTTCGCACGCAAGGAAGTGCGTCCGCAAAAAACCAAAACGATTCGCTTCGACCGCTGGGACCCACTACTACATTTTCGCACGCAAGGAAGTGCGTCCGCAAAAAAACGATTCGCCCCACACCGGGACCCACCGGCTACATCTTCACACGCAAGGAAGTGCGTCCCGCAAAAAACTATTCACCCCGATCATTGGGACCCACCAGCTACATCTTCGCACGCAAGGAAGTGCTTGATACCGAGACCCACCTGGTCGAAGCGTACATATAGCGTTATCATTACGGTCGCGAACGTTACGCGTACATCTTTGGTCGATGTAGAGGCGCGCACGTGTCATAGTAGAGGCGCGCACGTAACATGTACACGTACGTACAACGGCCAGGGTGCAAGAAAGAAAATATGGCCACTATGTGTACATACGGCCAGGGCTCGTGTACATGGCTGGGTCGGAACGGAGAAACAGCGTCGTCGTCGTGTTCATGGGGAGGCAACGGAATGCGTCGTGTTCATCGGGAGGGCTTGAACGGAATAGGCGATGGAAACGAGGCATGGCGTACCGCACAACGGAGGAAACAAACCTCCTACGTTCGTAACGGGGTCCTGTTGATCGGGAGGGGTGTGGCGTACCGCAAAACGGAGGTAATGGACCTCCTACGGTCGAAACGGGGGTCCTGTTGATCGGGAGGGGTGTGGCATCGCAAAATGCATTTAAATGGACCTCCTACGGTCGAAATGGGGGTCCTGTTGATCGGGAGGGTGTGGCGTCGCAAAACGGACGAAAACGGACTTGTGTTGGAGCGCCACGGTCGAAATGGGGTCCTGTTCATCGGGAGGGGTGTGGCGTACCGCAAAATGGGACTCCACGGGATACTGTTCATCTCCACCGTCGACCTCCTCCAGCCTCCATGGGCTCCTGTTCATCCAGCCTCCACCGCGCGCTACTCCACCGGCTCCTCTTCAACCACACCTCCATGGGCACCCCTCCACCGTCTAATGTTCATCCAGCCCTCCACACCACGGGGTCCTGTTCAACCACCCTTCCACGGGCACCCCTCCACCGTCTACTGTTCATCCAGCCCTCCACACCACGGGGTCCTGTTCATCCAGAGGCAAACGCCACCGCCACTGCTCATCCACCCCCGCAACGCTCACCGCTCATCCTGCAGGCAGCATCGACCGGCTTCAGATTAGCGCAGCAGAGCGGCGAATCGCCGATCGGGTTCGATTAACGACCATCGATCGATCGATCGGGTTCAAGAACGCGTAGCTCGCAGCAGCAATCCTCGGGTTCGCTTAGAGCCCAACGCCTCGCCGGGTTCGATTAGAGCCAACGCCTCACACACAGCAGCGTCGTGTACGAGAGAAAGCGTGCATCGCTTCGCCCCGACCTCCCACCGTGAACCGCAACTCCCCGAAATTTTCCTCGCCCTCGCTTCTACCACGGTTTTTTCCGTCATGGACGGCCCAAAGAATGTCATGCGGCTGCGTCTCCGGCCCGCCCAGGATGAAAATCCCATTTTTTGTCATGATTTTTTGTCATAGAAGTAGGAGCCCACCACATCTATGATGATACTGGGTTTTGTCACAATTATCGGCATAGAAGTGTCATATGTATGATAGAAAAAAAATTTGTTCGGCCCAAAATGTCACGGATGTGTCTTTTTTTTGTAGTGAAATGACATGACCGTATATTCATACAACCCGTACCATGTGGTGAATGTTGTCTTTGGTATATCCTTCTCTCAAATCTTCAGCTGATGATACCCTGATCGCAGGTCGATCTTCGAAAACACCTTAGCTCCTTGCAACTGGTCAAACAAATCATTGATCATCGGCAGTGGGTATTTGTTCTTGATCGTCACCTCGTTCAACGCACGATAATCAACAACCATTCTTAGAGACTTATCCTTCTTCTCAACCAAAAGCACTGGGGCTCCCCATGGTGATGAACTCCGTCGAATGTAACCTTTCTCCAATAACTCCTTGATCTGCTTCTTATTCTCCTCCAGATCATTTGCGGGCATCCGGTATGGTCTCTTCGATATAGGCCCGGTGCCTGGCAATAGCTCTATCAAAAACTCGATGTCTCGATCCGGTGGCATGCCTGGTAACTCCTCTGGAAAAACATCCGTAATCCTTCACAATGTGCACTTCCTCCTGAACAACTCCCGTGAGGGTATTTACTTGGCTCCTCCTAGGCGCATGCCTAAATACATACTTAATCCTTTTTCCCTCAGGGGTGGTGAGATAAATCGACTTACTAGCATAGTCAATGCTTCCTCCATACTTTGACATCCAGTCCATGCCTAATATCACATCCAATCCTTGTGACTCCAAAATTATTAGGTCGGACGGAAAAACATGGCTACCAATGGTTAAGGGTATCTGGTCGCACCATCGGCTAGTCATATACTCTGCTCCAGGTGAACTCACTAACAGAGGGGTCCTAAGGGTTTGGGTTGGTAGTTTAAACTTATCCACAAATCCCCTTGATATGTATGAATGTGATGCACCAGTATCAAAAAGAACAAGGGCGGTAAAAGACTTAACCAAAAACTTACCAATAACCGCGTCTGGCTGCTCTTCAACCTCCTCCATGTTAACATGGTTTACTTGTCCTTTGTTGGATGGATTGGGCTTCTTTCTAGCGCTCCCATTGCCGTTTCTGTTCTTCGCTTCAGGGCACTCCGTGGCATAGTGTCCAGTCTTTCCGCACTTGAAGCAAGTAATGTGACTTAGGTCTCTCTTGGCGGGTGTGGCTGGATTGGAGCGGTTCTGATTATTGTTTGTTCCGTTCCCAGTTCCATTTTTAGAACCATTGTGGTTATGCGAACTTCCTCCGTTGTGGTTATGACCTCCATGATTATGAACAAGTCCTCCCGAGTTCGGGGTTAGGGGAGGCTTCACGAGCTCCCGAGTTGTATCTTCCTTGCCCATACTTCCTCTTACGGCTCTCAATCTGCTGTTGCTTCCCTTCAATCATAAGAGCCTTATCTACCAACTCCTGGTAGTTGTTGAATGTTGCCACCATCAACTGCATGCTCATCTCATCATTCAGCCCTTCCATAAACTTCTCCTGCTTCGCGGCATCTGTGGCCACATCATCAGGGGCATATCGAGATAACTTACTAAACTCATCCACGTACTAGGCTACAGTACGGTTCCCCTGGAGTAAGTTGTGAAACTCGCGCTTCTTCATGGTCATAGCTCCAGTTGAGACATGGGCGGTGCGGAAAGCTTGCTGAAACTGATCCCAAGTGACGTTGGCTATGGGGAAAGTGGTCGTATAATTCTCCCACCATGAGGCTGCTGGTCCATCCAATTGATGTGCGGCAAAACACACCTTCTCAGCATCTGTGCAACCTACGGTGGTCAACTCCCTTCCAATACGGCATAGCCAATCATCTGCAACTATAGGGCTTGGTGCTACTGGAAAACACCGGCGGCTGCAACCTCAGAAAACGGGCTAGGTTGTCAACTGGAGGCGGGTTGTTGTTGTTGTTGTTGTTGTTGTTGTTGTTGTTGTTGTTGTTGTTGTTGTTGTTGTTGTTGCCTTGGTTCTGAACTAGCAATTGCATCAAGGCATTCTGCTGCTAGATCAATCGAGTGAGCTCGTGAGGAAGGTAAATCCGGTGTCATGTCTCGGAGGCATCTGATGGGTTTAGAGGGGAGAGATTAGAATAGAAAGGGGTCTAATGAGAAAGCACTACCCATATGCACATGAGACAAACACAATCATTTCACTCAATCAATCAAGCAAGAGCATACAAACGGTCTAGAACTATCGTAAAAGTGCTCAACTACTACTATATACATGGGGTAATACTACTAATTATTTGGTGGTCATCTAGAAATTTTGATCGATGGACGACTCCATAATGTCTGCTCCAACTTCGTCTTCGAGGTCATCTTCACTGGGGTCGGAGTCGGTGTCGACGATGATGATGTAGTTCTCCGGGCAAGTGGAATCGTCGTCATCTCCTTCTGGCGCGGGGTCTCCCATGAATATTCTGATCTTCTTTATCAGGTCGTCATTCTTCTCCAGTAGTGTTGCAATTTCCTCCTCATATCCATCGCGTGTAGACTTGAGTTCTTCTTCCAGCTCGGTGATCCTTGTCTTCGCATTCTTCAATTCTAACATGTCTGCGCACATCTGATTCTCCTGGCGTCGAATGTGCTGGTTTAACTCCTGGATGAAAGTTGCAATGGATCCGTCCTTCCTGGTTCTAACTATCTCCCATTACTCATCTCGGCGCCCACATATCTGATAGATAGTATCCTTAAGATCCTTGTTGTAGACTTCTCCAATGCGTCCCATGGCGATGTGGGCTGCCATGCTCTTGCCTAGACTCCAGGTTGGTGCATCAAAAGAAAACTCTATGGGCTTAGTGATTGGCGCGAATGTCCTTCCTGGAACTTGAACTTGAATCATCCAGCGCTCCTCTTCTGGTAAAGTGGCGTTGTAGGTCCCGGTGAAGCTTTGTATTCCGATGTTCAGGTACCTAGTGACTTCCTTCAAGTTGCATCCAAAGGGTGTGTCTTCATCCGGTTGAGTGAACTTGATCCTTGTATCCGCCATCCTAAAGAGTAGAAAATAGGAGAGGAGTCAGAAATGAGTAGAGAAGAGTGACCTATGGCTTTAGCTTAGTGGTCGTGTCCTACACTCAGCGTGTGCTCTGATACCATCTTGTAGCGACTCGACCTCAAATGGTCAAGTCTCTGTGCTTCAGTGTCATCCTTGGATCGGTAATGCTGACACACACAATACTCGAAGGATTTACAACAGAGTAGCAATCACACGCTTATTACATCGAATGTCTCAGAAGAGAACTTATTACAATAAATATGGCTTAAGGCCATCTAATACGATAACAGCGGAAAGCTTGGAAGATAAAGTGAGTCCATCAACTCCAACGGCATAGCCGAGCTGCACGGCAACGACCTAACATACCTTACTCCTCGTCTAAAAAGTCTGCAACATAATACGTTGCAGCCCGAAAACGGGTCAGCACATGGAATATGCTGGCAATGTAACACAATAGAGCAGGAACAGAATAATGCTATCACTACATGCATATTTGGTTGGTGGAAAGCTCTATGTTTATAGTTTTTGCGAAAAGCCGATTTTTCCCTACAACAAAGGAATAAATTTTATTTTAACTATCATGGTGGTTGTAACATCATTGAGAAGGTTCCTCCAACTCCATCCCAATTAAAGTAATTACCAACCCAACAGTATTAAATTAGAGTGATGAGATACTTATGATAATCCAAGTACTAGATGCTCAAAATGGTCCATAACCGGGGACACGGCTAACCATGATTAGATTATACACTCTGCAGAGGTTTGCGCACTTTTCCCCACAACACTCGATCTCCTTCGTTGGATTTCTCGCACTACATGATGTTTGAGAAACGGATGACCGAGACACGGTCTTTCAGAAACATTAACTCTTTACTCCGGGCAGACCATACCAACCTACATCCCTCTAGTTGTTGATCCACCTCTTCAAGAGCTCATGCAACTTACTCAACTATGCTAGAGCCCATAATAGCTTGTGGCTACACACGGAAGTTTCTAGCATGAAAATATCTCAGTTCCCTTTGAGCCTGGGTGGCAGACCTTAGGATGATCACACTGCGGGTACTCGGGATATCCTAGGACAACACCGGATTCTCCAGTGCCCGACAAGCAATCCACCCAGATGTGTATTTAAGTTGCCACCTTAAGTTGAACCATTAATTAACAATCTCACATCTGTCATGGATTCACTCACACAAACCACGCTCACGAGCATAGCATAGCAATATAAGCAATACGTAGAAGTAACTCCCAAGGGTTTGATAGTAACAGGGCAATAGGTTCTACCTCATCAACTACTTCCCAATACCCACAAGTTAAATCACATCCTAATCATGTCGTGTTTGAGGATTGGAGCTAATGCATAAAAACTGGGTATGAAAATAGTATGATCAATGTGTTACTTGCCTTGCTGACGATCCGCAAAACCTGGGGACTCGTAGTAGCACGCTTCGCACTCCGGGAATTCTATCGCAGACAAACAATAGCATACATAAGCAATCAAGCAAAGAAGCACGAGTAAAACTCAAATAAGAAGATCTAACCAGAAAGTTCAACTTAAGAACTCCGGTTTGCAAAAAGAATCAAATCAAACAGAGCAACGAAACTCAAACTGCGAAAGAAACAAGATCCGTTTACTAATTTGAACTAAAGTCAAATTTTACAGTACCAAAATCTTGTTCAAGTTGATTAAACAGAAAGAGGGTTTCGAGACGAAGATCTAGGCACTTGAATCGCCTGATTCCGATAAACGAGCGAAAAGATAAACTGAAACGAAAATCGGATCAGAAATCGCGATTGAAAATAATCGCGAAAAATCCGACAAAAGAAAAACTGACGAACAGGCTAACGAATGAACGTTCACTGCCTGCGGTTAAACGTCAAAACCGTTCGTTAAAACAAACATAAAAACGGACGTTCGCTAACTAACTGAACCTAAAGTAAACCGAACCGGATCTAAAAAACGGATCTAGGGTTTCGAAAAAAACCAAAACGGTTTTCTCACGAACACCGAGGCGGCTACCTCATGTCCGGCTGGTCCGGCGAGGTCCACGATCGGCAAGGCGGCGGCGGGCGGCGGCGGTAGCGGCAGGCGGCGACGGAGCGCTGGCAGCAGCGGCGCGCGCGCTGTGGTGGCGGCGGGATTAGGGTTAGGGCGCGGGTGGCAGCTGGGCTGGCTCGGGACTCGGGGTCTCGGCTTTAAAGGCCGGCCCGAGGAGTCCTGGCCGGTTACGGACCGGAGTCGGTTCACTTTTTTTAAATAATTCTGACATGCAGAAAAAGAAAGAAAAGAAATAATAAACGGACTCCAAAAATTCCTAAATAAATCTTCCCCGTCCTCTAAAAATAGGCCGGACAAGGTGAACATTTATTTGGGCCTAAAATGCAATTTTGAAAAACACATATTTTTCCTAATTCAAATAAAATAGCGACAAAACTCCGAATAAAATCTAATATTTGATTTTAATATTTTTCCTCCAATATTTCATTTATTTTGGAGAAGTCATATTATCTCCTCTCATATATTTGAATATGAAATATTTTCAGAGAGAAAAAAATTAAAACAAATAATCCTCGTTTCAATATTTGATAAAATTCAAATATGAAAATGTGGAAATCCCCAACTCTCTCCGAGGGTCCTTGAGTTGCTTAGGATTTTGAGGATCGCGAAACGAAATGCAGCAAAATATGATATGCATGAATGATCTATGTATAACATTCCAAATTGGAAATTTGGGATGTTGCACATTACTTCTGGGATGACCCACATCTTTATAAAGAAAGAGTAGATGGTGTTATTAGACGTTGTGTACCTGAGCATGAACAGGAACAGATCCTACACAAGTGTCACTCCGAGGCTTATGGAGGACACCATGCTGGAGATAGAATCATGCGCATAAGGTATTGCAATCCGGTTTTTATTGGCCTACTCTTTTTAAAGATGCCCGTAAGTTTGTCTTGTCTTGTGATGAATGTCAAAGAATTGGTAATATTAGTAGACGTCAAGAAATGCCTATGAACTATTCACTTGTTATTGAACCATTTTATGTTTGGGGCTTTGATTATATGGGACCGCTTTCCTTCCTCTAATGGGTATACACATATTTTAGTTGTTGATTATGTTACTAAGTGGGTAGAAGCTATTCCAACTAGTAGTGTTGATCATAACACCTCTATTAAGATGCTTAAAGAAGTTGATTTTTCCGAGGTTTGGAGTCCCTAGATACTTAATGACTGATGGTGGTTCTCATTTTATTCATGGTGCTTTTCATAAAATACTTGCTAAGTATGATGTTAACCATAGAATTGCATCTCCATACCACCCACAATCTAGTGGTCAAGTAGAACTAAGTAACAGAGAAATTAAATTAATTTTGCAAAAGACTATTAATAGATCTAGAAAGAATTGGTCCAAGAAACTTGATGATGCATTATGGGCCTATAGAACTGCATATAAAAATCCTATGGGTATGTCTCCGTATAAAATGGTTTATGGAAAAGCATGTCACTTACCTCTCGAACTAGAACATAAGGCATACTGGGCCATTAAAGAGCTCAATTATGATTTCAAACTTGCCGGTGAGAAGAGACTATTTGACATTAGCTCACTTGATAAATGGAGAACCCAGGCCTATGGGAATGCCAAACTGTTTAAAGAAAAAGTTAAAAGATGGCATGACAAAAGGATACAAAAGCGTGAGTTTAATGTAGGTGATTATGTTTTATTATACAACTCTCCTTAAGATTCTTTGCAGGAAAACTCCTCTCTAAATGGGAAGGTCCTTACGTTATCGAGGAGGTCTATCGCTATGGTGCCATAAAAATCAACAACTTCGAAGGCACGAATCCGAAGGTAGTGAACGGTCAAAGAATCAAACATTATATCTCAGGTAATCCCATAAATGTTGAAACCAATGCTATTAACACCGTAACCCCGAAGGAGTACATAAGGGACACTTTCCAGAATGTTTCAGACTCCGAAAAGGAATAGGTATATGGTACGGTAAGTAAACCAACTCCAAAACAGTCCTAATAGCAATTTTTCTCTGTTTTGGAATATTAAAGAAACTAGGAAAATAAGAAGTAGTCCGGGAATGACACGAGGCATCCACGAGGGTGGAGGGCGCGCCCTACCCCCTGGGCGCGCCCCTGCCTCATGGGCACCTCATGTGCTCTCCGGACTCTGTTTTCTTGCATGATACTTCTTTTGGTCGGTAGAAATTCATTATATAATCTCCCGAAGGTTTTGACCAACGTACCACTCAAATATCTCATGTTTTTGTTTCGAGCTGTTTTTCTGATAGATCTAGATCACCATGACGTCTTCAACCACCCCCAAGGACAAATTTTTCGAGAAGGTCATCAACCCCTACCTCGCAGAGGTGTTGCAACACCCTCAAACCATTGAGATGCATGAGGGGGTGCTACACATCCGCGATGTTGAGGGACCAAGGAGGACCGGAAGCGTGGAGACAAGACTCGAAGCAATGGAGCAACAAGTTTTCAAGTGCCAGGGGATGGTGGAACCTGGACTCAACTCCAACCACATGATGATCGCTGAGTTCACCAGCAACCACAAGCTGGATGCCAAGAACATTGGGGAGATCATCTTCAATCTTCACGAGAAAATCGAGCACCTCCAAGCCCAGATCTATGACCTACAAAACTAAAACTGTGAGTATGAATATAGATTCAAGAGGATGAGTTTGGCTGCAGATTTGAGGATCCCGGAGACTCGATCATCCTTCTATGATGGTGAGCCTATGCCTTGGAAGATGGACGACAAGCCTACATCATCAACAACTCCATCATCACCACCTCTGATGAAGGAGACATAAATACATGGGTATGGGCACTCCCCTTGGCAACCGCCAAGCTTGGGGAGGTGCCCCGGTATCGTATCACCATCACACTTCTATCTTTACCGTTTTTCTTAGTTCGATCCTTTTGGTTATATCTTGATCTAGTAGATTAAAGTTTAGTATGATCTAGCTTTGAGTTTTTGTGTTGATCCTTGTCGGTGTCAAAACCGGCGGATCTCGGGTAGGGGGTCCCGAACTGTGCGTCTAGGCGGATGGTAACAGGAGACAAGGGACACGATGTGTTTACCCAAGTTCGGGTCCTCTCGCTGGAGGTAATACCCTACTCCGCTTGATTAATATTGATGATATGGGTAGTACAAGAGTAGATCTACCACGAGATTAGAGAGGCTAAACCCTAGAAGCTAGCCTATGGTATGATTGTTGTTCAAATCTCTACGGACTAAAACCCTCCGGTTTATATAGACACCGGATAGGTTAGGGTTACACAGAGTCGGTTACAAATGTAGGAGATCAACATATACCTAACGCCCAGCTTGCCATCCACCCCAAGGAAAGTCCCATCCCGACACGGGACGAAGTCTTAAATATTGTATATTCATAGTCATGGAGTCCGCCGTGATGATAGTTCAGCTATCCCACACCCCTTGTCCAGACTCCCTCAAGAGCCCTCGAACCAGGCTTTAATGACGGCGAAGTCCGCGCGCATATTGTCTTCGGCATTGCAAGGCAGGTTCCTCCTCCGAATACTTCATAGAAGGTTTTGAACACAAGGACAGTGTCCGCTCGCAAAACAAGTTCCACATACCACCGTAGAGAGAATAACTTTTGCACAGATCTGCTGATGTATTCCGCGCGTGACATCACACCACGGCCAGCCTTTTATATGAATCGCTTTTAACCGCTCCACCTTAGCTGCGTTTAGCGAGGCGGTTTCTTCGCACGCCTTATCAAAGCATAGATCATGCCCCTTATTCCGGGATTCTCATCAATAAGGACGTGGGTAACCCATCTGCGCCATTGATTACGACGCTTGGGAGATAAGCGAAGTTTTACCAGGCTGGTGGGGACGATAGCTTCGTCCCGTCCATATAAGGGGATAAGGATCCACCTTTTCACCCACGCCTTCTTCCTCCTTTGCTCATCCATTTTCAAGACTCGAGCTCCAAATACTAAGTCCGCACATCCCACCTCAACCTTCTCCAACCATGTCCGGAGCGGGAGGCAGGTGGATGGCCTCCTCCGTCACGGAGGGGCACATCACAAAGCTGCTGGAGGCCTGGATACTTGTCCAAAGAACATCGCAGGCACAGGCTGCCCGACGCTGGGCAGCTCATTCCAACCCAGCCCCATGAGAGGGTGGTGTTTCTCCCCCACTTCCTCCGCTGGACTAGGTTTTCCACTTCACCCATTTGTCCGGGGCTCATGTTCTACTATGGCACGACTTCCATGACCTGGCCCAATTTCATCCTCAACATCTCGGCGTTCATCGTCAGGCGAGGCCTTCCTCTCCATCCAGCCCCACTTTGGCTTATGGTGAAGATCTTCAATGTCAGGCCAAAGGTAGTGGGCGGCCGCTGCCGGAGTGCGGAGGCTCCATGGTTGGCAAGATGGCCAAAGTCCTATGGCTCGAGGGCTCCTTCGTGGAGACAATAAAGGGGTGGCAATCAGGTGGTTCTATATCACCGAGCCGCGACTCCAAATGGGCGGCGTCCCCGAATTCAGATCTGGCTTCCCCACACGGCTCTCATCATGGAAAGAGACGGCCCGACGTGGGGAATTCGGACGAGCTATCCGGACTCCAAACATGCGTCCCAAACCTGGTGGACAAGAATCTCAGGCTTGTCAACGTAATCCAGGTAATGCTCATCCGTCGGATTCTCCCATGCCAACAACGGGCCTTCAAATTGTGGGAGTTCGATCTGGCACAGCACCCAACTCTGACAAGGCTCTTCGACACTACGTACGAAGATGCCTCGAAGGTGTTGTTCAAGGGCGCCGAGGCTCCCACATCCGCTACCGAAGATCGCGGATTCAGCTCGCAGCCACGCCAGCCGAGGTGAGTTATTTTACCCTTTATGGGACTCTTTTTTCATAGTTTGACTCTATGCGGGATCTAAAACTCCCTAACCTTTAACAAGATCGTGAAGACGCCCGACAGTTAACCGTCTCCTTTGCCGGAAGACCCAGCCGGACGCCTTTGATTGACAGGCTGCTCTTTGGGTACCTCATGTGGTGCCGGAGAAGAAGGCCAAGAAGGAGGCAACGGAACTCGAAGGAGCTCTCGGCCTTTGGTGCCGTCGGATTCTGAGCAGAATCTTCTCCTCGAAACGAGGAGGAGGAAAAAAGCCTCTCCCCGGGGAGGAGAGGAAAAGGAAGGCCACCCCAACTGGGGAGGCCGGAGGGTCCAAGAAGGGAAGAACCCTTCCTCCGGACTTCTCCACCAACATCGACAACAACGAGGAGGATTGGCCAACAAGGGCCAAGCCCCTGGCGAGATCGTAAGTGTCCGGATACCCATGGCTTTTTTATTGCATAGTGTTCTCTAATGCCGAACAATCATGCAGCCCGCCCAAGGGCGAGTTCGCCGCTTCATCGAGCGGGTACCTGGGTTCATCGGAAATGGAGAGTACTTCACTTCCGGCCGCCTCATCGCCTCACGCTGTGAACGATGCCGAGGTGGTGCCCCAAGGGGGGGCTGGTCAAGAGGAGGTGGCGCAGGAGGCGCCGCAAGGCAACCTCCCGGACTCCAGGCGCGTGGGAGGCGTGACCCCCAGGGGCTCTAAGCCCGACCCTCGTCCGGACTCCATGCCGGAACCTTCAGCGGTTCTGAGTCCGCAAGCGGTCCCTTCAGAAGAAGGGTAAGACGCCGGTGTCTTCCGCCCAACCGAGGCACCGGATAGCATCGAGGCGCTTAACAGCGCTTCCATCAAGGAGGAGCACCACACCGTTATGAGTGTGGTGATCCAGAAAGTTCATTCCGCCAAGAGCGGGCTGACTGAAGCCTGTACCAGCCTTCTAACATGCTTTGAGGTAAGTTTAGAATATGTAAAAATATTACGCATAGACAGTAGCCCCTGATGCTTAGTTCGGTGTTCGGAAAGAAAAGCCGGACTAAGGATCTAAAAAGATATACACAGGAGTCTAACATAAGTATGTCAATATGGGAATGCAGGCTGCGCCGACCTCTGACCGACCGATCAAGGAGGTCAATGCATTGAAGCAGAGCCTCGAGCGGTCCGAGAACGAGCTCGGCCTTGCCAAGAAGCAGCTCGAGGACAAGGAAGGTAAGTAATACCTTATTAAAGAAATACCTTATAGAAAGGTTTCGGTTGTGAAAAAATAACAGGAATAACATGGGTACTGCAGGGGCCACGAACGAGGTGGCGACCCTGAAGGAAGCGGTGTCTGTGGCCGAAAGCAAAGCAGCCGCGAAGCGCACCGAGCGAGAGAAGGAGGAGGCGCAGCTGGCGGAGGTCGGAAAGAGCTCCAGGATCTCGTGAAAAAACACGAGGGTTTGGAGCGTGACTCGAAGACCCGAGAGTCCGAGCTTGCCTCGGCTCTTGAGAGTGCCAAAGCTGCTAAGGCCGAGGCCCAAAAAGCCCTCCAAGAAATTGAATCATTAAAGAAGATAGCAGCGAGTAAGGCATTCTTTATGCAAAGCAAGCATGTGAAAGTGAATTACCTATTACTTACCCGGATTCGGAGCTCTCCAGGAGCATTCGCAGATCTGCCCTGTAGTGTGTCTGATGCTGCCGCATTCTACCGCGCCAAGGAGGGGAGCTCAACGGAGAAGGTGTTCTGGTCTCAATGTGCTGAGGCTGGACATTCGGTGCCCCTGAGCGACCAGCTGAAGCAGCTGGTCGAGCTCCACAAGGTCGCCGAACAGGCTATGAAGGGCCTCATAGTTTGGCTGTGGCCATTGGAAGCCATGCCTGGGAGCTACTTTGGGCTAGTGCGGCGGCTGGTGGACGCCTGTCCACGGGTTGAAGTCATCAAGCACTCCATCTGCATTGAAGGTGTCCATCGGGCCCTTGCCCGTGCTAAAGTACACTGGGGCAAGCTGGATGCGGAGAAGCTTGTGACGGACGGGCCACCGAAGGGCAAGGAGCATCGCACGCCCGAAATGTACTATGAGGGCCTCCTGAAGGGTGCCTGCCGAATAGCGGATGAGTGCTCCAAAGATGTAATTTTTGAAAAGACTCGCATTTGTTATCTTGTACGCTGAAAACTTGTTCATATGCGCTAAGGAACGCTTGTTAATTTAAAATATTACCTTCAGGCGGCCGTTTATCAAATTTGAGAGATGGCAAGTCGTTGGCTTCAAATTTCATGCCACGAAAGTGTTGGGGTGTTCGGGATAAACTTGAGCACTCTTGTTCCCATTCTTGGGTCCATCTAGGAGGCGCTCAACGCAACGAACAAGGCAACCGGACTTATAATGCTTGAACACTCTCACTTAGCCATAGAATTCTATAATTTTAAATTTCGCGAAGCCCCTAGTATTCGGAAGACCGATTTGAGGCGCTATCCACGCCTTGGCCGGACAATTCGGTTCCTCGCTCTAAGCGGCATAAGTCTTTAGGGACCGAAAGACCTCTCGAACAATGACCGGCTCTCGCCTCTATCATGACGGTCAGTTTTAGCTTTCTCCACCGAGGTGCTCAACCCAGCTCAACCGGGCACAATCGCAGTGGTTCTCCTAGTGCTACCTTAGTCGATATAACGGAACTTAAGGTACCAAAACATAGGAGCCGGAAAACCCAACTATTGACCCAAGACATGATTCGAGCCGATGCATATAATGCTATAAGTTCGGGTGACGACTTGTGAAAGTGTTCGGACTTATCACACCATACTTTTGGGGTACTTGAGCCCCTGGTGTATTGGCCGTACCAAAGTGTACGGGTGCAACATGTCATGAAATGAACATATATATAGATAAAGAAAGGAGTGCAATAATAGGCAAAAGCTATGTATTGTTTATTCAGAAAGGTACCGCAATGAAAGCGTAACGATACAAATAGTGCGATAAGCAAGGGATGGGACTATCTAACATGTCCCCCTCCAAGGGTAAGTCATGGGATGGTATGTAAAACAGGTATAATGCTCAGAATGTGAGACCACCTGAACGCCGACGTGGCTTTCGCTTCCTCGCTGTTGCATCATGAGTTCGGGCGATTCTAGTGCCGGACAGGACTTCCGGAAAACGGAGTCCTGAAATTAAGAAAAGTAAGAAAAAGAAAAATAAAAAGAATGACACAATCGGAGCCCCCAGTGCGGTTGAGCCGCATTCGGGCGTGTCGTGGTCGTGCCCTCCCTTATGCCCATGGTATCTCCAGAGCGTAGTTATGTACGCCAGAGTAATCGGCTTCGCAATTTTGCGAGGGCTGGGGTTGGGGCGGATTGCTACGCGATGTGAATCGTGCCAGCGGTCTTGTTGTATGTTACTCGGCGCGCTTGACGGTGTCCGGATGCTTAGTGGCGGACTCGAGAATTGCCGTGAGAGGCTGCTTTGCACCTCCGCCGCGAGGGTTACCGTGTGCTCCTCCGCTCGGAGAGAGCGTTTGGTGTTTCCATTGGACCGTGATTACTCCTCGAGGGCCTGGCATCTTGAGCTTGAGGTATGCGTAGTGCGGCACCGCATTGAACTTTGCAATGCGGTTCGTCCGAAAGCAAAGGTATGATAGCCGCCGCGAACGGGACGATGTCGAAGATTAACTCTTCGCCGGAAGTTATCCGGGATCCAAGACCACTTCGAGTGTAATCGAGCCTGTACAATTGGCCTCTACACCGGTATGACGCCTTTAAAGGTCGTCTTTGTAGGTTTAATCCTTGAGGGTCTATGCCCATTTTGCGACCGTATCCCGATAAAGCGGTGTTCAGTTGCTACCGCCGTCCATCGTGACTCGGTGAGGTGAAATCCGTCAATAATTGGGTCAAGAACCAATGCGGCGAAACCGCCGTGATTTAATGCTAGTGGGTGGTCCCTTCGATCAAGGTGATCGGGCAGGAAGACCATGGGTTGAACTTTGGGGTGACTGCTCCATCGCATATACGTCCCTTAGTGCACGCTTCTGCTCCCTTTTGGGTATGTGGGTTGCGATATCATGTTCACCGTCCGCACTTGTGTGGGAAAACCCTTCATCCTCTATTGTTCGGCGGTCGGGCTCTTCCTCGTCATCGCTATGCAGCCCCTTGTCATTGAGTTCGCACTTAACTTGCTCGCTTGCTTGAACACCCAACAATCCCTGTTGGTGTGATTGGCTGGTTTTCGGGGTGCCATGTATCCGCACAAGCGATCGAAAGTATTCGGTCCAAGTTGGATGGGCCCTGGGTATTTCTTTTGAATGGCTTCTTCCACGACCGGGTTTAGAGCCTCCGAATCCGGCATTGACGGTCAGATCTTCAGCATTATCACCGTTAATGCGGCGCTTTGTTCTTGCGCGACGCCGACCGCCATTGCTGTCCTTGGTACCGAACTATCGTGGTGTTTGGCCAAGTTGTTGCTTCGATCTAGCCACTGTCCTCTCCCGCACAAAAGCGGGTCATGAGTGTTGTGAGGGCTGCCATGGATTTCGGCTTTTCCTGTCCTAGGTGCCGGGCAAGCCATTCGTCGCGGATGTTATGTTTGAAGGCTGCAAGGGCCTCTGCATCCGGACAGTCAACGATTTGATTTTTCTTTGTTAGGAACCGTGTCCAGAATTGTCTGGCCGATTCTTCTGGCTGCTGAATTATGTGGCTAAGGTCATCGGCTTCTGGTGGTCGCACATATGTGCCCTGGAAGTTATCAAGGAATGCGGCTTCCAGGTCCTCCCAACAACCAATTGATTCTCGCGGCAAGCTGTTGAGCCAATGCCGAGCTGGTCCTTTAAGCTTGAGTGGGAGGTATTTGATGGCATGTAGATCATCACCGCGGGCCATGTGGATATGGAGGAGATAGTCCTCGATCCGCACCGCAGGATCTGTGGTACCATCGTATGATTCGATGTTTACGGGTTTGAAACCCTCGTGGATTTGATGATCCATCACTTCATCCGTGAAGCATAGTGGGTGTCGCGCCTACTGTGTTGGGCTATATCACGGCGTAGCTCATATGAGCTTTGTCTCACCGTGTTCGCCCGGCCGAGTTTGTCAGATCCGGCGTGACGGTTATCATCACGTGTCGTGGGCGCCCACGCGATCCGTAGATCGATCTTGTATGTTTTGCCTTATCCTCCAATATATCTCGCAAGTCTGGAGCGTTTTCCCGTGCCTTGGTACTTTTTGAGCGGCGTCGGGGTGTGGCTTGAGCGAAGGGCCGAGAGGCTTCTGTCATGCCACGCAGGGTGGCCGGTCTGCCATGTCGTATACCGTGACTTCGGTGCTTCCTCCTCTCGATCGAGGCAACGGCCTGCGTTTGGGGTAGCTTTTGGAGGCGTTCGAAGTTCATACTCTTCACCGCAAGGACTTCAGTCCATCTGTCGTAGCAGGTCTTGGTCAGCTATAAGTTGTTGCTGCTTTTTCTTGAGGCTGCTTGTTGTGGCTATAAGCCCTGCGTTTGAAAGCGCTCTGCTCGGTGGGATCATCGAGCACGACAAATTCGCCATCGCCGAGGCTTGCCTCATCTTCGGAGGGAGGTGCATAATTACCGTCCTCGACCTCTCTTTTTCTGCCTTGACCGTGCGGACTTGCTTCTCCCTCCTCCCGCTGAGTCCTGCCGAGGGGGTTGTCTTCGCAACCGTCCGGTGTTATTATCTCTGTGCGGAATCACCGCTTTTTGCCGCGGGATTTAGAGCGGCGCCGCTGACGCCGGCGCTTCGGTTGCTTCTTGGAGGGGTCATCCTCCATTGTTCCATCGCCGTTCCCATCTTTTGGGATGTCCACCATGTATATGTCGTATGACGAGGTGGCCTTCCAGTGCCCTGTAGGCGCTGGGTCTTGGTCGTCTCCGGCATCGTCGTCCATACCGTCGATGTCTTCGGAGTCGAAGTCGAGCATGTCGGTTAAATCATCGACAGTGGATACAAAGTGGGTGGTGGGTGGGCGTTGAATTTCTTCGTCGTCCGTATCCCAACCTTCCTGTACGTAGTCCGGCCAGGGCTCTCTGGATAAAGAGAGAGACTTTAGTGAATTCAGGATGTCGCCAAAGGGCGAGTGCCGAAGATGTCCGCGATGAACTCCATGATCGGGCGCCCAATCGGATTCGATTGGCGGGGGCGCGGAGGGTTTGGAGTCCGGAGAGGAGTCCGGCACCACGAGTCAAGGTCTTCGCAGCGACGGGGATGGAGTTCGGCTCAATCGCCGTAGAGATCGTAGCCCCCGAGGTGGCGTCCAACCACTCGTCCTCGATCATGGAATCCGGCTCCGGATTAAGGGTCAGAGCGGATGCTGGTGCGGCCTCCAGGGCACTGTTCGGCTGCATAGCTAGATCATACCCATCGAGATAGTGCGGCACGCTCGGCTGTGGCTCGAATCCGTCGAAGATCAAGTCTCCACGGACATCGGCCGTATAGTTCAAACTTCCAAATCTGACACGATGGCCGGGCGTAGCTTCGATCTGCTCCGGATGGCCAAGCGAATTGGCCCGCAGTGCAAAGCCGCCGAATACGAAGATCTGTTCGGGGAGAAAAGTCTCACCCTGGACCGCGTCGTAGTTGATGATCGAAGGAGCCATCGGGCCTATTGGTGACGACACAGAGGCACTCTCAATGAAAGCACCAATGTCGGTGTCAAAACCGGCGGATCTCGGGTAGGGGGTCCCGAACTGTGCGTCTAGGCGGATGGTAACAGGAGACAAGGGACACGATGTTTTTACCCAGGTTCGGGCCCTCTCAATGGAGGTAATACCCTACTCCCGCTTGATTAATATTGATGATATGGGTAGTACAAGAGTAGATCTACCACGAGATCGTGAGAGGCTAAACCCTAGAAGCTAGCCTATGGTATGATTGTTGTTCGTCCCACGGACTAAAACCCTCCGGTTTATATAGACACCGGATAGGTTAGGGTTACATAGAGTCGGTTACAATGGTAGGAGATCTACATATCCAGATCGCCAAGCTTGCCTTCCACGCCAAGGAAAGTCCCATCCGGACACGGGACAAAGTCTTCAATCTTGTATCTTCATAGTCTTGGAGTCCGGCCGTGATGATAGTTCGGCTATCCGGACACCCCCTAGTCCAGGACTCCCTCAATCCTTATCTATGTAATCGAGTCCGTGAGCTATATATAATAAAGATTAGTTTTGAGTCGAGGGCTTTGCTATCTTGCTATGATCTTGAGGGAATAAAAGAAAATAAAAGAGGAGAAAGAATAAAAAGAAATAAAGATATCATATTGATCTTAGTAAGGACTTCACATATAAAGAGTATCATGAATAAAAGTTGCTGAGAGTTGACAAACATAGTTTTGGTCATCTTTGCAATTAATAGGAAGTAATAAAGAAAGAGAGGTTTTCACATATAAATATACTATCTTGGACATCTTTTATGATTGTGAGCACTCATTAAAATATGACATGCTAAAAAGTTGATGTTGGACAAGGAAGATAACGTAATGTGTTATGTTTTCTTATATCCGAAATAAAGTATATTGGCATGGATCATCCAACATGTTGAGCTTGCCTTTCCCCCTCATGCTAGCCAAATTCTTTGCACCAAGTAGAGATGCTACTTGTGCTTCCAAACATCCTTAAACCCAGTTTTGCCATGAGAGTCCACCATACCTACCTATGGATTGAGTAAGATCCTTCAAGTAAGTTGTCATTGTTGCAAGCAATAAAAATTTCTCTCTAAATATGTATGATCTATTAGTGTGGAGAAAATAAGCTTTATACGATCTTGTGATATGGAAGAAATAAAAGCGATGGACTGCATAATAAAGGTCCCTATCACAAGTGGCAATATAAAGTGACGTTCTTTTGCATTAAGATTTTGTGCATCCAACCATAAAATCACATGACAACCTCTGCTTCCCTCTGCGAAGGGCCTATCTTTTATTTTTGTCTTATACCTTATACAAAAGTCATGGTGATTTTCACCTTTCCTTTTTACACTTTATCCTTTGGCAAGCACTATGTGTTGGAAAGATCCTCATATATATATATATATATATATATATATATATATCCAATTGGGTGTGGGTTTTCATAAAGCATTATTGTTGACGTTACCCTTGAGGTAAAAGGTTGGGAGGCAAAACTATAAGCCCCTATCTTTCTCTGTGTCCGATTAAAACTTCATACCCATAAGTATTGCGTGAGTGTTAGCAATTGTGAAAGACTAAAAAATAGTTGAGTATGTGGACTTGCTGAAAAGCTCTTATATTGACTCTTTCCGATGTTATGATAAATTGCAATTGCTTCAATGACTGAGATTATAGTTTGTTAGTTTTCAATGAAGTTTCTGGTTCATACTTTGCATTGTGAATAGATTGTTACTTTAGCATAAGAAATCATATGACAATATATATGTTGCTATTCTAAGAATGATCATGATGCCCTCATGTCCGTATTTCATTTTACCAACACCTCTATCTCTAAACATGTGGACATATTTCTCGATATCGGCTTCCGCTTGAGGACAAGCGAGGTCTAAGCTTGGGGGAGTTGATACGTCCATTTTGCATCATGCTTTTATATCGATATTTATTGCATTATGGGTTGTTACTACACATTATGTCACAATACTTATGCCTTTTCTCTCTTATTTTACAAGGTTTACATGAAGAGGGAGAATGGCGGCAGCTGGAATTCTAGGATGGAAAAGGAGCAAATATTATAGACCTATTCTGCACAACTCCAAAAGTCCTGAAACTCCACGAAAGTGAGTTTTGGAATATATTAAAAATATTGGGCGAAGAAAGCACTAGAGGGGGCCACCCACCGTCCACGAGGGTGGAGGGCGCGCCCCCTGCCTCATGGGCCACCTGGCAGCCCCCGATGCCCATCTTCTGGTATAAGGTGTCTTTTGCCCTGGAAAAAATAAGAAGGAAGTTTTCGGGACGAAGCGCCGCCGTCTCGAGGCGGAACCTGGCGAAACCAATCTAGGGCTCCAGCGGAGCTGTTCTGTCGGGGAAACATCCCTCTGGGAGGGGGGAATCGTCACCATCGTCATCACCGTCAATCTTCTCATTGGGAGGGGTCAATCTCCATCAACATCTTCACCAGCACCATCCCCCTCGCAAACCCTAGTTCATCTCTTGTATCCGATCTTTGTCTCAAATCCTCGTATTGGTACATGTGGGTTGCTAGTAGTGTTGATTACTCCATGTAGTTGATGCTAGTTGGTTTATTCGGTGGAAGATTATATTTTAAAATCCTTAATTATAATTAATACTCCTCTGATCTTGATAATAAATATGTTTTGTGAGTCGTTACGTTTGTTCCTGAGGACATGGGAGAAGTCTTGTTACAAGTAATCATGTGAATTTGGTATTCGTTTGATATTTTCATGAGATGTCTGTTGTCTCTCCTCTAGTGGTGTTATGTGAACGTCGACTACATGACACTTCACCATTATTTGCGCCTAGGGGAAGGCATTGGGAAGTAATAAGTAGATGTGGGTTGCTAGAGTGACAGAAGCTTAAACCCTAGTTTATGCGTTGCTTCGTAAGGGGCTGATTTGGATCCACATGTTTCATGCTATGGTTAGGTTTACCTTAATTCTTCTTTCATAGTTGCGGATGCTTGCGAGAGGGGTTAATCATAAGTGGGATACTTGTCCAAGGAAGGGCAGTACCCAAGCACCGGTCCACCCACATATCACAGTAACGAACACGAATCATATGAGCATGATGAAAACTAGCTTGACGATAATTCCCATGTGTCCTCGGGAGCTCTTTCCTTTATATAAGAGTTTGTCCAGGCTTGTCCTTTGCTACAAAAAGGATTGGGACACCTTGCTGCACCTTGTTTAGTTTTGTTACTTGTTACCCGTTACGAATTACCTTATATAAAACTATCTGTTACCGATAATTTCAGTGCTTGCAGAGAATACCTTACTGAAAACCGCTTGTCATTTCCTTCCGCTCGTCGTTGGGTTCGACACTCTTACTTATTGAAAGGACTATGATAGATCTATACGTGTGGGTCATCAAACTCCTCAAACTACGGTCATCACCGGGAAGTGTCCCGACTATTGTCACTCCGGGGTTGCCGGATCATAACACGTAGTAGGTGACTATAACTTGCAAGATCGGATCTAGAACATAGATATAATGGTGATGACATTAACGGTTCAGATCTAAAATCATGGCACCCGGGCCCAAAGTGACAAGCATTAAGCATGGCAAAGTCATAGCAACATCAATCTCAGAACATAGTGGATACTAGGGATCAAGCCCTAACAAAACTAACTGGATTTCATGATGAATCTCATCCAACTCCTCACCGAGCAGTGAGCCTATGAAGGAATTACTCACTCTCGGTGGGGAGCATCATGGAATTGGCGATGGAGAAGGGTTGGTGATGACGAAGATCGAAGATCCCCCTCTCCGGAGCCCCAAACGGACTCCAAATCTGGCCTCCCGGTGAAGAACAGGAGATGGTGGCGGCTCCATCTCGTGGAACATGATAATTCTTTCTCCCTAGTTTTTTCTGGAAAAATAGGATTTTATAGTGTCGGTTTCATGGTCTGCGGGGCCAACAGGTGGGGACAACCCACCTGGGTGCGCCTAGAGGGGGGCACCCTGGTGGGTTGTGCCCACCCAGGTGCCCCCCTCCGGTGGTTCTTGGCTCCAGAAATTCTCATTTATTATATAAATAATCCTCGCAAATTTTTGTTCCATTCGGAGTACTTTTATTTCTGCACAAAAACAACACCATGGTAGTTCTACTGAAAACAGCGTCAGTCTGGGTTAGTTTCATTCAAATCATGCAAATTAGAGTCCAAAACAAGAGGAAAAGCGTTAGCAAAAGTAGATACGACGAAGACGTATCAACTCCCCCAAGTTTAAACCTTTGCTTGTCCTCAAGCAATTCAGTTGAAAAACTGGAAGTGAAAAAGAAAAACTTTTACGAACTCTTTTGCTCTTGTTTGCATAAATAAGCTTAAACCGCACCCAGGTTTTCAGCCAAGATTATAACTAACCATGTCGACTATAACTCTTAAAAATTATATTAACTCATATCAATGACATAATCAGCTAGCGAGCAATAATAAGATATCTCAAACAACAACATGTTGTCAAAACAACCATGATATAGTATGACAATAGTGGTATCTCCTTAGCCCTTTCTGAGACCGCAAAACATAAATGTTGAGCACATCCAAAGTTCAAGCAGCGACTAAACATTGTAATTCATGGTAGAAAGATCCAGTCATGATGCACCCAACATTAGCTACACACAATGCATAAGCATGACAGCAGTGCTCTCAGGTTCTGGCGCTTATTTTAGAAGGTGATGATACAACATAAAAGTAAATAGATAGTCCCTTCGCAGAGGGAAGCAGTGATTTCCACCGGTGCCAGAGCTCAAGTTTTTAAAAACATAGGTAAATGATATTTTGAGAAATGCACCCTTCTTGTTTACTTCGCGACCATCAGTTATCAATACCTTCCATGCTAAACACATTAGTGGCGGTTCCCAAGCGATAAAGTAAAGGTTATGACTCCATAGGAGTTTTTGTTTGATTATTTGTAAGATCTTTTCTGTTTGTAGTTTGGGACTGGGAATCCCTATTACCGCCCCTTTCTCGTGCAGTGGCGAGTAAATAAACACTCAACCTGAGAATAACCCGCTTAGCATGGAAGATACCGACTACCTCATGTCGTTCCATGAACAATCCGGGCACACAAAAAGGATATTTATTTGAAGTTTTGAGAGATGGCACATGCAAATTTACTTAGGACGGCAGGGTAATAACGCATATAGGTAGGTATGGTGGACTCATCTGGAATAACTTGGGTTCAAGGTTTTTGATGCACAAGCAGAATTCCCGCTTAGTACAGGCGAAGGCTAGCAAATAGGTTGAGAAGCGGCCAGCTAGAGAGCAACAACGGTCATGAACATGCATTATGCATAAGTAACATTGGACACTAGCATGAGTAGGATATGAAAACCATGAACATAAATATCATAGAGGCTATGTTGGTTTTGATTCAACTACATGCATGAACATGTGCCAAGTCAAGCCACTCGAACATTCAGAGGAGGATACCATATCATCATACTACATCACAGTCATTTTAATGCAATGTTGACATCCAAGATAAATCATTATCCACTCCTAGCCACTTATGCATGGCATGAGAAGAAACTATAATCTCTAATTGTCATTGCAAACATGTTTGATCATAATAAGCTGAATCATGGATACTAGGTTAAACATATTTACAAAAACAAAACAATTCGAGTTCATACCCATTTCCCTCCGCCACGGCCAATTCATCAAATATCGTCATTATTGCCTTTCACTTGCACGACCGAACGATATGAAAATAATAATAATGCAAGAGTCTCGTGGACTAAGCTGGAATCTGCAAACATTTTATTCAACAGGAGAAGACAAGATAATATGGGATCTACGCTAGATCAACAATAATGCAATTGAGAGCCACTCAACATTTTCATCGTGGTCTTCTCCTCGGTATGACTCAAATAAAAAGAAAAGAAATTCAGAGAAACATACTGAAATATTTTTTGGAGTTTTTGGTTTTCTTGAACAAGCAAATAAAAGGAAAGAGCAAAAACGAGAGAAACTATTTACATAGGAAAGCTCCCAACAAGCAAAAAGGAGAACAAGGAAATCTTTTTGGGTCTTCTTTTTAGATCTACAACTAACTACACTAGAAAGAAAAATGAAAAATAAGCGGGAAATATTTTTGTATTTTCTCAAAGTTTTTCAAACACACAAGAAGAAAGCGAGAAAATGAATTTAGCATGGATATTATAATGAAAAAGTGTGGATACCGACAACTGAAATGAAATGTGTAAACATGAATGTAATGTCGGTGGAAAATACGTACTCCCCCAAGCTTAGGCTTTTGTCCTAACTTGGTAATCAGTAGTCGAAGAAACCATGGGGTCCCATGTTGAAATGCTGAGGAGCGGGCACCTGTGGATCCTAATACTGAGGCTTGGCCTATGCTGTAGCTAGGTTGTTCCGATAGGCGACGATGTCCCCAGGCACAATCCTGTATCCACCCCTAGCAATAGGATCAAACAAAGCAGGTTCATGCAATGGAATAATACCACGAGTGCTCACACTGAAAACCAGGCTATAAGGAATAGGGATGTTAGGGTAATCGCCTGCAATAAACCGGTGGTGTTCCATGGCCGAGCGATCTAGGTAAACCTTGGGCAAAGGATAATCATGCTGACGTATCTGCATGTTAAAGCAATTAGCCAAGCGAGTAGCGTAAATACCACCATGTATTTTGCCCTTGGATTTATTAATATGGAGGCGGCATGCCACAATAGCTCCCAAGCTATAAGTGGTGTCGCCTTGGAGTGCACGGCGTAAAACAGCAAGGTCTGGGGCACTGAACGCACCCACCTTCTCTCTAGCAAGCAAGCACTTTGCAATGAAAATAGAAAAATAATGCACGGCAGGAAAATGCAAGCTAGTAGCAGTGACACTTGACACCCCTCTCTCATCCCCTATAGATAGAGTGCGATAAAAGCCTTCAAAGTCTGCAGGCCTAGGCTCTGCTAAACTCCCATCGGAAGGGATCAAGCATATGTCACAAAATTCAGTAAGCAGTATCTGATGGGATTCAACGTATAAGTTAAACTGCACTTCAGGGGGATTATTCCTAGGAAGGAAATTAAAACTTTGTACAAAGGAGTTTGTGAGGAGATGATACTATTCACATTCAGTTGCAATGAAGTCAGTGAGGCCGGCATTAGCAGCATAGTGCAAACTCTTGAAGGATTTCGGCCCCTTCCATGAACGGGTTATTCGGCCATGCGCACGGCCGTATCTCCACCATTCTCCGGGTGCGGAGATCACTATTAGATGACTCCCCGATAACTCCCTTAGAGTTCTTCTTGGAAGCAAACTTCCTAAAGATACTCATCTTTTTCCTATGAACAAAAATCTGAAATTTTAGTCCACAAAATGTTTTTCAACAAAACTTCACAAAATTGATAGCAACTACTCATAGGGATGCATAGAGGCCATAGCAACCATTCAAACTACTTAAAACTCTCAGAATTCAACATGCAAGCTCATCTACAGCAGCACCAAGAGTAGCTAATTATTCAAAATGTAAACCACTAAAGCAAAAAACTAATTGGACAAACGGAGGAGTCATATACCGAGCAACAATCCCCCGAAATAGTTTCAGAAATGGAGCTTCGAGCAAAGAGATCGAAGTCCGCAGGTTTGAGAGCAAGAACACGAGAGAGAGAGAGAGAGAGAGAGAGAGAGAGAGAGCAAAGGTGATTTTTTCTGGAGGTAGGTGGTGATGTGGGATGAAGAGATAAGTGAGGGGGCCCACGTGGGGACCACAACCCACCAGGGCGTGCCTGGGGTCCTAGCGCGCCCAGGTGGGTTGTGCCCACCTGGTGCACCTCCCTCTGATGTTATTTGCACCAAAAATTCTTAAATATTCAGAAAAAAATCGTGTTAAATTTTCAGAGCATTCTGAGAACTTTTATTTTTGGGTCATTTTTTAATTGCACAGGAAATCCATAAAACAGACAAAACATGGCATTTTATTTTATGTAACTAATAAAAACATAAAACAAAAGGTAGGGACAGAAGGTAGTGCTTACAAAATTCATTAACTTCATACCTCTCAAAGATGATCCATTAATAAGGTTGATCAAGTCTTATTAACAACCACTTTCGATTAGCATGAAACCAAAGAACTTTCATAAATCACTAAGTTACCTCAACTGGGATATGAATATCCCCAACAATAAGCATTTCATATTTCTTTTTAACAGTAGGTAGAGGTAGTTGAAAACTTCCAATAGTGATTGTCGGAGATTTTTCAATAACATTAATACCATTCACTTGGAATTGTTTCTTCGGAAAGTGCACCGTATGCTCATTACCATTGATATGAAAAGTGGCCTTGCTTTTATTGCAATCAATAACAACCCCTGCAGTATTAAAGAAGGGTATACCAAGGATATTCGACATGTTGTCGTCCTCGGGCATCTCAAGTATAACAAAGTCAATAAAAATAGTAACATTAGCAACAACAACGGGCACATCCTCACAAATACCGATAAGTATGGCCACCGATTTGTCAGCCATTGATACGTCTCCAACGTATCTATAATTTTTTATTGTTCCATGTTGTTTTATTATCAATCTTGGATGTTTTATAATCATTTTATAGTCATTTTATATCATTTTTTGTACTAACCTATTGAAATAGTGCCAAGTGTCGGTTGCTATTTTTCCATGTTTTTTAAATCGCAGGAGATCAATATCAGACGGAGTCCAAATGCAACGAAACTTCACGATGATTTTTTATGGACCAAAAGAAAGAAGTTGGGCCCTGGTTGCACTTGGGGGGAATCCCGAGGAGGGGACAACCCACCAGGGTGCACCAAGAGGCCCAGGCGCGCCCTGGTGGGTTGTGCCCACCTCTGGTGCCCCTCGGACCGCCCCTTTGCTCTAAAAATACCCCAAAAATACCAGAACCCTAGAAGCATCGATGAAATATTCATTCAGCCACCTCAGAGTCCAGAACCACCAGATCCAATCTAGACACCATCTCGAATGGGGTTCACCACCTCCATTGGTGCCTCTCCGATGATGCGTGAGTAGTTCTTTGTAGACCTTCGGGTCCGTAGTTAGTAGCTAGATGGCTTTCTCTCTCTCGCTAAATTCTCAATACAATGGTCTCTTGGAGATCCATATGATGTAACTCTTTTTGCGGTGTGTTTGTTGGGATCTGATGAACTTTGAGTTTATGATCAGTCATATCTTTTTATATCCATGAAAGTTATTTGAGTTTCTTTGATCTCTTATATGCATGATCTCTTATAGCCTCATATTTCTTATCCGATATTTGGGTTTTGTTTGGCCAGCTTGATCTATTTATCTTGCAACGGGAAGAGGTGCCCGGTAGTGGGTTCGATCTTACGGTGCTCAATCCCAATGACAGAAAGGGAAACAACACGTATGTACCGTTGCTACTAAGGATAAAAGATGAGATCTATATCTACGCAATAGATAAACGGATCTTGTCTACATCATGTCATCATTCTTATTGCATTACTCCGTTTCTCCATGAACTTAATACACTAGATGCATGCTGGATAGCGGTCGATGTGTGGAGTAATAGTAGTAGATGCAGGTAGGAGTCGGTCTACTAATCTTGGACGTGATGCCTATGTAATGATCATTGCCTGGATATCATCATAATTATTTGAGGTTCTATCAATTGCCCAACAGTAATTTGTCTACCCACCGTTTGCTATTTTTCTTGAGAGAAGCCACTAGTGAAACCTATGGCCCCCGGGTCTCTTCTTTAATATATTTGCCTTCACGATCTATTTTTATTTGCTTTTATTTTTAGATATATTAAACCAAAAGTAAAAAATACCTTGCTGCAATTTATTATTATTTATTTTATCTCACGTTCCCGCGAGATTTATTTATCCAATCTATCATATTTTTATCACGTCTACTTGCCAATTTCTGGCGCCGTTACCCGAAAGGGATTGACAACCCCTTTAATACGTCGGGTTACGAGTATTTGTTATTTGTGTGCAAGTGCCATTCACGTAGTGTTGCGTGGTTCTCCTACTTGTTCGATAACCTTGATGTCATCACCGAGGGAAATACCTACCGTTGTTGTGATGCATCATCCCTTCCTCTTTGGGGAAATACCGACATAGTTCAAGCAAGCATCAAAAGGAATTTATGTCGCCATTGCCGGGGAGACATCATCAACATCTACCAGGTTCCTAATCTCAAATCTCATCTCTTCGCAATTTACATTATTCGCCGTTTGTCTCTCATTTTCCTCTCCCCCACTTCACAAAAATTTGTCATTTTATTCGCCATCTTTCTCGTTCGTGTTTCTCGTTGGATTTTTGTTTGCTAGATTCGTCACCATGAGTGACTTTGGTATGGCAGAAACAGATGATGGCCTAACTCCTAAAATTGGACGATCTGGCAATCTGGATGCTAGAACTTTTGTTTTGGGGCAAGGGAATGTTATAGGAAAAGAACGTATCCAAGAATTTTTCAATTGTGTTGGAAATTTAAGTCTTGAGGATGTTCCTATACTTAAGAGGACTAAATCTTATGCGGAAGCTATTTCAGCACTAGTTCTGAAACTTGAAAATAAATTTATCCTCACTCACCCTACCTTGCAAAGATTGTTTTTTGAGTTGCCCGTTATAAATAATCCCAAAGCTAAAAGGTTGGCCACCCTTGTTCTTATGAATAAATTTGATTACATAGTACGGGAAGCAAGGGAAATCTTTGATTTCTATGGTATGAATTGTGAAAAACCGGTGATAGATGAAATTCTTCATAATAGTGATTATGCGTTAAGACATTGGTTGGGGATAATCAAATTTTTTATGACAATCGTAAAAAGGAGGTCCCTATTCTAGATATAATTCAACAAGTTTTTAATAATGTTAATCAACATTATTCTTGAATTGTTGCTGAAAATCAAAGGGGTTATGATGATAAGCAACTTGATAGTGCTAAGGTTTCCATGGATAATATATTTTATGTTGTTTTTACAAAACCTCATGACAAAAATACCTCTAAGGAAATTAAGGAGAAGGATAACAACACTTAGATCCTTGCATTATGCCTAGCTAGGGGCATAAAACGATAGCGCTTGTTGGGAGGCAACCCAATGAATAGAATTTATTTTTTGTCTTTTTCTTTCTGTTCTTGAGTGTTTACACAATTATGCTACTATTGTGATTGTGTTTTTTGTGTTTTAATTAGTGTTTGTGCCAAGTAAAGCCTTTGGGATAGCTTTGGTGACAGTTGTTTTGATCATGTTGAAAATCAGAAACTTTTGCATCTAGAAAAATAATTGTATAGAATTACAAAAGCGACGAAAAATTCTGATTTTTTTACACAAGATTGATATACAAATTTCCTCTGTTGTCCTAATCTCTCAGAATTTTTTGAGTTACAGAAGTATGACAACAATTCGCATCTTTACAGAGTGCTCCGTTTTTGACATATTCTGTTTTCGTTGTGTTATGTGCTTATTTTGATGATTCCATGGTTTCCTTTGAAGAGTTTTTGCTATGGAAAAGATAGAATACAATAGACATAATGCAATAACAAAATTTGAATGGGTTTTCTATAGTACTTAAAGTAAAGATTGGTTTTCTTATACTAACGGATCTCACGATGGTTTTGTTGAGTTTTGTGTTATTGAAGTTTTCAAGTTTTGGGTGAGATTACGATGGATGAAGGAATAAGGAGTAAGAAGAGCTTAAGCTCTGGGATGCCCATGGCACCCCAAGCCATTATCCAAAGAGAAGCAAGCAACTAAGCTTGGGGATGCCCGAGCGGCATCCCCTCTTTCTTCTAATGACCATCGGTATTTTACTTGAAGCTATATTTTTATTCGTCACATACTATGAGTTTTGCTTGGAGCATCTTGTATGATATGAGTCTTTGCTTATTTTGCTTTTTGTTTTAAGTCATGAATCCTTGCTGGACACACTTATTTGAGAGAGCCAAAATTATTCCATGACTTGTTAGAATTGCTCTCTATGCTTCACTTAAATCTTTATGAGCTATGGAATTTCTCTAGTGCTTTTTTAGCACGGTGTGCTTTAGTATTTTTGAAGAAATGCTCTCTTGCTTCACTTAGATTTATTTGAGAGTTAGTAGTTTTTTTAAGAAATTCTCTCTTGCTTCACTTAAATTAATTTGAGAGAAAGAAATTTTATGCTCATGATCTTCACTTATATTTGTTTGAACTTATCAAAAGCAACATATGAAAACTAGCACCAAAGTGATAAATATCCAAGAAGGATATAATAAAAACTTTCATGAAGATCATTGGAAAGAATAAACTTGATTCTTTGTAATAGTTTTGAGATATGATGATGTGATATCACTAGTACAGCGAGGTGCTAAACAAACGGTTTTTAACCCCTTTCCGCGACGGCATTTGGAACCGTCGCCAAGTGAGTGTGGGCGATAGGGGGGTCCTTCCCCAGAAACCGTCGGGGATAGGCCCTCCTGGAACACACGCTCGGCAAAATGAGGTCGTGTGCGACCGACGAGAACTCAAATATGGAAATACGTAAAGTAGTGTTAAAAATACAATTATGCAGGTGAAATCATTTCCGGTCGTAAGTACATCCCACACAGTTAGTCAGCGCTAAACGTTTCCGTTCGTATATACACCCCACATAGTCACTCCAAGGAAAACGTTTGTGCAAGGTGGCGTAACGCAAACAGTTTTCAACAGAATGTCGTGTGTGATTTCTCATTGATCCAACACGGTTTATTCCTAGAAAGTGTGTGCGTTGCCTGAGGTCATTGCCCATGGTGTTTTCTCAATAACCTTTTGCAATAGGAAAACCCAATTTGCAAGCTAATTGGCCAATTAGCGGGCTAATTGCCCTATTATTAATAATCCATTTACTAATCTAATTGACATTCATATTAAGCACATAATATATTCCATTTCCATATTAAGGAAGCAGGATTTCATAATTGAAATACATCAAGTACAACATGATATAGCTTCAAAGACTCAGCTAGCCCATTCCACAATCGCACCAAAGACAAGTTTCACATGCAACATCTAGGACCTTTCAAATTAGCATCATAGACGGTACATAGAGAGATGCATCTCATCCGAAAACTCTTTGAAGCGGAAGGCGAATATTGAGCATTCATTCATGTTGAAGGTCTTTGCAACTTTAGGCCGATTGCACGTGGATGATTGATCATTCCATCCTTCGACCTCTTCAGAACACTTCAATATTGAACCGTGGGTGTTGTATGAAAACTTTCCTCGCCTCCCGACCCACGAGAGGTGGTTTGAGAGGTAATCATCGATGAAGCCTGAAAACAAGGATGTGCATAAATATCTTCTCTATATTGGAAATGGGGCAAAGGAATAAAAAAGGCAAGGTATAATAGTTAGTACCATCTTGTAAACCTCGGTGCTTCCCATTGTTTCCATGCAACACATATAAGGTAGTTAGTCATCAGGTTAAGTAAGGGCTCGCATGCTATTAGTAAAATATGTTGATGATAAATAAGCACATTGCAGATTCATCAGATTAATTGAAGCCACATGGAAAACTCATTTATCCAAACCAAGCATGATTAAGAACTAGGAAATATAGCACTTGTATATGTTTCTCATGTATTAAGTGTAGCCAAATTTGATTTATTCCTCACATGGAATAAAATAACAGAATGCAACCACAATAATTGAACATCGCATTGCAGAATTGAACTAAGCAGTTAACTAAACACCACAACAAATGAACCATACGTTAGCTGAGCACCATATTGCACAATATAACATACTCCTAATAGAAGATCACACATTTAACCAAACCAATCATGCTTAACAACTTGGAAATATAGCAATTATATTTGTTTCTCATGTATTTAGTACAACCAAATTTGATTTATTCCTCACATGGTATACAATAACAGAATGCATCCACAACAATTGAACATCGCATTGCAGAATTGAACCAAGCAGTTAACTAAACACCACAACAAATGAACTAAACATTAAATGAGCACCACATTGCACAATATAACATACTCGTAATAGAAGATCAAGCAGTTAACCAAACCAAGCATGCTTAACAACTTGGGAATATTGCACCCTGAAGAATTGAACATCACATTTGCAGAATTGAACCAAGCAGTTAACTGAACACCACATTGCACGACATATAGAACATATACACTATAGCAGAAGATTGCATGGTAAAAGTAGATAGCACAATTCGCTAGAATTTGTTAAGGAAAGGCAGTAGCTAGCAAACTGAACATGGGTCCTTATAGTGAGCTAATAAGACAAGCTATTTCTCATTGTCAGAGATATCAATGACGATTGGCTCCTTGGACATGGAAGAGGGAGAGGCCTCCGCATCATGGGTGCCCTCGTTGTAGTGGTGAGTTGCCTGAGCCGCTCCGAGCACCAACCTGCTGGCTCTCGAGATGAGGTAAGCACGTGCACACTGAGAAAACACCTCGTAGTCTTCGTCGAAGGCACCGACGGTGGCCTCGAGAAAACACCACGAACTGTCGTTTAAAGCAGCCAACCGCGTCGTGGCATCGGCGCGCGAGGCGTCAGCAGTGGCCTCGACGGCGAGGTGCTCCTCCAAGATCTGGGGGTCGACACGAATGGCATCCACTGCGACCTCATCCGCGCGTGCGGCCGCGATTTGCTTCTCCGCTGCCAAATGCTCCTTGAGATACTGGCTATACTGCATGCACCATGGCTTAGGCCGGTGCTTATTTGGTGGAGGGGTCGGTGATTTGGGTGGAAGGTGCCGCGCTCGCGCCGGCGTCCGGGGCATGTGAGATGTGGAAGGAGGAGGAGGATGGGGGTCGGGTGTGGATTACCTGTCTGGATAGGCGAGGCCGAGCAGCACGAAGGAGGGTCGCCGACGAGGAGGCGGCGCTGCAAGCAAGGACTGAAGGTTTCAACTTGGAAAGGAGGGGGGGAACAGGGGAAATGTGGCTTTTGGTAAGGGGGAGGGGCAGGGAGGTAGATATTTCTGCGGAAGCCGAAAATTTGGAATCACTTCAGCGAAAAACTGGTGCGCAAAGTGTCCTCACACATGGTCCCTTATTCAGAGTGGGCTGTGGACTGTAGCCGTCGCACCTTCTCGCGTAAGAGGTATGCATACTATACTCCGACGATGCTCCAAGATATTTTGTGCTGCATCTCACACGGTTGGTTATAATAAACTGTGTGGGATCTACTTGATTTTTCGTCTTGATTTGAATTACATAATGCGGTCACAGCGGCCATGGACGATGTTTGAATTGCTAGACCTTTTATCTGCAGTGAACATGCAACTATATGTGTGTCATAAAAGAATTGGAATTATTCAGGGTTTGTTTGGACATTTTTATGCATTAACTGAGTTTTCAATGCATTTATGTGCATAATTCAAATTTGAACTACATGCACATGCTCCAGTGCATATAAATTGGTTGAAAAATCAAATCTTTGTCCTTGGGTGCATGCTTAGGTCCCATGCAAGAAATGGGAATGAATGTCAAACACCCTGCCACCGTCACCCGGCCGCAAACATTGAGATACCTTGTTTTTAATTTCTAGTAAATCCAAAAGTCATCTGAAATTCATGAAACTTGGCATGCTATCATGGAGCGGCATCAACATGCCGTGGTAATTTGTCCCATTTGGGGTAGGTTTGGGTATATGCTTCTCACAAACCAGAGCTTCTCACAACAAGCATGATGGTTTCGGCAGGGAACGCCCCACCTTTGGGGACGAAAAGATATCCATTGTATCTTATTGCTTTCAAAAAATTTCTCGTGTCAACATAGAACAACAGGAGTGTTGTGTTATTTTTTGTGATTTTACGGGGTTCGTTTGGACATTTTTATGCATTAACTCAATTTTCAATGCATTTATGTGCATAATTCAAATTTGAACGACATGCACATGCTCCAGTGCATATAAATTAGTTGAAAAATCAAATATGTGTCCTTGGGTGCATGCTTAGGTCCCATGCAAGAAATGGGAATGAATTTCAAACACCAGGGCACCGTTGATTGCTGACAAAACATTGAGATACCTGGTTTCTAAATTCTAGTAAATCCAAAACTCGTCTGAAATTCATGAAACTTGGGAAGGTTTCATGGAGCGGCATCAACATGTCGTGGTAAAAAAATTGTCCGATTTGGGGCAGGTTTGGTTATAAGCTTCTCACAAACCAGAGCTTATCACAACAAGCATGATGGTTTCGATAGGGAACGTCCCACCTTTGGGGACGAAACGATATCCATTGCCTCTTACTGCTTTCTAATTTTTTTCTCGTGTCAACATAGAACAACGGGAGTGTTGTGTCAATTTTTGTGATTTTTTGGGGTTCGTTTGGACATTTTTATGCATTAACTGAGTTTTCAATGCATTTATGTGCATAATTCAAATTTGAACTACATGCACATGCTCCAGTGCATATAAATTGGTTGAAAAATCAAATCTGTGTCCTTGGGTGCATGCTTATGTCCCATGCAAGAAATGGGAATGAATTTCAAACACCAGGGCACCGTTGATTGCTGGCAAAATGTTGAGATACCTAGTTCATAAATTCTAGTAAATCCAAAACTCGTCTGAAATTCATGAGACTTGGCATGGTATCATGGAGCGGCATCAACATGTTGTGGTAAAAAATTTGTCCCGTTTGGGGCAGGTTTGGGTATAAGCTTCTCACAAACCAGAGCTAATCACAACAAGCATGATGGTTTCGGCAGGGAACGCCCCACCTTTGGGGACGAAACGATATCCATTGTCTCTTATTGCTTTCAAAAAAATTCTCATGTCAACATAGAACAACAGGAGTGTTGTGTTATTTTTTGTGATTTTTCGGGGTTCGTTTGGACATTTTTATGCATTAACTGAGTTTTCAATGCATTTATGTGCATAATTCAAATTTGAACGACATGCACATGCTCCAGTGCATATAAATTAGTTGAAAAATCAAATATGTGTCCTTGGGTGCATGCTTAGGTCCCATGCAAGAAATGGGAATGAATTTCAAACACCAGGGCACCGTTGATTGCTGGCAAAACATTGAGATACCTGGTTTCTAAATTCTAGTAAATCCAAAACTCGTCTGAGATTCATGAAACTTGGCAAGGTTTCATGGAGTGGCATCAACATGTCGTGGTAAAAAAATTGTCCCATTTGGGGCAGGTTTGGGTATAAGCTTCTCACAAACCAGAGCTTATCACAACAAGCATGATGGTTTCGATAGGGAACATCCCACCTTTGGGGACAAAACGATATCCATTTCCTCTTACTGCTTTCTAATTTTTTCTCGTGTCAACATAGAACAACAGGAGTGTTGTGTCAATTTTTGTGTTTTTTCGGGGTTCGTTTGGACATTTTTATGCATTAACTGAGTCTTCAATGCATTTATGTGCATAATTCAAATTTGAACTACATGCACATGCTCCATTGCATATAAATTGGTTGAAGAATCAAATCTGTGTCCTTGGGTGCATGCTTAGATCCCATGCAAGAAATGAGAATGAATTTCAAACACCAGGGCACCGTTGATTTCCGGCAAAATGTTGAGATACTTTGTTTTTAAATTCTAGTAAATCTAAAACTCATCTGAAATTCATGAAACTTGGCATGCTATCATGTAATGGCACCCGACATGCTGTGGTATTTTTCGTGTCCATTTTGAGAGAAGGCGCACTCAAATAATGACAACCAACAAAGGCACTTTGAAAAAATAGCTGCCACTTTAATATCTCAAATGTTTGTATAATTCATTTTTTGCAACTAAAATTCAGTAATTAAGCACATATTTCATTCATACTCGAGATTAAGAAGTCGTTCTCACCGGGAAGCGAGACAACCTTGGACCGCCACCCGCCTCGCTCCCACTGGTCTATATTAATGGCGCCACTGAGCGGCCGCACCATCCTCGCCACACACACAATTCCTCTCTCTCCGCCCGCATCCTCGACGCCGCTCTGAGTCCTCAAAGTCATCGGTGCACGAGGATGCCGCCGAAGCGCCCCATCGGAGGGAGTGGCGACGCCGGGGCTGTTGAAGCACCGGGGCACGGCGCGGATATGGAGACAGAGGTTTCCGTCGCCACCGGCGAGGTGGAGAACGAGGTTGCCAACAAGCGGAGGCGGGTCGAGAAAGAACCACAAGCGACTCCAGCAGGCGTAGACTTCATCAACAACCTCCCCGATGATATGTTGATAGTCATCATATCCCTCCTCCCAATCAAATATCGGGCGAGGACAGCCGCCCTTTCCCGACGGTGGCGCACCCTATGGCTCCTCACCCCTGTCGACCTCCTCGACGCCCACAAGCTCTGCCATGGCTATCGCCAAAGCTTGGATGCGTTCTCCTAGATCCTCGGTAGTCACCATGGCCCAATCAAAAGCCTTATCACGGGCAAGTTCCGTTCCAATGGCAAGGACCCAGCCAAGCTTGACGAGTGGTTCCGATCCCCCGCCATAGATCAGCTTGAGAAGCTTAGTTTTAATGATGGGCATATACTCTTGCTAGCAACGTCCGCGCTCCGCTTCGCACCCATGCTACACCTCGGCAAGTTCATGAACTGCCATCCCCCCCTTAATGAAGCGCCCGCTCTTTTTCTACTATGACTGAAGCACCTCGAGCTTGTTGCCGTCCACATCCCAAAGGATGACATGGAGCGCTTGCTCCGCGGCTGTACTGCACTCGAGTTCCTTCGTCTTCAAGCGATGAGTTGGTCGAGTACCTTGCACATCACCTCCAGGACTCTCCAGACTATTTATGTGTGTTGCTGGTGCTACAACGAGAGATCACAAAAGGTGGACCGCAATATGGTCATCTAGGACACACCTTCACTTGAGAGATTACTTATAGTTGATCAACAAGGTCCAACAAGAATCAATGTCATTTCTGCACTGAAATCTAAAGTGGTGGGCCACTCGTCTGTCAAATACTACAACTTTCAGGTACAATAGTCGCCTTATACCTCTCCTTCTTGATATCAACGTTATTTCTAGTTTTGAAGATGTATGTTCATCTCACATCCAATAAGCTTCACCTGCACTGGGCACAAAGTGAAGGTCTTGGCACTAGAATCTATCAACCCCAACCTGGACCAAGTTGTCGGCCAGTTCGAGATGCTTTCCTTGCCCGAAGAAGCTGTATATCGAGGTGATGTTCCTTTCCTGTTAAATGTTAACCATAAGGGCGTTCAATTTTTGCACCTCTTCCCATGTTTACAATGACAATGTACTACGATTTCTGAAGGAATTTTGGAGGATTTTAGGACATACACCCCCACCCCATATTGGTAGCTTCATTCATATGGTTATAATCGTCCATAAGCATTTCTCCTTTGGATTCATCTGTACTAGTTTCCTTAGTGAATTTTTCATCCAATCGAACCTATTGTGAAGAAGGCTACATGTTTCTAGATTGTAATCAAATGCCCATGTTAATCATGCCAGATCGAAGATGGCACGTTGGTGCATTTTACAAATCATGCAAACCAAATGGGCGTGTAGCAGTGTTCAAAACTGCATGTAGGCACTAACACGTTCTCTTCTTTTGCAGATAATAATAGGCCCGGAGGTGGATAATGTTTATAACGACAATCACATCGAATGCCTGGATCTACATCTCTCAAATATTACTTTGAACTACTACCGAGGGACCTTACCGAAGATTACACTCGCCAGGTTCTTTCTTGCCAGAGCAAAGGTGTTGAGGGTAGTGAGGTTGAACACGCATTTAATTAGGAAAGATCAATGGTATGATTATTAGAGCCGGCAGGTACTGCGGAATGGAAGTGCCTCCAAAAATGCCAAACTTCATATTGGAAGAGCATATGGCAAAGCAATTGGAAGTCATTGTGTCAAACCCATACATGACTTGTCAGCGGCTGATCCCTTTTCAGAAATGACGCGGTTTGCAATGTTTGAATTTGGGTGTTATAATCTTTGAATTTGAACCTTGCAATATTTATGGTATTTGTTATATTGAACCGTTTCTGTTCTCTTGTCTCAACGCAAACAGTTCATCTGAGTGAACTCCTACGTCTTGAGCTTGCATTGGTTTTCCTCGAAGAGGAGAGGGTGATGCAGCAAAGTGTAGCGTAAGTATTTCCCTCAGTTTTGAGAACCAAGGTATCAATCCAAGAGGGAGGCTCCTCAAAAGTCCCACGCACCTACACAAACAAACTGAGAAATCGCAACTAACGCAATAAAGGGGTTGTCAATCCCTTCACGGACACTTGCGAAAGTGAGATCTAATAAAGATAGTAAATAATATTTTTGGTATTTTTGGTATAGATGCAAAAAGTAAAGATGCAAATAAAAGTAGATTGAAAGCAAATATGATAAGAGATAGACCCGGGGCCATAGGTTTCACTAGAGGCTTCTCTCGAGATAGCATAAATATTACGGTGGGTGAACAAATTATCGTCGAGCAATTGATAGAAAAGCGCATAGTTATGAGATTATCTAGGCATGATCATGTATATAGGCATCACGTCCATAACAAGTAGACCGACTCCTGCCTCGCATCTACTACTATTACTCCACACATCGACCGCTATCCAAAGCATGCATCTAGAGTATTAAGTTCATAAGAACAGTAGTAACGATTAAGCAAGATGACATGATGTAGAGGGATAAACTCATGCAATATGATATAAAACCCATCTTGTTATCCTCGATGGCAACAATACAATACGTGCCTTGCAACCCCTTTTACATCCTTTGGTAAGGACACCGCAAGATTGAACCCAAAGCTAAGCACTTCTCCCATGGCAAGAAAGATCAATCTAGTAGGCCAAACTAAACCGATAATTCAAGAGACTTGCAAATATAACTCAATCATACATAAAAAGAATTCAGAGAGGATTCAAATATTATTCATAGATAAACTTAATCATAAACCCACAATTCATCGGATCTCGACAAACACACAGCAAAAAGAGATTACATCGAATAGATCTCCACAAGAGAGGGGGAGAACATTGTATTGAGATCCAAAAAGAGAGAAGAAGCCATCTAGCTAATAACTATGGACCTGTAGGTCAATGGTAAACTACTCACAACTCATCGAAGGATGTTGATGTAGAGGCCCGCCGTGCTTGATTCCCCCTCCGGCAGAGTGCCAGCGAAGGCTCCAAGATGGGATCTCGTGGATACAGAAGGTTACGGTGGTGGAAATTGTGTTTCGTGGTGCCCCTGGATGTTTTTGGGGTACGTAGGTATATATAGGAAGAAGAAGTACGTCGGTGGCCGCCCGAGGGGCCCATGAGACAGGGGGTGCGCCCTATAGGGGGGGGCCTTCCTATCTCGTGGAGGCTCCGGTTGCTTCTTGACTTGCACTCCAAGTTCTCTGGATCACGTTCGGCGAGAAAATCACGTTCCCAAGGTTTCATTCCGTTTGGACTCCGTTTGATATTCCTTTTCTTCGAAATACTGAAATAGGCAAAAAACAGCAATTCTAGGCTGGGCCTCCGGTTAATAGGTTAGTCCCAAAAGTAATATAAAAGTGGAAAATAAAGCCCAATAAAGCCTAAAACAGTAGATAAAGTAGCATGGAGCAATAAAAAATTATAGATATGTTGGAGACGTATCATGAACCGCATGTCGTATATCGCACACACCTTGATCTGGCTGACCGTTTCTTTTGTGTTGCCTAGTCACAAACAGTTCATCTGAGTGAACTGTATGTTGTACATCGCATACACCTTGATCTGGCTGACCGTTTCTTTTGTGTTGCCTAATCACAAACAGTTCATCCAAGTGAACCGTATGTTGTAGATCGCACACACCTTCATCTGGTTGCCTGTTTGTTTTGTTCTTCCTCATCGAAAACGGTTAACTGAACTGAACCGTATGTCCTGAATCGCACACGCAACTAAAATCTGAACCGTGTTTGATGTATCCTCCATCGCAAAAAATTTGCACCTTTTTGACAGTTTTTACACCACCGTTTGCGATTATTGCATCGCACAAAGTTTCGTCGAAGGGTCTCTGATCGTAGTGTCGTGTTAGCAGCATCCTGCAGTAGTGTATTGAGTCAGTTGATGAGTAATTATGCTTTCATAAGAATATTGGTGTTAAGGTTTGTGATTCCCTATGCAAGCACGAAAGTCAATAATTATGCAATGAAATTACATCCTACTTATGGTGCATTATTCGGTGTTACTTATGCTTAATGCTCGCTTATGAGATTTTTCGTTTCTTGGTTGTCACTTCTCAATCTTTTGCTAGCCTTCATTTCGCACTAAGTATGATCACTACTTGCGCATCCAAAATCCTTTAAACCAGTTTTACCACATGAGTCCACTATACCTACCTATATGCAGTATTATTTTGCCGTTCTAAGAAAATTTGTATGTGCCATCTCTAATTTTCAAAATAAATTTCTCTTTTGTGTGCTCGTACCGCTCTTGAAACGGTAGGGGGTGGCCAATATATTTTCATGCTATATATGTTATTCTCAAGATGAGTGTTTATTCGCTTCTCATTGCACGAGAGTAAGGCAAAGGTATTAGGGATTCCCAATCCCGAAATGAAAAATGAATTTACTTTATGTTGTCAAATAATAAATTCCTTGGAAAGCTTTGGTATGGAAGGCACCCGTGGATACGGCTAGCCATGGAAAGTGAAAGTATGGTTGAAAAAGGAATAAACTTTAATTTCTGTTTGGGAATCGCCTATGATATATCTAGCATGGAAAGTATTGGGAACTACTCGATCGTTTTCGTTGACAGGAAAAACATGCCTCCCAAAATGTTTTTATCTTTATCTTTTTCGCTTTGAGCTCTGGCACCTCTACAAATCCCTACCTCCCTTCGTGAAGGGCCTTTCTTTTTATTTTATTTGAGTCTCCATCTTCTCCTATAAAGCACCAACTAAGGGGAACTATGATCGTACTTGAGCATTGGGTGTAGCTAATATGTGAGTGTGTTTCATGAATGGATCAATGATTGAGCATAATGGGCTAGGGATAACTTGCTTTAGTGTTGATATTTTGAAATACATGGTTGCTTGTTGATATGCTTGAGTATCGAAATTCTCATGTCAAAACTAGACTATTGCTTTGAACCATATAAAACTCCAAATGTCCATGCTACAAAGAAAATAAATATGTGATGAACATGTTAGGCAGCATTCCACATCAAAAATTCTGTTTTTATCATTTACCTAATCGAGGACGAGCAGGAATTAAGCTTGGGGATGCTGATATGTCTCCAACGTGTCTATAATTTTTTACTGTTCCATGCTGTTATATTATCATTTTTTGATGTTTTACAATCATTTTATATCATTTTTTGTACCAACTTATTGACATAGTGCCAAGGGTCAGTTACTGTTTTCTGCATGTTTTTTACATCGCAGGAAATCAATACCAAACGGAGTCCAAACGCAACGAAATTTTTTATAGATTTTTTTGAAGCAGAAGACATCCAGTGGGCCAAAGAAGTACCAACGAGGGAGCCCGAGGTGAGCACAAGACACTAGGGCGTGCCCACCTCGGTGGCCTCCCGCACCGCCTCTTTGCTCTATAAATACCCCAATATTCAAGAAACCCTAGGGAGTCAACGAAAATCAATTCATGTCCATTGGTGCCTCTCGGATGATGCGTGAGTAGTCTTTTGTAGACTTACGGGCCCGTAGTTAGTAGCTAGATGGCTTCCTCTCTCTCTCTCTCTCTCTCTCTCTCTCTCTCTTTTGATTCTCAATACAATGGTCTCTTTGAGATCTATTTGATGTAACTCTTTTTGCGGTGTGTTTGTCGGGATCGGATGAACTTTGAGTTTATGATCAGATCTATCTTTTTATCCATGAAAGTTATTTGAGTCTTTTTTGATCTTTTTTATGCATGATTGCTTATAGCCTCGTATTTCTTCTCTGATATTTGGGTTTTGTTTGGCCAACTAGACTGATTTTTCTTGCAATGGGAAGAGGTGCTTTGTGATGGGTTCGATCTTACGGTGCTTGATCCTAGTGACAGAAGGGGAACCGACACGTATGTATCGTTGCTATTAAGGATAATAAGATGGGGTCTATTTCTACATAAATAGATCTTGTCTACATCATGTCAAATCGTTCTTATTGCATTACTCCGTTTCTCCATGAACTTAATACACTAAATGCATGTTAGATAGCGGTCGATGTGTGGAGTAATAGTAATAGATGCAGGCAGGAGTCGGTCTACTAATCTTGGACGTGATGCCTATATAATGATCATTGCCTGGATATCGTCATGATTATTTGAAGTTCTATCAATTGCCCAACAGTAATTTGTTTACCACCGTTTGCTATTTTTCTCAAGAGAAGCCACTAGTGAAATATACGGCCGCCAGGTCTCTTCTTTAATATATTTGCCTTCGCGGTCCATTTTTATTTGCTTTTATTTTCGAACTATTAAACCAAAATACAAAAATACCTTGCTGCAATTTATTATTATTTATTTTATACCGCGTTCCCGCGAGATCTATTTATCCAATCGATCATATTTTTATCACGTCTACTTGCCAATTTCTGGCGCCGTTACCCGAAAGAGATTAACAACCCCTTTAATATGTTGGGTTGCGAGTATTTGTTATTTGTGTGCAGGTGCCGTTTACGTAGTGTTGCGTGGTTCTCCTACCGGTTCAATAACATTGGTCTCATCACTGAGGGAAATACATACCGTTGTTGTGCTGCATCATCCCTTCCTCTTTGGGGAAATACCTATGTAGTTCAAGCAAGCATGAGTAATCATGTGAATTTGGTATTCATTTGATATTTTGATGAGATATATGTTATCTTTTCTCTAGTGATGTTATGTGAACGTCGACTACATGACACTTTACCATTATTTGGGCCCAGGGAAAGGCATTGAGAAGTAGCAAATAGATGATGGGTTGCTAGAGTGACAGAAGTTTAAACCCTAGTTTATGAGTTGCTTCATAAAAGGACTGAGTTGGATCCACATGTTTAATGCTATGGTTAGAGTTATCTTAATTCTTCTTTCGTAGTTACAGATGCTTACGAGAGGGGTTAATCATAAGTGGGAGGATTGTCCAAGTAAGGACAATACCCAAGCAACGGTCCACCCACATATCAAATTATCAAAGTAGCGAACGCGAATCATATGAGCATGATAAAAACTAGCTTGATGATAATTCTCATGAGTCATCGGGAGCGTTGCTTTATATAAGAGTCCGTTCAGGCTTGCCCTTTGCTATGAAAAGGATTGAACCACCTTGCTGCACTTTTGTTACACTTGTTACTTGTTACCCGTTATGAATTATCTTGCTACCAAACTATCTGTTACCTATAATTTCAGTTCTTGCAGAAAATACCTTACCGAAAACCGCTTGTCATTTTCTTTTGCTCATTGTTGGATTCGACACTCTTACTTATCGAAAGGACTACGATTAATCCACATACTTGTGGGTCATCAGTGAGGCGCCTGAACACGTGAGCGCGGGGTGAGGCGCGGCGCAAGGACCATGAGCCTGACCGTGAGCGTGGGGGCTGGCGAGACCAGGCGTGGGCGCGTGTTTTCTTTTTGGGTTGTCCATATCCCGCCCGTAGCTGTTGCTTCCATACCTGGAAGAGCGCTCGCTCCCGCAACGAACGCTCGAGCGCCGTATGGTCATGTCCAACTTTATATCTCACAACCTCTTTTTTTTCATTCCCACTTCTAATTACCAACCAAATAAGTTGTTATAGAGGTGAACCTACCCAACCCAGTTTATTCAATAAGAAAGGCAAAAACATAACCCAGCTACCCCTCGCTTTTTCTCATCTCTACGCCAAATAGTCAGCCAACTCAGTCTCTTGAAGGTGTTTATAGAGATAGGATGGCATGTGTGCATTGGATGAGGGTATGCGCGTATATACGAGCATGTAGTGCGTTAAGGAAAAAAATAGATGCTACTCCCATCGGCGACACAAGGCCACAAAGTAGAGTTCGCCAGTCATCACTTCACTTCACCTCCACTAGCCGCCGTCAAGAAGAAAAAAGGGTTCGCCTCCACAGCTCCCACTCTCCCAAAACCCCACCCCGCCGATTGCTCCAGCTCCCTCACGGCCGCGCTACGCTCGCCGGCTTCCGGCCGCCGCCGATCGCTCCACTCCCAGCGCAGGTTATTCCTACTGCCCATGCTTTGGTTCCCCTACCTTACCCGTGCAGCATTTCGATTTCCCCTTTTCTCGTCTTTTGGTTGCGACTAATTCTGGTCGATGCGTGCTGCTTTGGTTGTCCGCTCGGCTCGCCACTACTTCCGCATCGGCATTCTCGTCTTGCGGTAGGCGTGGGTGGATGCTCGACGTATCAGCCGCCGCCGCCATGCCGCGAGGTTGCCGGACGGTGGTTGCGCGTAATCGTAAATGTGGTACCAAATTGTGAACGGAGGTGGTGGGTAGTGGCCTCGCGAGATGCGAATGGGAACAAATTTTGCTTCCGCCTCCCTTTTTTTAGCCCTAGGGTTCGTAATTTAGCCCTAAATCGGGATGCTCTTAAGAGGACTAGTGTCCGTACTTAAGTAGAGTGGCGTCCATGCTGCAACAACGCAATTTTTTCCATGCGCTACTACTAGTTTTATGGTCTGATGGTCAAGGCAGTTCTTCAAAAAGGTTCTTTTGTGGGTGCTCGCACAAGAGAGCAGATAAATGCTTACCAAAATTTGGGTATCTTGTGGAGTTGCTTAAAGTCCCGGCAAAAATAAAAATAAAAATGGTGTTGGTTAAAGGAGTGAGTTCTTCAAGTGGTGTCACAAACAAAATGATGCTGTGTATCTGTAACTTGTATTTCTGATGACTAGGAAAATGGCCCGTGCGTTGCAACGGGATTGAAGTTCATCACTCCAGTACTTCGAATCCAATGACTAATGTTTCTTTAAAAAACAATAAGTATGTATTGTCAAATATCCCTAACATGAAGTACTTTCCAGTAGACCATCTTTTAAATGTATGCATTGTTCATCTGCAAAAGAAATGTATGTGTTATTCTTTTTTTTAGAGAAATACTCCAGAACGAGGGATAATAAACCGGCTATAAGCTTTCAAAAAATAAAAACCCGGCTACATTCCAACTGCCAATATGCCCAGCCTGTAATCTCATTTTAATTTTAATTAGAGCTAAGAGCTAACCACCATTCCTTTGATTATACATGCTCTCGGGAATCTCTTTTAATTAGAAGGCGTGGGGTGCATAGACTCCCTTCCTTATCTTGAAGGCTTTCCCTTTCTTTTTTTCCTGTCGCAAGGATCGAATTTCTTTCCTTCCTTATTTCTTCAGAAATCCCTTTTAATTAGAAAAGGCGTGGTCTCCTTTTCTTCCTTAATTTTCTCTGTCATGTTGAGGTTTATATAGAAGGTGTGGACAGAGCGCTCCTTCCTTATATTTCTGTCACAAGGACTCAATTTCTTTCCTTCCTTAGTCTTTACACGTATGTTCAAATCCCCTCTTATTTCCTTCCGTACTTAATATCATTTCATTCCTTATTTCTTTGCATATTGATTGAAATCCTCTTATTTCTTTGTCACATCTGAAAGTGAGCGAGAATTTGATGAAGGCGGGCCAGGGGGACTATTTGAGAGTTAAAACAACTTTTTTCTAAACAAAACATTGAGCCGGTTCAGTTGTCTGCAACGATTGATATGTGATGGGACGGTCATGTGTTCAATTCCTCACACTGGCAATAATTTTTGCCTGGTCTTATATGCGCCGGCTTGATCAGGCCACAACGCTTTTTTTTGCCTCCGCTTGTTTGGCCCGACTTTGCTTCTTTAAGATCATTATTGGCAAGACGCAACTATTTATTAAAACGAGAATCCTTTAATGTAACAAAAGTGAGCGCTAGCTCAGCTGGTTGCCCCCTTGGGGTGCGAAACTGGAGGATGCGTGTTTGAATCTCAACATGACCAATAATATTCCTGGCCGAACTGTTTTTTTACAATATAAAACATAGGACTGCGGGTTAAATATCAAAAAGGTCAGGTGCCTTTCTTCAAAATAGCACGACGGACTAAGAATACCTATTTGCTTTATTATTAAGGTAAAGATATCATCTATAAAGACTAAGAATGTGCAGGGGCACTACCGGCTTTTAGTCAACACAGAATTTGGGGCTTGAAATCCTGACCTCAACCATCATATCAAAGTGGTTTACCACTACTACATGGTCTCACCAAATATTCTCATTAACACTGCTCATTCATGTGGAATTGCCGTCAAGGTTGCTCTGAAGATAGAACATGGATTAAGTTGCTTGGGATATGGTTTTGTGGAAATACCAGTCTTGTTGCATGGCGAGATATATTTTCCACGATCATCTTTGTCATGAAGAATTTAAGATTGATGAATGCATAAGTGTGAACACTGTAATTTTACATGTATGCATTGTTCTAAGAGATGATCTATACAGAAAGTAACATTCAACTATGTCTTGTTAGGAAACTCCAGTTTTTTTAAGTTCAATCTGAGGTAAACTACTGGACACGGTCTTAGGCTTTTAGCATAATCTGTTCCAAACCTGAAACTAAGGTGGTTATTGAATTCAATCTAGACAAAGGAGCAGTTCCATTTGTGCGAGATGCGGAAACGTCTTACCCTCGTTGGAGGAGACGGCTTCGTGTTTATAGGCAGGGGCGCAATAACCCTGATGTGCATACAGAGAGTTGAGATATTACAGGAGATTACAATCTTGGAGAGAAAGGGATAGAGATGGTTACAATAGATAGATATGAAAGCTAACTACCAAGTCTATCTCTAAGCCGAGCGTATATCTCCTTGAACAGCCGTGACAGGTACAATAACCTGTTTAACACCCTCCCTTAATCACAACTTCATCAAGTTGAGATTATGTTTGAAGTCTTCAAAGCTTCTTGTAGGCAAAGGTTTTGTGAATCCATCTGCGATTTGATCTCTGGAATGCACAAACCTAATGTCAAGTTGCTTCTTGGCAACTCTTTCTCTTACAAAGTGAAAATCTATCTCAATATGCTTGGTCCTTGCATGAAAGACAAGATTAGCAGATAGGTAAGTGGCACCAAGGTTATCACACCACAAACATGGAGCTTGAGTACTTTTGACACCAAGTTCCTTCAACATGGATTGTACCCATATAATCTCAGTTGTAGCATTAGCCAATGCTTTGTACTCTGCTTCTGTACTGGATCTGGAAACAGTAGCTTGTTTTCTTGCACACCATGAAATCAAGTTAGAACCAAAGAATACTGCAAAACCTCCAGTTGAGCGTCTATCATCTAAACATCCTGCCCAATCAGAATCTGAGAAGGCACTGACAAGTGTTGATGGTGACTTGCTAAAATTGAGACCAAGATTGAGAGTATTCTTGACATATCTAACTATACGTTTTGCAGCAGTCCAATGAACTGTAGTGGGTGCATGAAGAAACTGGCAAACTTTGTTAACAGCAAAAGATATATCTGGTCTAGTGAGTGTCAAGTATTGCAGTGCTCCTACTAGACTTCTATACCTTGTGCTGTCATCTTGGTTTAAAGGTTGTCCTTCTGTAAGAGACAATTTTGCTGAGCTTGGCAATGGAGTAGGTGAAGGTTTACAACCTTGCAGGCCAGCTTTCTTAACCAGATCTGTTGCATATTTTTCCTGAGAGAGATGAAGTCCATCATCGTGTTTCTTTACCTCAATTCCTAAAAAGTAATGCAAGCTTCCAAGATCCTTGAGTGCAAATTCTGACCCAAGATCCTTCAAAAGTCCTGTTATTGCCTTATCTGAAGAGCTTGTGACAATAATGTCATCAACATATATGAGAACAAATATATGTGTGTTATACTTGTTGTAGATGAACAATGAGGTGTCAGACTTAGAAGGAATAAAGCCAAGAGTACCATGCTCTTGGAGCCTGCTTCAGTCCATATAATGACTTGTCAAGTTTGCACACATGAGAAGGTGCATTCTTGTTCACAAACCCAGGTGGTTGCTTCATGTACACATCCTCTTCCAGAACACCATGGAGAAACGCTGCGTTACAGACATCTAGTCTGTCTGAGACTCCGACCCACAGAAACAAAGAATAGACAAAACCAGGCGAATGGTGGCAGCTTTTACAACAGGACTAAAGGTGTCCTCATAGTCTATACCATAACGTTGTTTAAAGCCTTTTGCAACGAGTCTTGCCTTATAGCGATCAATGGTTCCATCAGATTTTCTTTTAATTCTGAATACCCACTTGCAATCAATGAGGTTTTTACCTTGCTGTGGAGGAACCAAATGCCAAGTCTTATTTTTCTGTAATGCCATGTATTCTTCATCCATGGCCTTTTTCCATTTTTCATCACCAATTGCCTCTTCAAGCGTGTGTGGCTCACCAGGTTCACCTGTGGAAAAGACCAGCCCATATTTTGTTATGTGCTTATAATTAACAGGCGGGATTGCCCCTTTTTGTAGTCGTGTGCGGTGTTGGGACGATGTTGCTGAAGCTTGTGCCACAGAAGATCCTGTGACATGCACCGGATCTTCTGTTCCAGTTGATCCGGAGGTGGATTCCGCCGCAGCTCCAGCCGGGTCCACCTGAGCTTGATTTTCTGTGGCAGCCGAACGAGTTCTGCATGGTGCAACGTCCACAGAAGATCCAGCCCTGCGCACCTCATCATTGTCGCATGATGGCGCATCGCCGACGGGTTCCGCTACCGCCCCGCGACTCGCCCGCTTTGCCGAGCGAAAGCGCTTACCGCTTAGCAAAGCGGCCGGGCGGAAGCGCTGGGCCACCTGAGGGCTGCCAGGTGTCGATGGCGGGGCCGCTCCCGCCCGAGCGCCCGACCGCATCTGACGAGGGAGCCGGCGCGGATTCGGAGGCGGATCGCCCTGGCCCGCCTGGCGCGCCTGCAGGCGGTGATCCCGGAGACGATGCGCCTGACGCATCTGATGGCACGGATCCCAGGGAGGATTTGTTCCCTGCGCCTGGACACATGTGATATAGCTGTGTTGGGGCGATTTCTTCATTATTTTCGCCCTGGTTTTTTTTCTGCATCTTCTCCTGCATCATCACAAGGCTCATACATGGGATTAGTCAATAGTTGATCATCACAGTTATTACCCCCTTGATCAAGGCCAGTGAGATGAGGAGACAAGAGAAGGATTTCTTTGCGAAGAAGAGCTCCGGCGTTTGGGTGTAGATCAGAAAAAGGGAACTTTGTTTCGTCGAAAACCACATCACGGGATATATAGACACGACCAGTGGCAACGTCAAGGCATTTAACACCTTTGTGTTGGGCACTGTACCCAAGAAATACACACTGTTTTGACCTAAACATAAGCTTCCTATTGTTATAGGGACGGAGATTTGGCCAGCACGCACAGCCAAAGACACGAAGGGATTTGTAGTCTGGCTTGGTGTTGAGTAGCCGTTCCATGGGAGTTTCGTTGTGTATGACACGACTAGGAAGCATGTTAATAATATGCACGGCGGTCAAAAAGGCTTTGTCCCAAAACTTAAGGGGCATAGAAGCACCGGCTAGAAGAGCAAGACCAACTTCAACAATGTGGCGATGCTTGCGCTCAGCCGAACCGTTTTGTTGGTGAGCGTGTGGACATGACACGTGGTGTGAAATGCCAAGAGTTTGGAAGAAGGAATTCAACTTTTCGTATTCCCCTCCCCAGTCCGATTGGACAGCAATGATCTTACGATCAAACTTGCGTTCTACTAACGCTTGGAAATTCTGAAACACTTGGAAAACATCGGATCTTTTCTTAAGAAGATAAATCCAAGAGAATTTACTGTAGTCATCGATAAAACTAACATAATACGTGTGTCTACCAACAGAACTGGGGGCAGGGCCCCAAACATCTGAGAAGATTAATTGCAAAGGTTGAGTAGAAACACTAGTAGAAATAGGGTATGGCAATTGATGACATTTTGCTCTTTGGCAAGAATCACAAATAGTTTCAGTATTACGCTCTCCAACAAACGGGAGCTTATTCTTTCTAAGCAAACGTTCAACCGAAGAAAAAGAAGCATGTCCTAAGCGATCATGCCATCGTGTGGAAGATAATTTGATGGCACTGTAGACTTGTTTATTGAATCTTGAAAACTCCGGAAGCAACGGATAAAGCCCTTGAACACATCTACCTCGATAGAGTACTTTCTTCGTGACCTGATCCTTGATCAAAAAGAAGAAAGGGTGAAACTCAAGGAAGACATGGTTATCAATGGCAATTTTATGGACAGAAAGAAGATTCGTATGAGCACTAGGGACATGCAAGATTTTTCTAAGGTGTATTTTGCGATGAGGGGTATGTATAACTGAATGACCAACATGACTGATCCTCATACCTGCACCGTCGGCGGTGCGAATCTGATCCTTGCCGTGGTACTTTTCACGGAGAGTCACTTTTTCCAGCTCTCCGGTGAGATGGTTGGTGGCGCCGCTGTCGAGGTACCAGTTGGTGTCGACGCCGTAGGAGCCATCTGCCGCCGCTGCGACCTTTTCATCATCTTGGGGGTCTTCCTCGTCCTCGTCATAGCGGTACCAGCAGTCCCTGGCAGTATGACCAGGTTTGCCGCAGATCTGGCACCGCGGAGCATCGGGACGGGTCCTGCCAGAGCCACCACCGCGACGTCCTCTGTTGCCAGATCGGCCGCCTCCGCCGCCACTGGTGGGACGTGCACCTCCTGACCTCCCCTTGCCACGGGAAGGAGCGCGATAGCGAGAGCCACCACCGCGCCCACGGGTAGCAACGTTGGCTGAAGACTTGAAGCCGCCACCACCCGATCCGTGGAACTGCGCCATGCGCTGCTCGAAGTTGCTGAGCATGGAGAAGATTTCGTCGAGGGAGGCAGGTGTGACACGCGCGTCGAGAGTCGAGATGAGGGGTTGGTACTCCATATCCAGCCCATGCAAGATATACGAGATGAGCTCGTCATCCTGGATCGGTTTGCCGGCGGCGGCGAGCTCGTCCGCGAGGCCGCGCATGGAGGCGAAGTAGGCGGCGGTGTTCTGGTTTCCCTTCTGCGCGTTGATAAGGGAGGTGCGGATGTTGTTGACGCGGCTCAGCGACTGCGACGAGTACATGCCCGCCAGCCGCCCGTAGCGCCAAGGGTGGCGACTGTGGTCACCGTGATTTAGCACCTCCTTGGAGAGGTTGCTCAGCAGATAACCGAGCACCTGCTGGTCCTCCCTGACCCAAATTGGGTGGAGAGGGTTGGGCTCGAAAGTCTCCTTGCCGTCCTTGTCCTTGGCGGCGAGAAGCTTGGCCGGCTCCGGCGAGGTGCCGTCAACATAGTTGAAGACACCGGCGCCACGCAACTGCGGCGTGATCTGTGTGCGCCATAGCACGTAGTTCGTGCGGGAGAGTTTCTCAATGACCTGCCCACTGAGGCTAGGGTGAGATGCGCCGGAGGAGGAAGACATGGTGTAGGGCACGATTGGAAATCGGGAGAAGCTAGATGGGAAGTAGGAAGACTCTGATTACCATGTGCGAGATGCGGAAACGTCTTACCCTCGTTGGAGGAGACGACTTCGTGTTTATAGGCAGGGGCGCAATAACCCTGATGCGCATACAGAGAGGTTGAGATATTACAGGAGATTACAATCTTGGAGAGAAAGGGATAGAGATGGTTACAATAGATAGATATGAAAGCTAACTACCAAGTCTATCTCTAAGCCGAGCGTATATCTCCTTGAACAGCCGTGACAGGTACAATAACCTGTTTAACACCATTTCCATCCGTTTGAGTCATGCCATTTGTGATACATTTGACAGTAGTACTGTCCCAAGCAAGTTGGGTGAGGCTACATTTGATAGTAGTATGCTCGCACAATTCTTTTCACATTCCAACCGCATTAGAATCAAAGGTTCTAATTTTGATTTGGATGTTTAAATGTTATTTTAGCCACCTAGGTATTATAACAGTAATGCATGCTTAGAAGATCGTAAAGGCATGTGTATTGAGCCATGTAGGACATTTTTTATGATAATGAAAGTTCTTTCATGGCCGAGAGGTGAGAGCCATGATGGTCTATTTAAGCGTTTATCGTCAGCTTTGAGAAAGAAGAGATAAAAAAACTCTAGGGTGTGACAATTGAACTTATCATATTTACAACA